>JAWNON010000225.1:8635000-9254166 GCA_035045945.1 Drosophila anceps | reverse complement strand
CGTTTCTGCCAGAAGTGCCGTCTGAAAAAATGTCTGGATATTGGAATGAAAAGCGAGAATATTATGTCCGAGGAGGACAAACTAATTAAGCGTCGCAAAATAGAAAACAATCGTGCCAAACGCCGTATGATGGAGCATGGCGGATCCGATGCAGACGCAGATGCAGATGACAACAAAGAAGCTGGTGTTGTTGCCGATAGTAGCTCTAATGTCGATATGTATGGCGGCTCGCAAGACTCCCAAAGCTGTGGCTCGCCCGACAGCGACGCTAATGGCAGACCCATGGGACCAGCTAGCTCAACGACAAACAGACCTCCGACAGATCGACTTGCAGAAACTAACCCGCTGCTAATGACGGCCGATCAACTAGTTGATGAGATAGTAGCTGATCCAGATCGTGCTTGCCAGGCCATTAACAGGCTAATGCGTACCCAAAAGGAATCTATCTCGGTTATGGAGAAGATCATTGAATCACAAAAAGATGCCTTAAAGCTTGTATCACATTTGATTGATTATCCAGGTGAATATATTTGTAATTAAAAATGTATTTACAATGTATTAATTGTCTTATTTTTTTCAGGTGACGCACTCAAAATCATAAGCAAAATTATGAACTCGCCTTTCAATGCGTTAACAGTATTTACCAAATTTATGAGCTCACCGACAGATGGCCTTGAAATAATTTCTAAGATTGTTGATTCCCCTAAAGACGTAGTCGAGTTTATGCAAAATCTAATGAAGTCCCCGGAGAATGCCATTGACATAATGAACAAATTTATGAACACACCTGCTGAGGCTCTTAAAATGTTAAATCGTATCTTCAATGGCACAAACACGACAGCAGAAACTGACCGGAAGCCCATAAATCGTGATGCTGATAACGATGCTGAGGAGCTGGAGTTGGGTCAATATCCACAGTGTGACAAACAGTCGCAGACTGCGCGCGTGGACACTGTCATACAGACAATGCTGCATGGTAGTCCATCGGGGAGCATGAGTAGCATAAACACAGGAGAAACCGTGGTCACCTCGCCATTAAGCAGCATTGCTAGCCCAACCAGTAATATACCAATTGACTTGCACTATCAGTCACCTAGTACGAATTATATGCCAGATGAGCTGCCCAGTACATCAGGCAGTCATTCCTTGCCCTACATAGCCAATTCGCCAGATTTCGATGTAAAGGGCTTTAATCAAGCCAGCTTTAATGATGAGTTCAGCATGGACGGAAGCGTCAGCATCAACTCGATAGAGTCGGTGCTATCAGAAGTCATACGCCTAGAGTATCAGGCGTTTAACAGTCTGCAAACACCCGCTTCACGCATTAAAGATGAAATGTTTCATGCTGCTGGCGGCATGCCATCATCCTATATGAATCAAGAGCAGACATATGGCGGCTGCAAGGGCACACAACAACATCTGCAGCACCAACAGCCAATTTGCGCGCCCTCGAGCATTTTTATGGAGCGCGATCTGAACGAGGCTGAGCAGATGAAGCTTCGCGAGTTGCGGTTGGCCAGTGAAGCTCTCTACGACCCTGTTGATGAAGATCTAAGTGCCTTGATGATAAACGACGAGCGCATTAAGGTGACCGCTTACTTCTTATTTTTAGCAAAATCCAAATTTACACTCACACCTGCACGCTTGCTTATCTAATCGGCACAACCAAAGGCGATAGACAGTTAGCACCTGGCGCATGACTCAGTGCATCTGACAGTTTCTGTGTGCCCAGCACGCACACCCTGCTCAATGTAAACAAAAAAACATTAGGCAATGTCGCTATGAAATGCACACACCTGTTGCTGAGCTAGGCCAGACACTTATGGATATCAACAATACGAACCACAGGCGGTTGAATCCAACACCAGTGATAACTTTATCAGTCTCACACAATCATTTTTACGGTACTATCACGAAAAATGCTATCACTAGCCATAGCAGGCGCACATAAATAACCCCCAGTAGCTGAAGCAGCAAAACACATTTCATGTTTTGGCTGGCTGGTAGCCTTTATGGCAATTGTATTGACTGTTTACCTCTGGTGTTCCGTTTCGATTAGCACATTTTGTGCTGTTAATTAGGAAAACTGATATATTTCGAAAAATGTGGAGCTCGCAGGTGTACTACGCTCTGATAAGCGATTGTTGCGGCTCTAAATACTGAATCATAGTTTATAGACAAACGCGATTGATGTGATAATTAATGTTATCATTTTTATTTACATTCAACCCCATTCACCCTATAGCCCGACGATGCACGACAAAGTCCAAAGCTGTTACAGCTAATCAATCTAACGGCCGTGGCTATAAAGCGTCTCATTAAGATGGCCAAAAAGATCAGCGCATTCCGTGACATGTGCCAAGAGGATCAAGTAGCATTGCTCAAAGGCGGGTGCACCGAAATGATGATAATGCGTTCAGTTATTATATATGACAATGATCGAGGAGCGTGGAAAGTAAGTGATATTATTTCTCATTGACTTGTTTTTGTTCAATATCGTAAATACTCACTTTACAGGTGCCTCACACCAAGGAGAATATGGCAAACATACGCACCGATTTACTAAAGTTTGCCAAAGGAAATGTCTATGAAGAGCATCTAAAGTTCATTAGTACATTTGATGAAAAATGGCGAATGGATGAAAACATTATTCTCATAATGTGTGCCATTGTGCTTTTTACACCGGCGCGAGCGCGTCTTATTCACAAGGATGCCATTAGGCTGGACCAAGTAAATTTCCCACTTACTCATTTAATACAAATAACATATATTGATATTGATTTTCAGAATTCCTATTATTATCTTCTGCGAAGATACCTTGAGAGCGTTTATCCAGGCTGTGAAGCAAAGAACGCGTTTATTCGATTGATACAAAAGATTTCAGATGTGGAGCGTCTGAATAAATTCATCATTAATGTATATCTGAACGTGAACCCTTCCCAGGTGGAACCTTTATTACGTGAAATATTTGATTTGAAAAATCATTGAGACAACTTTGGAATTGAGCATCAAATGCCACATAGAATAATCGCTGAGCTGCTGTTGTTGTTGTTTCTATAGTCTATCGGCTACAATTGTTTTTGTTTTTCGCTTTTAAAGTTAGATTTTAATCGAATGTGATTATTAGATTTGCATATAAAACATAGTTTTTATATTTCTACATCAAAGAGAGTATATTTAGGTACAAAATGCATAGCAAAAAATAACAACTTGTACACCTTTTAATTAGTTTTCAATAAACTATATTTAAAATAACACAACCACCTGTAGTAGTACGGAAAAGCAAACAGAATGCTTAGCAGCTGTAAGTGAAATTGAAAAGCCTGAAGACCTCTGCCAGTTTTGCAAATGCTTTAATAATGCTTTCATTAACAAAAGATTTAAAAGTGATATTTAATATATACGAAAAAGACAGTTAATCAAACAACCATTCAAATTTATTTTTTTTTTAAACGCAAGTCACAATTGTAAATTAAAATTTGGAAAGCAAATGTTGATATGTCGGTTAGCCAAATATCTCATGCCGTACGGATTTGCCAAAAGCCTCGGGCGTACTAAACCAGCAGAAAACAATGCTTTCGACTTCAAACGCTGAACCACGTCCCATTTTTACGTGTGCTATGGCTCTCTGCCATAGTATACATAGTCAAATATGTCTAATGATGGTAATATTGATAGAACAAGTTCGCTCTTCACAGCATGAATGCGCCGGGTGGATGAACCTATTACTTGGTAATTGTCAGCACGGTATCGCAATTGTCCCTCAATGTTGGTGCTCAGGTTGATTCGCGGCTGTCCTTGGCCCATTGCAAAAACTCATCCAGAGCGCTGACTGCCAGATTGCGCGCCAGTGCCTTTACACGCAAATTCCTATCAGTGGTGATGAGCACCAGATCGGTTTGAATGAAACATTTACCATCTGTAAGTATACAATATTTGATCTATCAAAACTATTAAGGAGTATAAAATGGAGGAGCTGTACCTTTACATTGCTCTGAGCTGCCGTTCTTTGAAACAGCAACTGCGGTTGCGAGAATTTTATCATCATTGGAGGCATAATCCTCCTCAACGAGGGCAAACAACGAAGCATTTATAAATGAGCCTTTGGTTGTAGCACATCTACAACGAAAAAAGAATTCATCAAAACCGGTTTTACGTTGATTCAGAACTAATGACATTACTTAACATTGTGTTTAGCAGATCTTATAAACTCCAATGACTTTTTGGCACGCGATGATACTTCGTCAAAATGATGAATGCGTTGTGTTTGCTTGGAGCTACGATACGAATCCAATTTGACGCCCTTAGATAGTCCATCCAGCTCTTTTACCACCGTCAGTGGTATGATAACCGTATAGCGCTTGAATTCCATCGATAGCTTTTCAATATCCTCTAGACAATCGATAAAGCAATTGGTGTCCGGCAAAAGGTTACGCGGACGCACCTCAATGTACAATTTGGTGTCGACTAATTTCAGAATTTGCTCTAGCTTGCTGTTGCAAATCTGCTTGACTTTGGCCTTTGCCTCGAGCTCTTTTTTCAACTTACAGAGCTGCGACACATCCGCATTTGCACTCATGGAGCAATGCGCGTCCACTTCCTCCAGATTTGGCTCCGAAGTGCAATTCTCTGTTGATGTGGATACAACACAGCTATCCACATCAAAGTTATTGAGTGCCACTTGCATAGCGGTGTTTAAGTCCTCAACTGTAAAGCTAGAATTTAAGGGTTGCTGTAACGACTCCTGATGCTGTATGTAAATCTCTTGGAACTGCAATATTTTCCGAATGCGTTCAACAAACTGCGCACGTTCAGAGCCACGCTGAGCACCATCTCTGATAGGCATATCTCGATCTAATGGCTCAAAACCGCTCAACACAATATCCTCATCCAACACGACCATGTCTAATCGGCCATCAGTGTCCTTATCCACTTTGTTGTATATGATTTCAATGTGATCAAAGAAAATTTGTAGTTCCGCCCAACAGTCGATGAACGAATGGCTAGTGAAATGGTAATCTAGTATCATAAAAACAGAAAAGTTATACCAATAAAGTCCGACTTACTCCTCTGATCGCACTGGCTCCCAAATATTTACATTAATACTCAGCCACCCTGTGTAGATCTTCACAAACTGCATATAAATATTGACGGCCGCTAATCTGTAAAAGGACGACATTTAATACAAATGCACATACTAAAGGAACACAAAATCACATACTCTTCATCAGTAAAGCAATGTAGATCGGTTGATTCCTCTGCGAGACTGGCCAGCAATTGGTTAGCCCTACTCAGCATAAGACCAAACAATGCATTGGCAAAGTTGAAGCTATGATAACGCATCTCACGCCGATCAACTAGAAATACGAGTGTTTTTTAAAAAAAAAATTATAAGGGATGTCAAAGCTGTATTTACCTTTAAGCTTGTTATGCTCCAACACAAACACGTTAAGCGCTACCATTTTCAAAATTTTACGCGACAGCAGATTGTCATACTTCAAAGCCGCACTGAGTTGAATCTGCAGCTTACCCAGCTGCTGGTACATGCACTCAATGCTGAAACAAACAATTTATAATGGACGTTGGATTGAAACAATTCTATTGCTTACTCAGTGGCTGTAAATAGTTTTCCAAGTAAATACAAATATAACGAAATGACACGCGGCAGCAAATCCTGTGGTGGCATTTCATCATATCGGCTTACTTCAGTTATGGCTGGTTTGTTCTTGGCCTTGGCTTTGACATCAGTTCTATGCAGGCATCTAATGCCATCTGGATAAATCCAGACTTCTCTGCGCATTTGCTTCGACTTCTTGGACTTGCTTGGCGTGCAGTGCATTGGCGACTGCTTCAATTCGGTTTCCTCATATCTGCGCCGAATTTCATCAAACAAATCGAGAAGGCTCTCCTTGGCTGATTGTATAGCATTGGATGTCAAAAGGCTGCGCATATAATAATACACAGCATCGAAGCGCTTGTGCTTTAGAACAAATGCGTAACAAAATAGTATTCAGTAAATAAATTCAACCAAAATTAGTTAAACAATTGCTTACATTATAAATGGCTATAATAGCCAGTTGGTTATAGGGCGCTCCATTGCCAGGCACTAGCTCCCGAGCACGCTGATAGTATTTGCACGCCTCTGTAAAGTCCGTTGATTGCAACTGGTTGGCATGATAGCGTGTCAAGTCGCCCAAACAGATGAGCAAGCGTTGAGCGACGACTTTAACAGCGCTCTCGCATCGTGCCGAGATGTACTTGGCCATAAGCTTGTCATAAAGCGCTCGATAAAATTTGCTAGTTTGCTCGATGAGCAACAAGGTGTGACTTTGTGCCGTATCAGTTTGTTGTCGCTTCAGATACTCTCGCACATTATAGAAGAGTAACTTCCAGAAGAATGCATCTACTTTATGCTCACACACGAATTTAAGCTGTTCCAGCAATAAACAGCAAAAGGCTTCCTGCAGCTGTGCGTGCAAGCAGCAAAAGTTCTTCCAATTCTAGAATCAATATGATTAATTTTTGAGTCATCCTCACAATTACAAGCACTTACGATAAGAATAAGATTACGTTGCTGCAGTACCATCAGCTGATCGTACAATTGCACAATTATCTTGACATTTGGCATACTGAGAAGCTGCTCAAACCAAACCGGATGGTCGGTGGTAAGACGTACGCGCGACAGTGGTGATAACGGTGTTTGATCGTGCATTCGTGTAGAATGCGAACGATTGCGTCTGCGTGTACCATGCACAGCTCTCCCGCTGTCTGCATTAGATGTAGCTATTATTGATGATGGACTGGTGTTTATTCGCAATATACCAGGTATTCCCACGTCCGTCGATTTGCTCTCCAAACTGCTGCTGCCCCCGCTGGTATCCAAAACGGGTGCAGATGCTTCTTTTGACGTATTTCCAGCATCTCTCCTTGGCTTCAATATTTGGACTGAATATTGAATTTTGGCGCGCAAAACAAACACAGACACACGCACACATATGTGTACAGCAAAAATTGTCAATTAATTGTTGCGCGCTTAAGAGTGAGTCATGTGTTAATAATACCTGGCCTTGTAATGGCTGGAGTTGGTTCCGCATTTTCAGCATCCTCTGCTGCGTGGCTGTTGTGACTACAGCTTGCAGCGAATTTGTTCTGTAGCCGTTTCGGTAGGGTCCCAATGATTAGCGATATATCATTTTGATCTTTTGTTCCCTTTCGACTCATATTTCAAATGTTGCCTTTCCAGCTGCATTTATTCCGTTTTGGTGCTTTTAACGTAATTGGCCTTTGTTTTCGCTAATCAAAATATCACTATCACAAGTATTACGCAGAAATATCTACACAAATGTCAGAGTGACCAGATCGCACACATAAATTACATACAGTATTTAAGCTATCGATAGACATGCAGCCTTTAAATGGACGATGCAGTTGCCATTGAACACCAGCATATAACATCACTCAAAACAATTTGCAATAAAAAATTGAAGCTACAAAAATATTTTTTCTATTTGTAGCCTATGTTACCTCAGTTTTTTTGAAAAACCCATATATATATAAAACTGAAAATCTACACTGAACAGTGTAGCCAGCGCACAGAGTCAAAAAAATACTTCGCGGCGAATTCACCGTATGAACTTGTTTTTTCACCTTGTACTTATCATACAGAAAATTTGGAGCCACGGCAATATAAATAATAAACACGGATGGAAAAGAAGAGTTACTTGTTTTTTTTTTTAAAATAAAAATTACTGAGCGCTACTTGATATATTGTGTGTAAATAAAGATAATAATGGCTCAGGTTGCTTATTTAGATAGCATGCTGCGAGAGTATTTAGTTTTTCGGGGATACTCAAACACACTGAAAGCTCTGGACGTGGAGCAGCGAAACGAAAAGGATCAACATTTTCGAGCCGAACGTTTAATAGAACACTTTAATGCCGCCGTGCAGACTTCGGATCTAAAGACTCTTCGCGGTCTTTGGTTACACTTGGAGAACAACCTGTTTAGTAAGCTGGATCACACATATGCTACTGGTAAGCCTCAAAACTCTTCATGTAACTGTCTTTATTGATTAACTTTCTTTTTAGCCGTTAAGAAATTGGAGAACAGCCTTCTAAAATATTATCTGGTGTCGGCGTACAGTAACAATAGACCAGATAAAATATCTGAGTTCTTCAATAAATTGGCCAGCGAGCTGCAACAGCAAAGCGAGTGGAAGGATTGGTTCTGTAAGAATTGCTATTTCGCAACTATTAGGCTTCCCTAGTTCAATTTTCATTATTTAATTATTTTACAGTCTTCTCATTCTGTAAGAACGCTGAGGAGTCACCCATATTCGCATTGTACTTTACCAAGCAGTGGCAGGACACTCTGCTACTGTCATTGCGTAACTTTCTGACCACTGTCTACCAGTGCCTGCCACAGCCAACATTTGTGCGTGCCGAACAGGAGGCTGCGTACATGCAGCGTCTACAGGACGATAACTCCCGACTGCGCGCCCGCCTGCTGCAGTTGCAGCAGGAACAACAGCAGCAGCAACAGCAGCTGGCCAGCGCATCTAGTTCACAGAATCTGAGTGGTGGCGAGGGCAGCACTCGTCGTCGCACTACGTGTCGACATCAACAGAGCCTGAGCGACATCTTGCCCTTTGACATCAGTCCACCGGGTCACATCGTCGATGACTTTTGCATTATTGCCTCCGAGGCGAACATTGTCGGCCAAGCCAGCGAGGGACAGGCACGTGGGCTTAAATTGCTCATAAGAAACATTGGCTCCGGCAGCTCCCCGGTGATGTCACGCAAGGATAATGGCGGGGACAAGTCGTCGAGCAAGCATAGATCCGGCAGCGTGGGCCGAAGTTGGATTTAGCTGGATTTAGTTAGATTTTAAATGAATAAGAAGCAATGGAAACATTTTTGTTTTTCATTAAATATTTTATTTATTTGCGCTTCCTCCTAATCGAAAAGACGTACAAAATAAAGAGCAAATGCGTGTAAGGTATTATTTAATTGCAATAAATAACGTAAAATTACAAATAAATATTTGACGATTCGTGTATAAAATACTTCGATCTATACAAGCAGCACATTTTAAAAAAAAATACAATTTACTGTAAAAGGGATATAATTGTATATAGCATTCAATAAGTATGTATATTTATATCTAGAGCTGTATAAGCTGTATAATTTTGCATAAAGTAGCATCGATTTTGACTTGGAACCTAGATGCGTTCCATTTAATAGTTAATATAAGTAAATGCTATTTTCCAGCGTCCATCTATCTGAGCTGAGGGGGGAAATCGGTGAAGCGCCAGATTCGATTGCTTATCTAGATTTACGTTTGCTTATGGAATATTTATATATGTATGTGTGTACCTATGTATTTATGTATGTATGCATATGTATATGTATATGGTTACGGTCATTTCCCATTCCCCTTTCCCACGACGGACAACAGCGACAGGTTTGACCCGCATTTGCTGCCCCTAATTGTTTAGAGCGCCGTCTCAAATGCTGGCAGTGATGTGGGCGCAACCGCAAATTTATTGCTCTCAGCGCTGATTGCTCCAGCTACTGCTGCAGTTGAGGCGCTGCCGTTCCTGCCAAAGCTGGGCTTCAGCTCACCACGCATAAAGTTATTCTCATCGGTTTGCAAAAAGAAATTCCGCTTTAGATCGAAACTAGAGACAGCCACAGAGCTGGGACTATTGCTGTTCGCTACAGTGCGTGCCGCCATTTCATCCGCCTCGGAGCCGGCACGTGAGCCACAGCTGTTATTAGAGTGATCCTCGTCGCTGTTGGCTTCCGGTATTGTGGTTGACATGATGTCCGTGCGTGGCACAACGGAGGCGACCGCTGCATTGGGACCGCGTATTTTCGGCACAAACGTCTTGGAGGGCGAACCGAATTGGCCCTGCCGCAGCATTCTGCGATTGGCAAACGTCTTTGGCGAGCCGCTCAGATCGAGCAGCTTTAAACTGGAGTTCAGCGTCGGCTTCGACGCACCAGGCGTCGCACTGGCCGTCTTTTGACTCGAAGCATTCGCATTATTCGCCGGCGCCGATGACTTCTTAAGCAACTCCACGGCAGACATCTTGCGCTGCACGGGGCTCGTCTTAGCTGATTTGGCCAGCAACAGTTTCTTGAAGTCCATCAGTGTCGTCTTACTCTGACCAATGCGATCCGCACATGTGTTCAGCCGCTCCGGCGAATCATTGTTCCAGTTGCGTGACGGCTGCTTCATGGGCGGCACATTCTCCGTGATGCTCGTCTCCGACCGCGTGGGCGTGGAGGTCAGAAAGACGCCGTTGCCATTCCCAGGCACAATGGGCGATATATTGCTACGGCCATTAACTGATGCTGCTGCGGCTGAAGTATTTCCAGGTGCAGCGGCGTCAGTGGCAGTTGCGGCAGCTGCACGTGCCACACGCTCGGCACGTCGTATGGGCGTGGCATAGAGATCATCCCGGCACGTTACATTGCCGCTGGACAACGGCTTTGGCTGGCTGCGTCGGCTCTGCAGCGTCCAATAAACGGGCGCACTGCGCTGAAAGGGCGTGGCATCGCTGGCCTGTGTATTCAACTGTGCTGGCTGCACTTGCTCATAGATATTAGAGAAACGTTGATACCCTACGGAAAACAAAAGGGCAAACACAAAATGTTTAATTGAAATGCAGGTATTTTTGTACAGAATTGCATTAGCTGTTTTAGTAGGCGGTTCGTTATTTTATTATTTTTTTAAGTGCATTTACCCAGTAAAAAAGAAGAAGATAACTCAATTAGAGCTCAATCGATAAAAGCTTTCAAGCAAGGACAAACCGTACGTACCTGTGGACCACTTTTACCTGGCTGTCTGGCTTGTCCCAAGGAGCGTGTGTATATATGTACAAGTGGTGCAATGGATGCGTTGCATGATGGTGGATTGGGTGGGTGGTGGGTGTGGTGCGATGCGGTGCAATGTCTATGGTATAACCAATGCCCATATTATGCAGTGAGTGAATCAATTTTCTTTTTTTTTTATGGTTACACAATGCCAATGATTGATGCGAGTTTCTGATTTTCTTTTTCGTTTCTTTCAATTTTTTTTTGCAATTTTATTTTCATTTTTATATTACTTACGATCGGTGGGCTTAGTTTTTGTATGGAATGTGATTGAACTT
The DNA here is from genome assembly GCA_035045945.1 of Drosophila anceps. NCBI lineage: Eukaryota > Metazoa > Arthropoda > Insecta > Diptera > Drosophilidae > Drosophila > Drosophila anceps. The sequence continues at coordinate 9,243,008 of JAWNON010000225.1, read as the reverse complement.
AGGAGCTCTACTTAGCTAAGTATGTAGGACTTATAGTGTATAGCTTATCATTTGCTTTCATTTGCAAATTAGGCGCTAATTTTTTAACAATTTAGACAAACCACTACAAACTGTTATGATATTCGTTAGTTGGGCAAGGTGCAAAAAACTACTACTACAACAATATATACACACACACATACATAAACAATATAAGTTATGCAATAGAAGTTTTCTGCACGCTTGTTAAAGTGATTTAATCAAAATCGAGCAAAACAATTTAAATTTGGTATCTTAAAAAATTAGCGTCATAATTTGTGTTAAATTTATCGACTTAATGCATACAGGTGATAATTATTTTCTCTTTTTAAACAAAACATAAACGGTGCAAAAAACTTTATCAAACAAGTCAGCTTAAATAATACAATTAGTTACAGTTAGAGTATGATAAAAAAAATAAACATATAGTTTAAGTACACACACATAACACTTAATTACAGGTGATGGTTAAGTAAAAGAAAACAGTTAGTTAAACAAATCAAAACTGTGCAAAAATTTGCACTTTCAAACGGAACAAAGTTTGGATAAATGTTAAGAATAAAAATATGTTAATAACAAACTTTAGTTGCTTATTATTAAATAGCTCGCATTTCAAGTGTACAGCTGAAAGGACTTTAGGCATTAGAGTTGACTCCTTTTTTAATATCTGGCAACACTAGCAATTTGCATGCACTTGTTAAGTTGGCTGCCGCTAACGTGTGGGTAAACATAAGCAGCCCTTACAGAAGCTAAACTCCTGGCTAACTCTATGCAGTCTGTTCATAAATTGAATGGAACGAGCTTGGGCATTGAACCTGTAGCCAAATGCCAATGAATACCATTAGGCGCTCGCTTCTGGCAACACTAGCCCATTGAACACGTACGAAACAAAGAGTTGGCTGTGTGTAGACTGAGAGACTAACAAAAAGGATGCCAGACCACAGGCAGGCCTGGCTAACATAGACAATTACTTTGTAGTGTTTGCTCAAGACGCCCACTTGAGAGCGTGCGGTAAAGTGGAGGTTGGCGTGGAATGGTTTCGAGCTGCATGTAGACAGACTGCAACTGCTGATGTTGTTGCTGTTGCTGTTGCGGTTGCTGTTGCTGCTGCTAACTAAAGGTCAAGTTAAAGACAAGCTAATGAGCTGCTGCGCTTTACCAGATTTCCGTTACCTCAAACTTTTGCAAAAGGCGTTGGCGTCGAGCGCCGTTATCCTCGTTGGGTAAGATGATTTTAAAGGGTCGCAGCAAGACACTCTCCACAAAAGACTTGTGATATCTGCTGTGTGGTGTGGGCGGTAGCTGCATGTGCCGCTCCGCCTCCGTCTCCGCCTCCGACTCATCCTCCTCATCGGAGTCCGAGTTGCTGGCATTGTCATTGTCTGGCTGCACGCCGCCGTCTGCCACTTGAAAAGCGGTTGAGTCATCAAAGTTCTCTAGCGATTTGTTCTTCAAATAAGAAGAGTCAATGCAAGTGGTCGATAGTGAGAACTCATCGACTAAACGCTCAAAGGATTTGGCTATTTTGCGTTCAGCGGGGCTGCTTGAATTGGTTGCATTTGCAACCAACTGCAAATTGCTCAGGTTGCGCAATTTGAGCGAACTTGTTGCATGCGACATGGGGGGCAATGCACTGTCGGCTGACGTTGGCTGCAAATAGTTTTCCTTATTTTCCATTTCCAGCTTCAGCTCATCGTTGGCCAGCCTATAGCTGTTGTTGCGCTTCAGCGCAACAGAGCGACATTTGCTCTCAGAGACAGTGGGCGTGGGTGTGACGGTGGGGTTCGCGTTGGGGTTGGGGCTGGGGCAGATGTCAGTTGCTTTCGAAATGGAAAACTGCGTTTCAGCAATTGGGTCAATCGATAAAGACAGCAAATCTGGTGTGGGCATTGCAACGGCCTGTGTTCGGCCAGCAGCTTTCCCATTTACTTTCATTCGGGGCGGCAGCTGTGGCGGTGGTGGGGACGTTGTTGTTAGATGGGGGCTGAATTGGGGGTTAGTTGCTGTGGCAACAGCAACCCTCACTTGCGTGTCACACTCTGTGGGGGGACTTGGCTGTACACTTGAAATGCTGCTCATTGATGCGAATTTTGACTTGCTCAGCAACAAATTTGTTTGACTGTTGTTGTTGTTGTTGATGTTAAAAGTGGTTGCTGTTGTTGTGGTAGTAGTAGAGTGTAGTAGCGTATTATTTACAATGGCAAGGTTTGGGTGTAACAAAGCGAATAAGTTATTGCAGCTAGCATTTAATTGTTGCTGCTGCTGCTGTTGTTGTTGTTGTCGTTCTTGTTGTTGTTGCAGTTGATGTTGCTCTGATAGTAGCTGTTGTTGTTGTTGCTGTTGTAGTTGTGTGGTTGTTGTTGTTGTTGCCTTACCTTCTTCCACGGAACTAACAGAGGCCGTTGTCGCCGTAGATGACGATGAGCTGGTAGCCGTGGATCCAGTCGATGAATTGGATTTACTCGAAGGCGACGGCATCATTCCACCGGCAGCCGGTGCAATAGTCTCGTAAAACGGATTCGTATTGTTGGCGAGCAATTGCTTCTGCTCCTGATAGCTGCTGCTGCCTGGCTGATAGGCGGCTGTCATGTTGCTGGGCGTCTTGCTAAGCGGGGATTTGGCTAATATTGGACGCACATTGGCCACTTTGCGATTGGCCGCAATGCCGCTGCCGCTTAATAACAATAATTTGGCGCTCTTTGTTGTTGCTGCTGACGCTGCTAATCCTGTGCCCGCTGCTGTTAATGTTGCACTTTCACCCGTGACGTCTCGCATTGCACTGAGTAACGCACTTTCGGTTTCCTTCACATACGGCCCAGGTGCGAAGGTGGTGTGCGCTCCCTTGCGCCGCTTCAAGCTATCCGAATCGTATATGATGCGACCCTCGGCCGTTGTGCGCACCCGACGCTGAGCGCCGCTCGGTGAGATGAGCGACTTCTCCTCGCGCAGCTCGCTGATCTCTGCGTACATCGGCACGCCGCTCTCCAGCCCGCTAACAGCACCAGATGGGGTGGCAGTAGCAGTAGCAGCAGCAGGGGTTGCAGCAACAGCAGCTGTCTCTGTTTGCTGTGCGCAGGCTTCGCTCTTGTTGCTGCCGCCGCCGCCACCGTTGCTTGCTGCATGCCGACGCAAATGCTGTGGCAGCTCGTTGAGCGAAACGTACTCCGAGGGTTGTTGCTCGCTCGGCTTGCGAACTATGTCATTGGAATAGTAGATGGCGAGGTTGCTTTTGGCGCGATTCTGTTGCCTATTGTTGTTGATATTGTGATGGTTGTTGTTGTTGTTGCTTATATCCGCTATGGTCACATATTCGCCAGCCAAATCGTAAAGCTTATCGTCATTCACAGCACTTGCCGCAGCAGGCTTGGCGGGCGAGCTTTTACCCGGCGACCGTTTGATAGCTGGCAAGGCCACACGCAGCTTTTCCAGCATGCTGCCGAAAGCTTTCGTTGGTGTCTGCTTCAGTTCGTTGAGGTTGTGGTCTTTGCTGTCCTTGTTGGTGTCGGTGTTGGTATTGGTAGGCGTCAACTGCTCGGGCACATCCGATTCGCTGTCAACATCTAGCTGCAGGCTAGTCAACGTGCGTTCGGCATCTGCATCCTGTGACTGCAGCTCATCATCGTCGCTGGTTGTGGGCGTTATGATACACATAGAGGGTATGCGCTTGGCATTGAGCGCCGTCTTCTGCTTGATGCGCTCAATACGTTCCACGCCCTCCAAGTCCGAGCACTCTGAGTACTCCAAGTCGACAGGCAAGGGTAGCGACGAGCGCAACTGCTGCTGTTGCTCGTCCTCCATATGTTGGTGCTGCTGCTGCTGCTGCACTGCATCCTCTGACTTATTGGACTGCTTCACATTGCGTTTGATGGTGCCCGTGCGCTCTAAGGTGCTGCCAATGGTGCTGCTGCTGTAGCTACGCTCCAATGTGCTGCTGCTTGCACTGTTGCTGTGGCTCTGGCTGTGCTTGCCCAGCGAACTGCTGCGTTCGGGCACATCCGGTCCGGTGCAGACGGCCACATTCATAAGTGTAGTGCACACTGTGCCTGCCGAGCTTGTTGTGGTCGATGTAGACCCGCGTCCGTACAGCTCATATTCGTTTTCCGCATTGAGCACCGTCTGATTGGATTGACTGCCAAAGGAGTAGCTGCTTGTGTGCAGACTCTGCTGCAGTGGCGTCATTGGCGGCTCCTCCTCTTTCAACGTGCGCAACCCGCTGTCCATGTGAAACGATGTGTAATAGCCTTCCGTATCGCAGCTATAGGCCGAACTGGTCTCATCATCCAGATGATTGGGATAGCCGCCCGCATCGCCCTGCAGCTCCGGCGTGGCGGTGCCCTCGCTGGTAACGCTGCTCGAGGCGGACGTGTTGAGGAAACGCCGCCGACTCAGCATGGACGAGGGCGGACCGCTGCTGCTGCATGGCTGGAAGCTGGACACATTCAGCGAAGTGTTCGAGGCGCTCGACTTCGGCTGCATGGTTATCTCACTGCCAATGGAAGCGCGTCCCGATTCAGAGCTGGCACTCCAGTTACCGCTGGATGAATGTGGCTGCTCCTCCTTGCCGGCTGCATCTAGGCGATGTAACCCGTTGCGCCGCTGCCTATTCAATGTGGCCGTCTCTCGCATCTTGACGTGCGCTGCCGCCAGCGAGGATAATTGCAGCTTGCCGCGCAGCTGACCACTGCTGGACATGCTCATGCTCTTCTCGGATGAGGAATACGAGGGTTTTCGTTCGTGCGAAAACCGAGATTCACTCTTTTGCGCAATCAGATCGTGCACCACACACTCATCGTCAATGTCTCGCGTGACGGCATCGCGCTTGGACTTGGACACCGCGCCCGGAGCTGGCATCGAGCAGTGGCTGCTCGACTCCGCTTTCTCCGTGGAGCTGTTCTGCGAACTGCACCCGCTGGTATCCAACTGGCTGGACTCGCCGACGCCGCTCAGCTCGCCATTGCGGTGCATAAACTTGAAACGATTCCGGCCCCATTGCTTCAGGGAGTTCAGCCGTGTCAATGTGCTCTTCCCCTTGTCGTAGGGCAAGGCAACAGATTCCTTTTTTAAGATGTCGCTCGATTTGCTGCGTCCAAATTTCTTAGATTTCTTCGAGACGTCCACTGTTGCAGCGGGCGCTGGCGAGGTGGCATTTGATGGATTCTTCGATTCCGCATTGCTGTTGCGATTGGGGGAAAATATTTTTGTGCATATTTTGTTGTTTGTTGTTGTTGTTGTGTGGTTGTTGTTGTTGTAGGGAAACATAAAAAGAAAATATATATATATGTTTGGTATATGGTTAGCTAGTTTATAAGACTTGATGAAGATGTGTGCGATATTTGGTTAGAATATAAACCCAAACAAATGAGCAGAAAAAGAGGGGGAGAGAGAGAGATAGATATAGAGGAGGAGGAGAGGGTGATAGAGAAGAAGAAATAGACAGCGAAAGTTGAGAGTGGAAGTGAGAAAAATCGTTTGCCAATATATAAAAATTATTGTGAGGTGCGCGCCTAAAAAGATTTTTGCCAAAATCAATTTGCGTTTTACATTTTCTGTTTCTGCTTAATTTCAGATACTTTATCATTTTTATTACAGAACGAGCGAGAGTTTCGAGATACACACACACACACATGGACGAGTAAAATGCTCTGGGAAAATATAGATTAATTAATGGCACAGTTCAAAGTTTAATTTCCGAGCAAACATTTTCTTTTCCAGCTGCGGCTGCTGCTGCTGATCTGCTTTCTGTTGATTATTAAAAGCGATTACAACATCTACATTTTTGAGTGGCCCCAGACTGAAGTTTTTTATTCGTTTGTGGGGCAGCTGTTGCATGCACTTATTGACGGCATAGGGTACACACACACGGACACACACGCACACACACACACCCTATGCAACGCTAATTATGCCGATAAGCAACGCTTTTCATTCAATTTTCTATAGTTTCTACCCAAAAAGCAAACAAATGTAAAAAAATCTTCATTGAGCACTGCGCAACGGATTTGCTAGCAGGTCAGCTTGAATACGAAAACATTTCCTATGTGCAATGCACTCTATAATATGATATTTGATCTTTTCAGAGGTCGGTTTTAAAAATTACTTTGGTTATGCAAAAGAAATGTGCCTTAAATTTTGATATTCAATTTCATTTTGTATGTCAGATTACAAGAATTGTAAATATATATTTAACATTTGAAGAATCAACCAAATATCAGTGCTTTAATATTTTTAAGGAAATAATAAAATATTATGGAGCAACCAGAACCTATTTGGCCTAAAGACTTTGATCTATATATATTCTATATATTTTTAATATTCTCACAATATAATATCCGAACAAAATCTTCTGTTAACATTGCTTTTCTATATTTGAAAACTTTTTGAGCCGCCCTCGCAATTCACAGTTTGACGGGCAATTGGGTTTAGTGGAGTTCGGGTTTAGTTTGCTTTGCATATTTAATGCTGATCGCACAGATATTGAACAGCATTGGCATATATAGCACACACACACACAAATACACACAAACGATATATATATATATATGTGTGTGTGTGTGTGTGTGTGTGTGTGTGTGCAGTTTCATGTTGCATATGAAACGCAGTCAAACGGAATGACGACAACGTCGCAGGCATAGTTCGTGGGTTTTGTGGGCAGACGACGCCAACAAAACAAATAAGATTTATGAAACTTTTAAGCAAAAGGCGTCAGCCAAATCCACTGAACAAGTACGTAAGGAAAACAAAAACAACAACAACAAAAATGAGAATAACCTAATACGAATTGTTGTTGCTGTTGGTTTTTGACTTGTTGGCAGAAATCCTCTAGAGAGAACGTGGCTCCACGCCTGATTTATGCTGATGATGCGCGCAGGCCGAGAGTTTGAATGTGGGCGGCGGCTTGCATGTTGCTGGGCCACATGGCAACATGGCAGCTGGCAACAATGTTGCCAAGGCAATTGGCCAAACAATATCTGTGTGTGGGTGGTTTGTGACTGCGCTGAATGCATGAGGTGAATGTCTTGGATATGAATGAATTTTATGATAAATGCGAGCAATGTGTGTATTGTGTGTATGAATGTTTGTGTGTGTGTGTGTATGTGTAATTGTGTTGGTTTCTAACGTTGAGTAATTTGTTAGGCTGTTTTTTTTTTTAATATTTCATTTGTATTTTTTGCTAGGCGCTTTGAAATTTTGTTTTTAGAATTATTTTTGGCTGGCAGAAAAAATTTTGTTTTAATTCGCTTGGCTGAAAAAAAAATTATGTTGCTTGCAATTCTTTTTAATTAGCATCGATTTGGACAGAACAAAATTATATATTTTAAACTATATATGCAAAAGACAAGTAACGATTAATCGGATTATTTACAATTCAATATTCTTTTGTACAACATTCAGCTTAAACAATTTTTCATTTAGCTCGGCATGCGCTGTGCTCCTAATGTAGCAAATAATAAAAAAATTATAGTTAATTACATAAGTATAATTACATAAAGGAAAATACATCAAGGCACGAACAATTTGTACAATTATCGATAATCGTCTAAAAATGTTTGGAAAATAAATTCAAAATCGTTTCAAAAATATTTCAAATACTAAACAGCATAACAAATTGAACAGCTAATTGATTTTGCGATTTTCACAATAAGTTTGTAGGAGAATGGGTTATATATATATATATATATATATATATATATATATATATATATATATATATATATATATATATATATATATATATATATATATATATATATATATATATATAGATCATACAGTATATATATTTATCTATATTTGTATATGCACGATATGTAGTATATGAGGTCTCAGTATGCATTATGTACAGTTTGAGAGCCACTGCAACGAAGAGCTTTTGCGAATTGGCAACGAAAAGTGATAAACAATAGTGGAAAAGAAACTGTCTGCGAGTCTCGCAGAGATTCGTATTGATCTTCACATACCCATTGGCCGCATCCTGTATCTCCTTCTGGTCGATGCCCGCAATGGTGTTGCGACGCTTGCCTCTCACCTTGCGCGACCTCGATCGCCGGCTGACCGTGTGCACATTGTCATCCAGATTGTTGGCCTCTGTCTGGTTGTCCTCGGGGCTGCCGCTACTGGGCGTGGCAGAGCCAGCGCCGCCGGCGTAGCAGCCCGTCGTGGATTTGCGAGCGGCGCACATGCGCTGGAAATGCTTGCCGGATGTGTTCACCGAGATCACCTCGGCGGGGTATCTGCAATAGAGTAAATAAGATTAGGTTTTAGAGTCTATTTTGTTTAAAGTGCATTTTGTGGTATTTTGGTTGTCATGCTTTAAGATTGTAAATCAAACATTTGCGCATTAAATCAACGAAGCGTTAACAATGCTTGCGTCCCATTCCCCTTCGTTCAAATGCCTGTTTGCTGCGCCTCAAACAAATGAGCCATGGCCACCGAAGGGGGCTCGTGGGCGTGGCCCCCGGCCAACACTTGCATAATTGTGTGTGTGGCCACATTGTAAATTTACGTAATGCGCAATTGAATTAATTTATTTAACTTTTTTTACGCTGCGGTTTCCGACTACGTCGCATTGCCCCTAAAGCATAACAAACAAAAAGCCAAATATTATGGGAGGAAATTAGGGCCCATAACGACGCTCAAATACACTCGCAGAGTTTAGCCGTTAAGGTGAAATGAGCGTAGTCTATAGATCAATTGACTTGTTGAATAGTGAAGTTATAAAGTAAATACTGTTTACTATATACAATCAATACTCAGACTTGTTTCTAAGTTATTATACAGTTTTTATCTAATTTATTTAGCTTATATCTTGCCTAATTGAGACTCTATGTCTTATAAGAAAATTTATATATATTTATAGTATTTTTTTTTTTAAATAACTTGCTAATAAGTAATCCAAATTTATAATGACTCTTAGATATCCTTATATATACTATATGTAAGCTCATCAGCAAAAATCAGTTGCCGAGAAACGTGTTCAAATTAATCTCTCAGCTAATTATAAATATATATTTTACGCACTTTTCTTTCGCGTAATTATCAATTTTTCTATGTAAAAAAAGAGCAAGCTAACAGAATAAATACATGATATCTGTACTCTGCCATACAATACAGCATAGACGAACAAAAAGGGCAAAAACATTATCTGTTCTGATTGTTTTTCTATGGCGGCTGGTTGCACAACAGCAACAACAACAAAGCTGTACAAATTTACATAGAATACCAATAAAAATAAAGTTTTAAATAAAATTAGCATTCAAAATGTGTTTGGTTGCTGAGCGGCACAATGACTGTCAAACTGTCAGCTAGAGAGTTAGTTGGAGTTTAGTATAAAGCGCTGTACTTACTTTAAGGCAATTATTTTGGTTTGTTCCTCGGGTGAAGGCAATCGATGATTCAAAGGCACATCTTTATTGATATCGTTCGATAGTTGCAGTTGATGATGATGATGTTGATGCTGATGGGAACTGTCCGCCGCTTGGCTAAGGTTGAGCGCATAGAGCGCATCGGCGGCATCGGCGGACAGCACGGACGGAGAGAGTGCAGGCGTTAGGACGCCATTATCACCAATGGCCAGCGATGTGCAGATCGAGGTGTCCACATGGTGCATGCAATCGGGTGTGACGGTGACATCACCCAGCGCCTCGCTGGATGTCCATTTGCGCAAATCCTCGATGGCAGCGGGCTACAAAAAGGGTCGAATACAAAGAGAACGAGTTAGAGCGTGGGTTGGTCAAAAGGCATTCGTTGCTTAATTAGCAGTTGGCCAAAACAGGACATGCAAAAATATGTTTTATGGCCTTAATTGGTCCCGAGGCAGGCCTATCACGCATATCCTTGAAAGGAAGCCACACTCATATGTTGAAATGAATGAATGAATGACCGACACAACTCGTGCTTCTGCTGTTTGCGCAAACATTTGTCTGCTTTGCCTTCTGTTTGCCCGGCCAGCGCAAATTTGACCAAGTCACGCGATTTGCCAGAACAACAAGAGAAAATAAAATAACACGCGTTTTCTCAACTTGATTTCGATTTGTGTTTCATGTTGGCCAACCTCCTCTGCCCCAGTCATCGAAATTCAATCAGTTTAATTAAAAGCAATCACTATCTACAAATTCCCCAAAATAATTCCAAGCTCTATTTCCAACCGAATCCAATCTCACTAAGCAAAAGGCGCAATCGTTTCGATTGATTTTCGGGGCTCCCATTAAAATCAATTGTAACAATTGAAAGTCAACTAGAGGAAGGGCAACCAGAAAGGGGGGACTCTGTTTGTAGTTGGGGCATGCATATCTACGACCACGTAAGCCCCCAACACCCACACGAAATTTACATAAAATTCCACTTGTGCTTCGTTTTCATTAGGAAATAAAACTTTGCTCTTCTTGGACTTGAACCAAACGTTCTGTGGAGCGCACAGTGGTTCAAAATTTATTTACTGTAAATCCAAAGACTTTAACTTCTGTTTGGGTGCAGATTTCCATTCAGAATATTGTGAAACTGTTTTCGGTTTCATTTCTAAGCTCAAAGAATATATTTTACAAAATTCTTCGTCGTATTCTATAATTTTGTAAGCACTGTGCTAGAGTTCCGTCTAGTGGCCAATAATTTGTTGTTGTTTACGGTTCGTCGGCTCTTTGTTTGGCTCAATAGAATGGCCAAGTATGAATGATAAAATATTTGCACATAAATGTCGTACCATATATAATAAAATCGAATTCAATGTGTCTGCTGCTGTTGCCGTCTCACAAACAAACAGCAAACAGTAAACAGCAACAACAACAACAACAGCCACAACAACAACAATAACGACAATCTTTTTGCGGCCGTAAGCAATAAACCGCAATGCGCTAATACGACTCTTGGCTAACTAGAGCTAAAGTCAAAGCTAAAACTGGAAATGAAGTTGAAGTTGAAGTTGGCAGTTGAATGTTGGAGCTGGAGATGCGGCCAAGTGGAACTGGCGGCAACTAACGTCAAACGCAATGCGAAAAGGATTAAAAGTCATTCAATTAGGGAGCAGACGACAAAGATGTTGCGTTCATGCGACCGGGCTAAAAGCCAGTCGTACATTTTCGGCCAACTATTGACAACTGGCTGCTACATTGTTGTTGTTGTAGTTTCAACTAGTTTTGCCAAGCTGCTGAACAGGAAAGTCGCCGTGGCGTCGTCCATATTCCCATTCCCATTCCCATTCGCCACCTTGTCGTCGTCGTCATCAGCCTTTGGCCACTGGCTGTTTGTCTTGGCCAGCTTATCTAATGGCATGGATAAACAAGGAAAGACAACGTTGACGCTGACGCTGATGTGGATGAGGAAAATGATGTCGATGACGACGATGACGACGACGATGACGACGATGATGATGATGATAATGATGGACTTTGTTGCTGCTGCCAGTCGCAGCACATGGGACAACTCCAAAGCGCGTTAGCTCAAATTAAGTAACTGCGATTCACAGATACGAACCGTGGAGAGAGGCGGTGCCAACGGCTTAAACAGTTTAGATTGAAGTCTGTTTCAACTGGCAATTTCATAAGCCCAGCGTGGGACGTCACAATAGCAATTAAAAACGAAGTAAGAACTTAGCAACATAGAAGCTAACGACTAGATAATACCCTGTAAACGGCACTGAATTGGAAATGGTTTTTTAAATAAATTATTGCTATTTACAAATGAAATTTTCATTGAAATAATGAATATAAGAAAAATATAAGAAATTTATCTTTTAAAATGAATTTCCCATTAAAAAAGGTAACAAAAATGGCTCTACTCTAAGATGAATGCGAACATAAGATTGAAGGTGCTCGGCGTAGCCTTTACGCTTACGGATATCCAAAAGCGACGTCTCAGATTCGACTGAATTGGTTACGTTTTCATTACTTATTAGTAACAATATGCCTAACTTTATTAGGCATATGAAGTTCTTTTTAGGATCATAGTTAAAACTCTTTACTCATACGTCTAGGCCATCATAGGGTATAACAACTCAACTCCACTGAGCTCGAAATGATTTGGCGACCAGCTCGTTAGCCAACGGCCCGTTGTGTGGTCTTAGTATCTGCTTTGGCTCAACTTGTTTGACAACGACAGAGGCCTCTCGGCGTGTCTGTGGCAACTAGACTGAGTGTGTGTGTGTGTGTGCGTTTGTGTTTTGTGTCTATATGGAGCACATTGTTGGAAGATGTGTTGGCCCGAGCTTTTTGAGCTGGCACAGCTGGCAAATAACAGGAAGCAATGGCCACAACGTCAACCGCGAAGACCACACACATGGGGCCGTGGTCGGTTTTTGGGCATTGGGGGGCTTTAGCCGGCACCGCCTTTGGCCGCACTGAAGCGCAGATTATTATTTATGCATGGTGCAAGTACTAACTCAACTTCACTGTTGTAGTAGTTAGCCACACGACTAACGGGCAAACTTGATTCGTCTGGACGAGGCTACTCACCAAGCGTATTTCAATTTCGGCATCGATGCGCGTGCGTAACTTGCGGTTGGCATTGCCAAAGTCCGAATCAGAGCAGAGCAGCGGCTCCTCGATGCCGGACGCTTCCGTTATGCCGTCGAAAACGTCGTCGTTCGTTTGTGTATCAGCGTTAAAGGATACGGAACGTGGCGGCGTTATTGCTGTGGCCATTAGCAACACCTCCTTGCCCGCCTCCTTGTAGAGCTGACGCACGCTCTGCGGTCGTGTATCGTTGGAGAAAAGCTCCTGCTGGAATGACTTGTCCGACTCGTAATGCTGCTTACGTTGTGCAAAGGTGAGCAGGTCGCTTTCAGCTAAAAAGGTAGACAGAAATAGAAGAATATAGATTAAATACACAAAAAATTATATATTGATATAAAAACTTATAAATTCAAGAATTCACCACAACAGTACCTCGCATTCTAGGCTAAGCTTTATGCTGGGCAACTTCCTTAACCAATTCGGAATTGTAAGCGACATATGAGGCCAGTAGCTTGTTTAATGTTCTATTATTAAAGCTTGCCTAACAGCTTTACGATATATATTTAATTCATAGGAAATATTAGTAAATTTCCGAGATAGCAATATTTTTGACATTGGATAGCTTGCAAAGTGCTATATTACAGCCATTGATTGGGCATAACAAATGTAATACAATCAAATGATTCATTAGTTGTTGCACTTTACAGTCTGCTCCATATATTGTAGTTTATGTATTTGCCATAATTTCCATAATTTCGCATGACTCAGTGCATAACCCATATATATTATGTAAATACATCACAATTGTGTATGTGATCAATCAAAGCCTTTTATGCAATCTAAGCGAAACAGTATGTGCTGCACATTCCAGCTGCCCATTTCGTGCTGCTCTCTCCCTCTCTTAAAGTTCTTTAGCACAGCTGCCTATTTGACTCCGCCCGTCCGCCCTTGGCTATTGCGAAATGATTGCGGCATTTGCTATTCAATTTAACGCCCTGCTTCAATGTTTACATGACGATGATGCCACATGCCGCACACTGTTTGCACTGATTTCCATATAAACAAATTCCGAAAAAAAGAAAACCCCTCCAGCTGCCCGTCACCCGCAAATAAATCAACAGGCAAATTAATAGAGTGGAAAAATCGGCAAAGACCAAGGACACGCCATAAATAAATAATAAAAAAAGGCGAAGCTCATAAAGCGTCATAAAAAAAAGAAGTGGAAGAAGGAAAAACTGATGTGAGCCATGAAAAATGTAATTAACTTTAATCACCCAAGCGGTCCAGAACTTCCCAGCTCCATGGCCAGCACCCAACTGCAAGTGCAGTTGATGGCGATGGCTGCGCGGAACGGCACTTGCATATTTAATTCATATGACAGACGCTGCAAGATGCGAATTGCTGCCAGTGTGGGTAGCTGCGGGATCGTGGAGGAGCAGTGCTTGGTATATCTGGGCTGACGACCGTTTGTCTTTCTGGCTGTCTGCACATTTTGCATTTAATAGGCGCCCATGTGGACGGTAATGAAAACAACAAAGCCCGAGGAGTAGCTGCTGCAAGTACCAGGAACAGCGACTGCCACTCGTAGATTAACAAGGCAAAGGCAAAGACACTCGACGCGGCAGCTGGACCGCTGCCAGGCATGGCAACTGGGAACAGTAGCCAACCAGCCAACCGGCCTGCCAGCCAGCCAGCAAAGCGGCGTCTCTCAGCTAGCGCTAAATTCAGGCAATTTTATGGCAGCCGGGCAACATTTTGACGTTGAATGCCCCACTGGAAGATGCATGAGTCTGGGCACTGTGGGTCGCCAGCCAGCCACAGTCACAGTCACAGCTACAGATACTTTGAGTCATTTTTTTGTGATTTCAAGAGCGCAGACATTGGCACGCAGCCTGGCCATGTTGTACTTGACAGTGAGCACATGCCGAAACGCACTAGCAACAGCAACGCCAACAGCAACTACAATTTGCATGCCCCAATCCGTGGCTCATTTGGGCCCGAAATTCAATTAAGCATGCTCAGGTGCATTTGGCCACTGCCGGAAGCTGTCAGCAGCTACGGAAATAACAAATTAACTGTGCAAAATTATTTTTCCTTAAAAACGACAATTTGCATCCTCTGTATTTTAATTTGCGAGACTTTTTCTCTTTTTGGCGTCTCTCTGTCTGTCTGGAGGATAATGCACATAATTTATGTACGCCCGATTGGCGCTGCATTTGCCGGTCTCTTAAGTTCAGGGCCAAGAGCATAAAGTCGCTGTCAGATATGGCCAGTTGCGTTACTCATTCCATATGGCCATAACAGATCGTATCAGAGCAACGTTGACCACTTCCCCAGACAAAGACAATTTGCTGGGATATTGAATAGCGCATTGGCAGTCTAAGTAAATAATTAAAACATGATAAACGTCAATACACAAAGCAATTGAGTAAACAAGCAATTTATAGCCAGACATAAAAACTTGATGCAAGCCAGCAGAAAAAAGAATTTCCCACTATTTGATAGAGAGATTGAATGACTTTTGCAATTAGAGATGATAATTGAACAAAGAGAGAAAACAAATTTATATGAAATCTCTGCTTTAGAGCTATGTAATTTATGTAAATTTGTTCAGCTATGATTGCACTCTATAATTTAACTCGTCTAATCACGTTAGATTTCAATTGGGAATTGTTTGTAACATTATTTAAAGGCTTGAAGTACCTCTTCTGTTTTCAAACGCGAAATATCAAATTCGAATTGGCGCCGATGTCACGCGACAATTGTCAATTGTCGTGTCAATCTGTTGAAATTTATAGCAGAGCACAAATCAAAACCCAGACATGATGCGAATGAAGCGTGTGTCGTGTGTCTGACAAAACCAATAAGCCACACATATCTACAGACAGGCAGACAGAGAGACAGTTGTGTCTGGTCTATGAAATGATAGCTAGCTAGAGTGCATTTGTCTGTGACACATTGGCACCAAAGCCGCAAATAACTGACAGATTCGCACAAGATGCCGAAAGCGTATCAAATCAGAAACCAAAAACAACCAAAGCCAGGCGTTGAAATTCTTATTAGAAACTAGCGCTGGCCATAAATTGACACCGCCTATTGCAGCGAGCGGGGGTGGTGCAGCTGGTGGTGCACTGTGGTCTAATACGTGCAAGGCTGTGGTTGCTGCTGCTGCTGCTTATGGTCATGTAGCTGTATCTGGCAGATACAATCTGTAGGGCTAGAGCAGCGCGTACTGTCGCATAATTTGTGCAAAACAAGTTCCATACAAGGCACGTAGCTGCAGCACGTGGAACTGCGATGCAGGCTGGTGTGGAACATGCGATAATGTCGAAGCTAGCATGAAAAGATTTATGGGCAGGCATAGAAGAAGCACATCGATAATTGCTGGCAAGGCGGCCTGGCAGCCTGGCGGGTTCAATGCACTTCAGCTACTAAGCAACGCGAGCATCGCACTGCGGCCAAAGAAGCCTTAATTGCAATGATACTAGAGGATGATGGGGTAACAGCAGTCAACTGCTGCCCCACTGCTCCAATCAGTTCGACTGCCCATTTTAATTTAATTATTTAAAGCGAAAACAATTGAAGCCAACAAGCGCAACGAGCTTGCAACCACGACAACCACGAGCTGCCCTTGGCCCTTGGCTCTTGGCGAGCTGCCAGCCGAGCAGACAGCGCGCGACACGGACTTCAGCGCTGTGGACCACGAACCACGCACGGACTTGCCGCTGTGCGTAAGTGTCATAATAGCATTTAAAGCAATTACGGGTCACATTTCGGTCGCACTGAAGCCATACGGAGGGCTCAATAGACAGCGGACGGACGGGAAATGAAAGTCCTGCAGCATCCGTTGCGATAAAAAGAAAAACACAAGAAAAAGAAATGAAAGTCGTCAAGCAGTAAATTTTTAATAAAGAAAATAAATGTGTAACTAGGCGACTAGAAGATGCTCTCATAAAAGGTGTAGCTACGTCTTATATAGAACTCTTGTTAATTCTATATTCTTAATATCAAAAGCATATAAAAGATACTTGAGTTTTGACCCAACTCATAGTGGCCATCAAGTTGACTTCAGTCGTTAGCTGAGAATGCTAACATGAAATTTACTTTATATTTTAAGTTAACTTTTAAGAAACCAACCGCTTGCTAGTGTTAGTAGAAGTCTAGTTCTTCAAAAGATTTGTTCAATATCAGTTCAAATTTATTGTCATACAAATGTTATGAGTTTGTAGTCAATTCAACTACCTTTGCTACCTTCTCGTATATCAAATGGAAAAAGAGAACAACTTTAACAGCTGCTGGTCGCTATCAATTTATCAATGTTACTGGCTTATCGAAAAAGGAAAACAGCAAATGCAACAAGCCAAGTCGTACACTTGTTATAAATGATGAGTCTCAGCCGTAACCTGGCGCAACCTGAAAAGCTGCACTTATCGCATTGTCTGCTTAGCTTTAGTAGCAGATGATTTATGAGGCAGGCAGTCATTGCATGCTGCTGCTGCTGCTGCTGATGTGACTAGTTGAGCTTAAAGCCAAATTTGTAGCACAAAGCTTTAACTTAATACATAAATAGCACACGAAGCACACACACACACACACACACACACTCTTACAGACACGGAAACCGTTACATTATATACATATGTATGAGAATGGGAGAACGCAAAGTGTAGTCACATGTGCTTTATGGGCAACGGCAGCAGAAAGTTTTTATGCGGCAACACTGGCTGCTGGGTGCTGGGCGCTGGCTTCTGGCTGCTATTTTAGCAAATTTTCGCATGCCAACAAAAGGCAGGCGACGTTTTGGGGGCATAAATTGTAAAGCCACCAGCCAGCAGCAACAACAACAAACAACGCAAAATAGCAGCAGCAACAACAAAAGCTCGACAAATTTATGCAATGTAACAGCAGCGGCAGCAGTAGCGGAGCGTGAAAAGCCAAAAGGCGTGGTGTGAGAGCTACACAGAGAGAGAGAGAGAGAGAGAGAGGGACGGAGAGAGAGACTGCGAGAGAGAGGAGGAGAGAGGGAAGAAGAGTGAGTAACAGTAATCAGGGGGCAAATGTTGCTCGTAAAGCGCCAAAAATGTTGCTAGCAACACTCAAGCGAGACAACAAATAAGACGCAAAATGTTGACAAAGTTAAAAGCAACAACAAAGTGACAAAATTGCTTTTCAGTCTCGTTTCAAATCTCATTAAAACCGTTGCTAAAACCAGGCTGAGCCCCCGGCAAGTCGATCAACAGTAACAACCACAACGACTGACAATGCCTAAAACTTGCCGATTGACTCCTGCAGCTGGGCTATTAAAACTGATTTATGCGAATCGTTCGCATCATACGTCTCATACGCCTCATATCAATGCCCCGCGGCACACCCACGCACTCTGCGCATTGCCCAAAAATGGGCACGTCACGTGATTTGCCATACCATAAAACTCATAAAAGGTCGATGCGACTGCGGCTTATGATAACTCACAATGTGAGTTTTTGGGGCTTGCCAGGCGTACAGCTGGCAAGGGTTTAACTTGATGCCCAGACCCTCGACCCTCCTCTCTAATCATGTGACCTCAGCGAGTGCCTTTTAGAACTTTTATAACTAGCTATGAAGATGCCAGATAACGCACGGCTGGCAAAAGGCCCAGTTCATAATTATCAGATTAAAATCTGGTCCAGTTTTTTATTGAGAAAAAAAAAAAATAATTGTAAAATGCAAGTCTAAATGTTCTTTATTCAAATAAAAATCGAAAATATATTTTTTATATATTTTTTTTACTAAATTTAGAAATATGATCTTTATAAATTAACACATTCAAAAAATTTACATAAAAATTAACCATGATGGAATCTGATTCTAAAGGGCATTTTCTACTGAACTCAGGGCTAGAGGTATAATAATATACATTTTTTATTTTTATAATTTTTCATTGTTGGAGATACAGTTGTAAAGCAACTTTAAGACAGTTAAACTTTTGCCGTTATAAGAACTGAAAGTTTCTTTAGAAATACCAGCCAAGAACTGAGCAAAGAGTCTTATATGAAATGTTATCTTACATTAGATTATACCGAGAAGAAGACTACAAGGAAAAATTTACCTGGAACAGAGCGGATTTCGAGAGGCTATCGTTATTTGTTAATTTTAAGGTAAAAGTTTGTAAAGACAGCAAACAGCTATTATACTCTCTCTCTCTCTCTCCCTCTCTCTCTGCCTTCCCCATTGTCTGCTGCCTGCTCTCGACAATTGGAACTATTTATTAGGCAATTGGCAATGCGGACCTCCCACACAATTAATTAAGATCTTCGTGAGTTTTTATTGCTCTGTTTCTTTGCATGACCTGACAATTTGGCTTTTTATTTAAATTAATTGACCTCTGTCGCCAGTCGTGACAGCAATTAGCCGATATATTCTTTGCTCTAATTAATCAAGCTCGAGTCGGGCTTTAAGTTGATTACGAGCGTAAGACTTCCGCCGAGCTGAGATCGTCTATATGCTCGATATTATGACCATGTAAACTAATTAAGAGTGCAGCAGTTAAATTTGCTGCTAAACATTTGAGTGTCCATACAGAAAGCCAGAGAGTCGCGGCCCAACTCCCAATCTCTACGCACACCCACGCTATGCGCTGGTCTGTTCAATTTCAATCATGGGTCTGTTGTTCCGTCCATATCAATCGATTTTACAGCCCTGGGGACGACGACACATAAAATCCAGCGTTGGGAAATTCAATGAAAAATGCATTTCACACTGCAAATGCCAGAGGCGGCAGCAGTCAGGCTGCTGACTGTCTGACAGACAGCCAGACAGACAGACGGACGGATGGATATACTGTTGTTTTCCCGACTTGCTGCTGCTATTGTTGTTGTTGTTGTTGTAGTTGCGGCCAATAAATTTAAGTGACATGCGTTTTTCAGCGAGTACCCGCGGGATAAACTTCACTTAACATTCCAACAGCTAGGGGCAAGAGGGAGGGGGAGATTGAAAAGGAGAGAGCGAGACAGCTGTAGCGATCAGCGCAACTGATATCATTAAGGGGCAACATCCTCGAGCCTAAAACTCGTGGCACCCTCTGCGGAAGTGTTTGGCTACGGGGTTTAAAAATAAATGCAGCTAACAATTTTATTGGGTTTTGCTGCTGCGGCTGCTGCGTCTAAATTTAAACGAATTATGCCCAAAAATGCTCACATGAGTTTTTCACGTTTTTCCGCCCCCGTCGGACAGCAACCACTTTGGTGTTGCAATGCTCTGCGACATTTTCCGACTTTGCTTTTACTTCCTTTTTTCTTTTTTGGGGCACGTTGTTTTCCATTCTCTGCAGCTCATTTACTTTGCACCTTCATGTGTGTGTGTGTGCGTGTGTGTGTGTGTTTGCATTTGCGCTATTTTAAGCATATGTATTTGAATTTGCCTTTTTTTTTAGAAAAAATATAAAAAATGATGCAGCTGACACTTGAAGATTATGGCGAATGTTTGATTTGAACTTGAAAATACCAAAAGAGTGACTATGTGTGTGTGAGCGAGAGGGGGGTAGGTTAAAGGAAGTGAAAGCAGTCTGTGTGTGAATTATGGGCGCGATATCCGGCTTAGATGCCAGCCATGAGCCCCACAAATGTTTATGAAGTCGCTCAGAATAACAAAAACCCACAAGACAAGGCCTGTATCTATACATGTAAAAATGTACATCTGTGTGTATGTGTGTGTGTGGGCGTGCGAGTGTGTAAGTGTGTATCTGCTTCAATTGACTATAAGTATGTATGCTATGGTAATGGGCAGCAGCAGGAACGGTGGCGGCGGCGGCGGCGGCGGCGGCGGCGGCAGCGGCAGCGGCGGCGGCTGTTGGCCCTAGGCCTCACAGCAATTGAGTTAGCATTGAGTAGTTCAATTGAAGTACACTCGACAAAAATGCTGAGACCCAAAACGAGTTTCAGCATTTCGTGGAAGACTTGTTCAGAAATGTGGCCAGAGCGGCTCGGGACTTGCCAGAGAGCGAACAGCGAACTATCTATCCCGCTGTGTCGGCCACAGCCACGCACAATCTGTAAAAATGTATCTGCAGCCCAAGCCCTGTATCTGTATCTGTTAACTACGTATTCATATTACAAGCTGAGCGTTGAAAGACTTTAGAAATTACACGAATCTCTTAAAGAATAGCGGAGTGCGGGCTATGGGGCACAGCCTTGAACTATGTAGAGGCATAGAGACGGACGGACGGACTTGAACTATGTAGAGGCATAGAGACGGACGGACGGACTGACTGACTACCTAACTTAGGCTACCAGAGCTTGGGAACATGACGCGAGCTTATTTTCTTATATAAGCACAGTAGAGAAGCCCTTCCAAACCGAGAATGGGAATCGAAAGCCGATGGGGCTTGGGTATTAAATAGATGCGTGACGTGATGGGTTTATTATAAAAGCCTAGGCAAATGCTTGAAACGCTTATGTTCATAAGACCAGGGCTACAAAACTGAAAAGATTCAATCGATTCAAATAATGAAGATTTACGCCTAATTTAATCTTCCAACTTTAAATCAATCAAATATGTTAAAAAGGCCAAGTATAAGTATGTATACTAACAAGGCTTCTAAGCCAACCTATTTATGAAGAAACATGTTAAAATCTACGGTTTATTTGTACTATAGCATTGGTTAAAACCGGTTGGCTTCCTTCACCTTTAAATATCTAGACATATCTTTTAGAATATTTTCTGTGAATAGAAATTTGGTTATAGAAAAATGTTCATAGGTGTGAAAGAGGTGCCAAGAGGTGCTAGGGACTAAGTTGATTTAACAACTAAAAAAAAACTAATTGAAAATATTGAATATAAACAGAAGTACATAATACTCTATTCATATCGTTAACAATGAAAGCAGCTTTTCTCTTTCAGTCTTTGCTCCATTTTATAGTTAGCCCACACCAAAAGCCGCTCATCAAAAAGTTTCCCATTGTAATCTTGTTTATGACTTGCCCTCCAGTTAGTTTTAATCAAAATTAATCACAAGAGGAGTTTAGTTAACTGCACAACATGAATTGTGTTCAACAATTTCTCAGTGGGTCCATTATGAGTGCGCATAAAGCGTTAATTGACTTGGCAACGCAATAAGCCGAAATGCTTGTGTCTTAACAGCTTCCTGCCAGCCGCAAGTTTATTTGTTTGAGCCAAAGTTTTGAATGAGGCGGCAAGTATGCTAATTGGCAGCAGGCTAGCAGTGTGGCGGCATTAAGTGGACGTAATTGAGACAATAAGCTAACCTGATCAAATGAAATCCTGTCAACTCTGCGCCTTAAGCCGCTATTCAATTACAGTGTCAGGGCCCATTGAAAAATGAATTAGCATTAGACGCTAGTCATTAGGCATTTAGATTTATGCGAACTGCTGGCACTCCACTCCAGCTTGAGATGATGTTGCCTGCTGCCTGTGAGGCGTGTCACATTTCGTGCCCTGCGGCTGGGTCACAGCCTGGTTCAAGCAGCCGCGTAATGCATTTTACATTAACTTCTTGCTGCTGCAACGCGGAAAAACAGCAGCAGCAACAACAGCTGGCAACAATGCCAAGTGCTAAGTTGCAATGGGGACGCAGGACACAGTGAGGGTCGCAGGCTGTAAGGGTCGCAGCACAGCGCCCAAGCGAGTGCCAGTCAGTCTGCAACTTCTGCAACTTCTTCAGCTACGAATAGGTATTAAATTCACTCGGTACTCAGCACCTAAATGTTTTTTTTTTATATAACATTACATATACATATATATTTCTTTTTTGCGACAGTTTTTTCCAAGTTTTTTGACACGTGTTAAGTTAAATAAGAAAAGTAAACCGAAGGCGGCAAGTGATAGTCGACTAGAAAATACCCAGTATTTGAACTGGAATAACGCATGAATTGCTCGATATTATTATATAAGATTTAGCTAGATTTGGCTAACTGATCATAGATTTTTAGGGTACTCAAAAAGGTAATTGTCTGTGTTTATAAAGAGCTATAATCTTATAACAATTGCTTCAAATAAACCCATATACCCTCGTACCTATTTTGGTAAAGGATATGCGAAGCCTTCGTGCGACAGCGCCTTAAAGTAGACAACAGGAAATGCTGCAAACATTTGGCAACACTTAGCCAAAACATCACAAGCAGCAGAGGTGACAGAATAAGAGCGAGAGAGGTAGAGAGGCAAGCAGAGACAAACAGGGGTGGGTAAGTTCTAAAGGAAAGTAGGGGGTAAAAAAAAAGAAAAATAAACATGAGAACAAAGAGCGGTAAGAATTCCCCTAAAAACAAAAGGCAGCAAAAAAATAAAAATATATTCCCAGGCAGGTACAAAACAGCAGCAGGAACATAGGGCACGGGAACAGGAACCAGGCAAGGAAGCATGTCTAAGGATAAACAAGTACCAAGCGTGCCCTTAAGGGAATGTGTGCGAGTGTGTATATTTAAGACATGTCCTTGCCCTTCGCAGCTATCTCTTTCGAACTGGGAACAGACATTGCTGTGAATGAAACTGAAGGCACAACGCAGTCATCATTCATTTCTCATATGCCGCCGCTTCACACTTAATGCTGGAGGATTTTTATGGTTTCCTGTATCGAAAGGCAGCGGCAGCCAAGCAAAAGACATCGCTGCGAAGCCCTGCAGGCGATCGAATTACGGCCCAAGGAACACGACCCACACGACAATCTCTCTCTGTGCGAGCTGCACAAATATTTGCATGCCACTGCCTTTTGCCGCCTGCTGCTGCAATGAAGATTTCTGCGCATTTGCAACTCATTAGATGACCAGAGCCAGAGACAGAACGAGATACACACAGATGCTGATACAAATTAGTGCCTGGGCGTTTGTTTGCCTCTCGATAAGCAGTTAATTGCTTAAACAAATGAATTTGCCTTCAACAACGTGGCTCTAAGCTGTCCCATAATTAAATTCAAGAGCTATCGTGCAAACAAAAACAAACTGCAATCTAGAAATTTCATTGGCCGACTATAAGATACTCTCAACTAAATATTTTTTTCATATAAGATTTATGTTTGTTATGCAAATTTTGATTAAACTGCAAGCATCTATCAATAAGTCTAAAATCTCAATTATGTTTTATGAAGGTAAAGCCAAACAGAGTTGCAAAAGATCTTCTCCTTTATTTCTCTGCTATTCATATTACAGGGTACATATATATTTAGAAAAAACTCCAAAAATTTGTTGACGCCAATTTATTTTTAGACCAGCTGACTGATAGAGGATAGAGGAACAGAGCGGCGAGGGCAGGCAGGTAGCTTAGTTTGCTGTGGCTCCACTCTATGGCTCCCCTGGGCCACATTGCAATTGTCAGTGGCAAATGTTTTCGTTATTTATGTTGATGTACAAATTTAGAAAGTTATTTTTTTCTCTTAGCTTAGCTTTGCTTTTGTTTGTTGAACTTTTGAACTTGTGGTTTGTTTTTTTTTTTTTTTTTTTGCAGCTGGCGTATCGCATGGCCTGCAGCCTATCGGTTGACAAATGCAATTGAAGTTGGTCGAGCGACGAGCAACCGCAAGTGTTGCGGCTACAACAGTTGGCGGCGGCAGCAGCTGCCATTGCGGCTAATTAAAGCCCAGCGACAATCAAATGAAACTAATGCCAATCGCCATATAGAAAGTTGGCCAAGAGAAGTGCGATAGAATATCTTTTAACTGATTGTATTAAAGACAAAAATGTGGCCGCAACTGATGCACAGGCGACGATTAGCTGTGAACTCGTTGCCACGAGTTGCATGCAGCAAGGTGCAGTAGCTGCCACAGTAAACGTCCTCCCTCTGCTCCTCTGACTGCCTGTCTGTATACGACCAAGTGAAAGGCCAGCTCGCTCACGGTTTTGGCCTGAGCCTATGTGGGTTCAAACTATGTCAACTTTCCCGAAAGAAAAAAACCTTAAGAAAACTAGAAAATGCACAAAAACAAAATTTGTCAAGAATGTGACGCTGCGCTGCGCTTTAAGAGATGCAGCGCAGAGGGGTTGGCGTAATTTTAGCAAAAGATTGCCAGACACTTCATAGCAGACACTAGCCTCCAATCCCATATAGTCTCTGCATCTGTCGCTTATCGTTGGCCATTAAGTGCAGACGAGGCGCAGATAATCACAAGAGCCTTCCCGAGTCTGTGTCTGAGAGATGCAAATGGAAATGGTAAGAGGTGCTACAGAAGGTGTCCGTCTGTCAACTCAGCAGCTGGCAGAGGGTAGCAACAGAGCTGCGCTTGCATTTAGCGCTAATCTCAACAAACTTAACTGCCAAGCAATTCACGTGTCTGCCACGCCGAGAAGTACGCAGATCCTTGAGCTTTCAAGTTGCAGCAATTGCCAGACAACCGCTTCACCCCTCCGCGCCCACGCTCTCTATGGCTCTATGGCTGTCGTCTAACTCAAACATAATTATGTCACATTATGCGACAAAGTCGGCGGACAGCAACTCGTTAATGCATCTGACAAACAGCCAATGGAATTGTAAACAGCCATGGAAAATAATGAAATTGTAAATACATCGAATTGTAAACATTTGCGCTATGTCAAGCACAAATATTTGTCTCTCAACTTGCGGCTTTAATCATGAATTTTAAATATTTTTTTGTTGGTCCCTCAAATACCCTGTAGTTACAGCAGTGTGCAGCGTGAGGTAGCATATTACGCAAGTAAAAATTACTGAAAATATATTTAAAAATTACTTTTAAATAAATAAATTTTATGTACAATATAAGTAATTAGGCAAACAATATACAGTAATTGGGAGAAAGGCACAAGATGTTTGAGATATGGGAACTAGATTAGCTTGGGTTACACATATAGCAGAGGATGTTCATTTGGAATTCAATTAGCCTTTTGTAAAAGTAGAAGGTGTAAAAGGTAAAAGGAAATAGGTTTCGATGTCTCTTTGTCAATGTAATAAGAGACACTGCTATATAACTAAAATTACAGAGCATCTTTTATTTCATAGCTCGAATACTGGAACATTTTTTTTTTCTTATTAACAATTATCTGTATATTTCAAAATATATAAATTGAATTTTGTATTGCTGTCAGCACTTGGCGAGACTTTTGACATTTCGCTGTCCAATGCAACAGAACAAACAAACAAATAAATAAAACTGATAAAAACCATAAGGAAGGCAAACACAGAGGAAAATCTTGTTGAAGTTGTTGTCGTTTCCCTGAGAATTTGAGATGTTACAATTATGTATTTAAAAATATTGAATAGTCTAGCATAAATTTAAAAAAGTCCAAATGGAAATCGATAAGCTTGTTGATGACTGCATTAGGCACGCTTGAAAATCTCAATTTGGAAAGTTTCGGTCATAAAATTCTGTGGTCGAGCCCAAAAATTTATATGTGATATAAAACAGGCAGCAAAAACCAGTTAGTAGGTTGTCTAGTTGGCTAATAGGTTGGCTCATTAGGCGGACATTTGGTTTTATCACCTGTTGCAAGCTCTCTATGCCGATAAGACCTCACACACACACACATAACTGCGAGAAATAACTCTTATCGAGCTAATCAAAGGTCACACGGCTAATGTCAACAATTGCAATTCTGTTTTATGAATCGATTTTACGATGGGTATAAGCGAGAGCTACACTCAAATATATATCGAAACACAGCCCTTGAGTTCGCTTTTTATCAAACTAATTTTGATTTATTAATACCCTGTAAGATGCGGTGATTAATCAGACACAATTGTTCACTGGGCTCTACCAGCATGATGAAGGCAGCCCCAGCAAATTAATTTCACTTCTCTAACAATCAAGCAACAAGTTAGAATGATCCAATCAATAGGCTGCGACTTGAATATACGCTGTAAAAACTTGTGATATTACTAATGAAGTTATTTCGTAAGAATTGATTTAGTTTTTGAGGCTTTAAATATCATTTTTTTACTGAGATAGTCTCTAATACATACATGTTAGTATGTTCTCAGCTGAAATGCAAGCAGTACTCTGACATTATCTCCACAGGGTATCTATAATGTTAGGTCCTCTTCTATTAGAGTACCCCGCTTGCTGCCGAAGACAATTAATTATTTGTCGCATTGCATTTTCATTCGATATTATGACAGTTTTATGTGCACATGGCATGGCCAGAGGCTCGGTTATTAAATTGAAATTGAAACATAAATTAGGCAACAGATGTTCATAAAAACATTTATGGCACTTGTCATATCAGCAAAATGCTACGAACTGCTTTACGAGCGCTCAGGATCAGCTGTGCCGCACTGGACACGCCACTGATAAGGACCTTCAAACAGATGCTGTGCCTACAGAGTCTGACCGCTTAAAATGAGTTTTAAATGCAGCTTGGGCATCTCCAATGCCAAATCAATTTTCGAGCTCATAAATCTGTTCGAAGTGAACAAAAAATCAATAAAAAGTTACAGATAAAAGTAACAATAAATTAAGCATAGACATAAAGCCAATAAAAGAAAAAGAAAAAAGGAAACATTAGACGAGTGGCCAATGCATTAAAGAGTTCACATAAATCTAAGGTTGGAAAAGAACTGAAGTTAACTTTGGTATAGTCTGGCACATGGTTAAGGGCGAGGAAAACTTTTAAGAGGCAGCGCCTAGGATTAGTTAGTAATTTGTTTCATTAACAAATCCATTAATTTATCTTGAATAAGTTCACATTCACTTCCTCCTATGCGCATCTGTGGGCATCAAAAGAAAAACATTTTCCCACCACCAGAAAACGACACAAGAAAACCAAATTTTCAGGCTGTATTTTATGCTCTTTCTTACTTTTTTTGTTTGTCTACCAAAAAGGCAGCTATCGACTAGGCAATACCCTAGAATGCAGCTCTAGCTGTTGTGTAACTAATAAATAAAATCGCTTTTCTTTTGCATTTCGGACTCCTTGCCATAAATGTTTAGCTTTATTTTCTTTTAATAACATGCTTTCAGCTCTCACATATGGTGGGCTTATTAGTCGGCATGCCCTTTGGCTACTGGGTATATGCGTAAAAGAAACTGTTGCCGCTACATAAAAAGCGCACACACATCATGCTACATGGAGCGTCCAGAGATTGGAAACGCCACGAGAAGCTGACGGCAACCCATTTGCCCCATTCGCATGCGGCAGACAGTAAATCAATGACACCGAAACTTTAGGGCAAGTCCAAACGAATTGCCAAGCGACGGACAACTGGCAACAAGCAGTAGTGCCAACAAGCTGTGGCAAACAGCGTCTCATCATAATAATTAAGAACAAATTCATTTACACTTTCAAATGCTGCACAGTGGCGCAAAAAGCGACGGGAAGGGGGCGGGCTTTATGTTAGGCCTTTTCATTGGACTTGACATGTTTTGAACGCTTGGAATTTATTTGTTGTGCTATGCAAGAAGCTGCATGCGACCCGGAAACCAGGGGAAAGCTGTGGAGGCAACAGCGTTGAGATTGTCGCTGAAGCGCAGCAACAGCTGTGCCCCTTAGGGAAATTCTGTTTGTATTCACATGTTTTGGATCTGTTGGCAGTTTATTGAACTCCGGATTGCAAAACAAGCCGAAACAAGGCGAAACAGTTTAGCGTCTGCGAAAAAATTATAAATAAATTATAGGGAGCACGCACATATGGGCAAATAACATTCATATGTAGCAGCAGCGACGCCTGCCTCGAACTGGGTCAGCGCTCATTAAAATGGAACCTTTGCTGATCGCTGATCGCTGATCTCTGGCATACGTTTTGGTAGCGTAACAACGACTGCTTACCATGCCCGGAATTCTATTGTTGCAGCAAACGTTCAATTAATGCAACACACGTGCTGCCACGCCTTTGACGCGGTCCAAAAGTGGGCTAAACTGCTCGTTAATGCTGCCATTGTGCGTAATTCGAAAGTGCCATTAAAACCTAAACTAAAATGCCAGGTTGCACTTCCGGCTGTGACAGTTTTAAGCGCCACAGCGCACCGGAAGTGCGCACGCATAAATATGAAAAAAATATGTATATATACAGGCATAGAAATTGTAAAAAAATAAAACTCTAAACACTTTCATGTTTCAAACAACGCACGGCACTTGAAAAATCTCTACATCAGCCTATGAAGTGGAACCTAAACATTAAGTTGAAGTTGGGTTTTGCTTTCATCTCGTGATATACCCTTTACTTTTGTTTGGCGTGATATACCTTTTACTTTTGTTTTGCGTAAGGATGTGTGTACTAACATATGTGTGCGTACATTGGGGTGGGTAAATAGGAGAAGCCTAACCCTAATGCTATTATAGAAGTCTTTTATATAAAAACCTTTAAAGTCTACCATAGCCTCCTCTGTACAGAGCCTGCAAAAAAAACATAATATATGATAAAGACATATTAGTCTGTTTATTAATATAGTAAGGCTTCAATGTATACCTTTCCCTATATCCTACAATAGTTTCAATAGTTTTTCAATTTGTTTAATTCTTTATCAAATTTCTTTGGCAATACAGGGCATTCACAAGTCGACATAGCCAATTTTCAATTGCACTTAATTATGCTATAGACATTTTTATTACACATTTGTGAGAGCAAAACGCAATCAGCAAACCATTTGATGACATTTTGAGTGCCTGTCAAATGGTTTACAACCCTCCGACTGGCTGGCTGGCCGGCTGGCATGGAAAGAAACCCTATAGAGCCAACAGGGGCAGGGCAGCAGCTGTTGCACCGCCAAACAGGCAACAGACTGACCCAGTGCAAAATCAATGGGCGAGCAATTGAAATGCATACAGTCAGCTTCCGCATTCGCATCTGTATCCGCATGAGCAATGCGCGTCAGTTCACGGCTCATTGACGTGCGGCTGCTGCCAAACAAAAGAGTCAAATTGACCCAATTGATGCATCGTTATAGATTGGGCGCATGCAGCAGCAGCAACATGAACTGTAAACAAACATTAGGCAAGCCAAAGGTTGCATTTGGGTAAAGCGTATCTGACAGATACAAGTATCTCACAGCTGGGCAGAGCAGCAGAGCAGCAGAGCCGGCTGCCAAGGAATGCTGTCGCTGGTCGTTATATCCGCCCGGCTTATAACATAATTTACGTCTCTTCCGCTTGGCCGCATTGTAATCTGAAGACAGCCAACCGAGTTGCTTTTGGCCAGGTCTAGGCAACTGCAGCTATTTCCAACTAAATGTATTTTTCGACTCGTCAGTCTAACAGCTCCCCTACCAATTCCCCGTGGCCCCTACGTAGTTATTTCGATTTGCCCTATTGTAATTGCATTTCGTGCTGCCAGCTAGCCAGCCAGCCAGGCAGCCAGACAAGTCAAGGCAAAGAGCCAGGCCAACACGATTTCAACTCGACTTCAGTCGTTTTTTTCGGGCTGTATCTGTGCATCTGTGAAATTCATAGCTAGAGACAGACTCTGCCAATGTCTGCCCAATATTCGTATCTGAGCGTCGGCATCTTTGGTGGGCAACATTGCCTCAGATTTCAATCAGTTGGCAATTTTTATGCGAGCATCAAATTGTGGCATACCGCACAAATGGAATGTGAGCTTGGTTTACGGCTGTGCAACTGCAGCTGTGTATCTCTTTATCAGAGCATGCCGCTCAAGGCTTACTTAAACGTACTTAAAAGCATAATGAGTGGCTGCCACCCCTAATTACACATACACACACACACACACTCACATGCATACATAGAGTCACATGCAACGCCCCTAAGTGGCACGCATGCGTCCCTGTCTGGACACCACGAAAAGGATTTTTGCGCGCAGACAAATCTAATTATGGGTTACAGTGTGCAGTTAGCGTAAATGATATTTGCCTCCAGCTGCCACATAACGCATGTGCCACATGGCTGCGCACAGCTACACCCACACTCACACACACATACACACACACACACACACACACACCTGCAGCTTTAATTTTTGAAGCTTAGCTGCATAACCTCCCACTTCGCATCAGCTCCAAAAGGCAAATGAAGTGCGCATGACTTGGCTTCTTTTTTTATAGGTTTTTTTTTGGAAAGTGGAGCCCCGGGTCCCACGCACTGGGCGCTTTGTCGCCGAGTGTTTCATATGTTTCCTGCTTAACTCGCAAAGTGACTGATGCATTGACTGACTGACTGACTGAGCGAACGACGCTGTTTAATTGGCCATTACAAGCAGAGACGCAGCCGTCGCTAAGCGGCTTTTGGACTTGCGCAAGTGTGGAACTGAGACCGCGGCAATAGCAGGTCGTTTTCTTTCAAAGAGATTCTCGAATTTCTAGTTTTCAAATGAGTTTCGAGTGCCTGTCGTATGCAAATCGAGTGAAAGCTGCATGCAACAAGTTAGAGCACAACCTTTCCCTTTGCCGCCCCTCCCCTACCAGCTTAAGACATTGACAATCTATGGGCTATTTGATTGAACTTAACCCAATTGCCAAGTGGCAAACATAAAAAGTGAAAATGCAGCAAGGAGTCCTACACAACAGTGCTCGTTGCTGTTGTTTTTGCAAAGGATTTTCATCTGTGTGTGTGTGTGTGTGTGTGTATGTGTATGTGTTGAGCGTATTGCTATCTCGTGTCTAGCCTGCTATACATGTCACGTCGTCTGGATGCTCATGCCAGTTGTTAACATGAAAAGATAAACATCGGAAATGATGTCAGTCAATCTGCCTCTGGCTCTGCCTCTGCCTCTGCCCCACAACATCTCGCTGCCTCTATCTCGCTCGCACACGCTCGCTTGTACCGGCGACAAAACAACAAAAATCAGAAAAGAAAATCAAAAGCCGGCAGTTGTCAATAGTTTTACATGCGGCAATCAGAGCAACAACAACAATAGCAGCGGCAGCAGCAGCAGCAACAGCTACAGCAACAACTGTCTTTTGTTTCGAATGAAATGCAATGCAAGTTGACTTTGTTGTGCATTTGCCAACACTTAACAGTGTTTGTAAATGCTGGAAAGTGTTAAATGTTCAAATGTGCACGCGATTGCTGTGACTGTTTAGGTGAGGAGAGCAGAAGAAGAGCAGAGAACGAGAGAAAGGCCAACAGTTTGAAGAAAATTAGTTAAGAGGAATGAATGCACACATACATATGCACATATACACATGCATATATATTTATGTGTGTTAGTGTGTGCATGTTCAGCGTGTTATTTATTTCTGTTGAGTTTTTTAGAAGCTTATGACAGCAGACAGCAGCTGGCCTCTCTGGACAACCCCTATGTGCAGCATGAGGCAATAACAAACCAAGCGATGATCTATTGCTGTATCATGATATAGAGTTTATAACAGTTTTTTTTTTTAAACAATTATGGCAATTGTCTGGAAAATGTCTATTTCAAACATAAAAAACCAAAAATCAAATTAAAACTAAAAATACTTTTTACACATTTTCCACGCACGTTTTTTAGAGCTTTATTATTATCATTAACGCCCAAGCGTATTATGACGTAAGTTTTTTTATTGTCTCTGGGCTTAAATTTGACATTATGTGACAAGATAGCTTAATTGTGGTAAAATATATTTAAAAAGTTTATGTCAATGCAGATAAGCATATTATGTAGAGGACAAGCATGAAACATTTCAAAACCAATTTATATAACTATAAATTATAACAAAATATATTTTTATACATATTGTGACTAGATTTCGAAGCTAGCTAAATAAAAGTTCTTGAAATTCAATAATTTAAACTAATAATTTAATTAAGTTTACTCATCATACATATTTAAGTGCATATTGTAACTTTATCTTTTCAAATAGATATCGTTCACTAATTTCAAATAGTTGCCCAACACAAACACCTTGGCAAGTTGTTGTGGCGCAAGGTATCTGATAATAAAACAGGTGTATACGATAAGATATCGGTGCGAGAAGGGTTATCAAAATTAAGTAATATGTTAGCTAGCTAAGCTTTTTAGTTGCTCGCAGATATTTCAGCTGACAAGTTCAACAATCTATTAATACGATCTGATCTAATGCTCTAACAGCTGCCAGCGACAGGGTTGTTAAATCAATGCCACATTAAGTTCCTTAAACACACCCAAAAAATTCTGATTAATTTGAATATTGCGTGTGTGTGTGTGTGTGTTTGCGTGTTTGATAAGATCAACGCATCAGCTGTCGCGTTCGCCTGTGGCACGGCATAGACCGAACTCGTTTTTGTGCCACAAACAAAACTATTTTCGCACTGTCGCGTCCTCAGCTCGTCCTGCAGCAGTTTAGGGAGCGTTTCCCATTTTCCCAACTTGCACAACAGCAGAGACACAAAGACACAGAGAAAAAGGGTTGTTGCAGCAACGTAACGAACTCTTTTTGGTTGCACCTTTTGCGGTTACCTTGAACTGCTTTTAGGGCCAGGTAGCCGCGAACGCTCATCTTTGCTTGCGTGTTCAGGACTTGATGAATGAGAGAGTGAAAAGTGAAACATAAATTGCTGCTGCTGTCGCAATGTTGCTGCCGCTGTTGCTGTTGCTGTTGCTGCTGCAGCCACTGCTGCAATCAGCCGTCCGGAAATCAACATGCAGACAGTGCAGCAGACAGCCAGACGAAAAAACATTTAGACAGACTAACAGGCAGGCAAGCAGGCACCCAGGCAAACATCCAGGCAGGCAGACAATGTCATAAACAGTCGCAGGACAAAGTGTTCTTCCTTTCACACACGTCCACACACACACACACACACACACACACACACACACACACACTACACACCAACACACAGAGACTCACACTTATGCAATGTTGTTGTGCGTAATTGAATTCAAGGTCTGTGCTGCTCGCAGCTAACAGCTTTTGCCAAAAGCACTTGAATTGCTTGCACGCTCTTGGCCAGAGTTTCCGAGAAACAAGTTAAAGTTCTTGCCACACAGCCACAATCGACCAAACGGGCTATGAGAAATTCCAATGTGTTCGAGTAATGCAAGTAATGCCACAATGCTGCTGCAGGGTTTCGGTAACTCCTCTCTGCTCGACTGTTCTTTATTGTTGAAGCTGTTGTTGTTGTTGTTGTTGTTGCTGCTGTGCGTGCTGTGGCACCGTCGCCGTCTGCGCTTGATTAGTGCCGCGCTGCTTACCTGTGGGATGCTGTACAGGTTTCTGGAACGAATCTATAAACTGAAATCGCATGCCAGCGCATTCCTGTCTCTGCAAAAGCAAACACAACTGCAGCCAAAGTAAAATAAAAACTGAAACTGGAAAATACCAACGCACAATTTTCGCGTAGTCGAGTCTGGGCAATGCCCATTTAGGTTTTGCCTTTGTTCTAACGCCTACAAATATCCTGTTGTCTAGCTGCCCACACCACATGCCAAATGCCTCATGCCTCATGCAACAGCCAGTCGCAGCGACCCTCTTGCAAGGCATCCCATTTTAATGGGCATATTTAGAAACACGTTTGGCTTTTATAAATTAAATTTAAATGCCATTAAATTTCAACTGAAACCAAGAGATTGCAGCCAGCAAAGGTGCAAGCAGTCGCCAGCCTTGGGGCAACATTCTCATGTAAATAAACTCATACCAACACACACTCACACACACTCACAGAGAGAACATATAGATTAGAAAGTCGTCGTGCGGCATGGAGACAGTTTATGGCTAAGAAACAAACTGAATTTGACTGAGAGTCTTGCATGGGTAAAATGCGGGTGTTGCGGGTTTGATTCTGTTCTAACAAGCTGTTTATAAGGTTGTCGGCACAACTTGCAACTGCAGCGCTCTTTTTTTGTGTAGCTCTTAACTTTGGACTATTTATTGCAGCAGCGACAACAAATCACATCCGCTGCAGGCAAACAAACGAAAGCAACAATAAAACAAAAGCTATTTATGTGCCACGTTTTGTATACCCTAACAAAGGGTATTCATTAGGGTGCGTTACGAAACGACAGAGAGAGAGATAGCAAGGAAGAGAGAGACAGAGAGATAGAGGGAGAGACAGACAGAGAGATGGACAGAGAGAGAGCGAGCACTAAGATATACACATAGATTGCATCTGATTAACTAATCTCTCAGCTATCTTAAAAAAACAAATTTAATATAGATTAAGTTCATATTAATATTTTTTAAAAACTTTTCAATTTCTATAATAGTTTGAAGTCTGAGATACATTATATGTAACTTATGTATTCTGAATTTCTATAGGGTATTCAGTCGTCGTCAGCTGTCGCCGATAACTGTCATTTCGGTCGTTGTCTGCAACTACGTCCACAAGACAACAAATAGAAAAGAGCGTTAAGAGCGCTGAGGCACATCAATTTAAACTTTTTTTTTTATGAATCGATTGATCGGATCGAAAAAGCGCCGCACTTCAAAACTGAAAACCAAAACCCAAGCCGAACCAAACGATATGAAACTCAAGGCAACGATCTTTGGTTTCGGGGGGTAAACGTTGCGACGTCTGTGAATGAAGCCCGCTGCAATCTGTGAGTATTGACGACGTTCTCGACTGATGTTGGTTGGTTGGGGCAACGCATAGCTTAAAGTTCAATGACTGAAAGGTGCGTTGTTGCTATTGTTGTTGTTGCTGTTGTTGCGGTTGCATAGAAATGCATCAAACTGAAACTCCGGCAGCGACTTTACGAGCTACGAGCAGCTCGATGTGGCAAGCTGAAGCTGGCAAACGTGCAAAAATGCAGCAAACAGAGACGCAACCGCAGACGCAGAAGACGCCGATCGGCAATCAATCTGCAGATTCCAGTTGCCGTTCTTTAAGGCACGCAACAAGTTTCTTAGCCGTTGAACTTGTGGCCTTAACTGCGACGGCGACGGCGACGACGACGACGACGACGTTCGCGCACTTTTCAGCTACATTTGCTGCCCAAGTTAAGCAAACAACGCAAGCATAAGAGGCAGCAGCAGCAGACGAAGCGACGTAGAATGTTATCTGCGACAAGAGCAAATATAGCATAGAAGAGACCGGATAGGTTGCCAGGTGAACCAACCGCAGTTGCGAACGATCCAGCCATCCCGCAGCTTATGCAACCTGACGATTGCCACACGCTGCACAGGTTCGTCGAGACTCAGTTGTCGTGTTTACGTACATACATATGTATATGCACAGCGCTGACAGCGGTGCATCTATATCTATGTAAGTGTTTATCTCTATCTCTATCTCTATCTGTAGCTGTAGCTGTATCTGTGTCTGTATCTGTTTATATGTATATACATATGTACATATGTATATCTGACTAGTCTGGCTGCGACTTTGCTCGGTTTACATTTCGGTTTTGCGCTTCAAGTGAGAACAAAATGTAGTTTTGGGGAAAATAAACAAAACGAAATGAAAAAGAAAAATTAAACGAAAAATGATTTCAGCCAGCGAACGAAAGTGCCTGCAACCCTCTCCCCTCTAGCCCCACGGGGCAAAAACTTGGCTGCAACAATCAAATGCTCATCAGCGCACTTGAAATACAATAATGCGTCGAATGCTTAAGACACAAGAGAAAAAAATAAAAAAAAAAAAACCAAAACTAACAGACAATAACGCACAGTATCTGTATCTGTATCTTTTCATTCTCTCTTTTTTTTTTGGGTGTGTATCTCATTTTTTGTCGGTTAGTTGAAATTATTTGGCTGTAGCACGCAGCGTGTTTTTTTCCTTAAGGTTTATTTTCGTTGGCTGGTTTGTTTAGTTTTGTGGCGGCACACACATACGCGCGCACACATACAGAGTCTGGCACAGCGACATGTTGCAGGTGGGAACAGGTTTTGTGCGCTGCTCAGATGCGGGCCATATCTTTTGGTCAGGCTGCGCGTAATTTATTCCCACTGTGGCTGCAATTACTTTTCTTCTTCTTCTTCTCTTTGGAACAGAAGAAGGCCATAAAAAAGCTCACAAGTCACAGCTTATATGCTCTCTCTCTCTCTCTCTCTAAATATCGGCTAACATTTAACTGTTAACTATGCTGTTAACATGCGCATGTTAGGGGAATTTAGGTGGCATGTGCTGGCCATAAGCGATTGGCAAGTGTATTTGATGGTATACAATTCGACAGGCATTGGCCAACACGTAGCAAATTAGCTTAACAGCCAGATGCCATGTGTGCGTACAAAAGTATAAACTGCCCACGCACACACACACATGCTTCGTGAGTGTGTGTGTGTTTTTCACATATCAATTGTGCCAAGTTCCAAGTAAATGGCCATCCTTTGGCCAAGTGTATAGCGGTCATGTTCAAAGTGCAGCTGCCTCCATCAACAAGCAACAACTCAAAGTGCAAACAGCAGCGGCCGCAACAGTAGCAGCAACACAGTGGCAGAAGCATTCACTCATAGTCTAGTCACGTATGCAGCAGGCAGCGCCTGTTTACATGTTGCCGAGCAATATGGCCGATTGATAGAGGTAGCAAAAACAAAAACCAGTAGAAAAACTAAACTAAAAAAACGCAGCCAACGGTAACAGTTGCACGCCCCTCACTAGCCAGCCTTTGGCAAAAAGAAGCACCCCTGCCAGCGCCACGCACCGCTGCGCAGTTAAGGCAACTGCGGCTTAGTTAACATTTGCCCACAAATGGCAATGGCGATGGCGACGGCGATGGATGTCGCACTGTAAATGGCATTTTCTAATATGGCCACATTAATGAGCGACGCTGAGCAACACTGGCTGAGGGGAGGGGGGGAGAGCGCTCGTCGGCAAATGCCAATTGCAAAATTACCAAATACCAGCACATGAATGTATGACTGTGCGTGTCT
Source organism: Drosophila anceps (assembly GCA_035045945.1). Classification (NCBI taxonomy): domain Eukaryota; kingdom Metazoa; phylum Arthropoda; class Insecta; order Diptera; family Drosophilidae; genus Drosophila; species Drosophila anceps. Next base: position 9,205,955 of record JAWNON010000225.1, on the reverse strand, counting down.
GTCTGTCTGTATGTGTGCGTGTGTGTGTGCTACGTGCATGTAATTATGTGCTTCTCTTGTTCTGAGCGCTTCATACCTGAGCAATTAGCGCGCGCTGCTTTGGCATGCAGCAACATCGGCAGCAGCTGCCTTTACTCAGCAGCTGTCAGCTGTCAAGCTGTAAGTGGCGAGAGCGAGATGGAATGTGCGGTGTTGCAAATCGATCGCATTCGATCACTCCGGCAACGCTGCACATTGCGGTAATGCATGGCAAAACACAGCAGGAAGCAAACAGCAAAAACTGCAAAAAGCTGCAGTCAGCGTCGCCAGACTGACGTCAATATTTTATTAATAATTTTTTTTCCTAAAATTTATTGCACAGGCGCAAATTTCCAGTGAATTTAAAAAATGCAACCAGCACTAAAAAAAAATGAAATACATATATAAAATAGAAACTGCTGTGCGAAGGCAATTGATCAAAATGTGCAGTGCTGCCAGTTCTTCGGCTTCGACAAGCTAAATTAACTAGTAAAAAAGCCAAAACTGGCTAAATATTAATTAACGATATTAAGGGAATTTTGGTAAAACCGAAATCAATCAAGATTTTATAAATTTTGATTTTTCTTTTTTTTCTATAACTCCAAATAGCTATAGCTGCCGCCAGGCGCTTGTACAACGCCACAGCTGACGAGAAAATAGCTAGAATAGGCAACACTGAAAATATAGAGTGCACTCAGTTCGACAAGTAAGCAAAGCCGTGCAACTTGTTGCTACTGCTACAAATCTTGGCCACAATTTAACACAAGGTCGCGAAAACAATGAGCCACAGCAACTTTAGCCGCTTAGCTGTAATTGTAGTAGCAGCTAATTGTGTGAACAGGCTCCACAGCTCCGCTCCACCTACAACGCGACGGTCTGAGTGATTGTGCAGAAGAAAAGACTAAGAAGAAGAAGGAAAAGCAGAAAGTAAACAAGGTGTTAATTTCGCGCTTTGCTTTTACGCCTGGCAAATTGAATTTAATTTACAACAAAGCAAACGAAAGAAAAACGCAGTTAAGATAAGATTCCAGCACGGCCCATTGCCAGCCACCCACAGCACACACAAACACACACACACGTACACCCACAAAAGCTCGACAGACACGCATACCAAGCAGCAGTAGCAGCAGAGGGTGCAAGGCAGAAAGAGATGACATGAGATAAGCTGCCTTCTGATAAACGCACTTGACTTTGCCAGCGCGACTTGCTATGAATGGCAATTGAAATACGCATATGTATGTATATACATACATACATGTGTCAGTACATACGAATATATGTATGTATGTTCATATATACCATTTACAGTGAAAGCTCTGCCAACGGACATCTCAAGCAGCAAACTTGATATATTTAACCACAATATTTTTTTACAATTTTTTTTTGTTATATTTTATTCCTTATTAAAGAAAATTCTAATGGTTAAAAGGAAAATTTGGTAAATTTAAAAAGTGTAAGCTAATTAAATTATTATTTATTATTGAATATTTTCTTTAATATAACTTTAAAATGTAGCCACATATATAAGCATGTGCAAAGATGTATGTATGTGTGTGCTTGCAAGCTTCTAGGTTAAAGCTTAAGTCATATGTGGTTAACGGTTCTTTTCTTGTGGAATACTTACGAACTGTGACCATTTTCGGATCGTAGGCACAAACGCGCCGCTCCACGGCCGTTATTTTGCGCTGCACTCGGCCCGCCCGCTCGCCCACCGACTGCAAGTCCCGCTGCAGCTCGTCGAAGATGTCGCTGGCAATGAGCACGAGGCTAGCCAACTGGCGCAGCGCATTGCTCAGGGTTATGTTGCTGATCGAGTCGAATTCGTAGCCGGAGACGATCCTTGTCGCAGTCGGCGATTGCGGTGCGCTGGCGTTGCGTGCGGGCAGCGCCACACGCTGCTGGCTCGGCTGTCGCGAGTTGGGCAGCGACTGTGAGGCACGCGATCGTGCGTTTGGCGATGTGGGCGTTGTGGGCGTGGTCGATGGCAAAAATTCAACATGTTGCTTCAGTTTCTTCATGGGCAACGCGGCCGGCGGACGCGGCTCAGCGCTCGAGTCAATGCCATTGGGCAGCCCATGGACCAGCGCTCGGGTCAGACTGGGCGAAGTGGGTGAAGTGGGCGTGCCGGCTGCGTCCGTTTCATCCGGCGACTGTTTGTTGATACAATTGTTGTTCTTACACTTGCCCGGCACGCAATGGAAGCGCGTGGAGGCATGCCCCAGGCTGGCGGCGGTCGCCTGTGCCACATTCACCGGCTGCACAGTGCGCTGTACAAAGGGCATATCTAGGGCTAGCTGATCCACCCGCTCCACATTCAGCCCCACGCGTATCCAAAGGCCAACGAAACAACAAAACAAAACAAAAGAACGCGCTATGGGCTCAGAAATTTCACAGCCAAAAACTGGTCAAACAACTTCTGGAATTGGAATCCTCGTCGGCTCCTTTGGTTCTGCCTTCGCCTGCGCCTTCGCCTATTGTTGTCTGTTTTGTGCTCCGCTGCGATGCTGCGGCAACATAAATTCCTTTGCTTTTAGCCGTTTACTCAGCCACATATACACGCACGCATAAACTAGTTGGCCGCCTTAATGCGAGACTTTTGGCCGGGTTTTTAATTGAATGTAAGCCGAACTCATATACTCACACACACTCTTACACACACTCATACACACACACACACACACACACGCCGGCGTTATTTATGCACTCTGAACTGGTTTATGCTTTTGCACTTCATACAGCAGCATTTTACACGCCGAACACGATTTGGTAATAATTACGATTTTATTGCTTCTTATGTTTCTTTTTTCTTCTTTTCTTCTATTTTATGGCCGTTACGCGTGTTTGCCGCTCATTCAAAAAGTTGCGCACAATAACAAACACCAACAACTGCGACAGCGCCTACTACGTCCGCGCACACGTCCTACTCGTTTGCCGGTCTTAAAAAAACTGTTAGCAACAAATGTTAATGTTATTAGCGGCGCCGAGCTGTTAAGCTCAAAAGAGGCGGTTATATATCGATTGCAATATCGATAGTCATTTTTAAATCCTTGCACATTTTACTACACTGCTTGTATACATCATTTTCAGCACTTAACAGCATCTAGCAAGCAGTGCTAGTATTTTTTTGTGTGATTAAGTATTTCTAAGTTTGTCGCCTACGGTCAGTCTGTCAATAATATTTTGCTGTGCGTCTTCATTTTCATTATATTGCATCAAACGTTTTTGATGTTTTTGTAAAGTCAGTTAACATATAGCGAACTGGAAATTGTTCTCAAATCAGCATGCCCAAGTATTACTGCGATTATTGCGATACATATTTGACGCACGATTCGCCGTCGGTGCGCAAAACCCATTGCACGGGCCGCAAGCATCGTGACAATGTGAAGTTCTACTACCAAAAATGGATGGAGGAGCAGGCACAGCATCTGATTGATGCCACTACAGCTGCATTTAAGGCAGGCAAGATTACAAACAATCCATTCGCTGGGCCAGCGCCTGGCAACAAGCCATCCGGCGTTTCCATACCGCCACCCAATATGGGAGCTCCGCCGCGACCAGGCATGCCCAATATGCCGCCGTATATGCCACCCATGATGAATCCACTGATGGCACCCACAGGAATACGTCCGCCGCCCATCCTCAATCCGATGGCCATGATGGGGCCGCCGCCACCGCTGGGCACGCTGCCTCCACAGATGATGAATGGGCCAAAATGACATAGAACATGAATTAGTGGATTTAAGTCAATAAATAGTTAAGATCAATTACAAATACATAAACCATTTGTAAAAATTAAGTTAAAGGAAAGTTTTTGCTGTGTTTCGGATGGAATTTTATAATAATTCCAGAATCTACATTTATTGTATTTGATATATTCGAAAAGGCCTAAAAAATGCCGGCAACATATAATGTACTAGATTTGTTCAATATTGACATGTATATAGATCTGCACTCTTCACACACACAGAGAGGGGGGCAGGCTACACGTTTCCATGAGTTTGAAAGCTGTCAGCTGTTGGCAATTCAGGTTGGGTAGGCAGGCAGGCGGCTAGCTTTCCAATTCCTCCCTCTAAACAAAAAGAAAAAAAAGCTTCAACTTGTTCGCATTTGCACTTCCAGCGTCTTGCCGCGTCACAATAATAATCTTACAAACGAACAATGGTGGTTGTTAGTGTTGCGTTCGAGTTGACGTCGGCAAGGGAAACGGTCGCAGTATTGGATGAGCTCATACAAAAGCGAACAAACAAGTTTAGCTTTTTGGAAATAAGACGCGAGCGCACACACACAAGATTTGTATGTATGTGAACGCGAATGCGAATGCGAACGCGGTGTGCCGCCGCAGTGTTGTGCCAGTCTCAGCTTCAGTTGTACGTGAAGCGTGAACGACGTCGGAGCGCCCACGCGGCAAAAATACAAATTTGTAACAGATACGAAAGCTCGCATATGTGTTAGTGGTGTTTCTTGTTGAGCGACTGTGTATGTGTATGTGACTAAGAATAATAACACTGACCGTTGTGCTGTTTTAGCAGTCAAGCTAATTGGTTCATGCTGGCTGTTACGTGGCTGCAGTGTTGCCTTTAATTAACTAACTAGCAGAGGAGCTGGCACTCCAGCTTGAATCAAATAAACACAAATACATAAATATATTTATATATATATATATATAAAATATATATAAATAAGAAGCAGCAGCATCAACAATTCAGTTTCGAATTGGCAATAGCACAGCACAGTTTATAAAAATATAAAACAAAAAAAAAACAGAAATTCGGAAAACAAAATTGTATGTGCCGTAAGGGGGGGAGCTACACAAAATCAATAATTGGCCGAGCCTGCCTGCGTGTGTTTGTCTGTGTGCGTGTGTGTGAGTCGTGTATGTGAGAGTGTGTCAAGCTTGCACGCTGGGACAACTGAGGCAAAGGCCATGCTGATTAAGCAATAAGTGGAAGAAGCAGCACATTACAAATAACAGCTCCAGAAGACAACATGCAGCAGCAGCAACAACAACAACAGCAGCAGCAGCCGCAGCAGCAACAACAACAACAGCCACCAGCTGTTGTAGCCAATTCGAGCAGCGGTAACCACCACAACACGCCCATCAACACAGGTGCGAGTGCTGCCGCTCTACCAGGTAGCAGCACACCCATACGCATAGGCAGTGCAAAGCATGTGGGCGGCGGAGACACATTGTTGCCGCCAGTGGCCAACAGCGCCTCCCATTCAGTGCCCGGCACGCCGCAGCAGCAGCCGCCGCCCCAATCGAGCAGCGTGCCCACAGCCACCGGCAGTCATCTGCAGCTGCAGACAGTCGGCATAGTGTCGATGGCGGCGTCCAATCAGTCGTTGGGCATGAGTGCCGGCATTGGCGCCAGCGCGGGCGGCAGCAGCATCAGCGGCATTAACATAACGCCACCAAACAGCGCCGGCCTCAGGCAGTCGTCAGGTGAGTCGTCGGGTGATGAGTTGCTCTGATCAGGACACGTCCGTTCAGTCGTCAGCTTAGCCTCAATTCATATTCAATGTCGTCTCGCTGTCATTTTGTGTTGCCTTTACATACTAGATGCGTGGCCTCTATTGCAGGCTCACATTTTGCGCTCTCGTTTCGTGTTTCGTTGTTGTTCTCCTTTTTCGTTTCAATCATTGACACACACACACACACACACACACACACACACATATGCACACACACACACACACACACATTCGTATACTGATACATGCATATGCTAATCTATGTTTTGTTACTGTCTCAATTTTCATACCCTGTAGAATGTGTTTCAGGGCAGTATACTGCAGTTGGGTAATCGTAGATATACATATATAGATATTGACAACTCTATTCATAGTCGATGCATCATGACTATATTCATTCACTCTCTTCGGTTATGTGTATAATTTCAAAGCTCTAAAGCTCTGACGCACCATATATGTATATATTGATAAACAATAATCAGGCAACAGCAAGGCCATTCTACGCTGCATACAGGGTACTTTTCAGTCAGTGAGCTTCGGCTTTGGCACTTTTACGTGTTCTGTTTTGATTTTGTTGTTTCTCGCATTTCAATGGCGGCAGTTCCCGCTATGAGACTAACATCGACTATCGCATCACACTTTTAACTTTGTCTGGGGTTTCAAACACTTCCGCTCCGCCACTCAACTGCTCGAAGCTCGAGTGGGGAGAACTGTGGATAGGGAGAGAGAGAAAGAGAGACAGAGAATGAGATAGAGAGGAGGTGAGGTGTTAATTGTTGATTGAGCTTAGTATGTGTTGCTATGACTCTGACCGCTCCGCACTGCAGCAACCACAATTTGAATTGAAGACAAAAGGCAAACAAATCGGATTGCACCTGTTCTTGTCATAATTCACGTATATATACCTATGCTACAGTATACGCTCGCTAAATAGAACTGATGGCTTTGATATGCACAGGCATAAAGTTGAGGATGAAAGCTGTTCAGTTAGATGTTTAAAGAGATGTTTAAAACATCTTTTAAACGAATATTCGAATTGTATTTCTTATATTCATATACATCTGTACTTAACGAGCGACCACTGTACCTTTGTCTGTGGCTGTTTGTGTGCGTGTCGAACAGCTCGTCATTGTTGCTTATTGATTACCTCAAGGCTTTTGTCATCTGTCTAAAGCTCAACTGCATCCGACCAAACCAATTAATATTAGGCTTAATTGCCAATTTGCTAACGAGCTCAAATTTCTATTAATAACTGCAGGTGTAAATCGAAATAGGTGTCGTCTGCCAATTGAATACAGTTGCAATTCAAAGGCTTTGAGACTTGAATATTCATTGTATTACTTGGACGAGGACTTATGTAAGCAGGAGCTCAAATTATACAATGCAATTTACTGTCTATTGTTTCAAATTTGAGCAGCAAACAATTTGAGAAAGGAAGATGCGTTTTGATTATATTTATGTATATATTTATATATATATATATATATATATATATATATATATATATATATATATATATTTATATTTATGTATATATTTATATATATATATATATATATATATATATATATATATATATATATATATATATATATATATATATATATATATATATATATATATATATATATATATATATATATATATATATATATAAAGCTTAAATATGAATATGTATATTATATTTATGATTGCTTTTGTTAGGCTTATTTATTCAGTTAGTACACATACTTATATATATAGCTTGGCCTACAGTATTAATAATTCGTTAAGCTGTCTTTTCGTCGCTGTTGCGCTGCCGTTCGTTATGTGTTTTATTGTAAGTAATTGTCATAAAATTTTTAGTAGACATGTTTTATTGTTTTGATACTTATACATGCACACTGGCCATTGTGCAAATACACGCTCACTCGCACACATACACACGCAAGCAATTAGCTGACACGCGCAAACTTTTAGGCACTTTTTAGTGGCCTCCAGCTGGGGCACAGTGGGGCCAAAGGCGCTCAAAGGGCCAACTGCAGGCCATGAATGCTGAGAACTGCAGCACTTGTTACAATTATACATATATATATATATATATATATATATATATATATATATATATATATATATATATATATATATATATATATATATATATATATATATACATATATATATATATATATATATATATATATATATATATATATATATATATATATATATATATATGTAGTAGGTTTGCATTTAGTGCTCTGCTCCACTCCCCACTGGCTCAGGGCGTAAGCGAGCGAAAACAAAAATCGATGCGTCGCTGCGTTTTGTGATGTGTCCATCCATTTAGTTGCTTGCTTTTTATTTCATTTTACGTATATACATTCTTTTTTATTTTTATTTATTTCGTCGTTTTTTTAGCGTACGTTAGGGCCTAGGTTGGGCGGGCGTGCGGGCTTGGCTTGTATATCAGAAGGCTGCTGCATTCTATTTTTGCGTCGCTTCCAAGCTTCAGTGGCAAAGGTCAGAAGTGAGATGTGCACCATGAACTTTAGCTCTAGCCTGGCCACATCCGGTCCACTTTGGCTGTGGCCGTTGATGAAATTCTCTTGTACATTTGCATAACCAACGAATTTGATCGTCATATCTAGCAGAGAAGGTTGAATAATTTATCTATCGAACGAATATGCATCACTTATCCAAATCAATGTGTGTGCGTGTGTGTGTGTGTGTGTGTGTGTGTACGAGTATCTCACTCGTTGAATATTTTATAGCATGCTTTTGGGCAAATTGCCGTGTAATAAATTAGAGAGTCGTGCTAAACTCGATGCACATATGCATATTGATGGCCGGCTCCACCTGGCGTTCGCCGCTTGCATATCTAATGAATCGCCCACATCAGCCAGCCCTCCAGTCAAACCCAGCTCTGCCGACGCTGTAAGTGCCCTGTTCCACTTACATATGCCATTGGTCAGCACTATAGTATATAATTGGATTATATGCAACCCCATACACATAAACAGTAGGGGGTATGTGTGAGCGTGAGTGTGTGGCACATACGGGTGCTAGCTATGACATCATATGCAACAATCATCAACAAAACAGCAACAGCAACAGCAACAGCACCAGCAGCAGCAACACAAGTTGGCATAGCCAAAAGTGCATTCGCATGTTGATGTCATTCATCATTTGCGGCTAGCTCTTTTTAATGCCATCGCCCATTGGTCAGCGCCAAATTAATAGCCATCGACAGTTGACCATTAGCCGCCACCGCCTGGCTCGCAGGGTTTCGCAGTTTCATTTAGCACTTTGAACTTTATTAGGGCGCTCCTTTGGCTAATATCTTTGCCAATATCAGCCAGCGCTGGCTTGGCGAGGCGTGGCAAGCCGAGGTGTGCTTTGAAATTGCGTAATTGAAACGCCCGCAAGCTCTTTATTGGAAATTAATCAATGCAATCTATCGACGCATCCTTTCGCCTGTTCGCTGTGGGTTAAGGAGCGCGCTAGACTCGACTTGTTTATTGAGGGCAGCGTGCTGTGCGCAATGCTCGATGACAGCAAATTGATAGCCGTACTTAATTAATTCACAGCGATTAAGCGACAAGTCTAATATGGGCTATCCCGCAGCTAGACAATGGCCGAGATACGGTCCGATAGGGTTCCGCTTGAATTGCTCTAGGCTAACATGCATTCAGCTTGATTAAAGTTCACTTTACTATGCATAATCACATTGATAATTCTATTACAGCCAATTAATGTTTGAGCTAAAAATAGGGGAGATATCACATGAGTGCGAGAAATACTAATTTATTGCATTAGAGATGCAATAAAGTAGTCATAAATGTAAAGCATCGATAATTATCGATCGCTTGGTCGGCATTCGAAGTCTGCTTTATGAATCTGTTTAAGTGCTGCCATTTCGCCTTTGCTTTGTGCTGCCTCATCACACTTTAACCGTTACAGCATACTAAACTACATTATGTTTAGTTTGAAAGGAAATCACACTCTTAAAATAGATATTTTATTTATATATTTAGTTCCCGTTTGTTTTTGCTTATTGTGTATAAACGTATTAGTTATAAACAACTTCTTAACTCAGAAGTTCTTTATTTCGCTATGGTTTTCTGCTTTTGTCATTGTCAAGTTATACTTTCTAAAGTCGTGTCGATGTCGTAAATGTGTTTGTATGTAAGTGTATGTAGTAACACTATAGAATTATAGAGCTACATTTCTGTGTTGATATTATATGAATACTGAATAGTTATATTGCTCGCTTTCTCTATTTCTTCCTCTCTTTTAACATATCTCATTCTATGTATGGGGCAAACTGCTCACATTAACTGCAGTATTCGATTTTAAATTCAAGCGTCGACCCTCGCAAAAAGTGCTTTTAACCAAACTGCCCTCCACAGACAGTTTGAGCAACAGCCCAGCGCCATCATCGCCAGGTGAAGTTTTTTCCACAAATTTTGCACAGTTCACCGATCTATCAATAAATTATTTCACTGATCATTGCACTGACTTACAAAATATCTCATCAACCAACTGTTCATTCCACTTTTATTTCAATTTGAGATCATTTCATCGAGTTAAGCTAAAATCTATCAATCATCACCATTCGAATGATCATTTCAGTGTTAATTTCCCTCTAAATGCTATTGAACATTTTAGTATTCATCCCATTGATCCTCATTCCATTGATCATTCTACCTATCATTTTACTGAACGTTCCACTGAATTTTCTACTTTTAATTCTACATTTATTCATCATACTATCGATCATCTCACCGAGTTCACACCACGATCATTCCTCCGATCATTCCATTGACTATTCTAACTCTCATACAACATATACATACATATATCACTGAGTTCATACGCCGATCATTCTACCGATTGTTCCATTGATTATTCTACTTCTCATTTTAGATTCATTTGATACTATAATCATTTCACTGATCATTCTATTGAGTATTGAAGCTCTCATTCTACATACATATTTATTCACTGATTATTCCAGCGATCATGAAATGAATATTCACGAATTCCACGGACCATATTTGCACATACATTTAGGTTTTGCTTTTGCTTTCGCTAATCGTGATCATCGGCATACAGATCGTTAGCCCTCTATGCAGTTGGCCAACGAACGCATTTGTATGCATTTGTCGAACATTTAGTTAAGTACTCACTTAGCCATGACCGTCGCGTCAAGCGTTGCCATATCTGTGGCGCATTTGTCTGTCATTTGTATGATTTTGCTTTCATTCCCATCTATTGTGTGCCGCACCGCACGGTGCATTATCAAAAGCTTTTCAGTTATTGTTGTACGCGTATTGTATACATGTACATATTTTTTTTCTTGTAATATTATGACTTCAAATTGAAGGCAACGAGCCCCGTTCCGTGCCGTCCCGTCCCGTCCCGTTCCGTCCCATCCCAGTTCCTGTCTTGGAGCTTTGCTGGATAAAAGATTGCCCACGTACAGCTCTGGCAATGCCGCTGCTGCCTGTCAATCTGTCATATCATATCTTATCGTCGGTATTTGTAGTTATATTTAGTTGCTGTAGAACTTAAAAGTGTTCGCACTCTCGATAAGCCCTAATTAATGAGCAAAAACATAGCGTTGGCATTTTATTGAAATAGCCAGCACGTATAACATTTGATTGCAAAACTTAACGATAGCATTTTTCGGTCCGATAAGAGAGTTTTGGTTTTATTCCTCTTTTTTTTTTTGTTTTTTTTTGCTATACTCTCTTCGAACAGTCTGAATCATCGAACTGTCAACAATACTGAAATATGAGTAATGAGTTTTGCGAACATTTTGCCCGCTCATTAATTGGTTTTATCTACAAATAAAATAATAAAATAATACAGCTAGCGCCAAGTGTGCAGTCCGAAGTTCCGATTTCAAAGCACATCTGGCAGCCAACTTGATGAATTTGTTTATTGTCTTATTTACCTTGTGCATTATAGCAAACATAAGAAATGAATTATGACATAGTTTAGCACATTTGCTCGCCGCTTGAATCAACAAACTTAAGCTATTTTAGAGATGGGAGATATTAACCTATTTTTTAAGCTCTACTTTGACATCCACAAATTCCGTTTTTATGTTATTAAAAACTATATTTCTTTTCCATTTTCGAAATATGTATTAATTTCCAAATTCCATTTTTATTGTTATTTTTTATTTGTTGCTCGTTGTTTTAAAAATAACCAATTAATTTAAAACAAAAATGGTTTAGGTGGAAATTCTTTTCGCTAGTTTCTAGGGCAACTGTAAAGCAAAATTAATTTGGATTCATGGAAAAAAAATATATATGCTTTTGCGGCTCAAAGCCAGAAAAGTATTTGATTTCCGTGTGCCACATAATTTTCACTAAAAATTACGGGTTTAAATACTCGCTTTGTTTATTTTTTGGCCAACTGTAAAAACACAGTTAGCTCTGGCTCATGGCATGAAAAGTGTATTAGTTTTCTGGATCGGCATTGAGTAACTATTAAGAAAGTCAAAGAGGCGTTAAGCTTGTTGTTCCTTGTATCAATTTTTTAAGAAATATTTGCATAGAATAATATTTTATTTAAATAGATATTTTAAAGATATATTCAAATCGTAGGCACCCATAAAATAATAAAGTTAAAATTTGCATATTTTTTATTATATCAATTTTATTATTCATGAAATGTTTTGAAGGCATTCGCATTTCATTTCCATTTCCTCATTAGCGAACGACTACTGTATTTCTATTTGTACGTTGAGAAAGATCATGGCAGTGAACAGATGTAGTTTAAAGTTTGTGCGCACTCAATATTGAACTGTTTGATCTGAATCTATAATCTATAAATATTGCAAGGCACACTTAGGCCTTAAGCCTTAGGTAATACGCTGTTTGGGATCACGTCTCATAAGCTCATTGTAAACACTTTTGTGTAGCTCTCTCACACACACACACACACACACACACAGCATGTACATGTATGTACATAAGGAACTTATTAGTTAATAACCTCATCGATAACGCCCTAAATGTTTGGCACATGGAGAGTGACAATGAACGAAAGAGATAGATAGAGAGAGAGAGAGAGAGACAGTGAGAGAACGGGAACGAGTGCGACTAGGCTAGACGGCAGCGACGCGTTGACGCTGACGCTGGCGCAGATGCCGACGCTGATGCCGACTGCGCACTGATATCATATCTGCGAGTTGTCTAAATTAACACACGAGTACTTAATATCGTTCGTTCGCTGCAGCTCACCAGAGACGCGCCTCTCAACTGTTTTTCGAAAAATTCGAAATGTTTCTCAAAAAAAAAAAAAAAATATGTTTTGATTTTTGTTTTGTTTTTTGATTTTATTATTTCATTTTTGTTGTTGTTGTTTTTTGGCGAGCATGCAAACGTTAGCCACAACAACAGCAAGAGCATCAACAGCAACATCCACAGCAAGCACTACATAGCTAATGGCTCATTATTATATGGCGGGCGGTGTACTGGGCTATGGCGGCAGCGACGCCAGCGCCAGCGTCAGCCGCCGTGTCAGTCGCGTCATCGCCGCTGGGCCAGCGGCAGCTGCTCGTCGCTGCTCTTTGGGCATATTCAGTTGTCGTTGCGGCTCCGGCTCCGTAGTTAGCTGCGTTTTGTTTTCGTTCGCTGCGCATGCCGATATATATCTCTCAATCAGACAGGCAACCAGGCAGCCAGGCAGCCAGTCAGCCAGTCAGCGAGTCTGACTGGGCATCCCAACACGCATTCGCGCGCCATCTCACAACAGTTTCACGATTCGTTGACGGTTACGGTTGCGGATACGTGTTATTTCGAATTCTGATTCTAATTCTGAGTGTCGCATAACGCATACGTCATGTAGTACACGCGTACGTTCAGCAAATGCAAAGGCGCCAATTAACGCAGCTCGCAGCTCGCAGCTTCTACGCACATTCTTCAGCTGGCAGACCAGTGTGGAGCAGCACGAATACCAAATGAATCTATTACAAAGCAAGTGCCAGTTGCCACGCCTTCGCACGCCCTCCGCATAGTGTGCCCAATTATGAGCTGAAATTTATTTGATTTTCTTTTTATTACGTGCGCCACAGCAGATGCGACATTACCTAAAAAAAAAGTGCCTTTGCTTGAAAATTGAATATGTAAAAAAAGAAGAAAATAAAAATACAAAAATAGTAATAAATAATAATTTAATGATAGCGTGCGCAATTATGATTAAAGTGCAAGTGCGAGTCGCTTAACCAGCCAGACAAATTGAAACAGAGATCTCAAAAGGAGAGAGCGAGAGTGAGAGTGAGAATGAGATGCTGAGCATCTCAACGAACATTCTCACCAGCTCATTTGCATGTGTACTAACGTGTGTGTCTGTTTGTCTTGCGAAATAAATTAAAACATATTCGAAAAATAAATAAAACAGAGCGCGCCGCGTTAGCTGCTGCCGTGCGGCCTACCTTGAGACAATGTTGATTTGTTTTTATATACTTTATACATCGGGTGGTGCTCTACACACACACACACACACACACATATACACTCTCTCCCACACGCTCACTTGAACATATACATATGTATGTATGTGCAGACATAAGCATACGCAATACACAAATAGGCTGTGAACATCTTTCCAAATTGCTTTTAGATCTTAGCCACTGCTAACCCAATTCAATTCGGGCCATAAATAATTAGAGAATCAGCCAGCACAGCGTTTCTAAATGTTCAATTCAATCTCTTATTGCAGGAATCGCCAATTGGGCCGCAGATAATCGCGATGGCAATTCGGCAGATAAAGTAAGTATTTCCTTCACAAAAAAAAAAAAAAAAAAAAAAAACATTTTTAAATATATATAAAAAAAAGACAAAAACAAAAATTAAAGACGGACCAATCAGAAATGTTGAAACTGGGTCATGATTTCTGTACGAATGTAATTGTTTGAGGCGAGCTACTCGATAAGGGCTCTGTGATAAGAGCTGACTAATGCAGCTGTAATCGGTGTTCGGTTCCTGCTGACGCTAAAAGCACAGATTGCATATCTATAGATATGAACGGAGACCACGTGCAAAGTTGATAAGCCATCAGATATTATTCATACGACTTCCTTTTATGCTCTGGCCAAAACGGGGCTTAGTCAACTTTTTATCATGCACAATGCATACATATAAATAAATATAATATAATATATATATTTACATATGTAAATACTCATAGTTAAATAACAAAAAATCAACATTTGTCATAGGTCTCGATAAAGTTGAATATATATATTTTATGATATATTTTGTTGTGTGAACTCCAATCACATTATTCCGGTTTCAATTTGCGGTTTCGGCTGGAAATTTACTCTAATATATGGGCAATTTGCCAGTGGCTAAAACAGAATTGCTTTATGTTTGTAGCGTTTGTTTATTTGGCATTCGAATGAATGTTAATATTTACAAAATATTTCACCCAAATTCTCTCTCCAATTTTGGATTTTCAACATATTTTAATAGCTTACTGCGGTAGATGTAAAGTAAATTAGTTTCGTTTTAAAAAGTTAGTGCGCAGGGTATCTTCTAGTAAAGATAGAGAGATAGCTGTTGATATTTTAGTTTTTGGCTTTTTGTTTCGGTTTCTTTTTTGTGCGTGAAAATTTTGTTTGAAGCGCTAATTAGATTAACATTTGGTATATGAATTAGTTTGAAAATCTGAGTGTAGCAATGTGTTAGAGGAAGTTGGTCGTTTGCCGTAAGCACACACATCCTCGAGACAACGAAGTGGCTGCGAATGTTTTTAAAATATTTGAATGTTTTCCGGAACTGTCGACAGGTGCAGACATATGCAGACAAATACTCTGCTTATAGCTTATAACTCACTAATTAACTAGCTAACAGCCCGACCACCCACCTAATCGTCTCTCGTCTCTACAGTCCGCTGCAGATGCGGCTAAACTCAATCGCAAGGAATCGTATAAGGCACAGCGCAAGAACTATCGACGTGAGAAGAAGCGCGTGGCCAGCGAGTTGATGAATTCTCTGCAGGATCCGGCGGTCATAGTGCTGGCTGATTGGCTAAAGGTAAATGTTAATTAGATTAGCAAACGCTTAGTCATGCTCTTGACTCATAGTTTCGGTTTTCTTTTTGCAGGTGCGCGGCACACTTAAGTCCTGGACGAAGCTGTGGTGCGTGCTGAAGCCTGGTCTGTTGCTCATCTACAAGAGCCAAAAGACAAAAAGCAGCCATTGGGTGGGCACAGTAATGCTGACTTCGTGTCAGGTGATTGAGCGGCCCAGCAAAAAGGATGGCTTCTGTTTCAAGCTCTTTCATCCGTTGGACCAACCTATTTGGGCGCCGCGTGGGCCTGACAAGGAGACCATTGGTAATTGATTATACAGTTCGTCCGTGGCAACGCCTTAACGCGTGACTCTCTCTTGCAGGCGCTGTGGTTCAACCATTGCCCACAGCATACTTGATCTTTCGAGCTCCCAGCCAGGCGGCTGGCAAGTGCTGGATGGATGCACTTGAGCTATCGCTGCGCTGCTCAGCATTATTGTTGCGGTCCAACAGCAGCAACACACCGTCCAACAACTACGCCGAAGAGCCGTTGGCCGCCTCGGACGAGACACAGTGGTCGGAAGCCGACTATGAGAAGCATTTCAACGATCAGGGTAAGTGGATGCAGCAGTATCTGGCGCCGCCGGCCGAGCAGGACAATGCTCGCTCAAATAGCAGCCCAACGCCGCGTGCTCAGACACCGCAGCTACTGCAGCAGCTGTACAGCAGCGCTGTTAGCAACTGGGAGCGCACTAAGCGCCTGCCACGTTTTGGCCAAATGCGACGCGCCAGCGATGTCTCTAATACCTCTGAATCAAATCCTGACCGACGCATAGGCAGGAATCTGTCTCCCATCATCAAATCGCTATCGATAAGCGCCGCACTCTTCGGGAGCAGTTCCAGTGATGACGAAGAGGACTACGCTAGCGGCAGTGTGTGCCCTAGAGGAGCTGGCTCTAGGCCAGTCAGTGCACCACCCGATTGTCTGCTGCTACCGCGCTTTCAAATCAACGTGCAGGGTGAAGGCCCCCAAACCAGATTCCTAATTATATTTATTTAAGTCGTAGTTGTTGTCATTGTTGTTGCTAGCAATTTCGAACAGTTGCTTGTTGTGATGCTGCCGACACGAAGTAGTCTGGACATTATTTGTTCAAAATTTATGTAATTTTAATGTGAAGCTTGTCGTTAGTTTCGCATAACTATCTTAGCCATTCATCTACCCATCAAATAGCCGATATTACATTAGTTAATGGAATAGGTCATTATTGGGGCATTGCCGTTGCTGCTGCTTCAGCTAGAGAAACGTCAGCGAAGAACACAAAGTTGAACCTTTTATCAACTCGTTACAGATCTGGACGCTGACAGTCAAAATGAAGCGCCCAATGCGGCAATGTCGGGTCTGGAGACCGATTCAGAGTCAGAGCCGGCACATGAAGATGATGTTGCTGAACAAATACCATGCGAGGAGACTACCTATGTGCCATTTCAAGAAGAAGAGTTCGGTGCGGTAAGTAATAAGCAATCCATAATTGATTAAGACGTTTTTATTCATGTTTAATTATGGCTTTCAGCAAGGAGAGCAGGTGGAGGAGTTGGCCGAGGAGAACAAGAGTCTCATCTGGTGTATCGTGAAACAGGTCCGACCCGGCATGGATCTAAGCAAGGTGGTGCTGCCTACCTTTATACTTGAGCCGCGCTCCTTCCTGGACAAGCTGTCAGACACTTACTATCATGCAGATTTGCTCTCTAGGTATGTGGCCTTCCTGGCTGTATCATCATTAATTTTTCCCCTCTCACAATTGGCTATTGCTATTTGGCAGGGCTGTCCATGAAGATGACGCTTACACGCGTATGAAGTTCATCGTGCAATGGTACCTGTCCGGGTTCTATAAGAAACCTAAAGGCCTTAAGAAGCCCTACAATCCCATATTGGGCGAAACGTTTCGTTGCTATTGGCAACATTCAAACGGCAGTCGCACCTTTTACATAGCCGAACAGGTTTCACACCATCCGCCAGTATCGGCATTTTATGTAACGAATCGCGAGGATGGCTTCAGTATCTCTTGCTCCATCTTGGCGAAATCGAAGTTCTATGGCAATAGCACGTCGGCCGTACTAGAGGGTATGGCCACGATGACACTACTGCCACGTGGCGAAATTTATACGGCAACCACGCCCTATGCCCACTGCAAGGGGATACTCATGGGTACATTGTCCATGGAACTCGGTGGCAAGATAAACATCGAATGCGAGAACACCGGTTACAAGACGGAGCTCGAATTCAAGCTGAAACCATTCCTTGGCGGCTCAGATACTACAAATATGGTCGTAGGCAAAATTAAATTGGGTAAAGAAACTTTGGCCACGATTAACGGTCACTGGGACAAGGAGTTGCGCCTCAAGGACCTAAAAACGGGAGAGGAAAGTGTGATATTGAAGGTCGATGCAGAAATGCGCAAGAAGCGGCTGACACGCTACCTGGTGCCAATGGAGAAACAATTGCCAACGGAATCGCAACGTCTTTGGAGTCTTGTATCAGATGCCATAGCGCGAGAGGATCAAGTGGCTGCCACCGAAGAGAAAACGGTGCTGGAGGAAAACCAACGTGCCGCAGCCAAGTCACGTATTGAAAACGACAAGCCACATGTTCCGGCGCTCTTTGAACTTAACGGCTACGGTGAATGGATATACAAGTATGCAGATTTGCGGCCATGGGACGTTCGCAACGATGTGCGCCAATACGAATGTGATTATAAGGTGCTTACCGAGACGCGGAATAAAACCGTGCCGATTGTGCACGGCACCGATCCATTGCGTTCCGGTTTGGACAGTAGCAATCACTCCACTAGACGAATGGCCTCAGACACTAAGGTGTCCAAAGCTAAAAACAAGTCCCTGGTGTTGGCCCCACGCGACACCAACTCGGACTCAAGCCAATCGCCGCAGGGTGGCGTTAAGCGCGGTGCTAATACCACCGCCATTAGACAGTGAGTGTCCGATCCTTCCCAACAAACAGTGAATTTCAAATACTTATATTTTTGTTCGAAATTATTTCAGACTCGCATTGGCCGTCGAACAAATGAACACAACGTTGGCCAACCATTCAAAGCAGCTAAACGACATCACCAACCGTCTGGAACGTATCCAGTATGCGCCGCACGTAAGGAATGGCAGTATCAATTCGCAAGAGTTTATTGGGGGCGGCGTTTCCCTGTCGACGGTGGTCAAATCTCTATTCTATGCTTTAATTGGGCTAATGGTCAGCGTGATTCTGCGCTGGTTATTTAAATAGTTCTTTTGGTTAATCCTTCTACATTTAAGTACAACTTTTGAGCTATGGTATACAAATATAGTCTATTTATATATGCCCAATATTCTAAAGCTATAACCATGCCTCCTCTTTTGTATATTCTGTCCCACTCAAAAATGCTTTGGCACCCAGCCAAAGAAACAGATTCGCTGTTCCAATGAGCGTCGTGTTGTAAAGTCAATCAAGAATTAAGAATTAAGCTAATTGGTATGTTAGTCCCAATAAATGTCTATAATGTAATATTAGCTAATGCGGCCCCACAAATGTTTCAAATGATTCATCAGCTGAGAGGCCCGATCAGGTACGTTTAGGCTTATGCGTTTTATAAAGGATACCGTATATCTACAATAAAAACTAGCACCAACATTTCGTAACAATTCCAATTCACTGACACTATAATGTAATCAATTCCTGTTGTTTTAAAACACAAATGCATAAATATACTAGTACTCCTAAAATACATACATATGGGATCATATGACAGAGCTGCTCGAGAGGCTTTCTCATGAACAAGAACAACGTGCAACACTCATAAGCATTAAGAAACTTTAATGCTAAAGTGCTTATTATAAATTAAGTATACTATATACACAAAATACACTCTCTTTTCCATAAGGCCAACACAAATTGTACAACCTGAAAACACATTTGACTTGAAATAAACATTTAACACATTTTTTCCTTTCATTTGGACAAAGTGTTTCCCTGAGGGTGATTGAATGAAATCATGATTTAGCGGATATTAATTCAGTCATCGAATGGAAGGGCATACGAAATTTAATTGAGGTCAATTAAGGGATGTTCCTTGTTGATATTTGAGTATCTCAATTTGGGAGTAAGACATCTTTGACATAGTATAAGACTGGATTGTTTTTTTTGCATTTATTCGTTTTATTGTTGTTGCTTTTTGCTTACAATTACAAATAGTTTATATATATTTATATATATACTATATATTTTCTACAACATTTACGGTCATTCTCATTTTCAATTTAGATGTTTTACAATTTTATTTCACTTAATATAGGACCTCTTGTCTCTCCGTTTACTACGTTTTGTTCTATAAGCAATCCAGTTTTTAGGGGGATTTATTAACGCGATTGCGACTATACGATATTTGGATGTTTTTTATCGTTCCGGTTTAGTCATGTGAGTAAAAGATGCTGCTAAATATGCGCTAAGAGTACACTTATTTATAGTTTTTTTTTTGTTATGATTTCTTTTCATTTTCTGATTACGCCTTACGTTTAGCGGGATGGCGCATGGGAGGGGTATTACACAGTATAGTAGCAATAACTAGATTTTTTTTCCATTATATATATTAGTTTCGGCTTAACACTTAACACGACGAGAAGCTAAGAATCAATGGCTCTCCTTCGGTACTGAAACTAAAAGGGTGCATCGAGGTCGGTGTAGGAGGGAGGGAGGGAGGATAGGTGACAACAGTTAAGAAGCTAATAAGTAGGATTAGATTAGAGTTTAGTTTTTGTTTAGGCTTAAACACCCTGTATTATGTGTGTGTGTGTGTTTGTATGCATGTGTTCTTATTGGTTTTTGTGTGTATGGGTATATACACACACAGTTGTATATATATGTATGCATGTACAAATATGTGTGTACGAGAATACGGCTAGACTTAACTTACAGTTGGACATGCATGTGGATCAGCTCTACTATAGTTTACATACAATTGCGCTCTGCACAGCAGGTAAATAACACTTTTCGAGTATATATTCAAATATAGATATACATACACACACATATATATGTATATATGTTTATGTATGTATTATGCATGGTTGTATGTATTTTATGTATGTATGTATGTATGTACTTTATGTACTTATGCATGTATCCGATCGGTATCTGTATCTAGTATAACTGTATGTGCTTATGCATATTGCACGATTCCTCAATGGCTGCTTGGCTGACTGGCTGACAGACATGCGGGCGGGCGGGCGTTCGTTCGGTCTAGCGAGCTTGCTTGCTTGCTCGGTTTTGGGAACTCTGGCTGGGTGCTAACCTAGCACGTGTGGACCCGCAAATGGTTTTGTAGTGTGCTCTTTTGCCGGAACTGCTTGGGACAGTAGGAACAGTTGTAGGGCTTCTCTCCGGTGTGGATCTTCATGTGGTTATTGAGCGTGGCTACCTGCCGGAAACTAACCTCACAGATCTTGCACTTGTACGGCTTCTCTCCCGTGTGCGTTTTGATGTGGTTGACCAGAGTGCTCTGCTGCGAAAAGAACCGCCGACAGACGCTACAGCCGAACGGCCGATCCGGATTGTCGCCCTTCAGCATATTTATGTTGCCCACATTTAGTCGAACACCCTGCGCATTTTGATAGTGTTCGACTTTGGTGTTGGCCGCGGCCGCCGCTGCTACGTTGCTGGCCACCACAGAGCTCACTGTTGTGCTGCCATCGAGGAAGTGTAGCAGCGGATGATGGTCCAGTTGAAGGATGTTGGGCGTTGTGTTGTGCAGGTTGTTGGGTAGCAAGCCGCTCGTTAGCTGCTGCGTGCCGGGTACAAGGGGCGCTGGCATGGTTGAGTGATCCACTAATAGTCCGCATAGATGTATTGATCGTTGCATAGATGGGGTTGGTTGATTGATAGATAGTTCGATTAACCGTTCAGTTCAGTTGGTTGTTGGTTGTTGATCGTTGTTGTTGTTGTGGTGTTGATTGATTGTTGATTGGTTTGCATGCGTACAAAATTTAAATAAAAGCTTCGTTAGGGAAGTGCGTTAATGATCAATGCACACAGTGATAACAGAAAGCGGCTCAGTTGTAGGGCGAACACACAAGCGGCTCACCTGTGGCTGTGACTGTGGCTGGCTGGCTGGTTAGATGTGTGTGCGTCTTCATGTGGTTGGTGAGCGTGCTCTGCTGCCGGAACTGCATGTGGCAATAGGAACACGTGTATGGCTTATCGCCGGTGTGTATCTTTTTGTGATTGGCCAATGTTGCTAGCTGGCTGAAGGACTTGTCGCAAGTTTCACACTTGTACGGCTTGGGATCGATGTGCGTCCGCTCGTGATTGTGCAGCGTGCTCAGCTGTGGAAAACGTCGCTTGCACACACTGCACTGATACGGTTTCACCAGCTCCTCCGCCTGTGGCGAACTGTAGGTGCCCGAATATAGAGTCTTTGAGATTTGTACACGCTGCTGCTGATGCTGCTGCTGGTAGGCATTGTGCATCTGATTCGACTGCGATTTACGGCTATGCTTGCCGGAAGAGGACGGCGGCTGATAGTTGAGTAGCGACGTCGGCGTGCTTGACTCAGCCGCTGCAATTGCATGAGTATGTGTGTGTGTGTTTGGATTAAGGTCGAGAATTGAAGTTTAGGATATTGGATAATATATTTTATACTATATACATATATATAAATATATATATATATATATATATATATATATATATATATATATATATATATATATATATATATATATATATATATATATATATATATATATATATATATATATAGATATGCATATATATTCAGATCAAATTGATTCGTTTTTCCCGCACTTACCCTTATGCGTCTTGATGTGATTGATGAGCGTACTCTGTTGGCGAAAGTCCTTGGCGCAAATATTGCACGTAAACGGCTTCTCGCCGGTGTGGATCTTCACATGGTTCGTCAGCGTTGATATTTGCCGGAAGGCCTTGTCGCAGTGCTTGCACTTGTAGGGACGTTCGTCTGTGTGTATTTTCATATGATTGCGTAACGTGGTCAGCTGCCGGAACTTGTTTTTGCACACGTGGCACTGTTTCTTTTTGCGCGGATCGTCCACCACAGACTCATCCTCACTGATGACGCTCTGCACCTCTTGTTTCATAGGCGATATAGGCGTATGATTGCCACTGTTCGTTGTGGTCGTCGAGATGTCGAGCAGGTGGACAAGCGGATGCTGTGGATGAAGCATGGCTTGATGGGTGGGATGCTGTATGGCCTGCACGGCTGTCAATTGATGCAGGGCAAACGGGCTCTGCTGCAAGCTCGCAATAGTCGTTGGCTGCTGTAAGCTATTGGGACCGAGCCCCCCGCCACCGGAGCCGCCGCCGCCGCCGCCACCACTGCCGCCTCCGCCACCACCACCGCCGCCGCCGCCAACGCTATGCGTGGCAAGCTGTGCAGGCGCATAGTGCTGATAGTTGGCCATAGCAGCTGTCGCGGCCGTCGCATGGTTCAAATGCATTTTACTTGCTTTCGTTAATTAGGTTGCGCCCTTTGAGGTATTCGAAAAAATCGTCTGCGCGAGCGTCAGCTTTGTTTAATTATTGTCTGCTCATGAAGGTAACGTTATACAATTAAGTCGAAAAGTCGCAGCCATTTGCACAAGCACCCCGTCGGTTTGTTATTTTAGATGTCTGCTCGTTTCGGTCGCGGCTGCTGCTTTGCCAACGGCCACACGTTGCGTTCCACGTATGCGCTGTGGCGCTCAATATGTTGTAAACTTTGCGCGGCACAACATTCCACACACTTTGCAACGATTTTGCAATTGCTTGTGGCGCTTTTTGTGTGATTTGTGCAAATTTTCTCAGGCCACGCTCTTTTTTATCCTTATCAAAACAAAAATGACTGGCGTGGTTTTCCAGGGCTACAGAACGTGCAGAGTTGCATCAACAAGGTTCGGTGTTCATTCGATTATCTCATATCGATTACCGAAAATAAAGTGCGATTTCAGTGAGGGATGCTCAATCAAATCACTAATTCCGCAAAACAACGGAGCTATCGATAGTATGTATCGATTAAGTTTTTATACATCGCATGCATCTATGATTCAGGCCAATCAAACTTTTAAAAAAATAATTGCATGTTGTAAAAATCTTTATTGGGATACATTTTATTTTGCATGTTTTATAAAACAACGATTAATCTAATATAATTATGAAAGTAAAAAGTGTTCTAATTGTGTTGTATTATTATATAAATTGAAGTAAATTGCTACTTAGCAAAACATTGAGAAATTTACGGTTGAGCATAAATTGTATACCCATTATATACTATTTAAAATTAAAATGATTAACAAGGCAAGAAGAAGAACAGAAGACGAGCTCTAATATATGTAAATAGTATAAGTTTAATAAAATAAATCAAATTCTCGTAAAATAATTTAAGAATGTCGGAACTTTAGGAATTTTCTGTGATTGTTAAATATTAAAAGTAAAGTAAATATTAAAAGTAAAAAAAAGACAACCCATCTTTGAAGCGAACAAGTTTAATATCAAAATTAAAGCCACTTTCTATTAGCATGACAAGAAATACGAAAAGAAAATGAAAATTCATAAGTAATCGTAATCACTTTGTATTATATATATTATATGAAGTATGATGTTCGTAAAAACCATAAAGAACAAATTTAGGTCGATTTTTAAAGCTCCAAGGATTTGAATGCTCTTATTTTGCCATGTTAGCTGCAGAGCTAGCCAATCGTTCTATGAGAGAGAATGAGAGAGCAGAGAGAGACAGAGATAGAAAGATATCGTTAGTATTATAACATAAAATGCAAATGGAATACATACACTTCGTTCTAATATATCCGAGTCAAAGTGAGAGTAGCGTAGAATTAGAAATGTTTCATCATGTAGTCTACCAGCCATGTTAGCTAGGCTGGCCAGAGTGTAGAGCTCAAAAAAATTACTAATACTTAGAAACATTATATGCCATTCACTAATGGGACTGTTTAGCTTCAAAGGATTTCCAAACATCTGCCGACAAAACGAGTATCCACTTATACAGGAATTGAAAATCAGATGAAGTAAATAACAAGATAATGGATATTTGAAAATATCGCAGAGATCATTCATCATACGAATAAGTTTATAATATTTTCGATGCGCTTCTAAAACATTCTGCAGTTTCCTTGGCATTGATATTGGATCAACAAATAATTGCTCTAGGTAAATTTGCAGTTTCAAGTTAGAATAGCAGATCTGCCAGATGATATTATATAGCAAAAAGTATGAGCCACGAAATATGTATATTGCTTTATGCATGGCTAAAGCAAATATAAATCCTCCATTTATTGTGAATATCCATGACAATAATAGAACTGTCTGTTGTATAAGTATAAATACTTTTATCCAGAACAGTTTTAGGAGATACGGTTTCTCTGAGTGATGGAAACAACAATTGATTTCAGCATTGAACTCGTCTATTCTTAGCAGATCCCTAATCATCTCGAATATCCTTTGTTGATTCATTTGTGTGCAGAAAATGCAGCTCAAAAGTGTTAACCACATAACACCAGGTCTTCCCAATACTAAGAATGCCATTAGCTTCGATTTCATAGAAAAGTTTTGCATGACATGCCAGGATAAAAAAAACTTTACACAGAAATAGCACAAGATAATTGAAGAAATTAATCTAGAATAAATACGCAGCAAACGCGACTTTATAACATTGCCCGTCCGAATATCAAAGTAGAATTCAGAGACGCCACAAAATGCTACGAAATATGTTATCCATGCGTATACGATATGCTTGTCCGAGCTCATATTTGCGACTACTTGAAAGCCTTTCTGTGAAGGCAGCCAAGTGTATTTAATCAATTAAAGTTCAAATTGTATTATAATCGAATGAAAACTGGAAAACAAATGGAAAATGACAGCTCGCTTCATATAACTGGTATCTGAAATCTCTTACTTATGCATATGACTTACTATGGCAGAATCGATTCTTTTTATTGTCTACAAGCATTTAAGTGCAATAAGGATAATGGCAACAGCCTTCTCACTCTCTCGATTTTAGAGTATATGAAGACATAATCAGAAAATGGAAATTCATTGTAGAATGGTTTTGTGAAAATTGATGTAACAGACAGAAGGAGGCTTGACAAAGTATTCTTGATCAGAGCAACGAGCTGATTCTATGTATGATGAATACACATAATTTGGACATTTCGGATTTTGGAAAAACTTTTATTCATTACATTATATATTTTTGAATATGTATAATATAATATAATAATATGTAATATGTAATAATATGTAATATAATATATATAATATGTATAATATATATTTCGCATAAAATAATTTTTTTAGTATTAAATATTGTAATTTAAAGAACAGATTTACCTTTGTAAGAAAAGTGAGTTTTCAAAGTGAATTTATTTTACAAATAGTTGTAGTCGCTCTGTATTACGTATAATATATTCACAAATATGTTGATTAAAATTAAAAAAATCATATGAAGGTTGATGTTCAGAACTCCAAAGATGACGAAACTCTTATTTTGCCAGGTTAGCTGCAGGGATAGCCATTCCATCTATGATTGAAGAAACAATGCATATTAAAATAACAAATTGAAATGTTAAACATACACTTCGTTCTAAAAGATGCGAGTCGAAGTTAGAGTTGCGTAAGATTTGAAATGTCTCATCATGAATTCTAGCAATCAGGTTAGCTACGCTGCCCAGAACGTAGAGTTCAGCTATGCCGAGGACGCTTAATAATATTATAAAGCAAGTGCTGCTGGGACTTAATGTTTTTATGGCACTTCCCAACAGTAATCGAGAAAGTGTGTATCCATTAATACAAGCATGTGAAATTATTAAGAGCAGATAAAAAGCTATTGGATATTTGAAAATTTCACTGATATCGGTAGTGATACGAATAAGTTTATAGTACATTCGAAGGGCTTCTAAGACTTTTTGCTCTTTCCTTGTCATTGGCATTGGATCAATATATAGTTGCTTTAGGTAAGACTGCAGTTGTATGAGACTATTGCAGATCTTCCAGAGTAAACCAAATGTCAGGAAATAGGATCCATACCTTAGAAATCTGGATCCAAGTATGATAAGATAGATAAATAATTCTTGGATACCAAGGAGTGTCTGTATCACGACTACTACAACGCGCCCCATAAGTAGCAATACTTTAATCCAGAATATCTTTTGGAGAGCTGATAGCTCTGAGACTGTGGCACAATTACTGTGTTCGGTGACCAACTCATCAATTTTTAGTAAATCTCGAATGATCTC
Source organism: Drosophila anceps (assembly GCA_035045945.1). Taxonomy (NCBI): domain Eukaryota; kingdom Metazoa; phylum Arthropoda; class Insecta; order Diptera; family Drosophilidae; genus Drosophila; species Drosophila anceps. The sequence continues at coordinate 9,179,150 of JAWNON010000225.1, read as the reverse complement.
AAATATCCTATGCTGCCAGCGTTGTGCACAGAAAACACAATTTACAATTGTCATTAATGTTATAGTGGAAATGGCAGTCATTGTGAAGGCCATTAGCTCTGATTGCGTCTGAAATTTTGGGGCTAAATGTGTATTCAGATATGTTATCCAAGAAAACGTCAGCAAAGTTAATGTACAAAATAGTCTACAATAAAAACGCAGCAAACGCGACTTTATAACATTGCCCGTCCGAATGTCAAAGTAGAATTCAGAGACGCCACAAAACGCTAGAAAATATATTGTCCATGCGTATACGATATGCTTGCCCGAGCTCATTTTTCCGACTACTTGAAAGCCTTTTGTTGAAGGTAGCCAAGTGCATTTAATCAATTGAATGAAAAGTGTAAAACCAATGTGTAATGACAGCTCGCTTCAAAAAACTGGTATCTAAAATCTCTTGCTTATGCATATGACTTACTCTGGTAGAATCGATTCTTTGTATTGACTACAAGCCTTTAAGTATAATAAGGATAATGGCAACAGGCTTCTCACTCTCTCATCTTTAGAGTACACGAAGATATAAACAGATATAACATTTTTATTCATTTTCGTATACTCTGAACGTTTTTAAAATGGTAGAATGGTTTTGTGGAAATTTAACAGACAGGAGGCAACAGCAACAGGTTGACTTATGTAAGAAAAGTGAGCTTTCAAAGTGCATTTCTATTTACAAATAATTATAGTCGCTTTGTATTATGTAGATGATATGAAGTATGATGCCAGTTACAACATGAAATAGCAAGTTCAGGTTTATGTTGAGCACTCCAAATATGTTGATGATCTTATTTTGCCAAGTTAACTGCAAGGCCAGCCAGTCATTCTAATAGAATATGGAGATTTTTGAAAAGTTTACACAAACTATTAATTCTGTACGTACACTTCGTTCCAATACATCCGATTCCAAGTTAGAAGTGCGTAAAATTTTCATAGTCTTATCATGCAGTTTAGCAGTTATGGTAGCTATGATAGACAACATGAAGAATTCGAATATAGTATTCACGTTTAGAACTATAATAAGCAATTCGGTAATAGGATTAAAAGACTTCAAGGGACTTCCGATCAGCCGTCGGCAAAGCGTATATCCAATCATACATTCATTAAAAGCCATTTCTAACAGCTGAAAAGCCATTGGATATTTGAAAATTTCACATATGTCGTTCGTCATACGAATAAGTTTGTAATACATTCGATGAGCCTCTAATACTCTTTGCTCTTTCCTTGATATTGGCATTGAATCATCGTATAGTTGCTCTAGGTAAGACTGCAGTTTGATGAAAGTATAGCACAGTCGCCAGATTATAAAAAACTTCAGGAAATTTATTCCAAGAATTATTAATCTTGTTCCAAAAAGACTGAGATAAATTAATAATGGCCGACCAGCCGAAGGTATCTGTAGCAGAAATATAGTAATTCGTGACACTATTAGTAACATTCGAAGCCATAATATCCCTAGAAGTTGCGACTGCTCTGGTGCTGAGGCGCAAAAGCTATATTCAGTTATACATTTCTCCATCCCTAGCAGATCCCTAGTCATTGCGTATACCCTGTGATGCCAACGTAGTGAACAGAATATGCAGCTCAGATATGTTAGAAATATGATAGTTGGCAAAGCAGCCATTATAGCTGACATTAGCTTGGATTGCGTAGGAAATATTGGCAGCTTATACGCGTACATGAAAAATACCACTGAAGTAATGAACAACGTTAGTACACAATAGAGTTTATAATAAATCCGCAGGAAACGCGACTTTAAAACATTGCCCGTGCGAATATCAAAGTAGAATTCAGAGACGCCACAAAGCGCTAGGAAATATATTATCCATACGTATACGAAATGCTTGCCCGATGCCATTTTTTCGACAACTGAAACGTTTTACTTGAATGCAGCCAACTGCATTTAATCAATAAGAAAAGGGTGGTTGAATCGCGTAAAAGGCGAATTGAAATTGGAAAATAAATCGGAAATGACGGCTCGTTTAATATATCTGGTATCTGAAATCTTATACCAATGTCAACAACTTACTCTAATAATTAAAATAAAGTCCACATGGCTTAAATATGTAAAACCATATTTGACAAATATTATTTATTTAGACATATGTATACATAAATAGCTATATAAGAGTCAATCTTATTGGCTAATTGGTTAATGTTTAAATCTTTTGTTTGTAATTATCGATCTAACTGATAATCAGATTTTGCCTTTGCTGGTAAAAGATCCAAGGGTAAAACAAATGCGGTTTATTTAATCTTTAGTTTGGGACTTTATTTTTCACTTCTATATAGTCATACTTGCTCAGAAACATGGACTGATCATGTTATGAAGTAGGATGTTACGTATCATTAAGCTTGACAGCTATATAAGCGGTAGCTGCAAAGGATATGAGCGCCATTAGGCAAAGATGCCTAGAACAAAGATTACCTGATCCGTAGTGGTTTTTATACTATTGGAAATGGGATTGGTTTTATTAAAATGCATATAATAGACAGTAGGAGGCATGGCAGACCCAATAAAGTATATACATATGTATATTCTTGAACAGCTGAGTCGATGTAGCCATGACAGACCGCCCGGCTTGAACTTTTAAATATATACTTGTGTATACCATACTCGGGACGAATTTATAATTGTCTCATTTTTTTTATTTATATGTATTTACATTTTTTATCATAATTAGCTTAATTTTATTTTTTTTTTATTTATTTAGTTGTGTTTATTTTCGAAAATATATGTAGTCGCTCTGTACTATGTATATTATATGGAGGACGATGCTAGTGGCGACTAGAAATATCAATTTGTGGTCGATGTTCAGAACCCCGAAGATGTTAATCGTCTTGTTCTGACATGTTAGCTGTAGGGCCAGCCAGTCATTCTAAGATAAAAAGAACTATTTAGTTCGCAACGTAACATTCAAACAAAGTACTTACACTCCGTTCCAATTGCTGGGATTTCAAGTTTGAGGTACGTAAAATGTGAAATGTTTCACCATGAAGTTTGCCAGCTATGTTGGTTATGTTGGAAAATATTAACAGTTCCAAAGCATTGCTGACATTTAGCATTATAAAAAACGCTTCTGTGGAATAACTATGTGGCTGTTGGAGATTTCCATTCAGCTTACGAAAGAAATAATATCCGCTCAAACAAGCATTGCAAGATAGCTGGATCAAGGAACATGCGAGTGAATACTTAAAAATGTCACAAAATTTGTTTATCATTTGAATGAGTACATCCGATGCACCTCTGAAACTCTTTCAACTCTCCTTGACATTGGCATTGGTTCAATAAACAATTGCTCTAGATATAGTTGCAGCTTTAAGAAAGTGTAACAGATGTGCCAAATAATATGAAACTGAAGGAAGTATAAGCCACACATCATGATTCTTGATCCAGTAATGCTAAAAAGAAAGATGACATTTTGTGTTCCAGTGAATATTCGTGATAGCAATAGAACTGTTCGTAATATGGTAAGTAATAGTCTGATCCAGTATAGCCTCAGGAGGAATGGTCTCTTTGCTGGAGTGACACAAAAGTGTGATTCAGCTATCATATTCTTCATTTTTAGCAGATCCTTAAACATCTCGAAAACCCTCTGCTGCCCGAATTGTGTACAGAACATACAGGTCACAAACGATAGGAATAAGATAACAGGCTGAGAATATACTAATACGCCCATAAGCTTGGAATACGTGGGAATTATCTGGATATTTTTCGAATGTAATACCATCACCCAGACGAGCGTACAGAATATAACTGACAAAATTATCCGACAGTAAATACACAAAACGCGTGACTTTTTTATTTGGCCCGTGCGGACATCAAAGTAGAACGCAGCGACCCCATAAAATATTAGAATATATGTTATCCACGCGTAGAGGAAGTGCTTTCCCGAAGGCATTTTAACGACGACTAACAAAAGTTGACTTGAACGAAAATTAATTTGAGAAATGCATTTAAGATGCGTGAGTTGATAAAGGGAAAAATCAAATTGACCGGTTGGTTGCATAGTATAAATGGCTAGTTTTGAATGAACAGCAGTATAAACAAATTTTGTATTGTCAAGCACTGTCTTTCAGCTAAAGTCCATGAGACTGCTGAAGAGACTTGACTGCCACAATATATTGAACAGACGATATTGGCTAGCATTCAACTCAGTGTTTGGTCAACTCAAAGCTATGCCAGACTCATCAAGTCTTAATATAGAGGGGTGTTTGCTGTTTTAAATAATTCCGAAACACGCACGAAAGCGTCACAGCTGCCGAACACATCGATCGGATTGAATTTGATGTTTGGACCATTTGCCGGCCGTTCCACTGTGTTTAGTGCTTTGGCAGCAATCGCAGCAATCAGTCGGACAAGCGGATCGAAAGCAATAAAAATACGTTTGCCAATCCAAAATTGCAAGCGACAATGTGTGAAATTCAATTCGCTTGACAGTTGGGAGAAAATTAGAGAACCTTGAATTTGAGCTAACCATTTTCAATTAGAGGCAAAAATAATGCAATTCATGAGCGCGCATAGAATTTGCCACATTTTTTGCTAAACCGATTTCATGCTTCAGTTACAATTACAACAACAACAACTAATAGAAGAGAATTAAAAACAGTTAACGCGATTATCAATGTGCATTTATCTCAACCTGAGCAAGGTCAGAGCCAACATGACCTTCGAAACGAAGCTGATGTGCAGCTTGATGGGGCTCTTGTTGCTGTTGCTGCCCAGCCACGCCCACTACATACAAATCGATCACGAAGAGTTTCGGGCCAGTGGCTATCCCCATCCACCGCCGCCGCCAGCGGCGCTGACGCCCCTGGAACTGGAGCGTCTGCCGCATGTGCTGGCCAAGCAACTGACTCCGGCTGAGGTGATGGTCGATCTGACCAATGATCTGACCCATCGGCTACTCCACTATCACTCCATACTCAATCGCAATAACTTTGCGTTCTCGCCCACGGCACTGGTCAGCGTGCTGGTGGCGCTTTACGAAGGCTCCTCAGCCAGGAGCGCCACAGAGCTGCGCAATGTGCTTCAATTGCCTAGCAATCGTGACGTCATACGCGTCGGCTACCGTGACATACACCGACGGTTGCGGGTAAGCCCTACCCCACGCACTGTTCAAAATTCTCACGCTTCGCTTCACATTGTACCCGAGCCTGCAATCTACTCCCCTTCACTCCCACTCGAATGTGGCTAGTACTTGACTGATAAAAAAATAAAATAAAAAAAAAAAAACAAAATCGTGTCATGCTGCGGCGCTTTGTGTTAACTATATTGATACCAATAGATCATATCGAATTGTGCCGCTGGCCAATAGCTCAAAAATCTGCTTATCGCTGCCCAATTGGGGCTTAAAATGCTTTCAACAGTTCGTTGACCCCAATCTGCAATGAGTGGCCGAATTTTTTCGGCATGAATAGAATTTATAATTGATAGTCGTAGAATAGCTTATCTGATGTGATGTAGTACAATGAATACTTGTGAAAAGCGCTCCATTATTTGCAGACCTACTTCTTCGGCTCCGATAATCCATTGAAGGGGCTCAGCCTAAGCAGAGCCAACGTAACGGTGCTGAAGGATTTTGAGACTGTGCTCATGTTTTATGGCTACGATCTGAGTGTTGACATGACATCGTCAATGCCAGCAAATGTAACAATGGGCATGAGCAATGCCACCATGGCAGCCATGACCAATGCAACGGCTGAGGAGATGCTGGCTCCGACAAGCACGCCCCAGGATATGGACACAACAACTGAACTGCCAACTAGCACCACCACTGACTTAATTACTACCACAGCCATACCAACGACAACAACAACAACAGAGGAGACAACAATATCAACAACAACTGAAGCGGAAGCAACAACAACAGAAGCTGCTACAGAAGCCGCCACCTCGGCTGAGGCAGCTGAGCCAGCCGCTGGCGAGGATGAGGCAGCCGAGCTGGTGTCCGCCTTTGTCGCCGAAGAGGATGCCGAACCATTTTTGCGCATACAAAAGGCTCGCGTGTCGCGTCTACCCACCAGTAAGCTGCAGGCACCGCTCAAGCACTCCAATCCCATAACGCCTAAGCCCAGCTATTTGCCCAGCGCTCGCATTGCCGTCATGCCCATGATGGCCCGCCAAATGGCAACGCCCACGCACAGACAGACAGCGTCCAACTATGGTGCACGTTCAGCTGCGTCCATGTCCTCGGCAAACACAACACGCAAATCGAATGTGTCTCGGCATAAGCGTCATGTGTTGGGCTATAAGGATCTGGATGCGAATCTCTTTGTGGCGCTGTTCAGTCCGCATGCACCACACGCACCGCATGGTCCACCACATCCACTGCCCATACCACCGACAGCTGCCTTTGCGCACATCACGAACGACTTTGATCCGCATTTCATCAGCGATGGAGCAGAGGGCAAAACCAACTATAATACGGATGTGATAAGCCATGTGTTTTATCTGGGCAGCCAGCAGGTGGTGCACACCACATTTAAGGTATACAACGCTGTGCTTTACTACAAGTACTTTGAGCATCTGAAGATGAGCGTGCTGGAGCTGGAGCTGGACACACCAGAGTACAATTTGATGATTTTGCTGCCTGATTACCACATGGACATTGTGGCAGCAGCTGCCTCGCTGAAGCTGGGACCCACGCTGCGTCTGATGCGCAAGCAGCTTAAACCACGCTGGGTTCAGGCTATCATACCCGACTTCAAGCTGCACGGCACCATGTTCCTGACCAACGATCTGCAGAATGTAAGCAATTACATGTGATCTTTTAGTTTATATATTAATTTTTTGACATATTTTCACTTACAGATGGGCATGTAAGCAGGCTAAGCAAATATCTATATATCTTTCAATTATGGACGAACTTTTACTTTTTTTTTATAATCACATTTTAGCTGTGATATCTTCGAGCCGAATCGCGCCGACTTTCGACCCATGACTGACGAGAAGGGCGTCTATGTGCGACACATTGAGCAATCGATCGATGTCAACATCCGAACGCATCCGATCAATCAGCTCAAACGTAAGTAGCTGTTGCTCTGTTGCAAGATTATAGCACACACCTCGACGCATTGAGGCGCAACGCAGCGCAGATCTGCATCGAGGTGTTAGCCAGCAGCCCCACCTGCGACTTCGATTGCAGCAATACCAGCAGCAGTGGCAAGAAAAATGTGCAATAACTATTTCCCTTTTTGCTCAGGCAACTCTGGCGCCCAAACGAAGCCCATACAGATTTCTGTTAATCATCCGTTTCTGTTTTTCATCATCGATCGCGACTTAGACGTGGCCGTCATGTCGGGCCGCATACTCAATCCGCTCAACGTGCGCATACAATGAGCTGTGGGCACTGGAGCACAACGAAGGTCAACGGATTGAACAGCATTGAAAGCGAAGTTGGGAGCAATGCTTGCTTCCTGGTGCCAGCCCAACACATATCTTCAGTTGTACAATTGTAATGTAAATAATGCAAATGTTTTCTTTTTATAAATGATGCTCACTTTTTTTAAAAACAATAAATCTCTATAAAATTTATTGTTTCTATTGACTGACAGACAGTTTTACTTAAATAAAGCTTACGATTCGAAACGCCACCATATAAATTGTATGTTTGGTCTTGGATTGTTTTTTGTATTATTTTATGCATACGTAAATAAATTATTCTTCTATTTCGCATTTCCAAATATATCATGTTACTTTATAAAAAAAAATAGCAATTAACAATTTTATTTTCGGTTCACTTTTGTATATCCGTTAAAAATTAGATTTAACTTGTTTAACTGGCACTGGCCTTGATTAGCCACAAACCATTCGATATATCGATATAAATAAGGTTAGTTTTGTATCATTCAGCTTTGCAAAGTATGCCAAGACACAGTCTGGCATCGCCATGTCCGTGGCCTTGAAAATTTTGCAGAAGGATAAGAAAAATATTCGTACAACGCATATCAAATCAAAATAGTATTAAAGTGAAAACTCCTTTTATTTTTTTTATTCAATACATTAGATTGCAATTAAATATAGTTTGAGTGAAAAAAGCGCATAATGAGTGACAGCGATGAGAACGAAGGCCAAAGTGACCAACATGACGGGCTGCCTACTAAGCCGTCGACGTTGTTGTATACGCCGACGTCGAAGTCAGCAGCGACAGCAACAGATACAGATTCTGGCAGTCAAGGCGAAGAAGGTTTTGAACGATTCAACTAATTGTTGAATTTGTTGTCAGATAATTCATTTTCAGATGGCACTGTGGACATGATTCGTCGATTCTTTTCACAAACTTTCAGTTTGACCTCGGACAACGAAGTCGCAATTGTGGACAAGGTGAGCTATTGACATTTGATATGTAAATTACTTATATATATAAATATCGTTGCTACAGGTAATTCCGGAGCTTACCTTTGAGGGTCTATCGATATACTGGCGCGAAAATGGCTTTAAAAAGATTATAACTATGGTGGGTGCTGGTATCTCTACTTGTGAGTTGACATTTCATTGAACGTATAATTTGCAAGTGTTAATTTTTGTACAAATATGAAAAGTTCTTTAGCTGCGGGTATTCCTGACTTTCGTTCGCCTGGCAACGGTCTGTACAGCAACAAGAAGCAGCACAAGCTGCCGCACCCAACGGCCATTTTTGATGTGGAGAACTTCCAGAAGAATCCGGCCCCATTTTTTGAACTAGCCAAGGAGTTATATCCGGGCTCGTTTGTGCCAACCCCGGCACATTACTTTGTGCGCCTGTTGCACGAGAAGGGCGTGCTACAGCGCCACTATACTCAGAACATCGACATGTTGGAGCGTTTGGCTGGCCTACCGGAGGACAAGCTAATTGAGGCAATTGGCAGCTTTAATACGAATCATTGTCTCAATTGTAAGCAGCTCTATGATATGGCCTGGATGAAGAAGAAGATTTTTTTGGATGATCTGCCCATTTGTGAGCAGTGCGAGGGCCTTGTGAAGCCGGACATTGTTTTTATTGGCGAAAATCTGCCTGATAATTTTTACTCCTGTCCCGAAGAGGACTTCAAGGAGTGCGATTTGCTTATCATCATGGGCACGTCTTTGGAGATGCAACCTTTTGCTTCGCTAATCCACCGGGCTGGTCCACGTTGCATTCGCCTATTGATTAATCGCGATGCAGTTGGACGTGCAAGCTTTGCACCCTGGATGGATCCCAATGGCGAGGCATTGCTCTATGGTGAAACGAAGAATACGCGTGATGTAGCTTTCCTTGGGGATTGCGATGCTGGTGTCTGGGCTCTAGCCGAAGCGCTTGGTTGGGAAGATGAATTACAGCAACTGATTAGCAATGGACAACGAGAACTGGAAGAACAGGAAGAGGAGAAGGACAACATAGTTGTCTACTATGGAGACGAAATACAGACTGCGGTAATTGATAGTGCCAAGAATTAGAGAGGGTTATGAGGCTAAATTGAACTGGTTTTTCCGATTTCATTATATTAGATGTTGCAAATATATATTAGTGTTATATAGAAAGTTTATCTTGCGTTAAATATGCGTGTATATGTCTATTAGTGTGTGTTATATGCAAATTTTGTGGTTATCAAATTAAAGCATCCAAGTATATTTATGTGTGTTTACCGAAACGAACCAAGCATGTGTTTCATTTCGTTTTTAATTATTTAAGCGCCATTAGCGGCGCTCAGCATCAACATCAACATCAACCGCAAAAGCTCTTTTCTGTTTGGGTCAAACATCCGGCCCAGCCTGGCCAACGAAGTCGGCAACAAAGGTTAATTTCTCATCTCTGCCAGGCAATTGTAACCGCACACACACACACACAGCCGATTGGCAACAGTCACACTTACAATTGTGGGTGGCCGCCCATTTGTTGTCAATCTATTTGGGCCGCTGCATCAAGCTAATGACACACAATCTGTCCCAGTGCCGCCCACAGAAAAGTGTAGTCGGTTTCCGGCTCCACTTGGGGCTTGCAATTGAAGCTTCTGCAATGAATTGGCCAATAGAATATAGGTAGCTTCAATGCGGGCCACTCGTGTGCACTAATTAAAACCAAGCAGGAGCTCCAGCATAATCGAGCAATCAGACAGGGGAGCAATGGCAACATGTCAACTTTCTGCTTTCTCGCTGTTTTGTGGCCAAATGTGCAAATGCATTAAGTAATCAGATGCAGCAGCTGCTGCCGCAACAACGGAAAGCACATCGAATATGTTGATAGCCGCAATTTGTTGCAGTTGCAGTTATACTGAGAGTTGATGCTGCATTGCCGTTCTTGCCTGTCTGCCGGGTAATTAAACTAATGGATTTTCTTAACGGCGCTCTAAGTTGTGTCACTCAAGAGATAAAATCATCAACTTTGATCTTACAGCGAATCGATTGATTTCTCATATACGAGTATGTTCGCCATTTGGCCTGAATGACTTAACTTGTTATTAGTTTTGTCAATTTGAGCAACATTGCAGCTTATATATGAGTGACTGTACGACTGGGTGTGCGTGTGTGTTCCAGTTGATTCTGGTGGAAGTACTATTAAATGCATTCCACACAAGCTCACAATCACAGTTGCCGATGCACACTGGCCCACAAATTATTTGATTGAACTGAAAGAGCTTCTCTAAAAGGTAAAGAAAAAGAAATTTTAAAAATTTACTACGAAACTGTATCTATTGCTACTAAATTTACTATTGCCACAGAACCATGCAGCTCATCCACAAGATAAAGCATTTAATTTGCTTTAAAAAATATTCAAAGGTAAAAAATTTAAATTTAAATAATAATGCAAATAATAAAAAATTAAAATTAAATTTAGAAAGGAACACGTAATAAAATAATTAAAAATCCTTTAAAAAACACAATTAAATGAGAAAAGTATGACAGACTCTGTTTTAATATATTTAATATTAAGTTCAATTATAATATATAAATATTTATATATGCAATATTCGTTTATAAAAATATGTATATTTATAAAAGTTAGCTATTTACAATAGGTTTTGAGACAGTGTGCGTTTTGACTTGGCTGGTTTGCTTGAGTATGTTTTGTGCTTCATATTTGTAATCAAAACGCGAGAAGTTCCTTTCACCCCTTGCCCAGCGCCTCCTTTAGCTAAACGCCAGTTCATCAATAGGACCTCAAAAAAGGGGGGCTGGGGTCTGTTGGTTCCCGTGCGTTACTCGATGTCATCAGCGACAGCTGTTCGCGCATTTTGATATTGAATTCTTGACATGATTGCGGGCCACAGCTTGTTGCGGCCGCCATTTAAATGAACATATCGTAGTTACACACACGCGCTCAAGCATTTTAAAATGCTCAGCTACACACATAGCTCATGCATGCCATGCGCTAATAAACTGTCGTATTGGTGGAGGCGGGGCAGTGGGTGGTCCAAATAGTATGCTTAAATAGATATATGTATTTATGTATCTATTTGATGTGAGTGGGTCTAACATATTTATAGGCGTTATTGTAAAATGGGCGGTAAAATGTTGTCATTGCTGCGTAAACGAAATCTTTATGAATATTTTATTATTGCTTTAATAAAAGAGAGAAAGAAGAAGAGGAAGGCGCCCCAACACACCAACACACAGATCCAAGCAGACTGCCAAATGGCATGAGAGCTGAGCTCTGAAAAGCAATTTGTGTCAATAAATATATGTATGTATGTATGTTTGTATGTGTGCAAGACTGTGTGTGGGTGTGGGTGACCGTTTAGCATTGCATATGTGTTGTTGCTTGATATTTGGTGTAATATCTACACAAGCAGCAGCTACAACATAATCGTCATAATCATTTTATGCGCATATTTTGTAGCATACTTTTGTGGTCATAAATTTTTATTTACGTCGCTCCAAGTGTGATTCTCAGGGTTGCAGAGCTGTGGGAGCCAAAGGGATTTGCAGCTGCTTTATATTATATAGAGAAATTAAAGAGCGATAAGCTTGGGTTATTTTCATGTCTCGTGTTTTACAAGCACCTTAAAATGCCCTGCAACATACACTTACATACACATGTGTGTCTAGTTGCGTGCGTGTGTGTGTGTTCAGCTAACAATTGAATCAAGCGTTATATTTTGATATTGATAATCATCGGTATATCTCTGTATATGTGTGTGTGGCATTGAGGTTATTTGTGGGCGTAGTTATGGCTGTAGCCACACTGGCAAATTGGCGGTTTTGTTGGCTACAACGGATCCATGCGGCCAATGTGGTGGCCTAAAATAAATTCTGCTTGCGGCTACTTGATGAACTATTGTTATTTGAATTGAGTTTTTCATATAAAACAATTAAAAGATCAGACAGATAGCCAGGGTTTAGATAGCCAGCCAAAACCAAAAAAAGGCACAAAAATGCGTGATATCCCATGGAGGCGTAATAAAAAAAAAAAATGTGACCATTAATTAACTGAGCGCAGTAGTGAAGTGTAACGAATTGGAAAACCAAATAATTCGCATTGATTTTGTTCGTTTCAATCACGTTTGGCACAGCCACACACACACTCACTCACACTCACACTCACACACACACGCACACGCATAGTCGTAGGCACCCACAGCAACCGCATGTGCATTGATTTGCTGCGGAAAATCTCTGACAGCGATGGAAACGAACTGCAGGGGACGAACTAGTCCATTGATTGCCAAAGCCAATCGGATATGAATAAATGAACGCCCGTTTTGTGTGTCACCCATCTCTGATCCCAAACAAGAGCCATACAATCCATGTGTACAGGTCTGTTTGATCTCACTCCGTGAGGCCGGAGCGCAGCCTGCAATGCAATTGGTTTTATTTAATTGTTGTAGAGCGTGCACGGTCGAAACAAAAGGATTTACGCTCTGTATTCAACAATGAGCTGCAAAAAATTGCTAAATTAAAAATGAGTCAAATAGAACTGACAGTCGATAGACAGACGGAATAGGCTTTAGAAATGCTATTCAATAGTTTTTAATTTAGATTTTCGAATCAATTTAGTTGCATTCACCGCTATATTCCAATACAAATTTTCAACTTTGTTTTCTTTAAACTACTCTATATATTCGAATTTATGGGAATATACATATACACATACATATATGTTTATATATCAATTTGCTTGCATTGACTTAAAGGTAGAAACGGTTGAATTTTAATATGTTTGCTCAAATATTTTAATATGAAGTGCAAGCCAAAAAATGCGTATTTTAAATTTGAAATATTTAATTAGAACACAATTTTTATTAAATTTATTTAGAATTTGCTTTCACTGCTAACACATTTTATTATTATGTAAAATATATATGTATATTGGGATAAAATTTGAATTTTGAACAACTGAAAGAAGGAGTGCTGCTAATCTTGATTTTATGATAAATAAAATGCATAAAATAAATGGAAAGTACACGAGTGTAAAGTGAATTAAATAATAATTTGAGTTGCATAGAAAATTGCATTAAAGAGAAAAGAAAAAAATTTGTGGTTGCATTTTTAATATACGTGTAATATTAATCATCTCGATGCAGATAGAAAAACCGATTTGTAAAAATAATTATAAATATTTAATTTGTTGGTGGTTTTGCGATTGCAATGCAACTGTTAATAATATATGACAATGTGGTTCAGACAGATAATACCTGCATACATATGTGCTTAGTTGGAAAAGGCTTTGAGCTGCTAAAAAGTGAAAAGTGAACAACTGAATTAAATAAATTATTGATTTCTATTAAAATTAACGTGGATTCACAATATCAAATATTTTACAGCATATTTTCAGCTACTTTTTTTTTGTTGTTGGCACGTTTCAGTGATTTTTAATGCTTGACAACATTAAAATTAAAAGCATTTAATTAAAGATATAATTTAGCAAACAGAAAACCATTTGGAGCAGCAATGTCTGCCATTACGAAACATTTCCTTCGTTTTGGCCACGTTTAACTGCCTCTCACCTTTTGGACGGCAGCAATTCGGTGCTGCATAGTTACCTGCAGGATGTGAGCGTCTTGCATCGCCTCCTTTGGCTCGCCTTATCGCCGTGTCGACATTGGTAATTTACAGAAAAGTATCAAGACTGTGTGTGTGCAAGAGGAAGAGAGTGTGTTTGAGAGGGAGAGAGAGAGAGAGAGAGAGAGTAAGACAGAACGTAAGTAGAAAGAGGAAACAGCATTACAAATGCCTGCCAGCCTTGCACGAGTATTTTGTATTGCATTTTCGATTTGCACTTTACACGCTTTCATTACACTTCGTTTCCGGTGCAAAGCACTTGACCACTCTCCCCAGCTCGTCCGTAGCATTGTTAGTATTTAAACTGCTTGCCGATGCCGAATCAACTACAGCAACTTCAGCTGGATTGCACACTTGATCGAGATGGCGATTATCAACAAAATCCAAAATGCCTCAACGCGTTGCTCGTGTCCAACTGAGACAGCGTTATAATCATCGAAATTATGTTGGGCTTCATGAACGTCATATTGAAAGCTTTCAAGGGGCTGCTGCTTGGGAGCCTCGATAGCCCCTCCCTGCATTGATGCTTTAAGCTGCAATTTTGTTAAAAACAAAATTTTCAATCGATTTTGTTGGTTTATCGCCAAAATTTTATTTCACTTTGCTGCTTGTTGTTTGGCTGGCTGCCACTTCTTGTTGCAGCTATTTTTCTAGTGTGTTTGAAGTCTTTGCACAGTGGTTGTACAATGGCGGACATCAAAATAGAATGAACAAAATCACGTACTATAGCTGAGTATTTAAGTAAGTTTTTCAAACAAAATTAGTTCTCAATTCAAATTATGAAAATCCATTTTCTTTGGCAGGCATTTCTTTGTTGCACTTAAACCAATGTGCTACTTATATATATGTGTGTGTGTGTGTGTGTGTGTGTGCGTGTGCGTGTGGCATATTCTGTTACCAGAACTTACGGAAATGAAATGTGTTTCTATTTCAGTTTTATTTCTGAGTATGTGTGTGTGTGTGTGTGTTTGTGTGTGAGCGTACATATTTACGGTTTGAAGTGTTTGCGCTCGTACCGCAAAATGCGAGTAACTACGAAACCAAAAAAAAAAAAAAAAAAAATAGAAAAAAAACCAAACAAACTACAAATACAAATATCAACAAAAATACTCGTAATACTTAAGTCTATTTACAAATCATGGCAGAAATGCAATTTGCAATTCACGAAAAAAGTAGGTGAAGTGAACAAATATACCCAGCTGCAGTCGGACAGTCAAGCAAATATGACGTTCGGCTTCTGCTGGCAAATATTTGCGCATATTACGTATACGCCCCGTTGCTACAGAAATTGTTTCATATGCTGTGTCCCTTCTAGTTGCCCAACCAACGCTTGTCATCATCATCTGCACAGCCAATCTGCATAATTGTGCGGGAAATATTATAGCAAAATGCTTCGGCCTTGCAATTTATTTTGTTTCACATACATCTACACAGCAGCGGCTTCATAGTGGCCTTTCAAGGACAAATCGCAATACATGCCGTTGTCTGTGTGTGCGTAAAATTTGATGTGCCAGCTAATTAAAATGTAAATACTGCCCCATTTCTATGCATTGCTTTGTTGTGTGTCTGCGTCATATGATATCTGTCACATTGTATAAAGCAGTCGCCAAGCGTGATGGAGTGCAATTGTTTTGAGTAATTGTGCACTGATGTGTTAGTTATTAGCAATAATAAAGAAAATATGTATGTTGAAATAAATACAAAGTGGAAGAGAAAATAATATGCTAAGTAATTCCTCTGATACTATTTATTTTGTCTGCTTATTTGAAAGCCTTTTCTTAACATTTTAGGCATTAGAAGTCATAAGCTTAAGTCTCTTTATTTTGAACAATGGACGCTAGATAATCTCGTAAATTTAATTTCTGCAAATTTAATAGCTCACTAGCCAAGCTTAGAGAAATTGTTCAAGCTAACATAAATTCTAAAATACAACTAGTTTTTACTATCTTCGCACAATTCACAGCGCAATTAAAGTCGTGTTCAATTTTGTTTAAGCAAACACCGCTACGACTTGCAGTGGCCAACAATTTTCATTAGCCTGCAAGTGGGTTTTATGTGTATCAAATTGGCCATTGGTTGGAAGTATAACAAAAAGCAGAAGCTTAAGCCAAAGACAAGAAAAAATGTGAACAAGCCAGAGCTTGTACGGTACGGGCGAAAAGACTGTCAACTGCTGCCAGTTAGTGTTAGCTACTTTTTTCTTGGCCATTTGTTGCAGCAGCCGGCCACGAAACAAAGCCAGAATCCAGTCTGCGGTCGCTTTGTTGGTCAGCCTGCGGCCCTTTGGCGGCTCGATGAGGTCGAATGTGGATGCTGATGTGGCTGTGAGTGCGAGTGAGAGTGCGAGTGCTGCTCGATATTCGGCTGTGCGAGGTGTGTAAATTCAGAAGGAGGCACACGCCAACACGCACCTTCCATACACAGACATATTTTCATGAATGTTCGCTAACTAATTTAGACAACAGTGGCTTGCCTTGCTACATACTTAATTTTCCAAAGTTATTTTCGGCCTGATCTGACTGTTGGCCGCAACATTTTTGGTCAGCCACACGCCAGTCAGCAGTGTTCATGTCTGGCCCTATCTGCCCCCAATTGTTGTCCGTGCAGTACACTTATACGGTTTAATTGCCCTGCTACTGTGTAGTGGATTGGGTATGGTTACATCCAAATGCCAGTGAATCCTCCTAGCTAGTTAAATAGTCGTCTGCTCTGCTACTAAATGTTCAATGGGACTGTTCCAGCGACTAACGGCCTCTCTTAAGCTCCGCTTTGATTCTGGATTTTCTGTCTCTTTTTTTTCTTCCTGTTTTTTTTTGCCTGTGTAAATCCTTTAATCTGTCTAGGCGATGCGAATGACCACACGCATAGGGAGCAACATACACACACACACACACACACATCACAGACAGACACACGTTTACCGAGCAATTGAATTGTTTCAATTGGTACTTTGTCTGGGCTCAGTTCCAGATCTAAAACTCCATATCGCTTGGTTATCCACATTCTTAATGAAAGCCAATGTGTTAACTGTTCGCATTATGTGGGGCCATGTAAGCTTGCCATTCGACTAGATGTCGGATGTTGTTAGCTTGGCTTGTCCTTGCGTTGTTTGTTTGGTTTGCTTAATTGGCAATGCACGAATATTGAAATGTCAGCTTTCAGAAGAGTCTGTTGCATTTTCAAGCTTTTATGCGCTTACTCCTGGCTAAAATAATATCGGAGGCAAGGAAGAAGCGAGCTAACGTTGTAGCCGTTAAAGCTCATCAAAGCCTTCGCCACATTGCAAATTTGTGAGTGAATTGAACGAGAGCAAAATTTAGTGAATTGGTTAGAGTTGTTGAATTAATTTAATAATTTTATAGAAAAGTTTTTAGTCTAAGCGTTTATTGTTGTTAATACCTTTCACTTCGCTTCGATCTCGTTTAATTTAAATATTCTTTGTCATTCATTTGCATTTTGCAAAATTAAAAATAATTATATAATACGATAATAATATTTTATTTAACAGTAACTTTCTTACTCTCTCCCTCTCTCTCTCTCTCTCTCTTTCTAATTTCCTTCTGTCAATGTTTGGCGCAGGCATCTGTTTCGTTCTATCTATTTTCAAAAACTTTAAAATTCAAGCTTTCACTTAACACTATTTTAACTTTATTATAATTTTTCTTGCTATCTGCCTCTCTCTCTCTCTCGCTTTATTTGAATCTCTTTCTCACGCTATCTCTTACGCTTTGTGTAGCTTCTGAAAGTTTATATTGAAAACATTTGCTCCTTCTCTCCTTTGCCCATTCTTTTTCTGCCTCGTTTTTTTCCGAGCTTTCAGGTTACTCTCTTTATAGATAAAATACCTTTTTCCTTCTCTCTGTTTATCAATAAAGTTTCCATGTAACTGTGTAAATCCTTGTTTATCTCACTATCTTTGTATTTGTATCTGTAGCCAGAGGTCTAATTGAATATGCTAAAGTAATTCAACCATAAGCCAAACGCCCACTTATACAAATTCGAGTATCTATGCCATATATAAGATGTATTATTACAAGTTAGCTCATATTTAATATGTAAACAACTTATGTGGCCAACAATGTTGGCCATTGAGTGCACGCACTTCCGGTTAATTTGAGGGTGACTTGAGCTAGAACCCTTGCCTGTTTATTTGCATTGTTTGTTGGCTTGAAGGCCTAACTAAACAGCATTGATAGGAGCTGCGCTGAGCTGTGTATCTTTAATTAAGCTAATGCCAATGCAAACATGGCCGCAGGTAAACGGACGGCACTTTAGCTTCGTGAGTCATTAAATTCAATTTGCCAGCCAATTGTTGGTCGAGAATTGGCAGAGATGCACCTATATATAGGATCGCACGGGTGCAGAGTTCGTCGAAAGCGCCTCAAGATGTTGCTTACACAGCAGTTAACTCACCTGACCAAGCTAATCCATATTATTGGTAAGTTTCTATAACATTTTGTTATCCGTTTAGCTATCTGCATCCTTGCATCTGCCACAGTTAGCCAATACTTTGCGCCCCTCTCGTCGGTTCTCATCGTTCACAACAGCACTCATGCAACGCAGCTTCAGCAGGCTTACCTTACGGCATTGCAATTGGCTCTCCGGAATCTCAGCCAGCCCCAGCTGCTGCAGTGGATCAACGTTGCCGAACTGCCCGATGACGAATCTCAGCCGGATGCCATTGAATGGCAAGTGCTGCGCGCTGTCAATGCCAGCGTGACCGAGGTGCATTCAACTAACTTAATTGTAAGGTCACAAAGGGAAAACTAGTTGTCTTCTCCTGACAGGGTTTCATCACTCTGCTGCCGGACACAAGGCATTTTCTTCACGCCCGTTACTTTGCCACACGCAATGCCAATGTTCGACTCAAGGATAAGCTCTATCTGTTTCTGTGCGAGCAGGAAGAACCAAGGGAACTCATGAGTATGGAAATTTTGCAATGTATGTATGAAATGCCAAAAAAAAAGAAGAGTTTTTCTAATCAAGTCAAAGGGATTTCCATTCAAGTTTGACACATTAGATAAGAGAATTCCCTAAGCTACATGTAAAATAATAGTTTTTCTTCAATATTCATTCCTCGATTAGATGCCCTTTTTAAAAATGGAAAAATGAAGTGTGACTGCATATTTAATGTACTTAGCTTAACTTGCCTTCGTCTTATCTTAATCCTTTGAAGGTTGGCTTTGCTCAGTCACCGAATAGAACGTTTAAAATTTGGCAGCAATTGCAAAAAGTGCTGTCTTTTTACTTAGTTGGCAATAAAACGCGGACTTGACGGAGATTCCCTGGGGCACTGACAGAACAAGTCAAACTCAAAACTTTGACTCACACTCGCATATACGGAAGCACACACAAATGTGGCAAAAACAGCCACGGGGCGCATCAGTTGATCAAACTTTCAACTTTGGCAGTGGCCAATAATTTCCACGCTTGACGGCGCCTTCTTCAATTGTAAACTTTTTTTTGTTGTTGTTGGTATTGGCTGGAAGTTAATTTGGTTGTTGTCCTATTGGCTTGTTTTTGCTCTTCAATATTCCCATGTTTGTAATGTGCTTTAGTCTACCCGCACCATCTCATGGTGCGACCCGCAGAGCAAGCAAATAAAGGATGTGGCGAAGCAGACGTAGGTGGATTTGTTTCCGAAGCTGGAGAGGCCACAGTTAGCTTGCCACACCCATACCGCGACATCAATTTGGAGCTGTGGACACAGAAGTTTGTCGGTGGCAGTGGAAATTTGGATGCTATATTCTTGAACGCATTCTTGCCGAACGAAACTTTTGCCAACCGAGCCGAACTTTATCCCAACAAACTGCTCAATCTGCAGCGACGCGCGCTACGCCTCGGCTCCATTACTTATGTGCCATACACAGTTACTAATTATGTGGTAAGTAATTGCCGGTTAAGTTTATATTTATCGTTGTTGCTGCCGTTAGTGTCTTGTCTTGTTGTTGTTGTCGGCACGCCCACTGGCAGCCCCAGTCCCAGTTCCAGTTCATAGCTCGAGCATAAGCACAAATGTCGTTGAGATTTGCACGCAGGCATTAAGCAAAGCCAATTGGTCGTCCTCCGCCAGCCTCGTTCGCCACAATGTTGTGTCCTTGTCGCATTAGGCCACTGTGCGAAGTGGTCATGAATAAATGCCCAGAGGTTGTTTGCCCCATTCCAACTTTCCCATACACCTCCTCTCCATCTGAGCGGGTGCTCGGTTGGTGTGTGGTTCGCTTGCTTGTTGGGCTGATAGAAAGTTATTTCCTGTTGTGGACAAGGATTTCGGTAACTAAAACTTTAAGCATACGCTTGTTATACTTGTTGTTATTGAGTTTTTTTCAGGGGGTGTGTCGACTTCTGTCTGTAGTTGTTATGAATTGTCGCGTGGAGGTCATCGCACAGTGGTGCACACAGAGAATTTGCTGAAATGGCAACTAAGAATAATTTTGTTTAATTTTTAATTGAAGCTATGGTAAACTCTATTAAATGTATATTATTTAATTATTACTGTAAGCTTCTCAGTTGAAAATTGTAAAAATATATTTGTTGATTTTCATTCAATCATCTGTTCATTTAAAACAAATGTTTCATGTGAGCCAAATTTTTTGCTCACTTATTTACCTTGTCATATACACATATGTAATTAATGAGTAAGCTACATCAAATTGCATGACTAAGTTTAATTTTCTTTCACTTGTTGACCACTGTGCGAGCCCCTTGCCAATGCCAAAACGGACAAAGGCAAACAAAACAGTTGTTCAAAAAAAAATGTTCTTTGTTGTCACTTCGTGGAAGTTTTGTTCGCACTCAATTGTTTGCCTTAAGGACATTTGCACATTTGTAAACACACCCATGCCAAAAACAACAGCAATAATAACAACAACAATAATACAACACACACACACTCGCACACACATGGCCGCAAGCATGTGCATGTGGTTTTGTTTATGGCCGGCTTTAGCACAACATTGATTTAAATTACGTGTTTCCATTTAATTGGCGCCGAGTGTCGATGTTCATGTGCGTGCGTCTGTCGCTATATGTGGGCGTGGCATATGCTTTGCCTGGCCATTACGAGGCCATTTAGTAAATTAGAACAGACACTTGAATGCCCAACAATGGGCGCCAATTAGGCGCTGCTGCCCAAAACTTAATAAACTCCCGCAACTTCACAGGCAGCTGGTGTCGGCAATGAGGATCCAATTAACCCGTATAAAGCGAATCGGACAATTGCCTACGATGGCTCCGAGGCAAACATTATGAGGACCTTCTGTGAGGTGCACAACTGTCATCTGCGTGTAGAGGCTTGTAAGAGTACATAGTATAAAGTAGATAAAAAATATTACAATATCAATTAAGATTTAAGCTATCCTATTAAGATTCAGAAATAAGCTTGGCTTTTCTTAGGCTTATTTCTAGTTTTGTTTAAAGTTCTGCAGCTAGTCGTATAACTGGTTTTATAGCTACACTTACATCATCCTTTAAAGCTCGATTTAAGGCTTAGCTTAAGTTAAGTTTCTCTTGTCGTAAATTTTTTTTGTGGCTCCATTTGCCATCCACAGATGGAGCTGACAACTGGGGTAGCATCTATGACAATGAAAGCGCCAATGGCATGCTGGGCGACATCTATAAGCAACGTGTAGAGCTGGCCATAGGCTGCATATACAACTGGTATGATGGTATAACGGAGACCTCGCATACTATTGCGCGATCGGCAGTGACCATCTTGGGACCAGCTCCTGTGTTAGTTGTCGACAGCTCACTTTGTTCATCTATTTACTTATGCCTTCTTTATTCCTAGTCCCCTGCAAGCCTGGTGCACCGATATTCTGCCATTTAATGGCGGCACTTGGTTCCTGCTGCTGTCAACGATTGTAGTGTGCAGCCTGGTTTTGTATGTCTTTAGATACTCGAACTACATTATGAGCAGGCGTGAGCGAAAGGTTCTCTTTAAGCATGGCGAAAATCTGGAAAAGTCTCTTCTGGATATATTTGCGCTCTTCATACAGCAGCCATCTGCACCGCTGACGTGAGTATCCGTTGGAGAATCTCTTGAATATTTATTAGTTTTATAAAACTGATTTCAGCTTTGATCGCTTCGCCACACGCTTCTTTCTGGCTACAATGCTGTGCGCGACAATTACGCTGGAGAACATATACAGTGGGCAATTGAAGTCATTGCTGACAGTGCCTCTGTATGGCGCACCGGTGGACACCATTGAGAAATGGGCGCAGGCGCGCTGGAAATGGGCTGCTCCGTCTATTATTTGGGTGCACACAGTGGAGAAATCGGACTTGTTAACGGAGCAGATACTCTCAGATAACTTTGAGGTGCGCGACTACAGCTATATGTACAATGCGAGCTTTAAACACAACTACGGACTGGGCATCGAGCGTCTGGCATCTGGTGCATTCAACTTTGGCAACTATGTGACACGCGAGGCTGTGGAGAATCGCATTGTAGGAGAGATCCTTATTGAAGCCGAGCCTATTGAGTGTTCGATTTTCTGTGAGTTTTTCAGGTGATGCACGACGATCTCTACTTTGACTGGACGCGCGCTGTATCCATTAGGGGTTGGACGCTGATGCCGCAGTTAAACAGGCACATACGCGCTTGTCAGGAATCAGGACTCTATGTGCATTGGGAGTTGGAGGTACTTTATTAATCTTTTCCCAATGCCAATGCTTAGCTACGTGTCTCTGCAGAATGTTGAAAAGTATTTGGATAAAAAAACGGGCCAAGTGCTTTTCAATCAGGCCACTGGCTATGTGCCCAAGAAGGCGCCCAAGGCTCTTGAAGTAGATGACATTTCCGCTGCGCTGTTTGTGCTGGCCTTTGGCTTTACCATTGCCGGCTGTACTTTGTTACTGGAGCAGCTGCATCAACGGCTCCTGCACCTGCAGCACAGGCGCAACTAATTTGCGGTCTGCAGTAGAAGTTGAAGCTGGAGCTGTAGTCTAAACTGGTCACTGATTGTTTGCCTAGCGGCAAGCACGTGTCGTACACACATCAAATCGTATGCAGATACACACAAACGAACACATATACACCTTCGCACTAACAAGCAAAAATTTGTTAGCCAGACTGTGGGTCAATTCAGTTGTGCGCATCTGCCTCTCTCTCTTTCTGCTCTAAGGACTACCAAATAGCGCAGCAGCTAAGTGGCAGCCAGGACTTTCGGTACCAGCCGGGACAGCGGATTCGGCCTGCTCACAAATCCACAGGCAGGCGTAATCGGGTTGCTTATGCTGTTTTAGTTCCGCACGTTTGTGGATATGCAAACTGAAAATGACTTTTGCCAGAGCATGGTAATTGGAAAACCGTTTAGAGCTGCACACATCCAAGCACACCCACACACATACGCATGCCTAGTTATGTGGTGTGTTGGCATGACATCAATTTCGACCAATTGCAGTGTAGCAACTGCTCCTGGTAATTAAGCACGTTTTAATGATGCACTTAATTACAGCTAGGGAAATTATTCATTATCACTAATTTGTAGCGGTTTTGATCGCACTTGCCAGCCAGTTAGATAGGCTGCAGGTGCCACCTGTCACCTGCCATCTGCCACCTTTGCAATCAAAGTAAATTTCATAAGTCGACGGCTAAAGGATGTCAGCGTCTCATCATTTTGCATCCTTGCCTCGCTCGTTAGCGATTCGTTTGAGCCAGACCAAGCAAGTGCCTAGCACAATTGCGACTTATGCATACCCTGTAGCCCAAAACTTAAGTAGATGAAATAACTGTTAAATAAATTCAGATATATATTCGTGGACAGTGCCTGCTTCCAGGGTATAGTTGGGCCAACATGGACCTGAACTATGTGCAAACATGGCGGCTGGGTCATTTCCGTTTGTGACCCCAGCTTTTGCATATTTCCGTTTTGTGTTCGGAATTTTTAAGTGAGTAACTCAACTGCGCTTAACTTTGGAATCGTTGTTGTTGTAGCTGCTGCCGCTGCTGCTTTTGCTGCTGCTGCTGATTTGCGTCTGCTAATGCAGCTGTTTGTTTCCGTTTGTTAGCATTTACTTGTTTGCTGTTTGTTGCTATTGCTGCTGCTCTTGATGTTGCTGTTTTGTGGCACGGCCAGGTTTTTGCATCTGCGGCGACTGTGTTGCACAACTTGGCTTTTATATTTTTTGTACGACTTTTGAGTGTAGCATTTGACAGTTTGGACAGCTTTTTCTGTTTTGCTCCATCTGCCGTTTACTGACAACAAACAATATGCTGTTTCTTTTCGCCACGGCAAGGCGAAGTGCGGCAAGGCGGAGTACGGCACGGCCGACAGTCAAAGTGCCCGCTGAAGTGTCAACAAAATTTGTGACCAAACTGCGAGATTTGTGCAGCATTGTGTGCTCGCAGGAGCGTAACTGCCAGATAGAGGAACAAAGACAGACACAGTTCGTAGCCGTTCAGTTTGCAGTTAATTAAATCGCTGGCCAAGAATGTTTCACGTGCAATCAGCGCAGCGGGCGCCTGCTCAGATTTATGACGTTGCCAACAGGCGATAATTGAGATTACATAAAGGATGCCGCTGGATGAAATAAATCTGTGCAAGGCGTTCTTGGCAACTGCCGCAATTCACTCGTTGCCCTGTGGCACGTGCAACTGCAGCCAGATGCCAGCGGTGTTAATATATGAACTGCTCGCACTTTGTCTCACCAACTCCCAATTGGTTGGGGTGTGCAACGTTAATTGAATTAGTTCAACCAGTTCGATTGGCTGACAATGGGAATATCTTATGAATTTTTAATGATAGTATCATGAAAATCGTGAGACCAGTTGAGTAATGCTTCAGTTTCTGCTACTGGTGCTGCATCTGGCTGTTTGTATGCCGCTCACATCGATCCAATTAGATGTTGTTCCTTTACTGCCTTTCGCAGTGGCTTCTGTCTCAGCCACTGGGTTGCCTCCAACAACCTTTTGTCGCGACCAGGCTCATTATCAACGTCAATGCCGGCTTCGTCGCGACACATTTTTATATACATATTTCTTCTTCTTTAACGCGCCTGCAAATTTATCGCTCATAATTATTTTATTTTACAGTCTGCTGACGCTCTCAGGCAACGACCTACACGAGACGACGCGCCGTCATCTTATACATTTGGCGGATGCTCTTAAAGTCGAAGCACTTAGAAAAGCTAAAAGGGAAAAACAAAAACAAAAAGCATTCAAGTCGTTTTATGAATTTCATACACTTTACGCAAACTGTCGTTAAACAAGAATAAAAATGTTGATTCTTATAAAAAAAAGAATAAAAAAAATAACATTCAATCTGAAAAATCAAGTCCAAAATTGCGGAAAAATAATCGTTAAACTATGCGAATGCAAAACTATTTGAGCATCTGCCCTTTA
This sequence comes from Drosophila anceps, assembly GCA_035045945.1. NCBI lineage: Eukaryota > Metazoa > Arthropoda > Insecta > Diptera > Drosophilidae > Drosophila > Drosophila anceps. Next base: position 9,153,813 of record JAWNON010000225.1, on the reverse strand, counting down.
ATTATAATCTCGCTAATGATGATAAGCTTTGCATGGCTCAGTGGCTTAATAGCAATATAAAACTGTTGCACCTACTTATTACGCACAAAAAGAGTAGTATGTGGCTTAAGGTAATGCTGCTTAGAAAGTATTATAGAAATGCACTGCATTTGCGAAAAGCCTCTGGCATAGTTTTCAACTGCTCCCACGACTCTTCCCGCGCAGCAGCTACACATTAAATATGAGTGTGTGTGTACGTGAGAGAGAGAGAGAGAGAGAGAGAGATAGAGAGAGATAGAGAGAGAGAGAGAGTGTGTGTGGGTGTAAAAAACAACAAGTATGCAGTTGCTACCAATCAACACACATAGTATAAAAACACAGTGCTGCAGATGCCAGTTGGTTGGGGTAAAAGAGAAGGATTTTGCATTAGCATAATAAAAGCAGAGAGAAACACTGTGACCAACTGAAAGACGCGCAGTAAACTTTATATATGTGTAGCAGGACATAATATATACATATATAATAATATCTATGCATGTATGGTTAGGCTATTATATAAACATATTAGCAAATAAGATAGTTTGAAAATAAAAAAATATAATATTTTATATTTGCAATTATATATAGCCAGCAGAGGTCAATGCTGCATTTGCAGGGTATATAAAGCAACGTTGCAGAGTGCGCAACTAGCCAAGTTTTTAGCAGCTTTGGTTGATTTTACAAGCATACCACAAACAACAACAACAAAGAACGGCCTGTGTGTTGGCAAGCGGCATTAGTCGGGGGAACAATTAAGTGTGTATGCTTGGTTGTGCGTGTGTATGGGTGTGTGGGTGTGCGTGGAACCACAATGTGTGCACGCGTATTTGGGTAAATTGTTTTGCACTTAGCTAAAAGTTGGGCGCAAAATAAACAGAGTGTAAAAGCTGTTTCTAGTTATCTCTCATGTTGTTTCACTTAGTAGGGTTACTGTCTCTCTCGCCTATTTTTATTTTCCTATTTAATTTTTTTTTTGTTTGGTTTTGGTTTTTTTTGGGGGATTGTCGGCGCATCAAGCCGATGGAGGCCATTAATCAAAAAGCAACTGAAGCTGGTATAAAACTGTCGTCAGGCAACAAAAATATTTATAGGCATTGCATAGACACTCTTATAATTGAGGAATTACAATTTGAACGGCACTGCAGTCTGTAGGCTTTCAGTTCGATCTAAGCCCAGCGGATGACAGCAGCCGCAGACAAAGTCACAACATGCAAAAAACTTCTATACGACTGTGTCTTGAAGCGTCAAGAAAAAAATGCCATTGGCAATAAAGCGAATGTAAATGGGCTCAGCATTGACTATCGAATCTGCTGCCAGAAGACAAATTGCGCTTTGGTTAGGCTCTGCCGAAGCTCGATGTATGGCTAAGAGCAGTTACAAAATGAAACAGAGCTAAGGCTGAGGCTCCTGTTCTTTTTGCCTTTCATTTTACGTCGCCTTTGTGCTAATGCAAAGAGTTGATCTATGAGAAAGAACTTCGTCTGCCACCCCTGCCAGCATGTGACTGACATTTCACATTCAAATGCTCTGACAAAAGCGAAAACACGAAAAAACTGTAATGACGTCGAAGACTGTCTACACTATAAACCAATTTTAAAGGCAAAAATGTTCATTAAGAGGACATGCTCTATGTAACTCAGTTCAAGGTAGACTTGCTGTTTGACTGATCCCTGAGTATAGGCAAATCGAAATAGAAATCGAAATGAAATACGAACTTGGTGCTTTCCGTTTAATGAGCTAAAACTGTCGAGCCAACTCCAAGTTTTAAAGTCGTTTGGCTACAGAAGTCTTATTTAAAGTTAAATCACATAGAAGCTGAGTAATAATTGCTTAGGCCGTTCCAGTATGCAAAACGTGTAGCGCATTGGATATGCTCAAAGCAACTGGGCCCATATTGAATATGGATTGCAAGTAAAGACAAGCCGGCGCCGCAGATGGTTTCGAATCAGCAAGAAAGGCGACTCGCATCGCCACTTCTGTGATGGCATATAAATTTTGTGGTCTGTGGCCATAAATCAGTGTTTGGCTGTCACCCGTTTGTCGCTGTAAATCGCAGTCGCAGTGCCAAGCCTCGCTCTCACTGCCTCTAAAGGTTGCTCTTTAACTGGTCATTAATTACAAATTATGTGCTGCTGCTGTAGATGTAGCTGAAGCTGAAGCTGGAGCTGGAGCTGGAGCTGGAGCTAGAGCTGCCTCTCAACTGTCTAGTAAGTGTCGCCTGTACAAATTAATGCTAAAGCTGGCGATGGCGACGACGATGACGACATGGCAGTTGCCAATAGGCAACAGTGCAGCAGCAGTGGCGCGAACCTCATCATCTCACGCTGGAGTGTGGCTTCATTAGGCGTCGCTGGCCAAGTGTGTTGCCGTGAGGGCCATGGCACTTGCCAGACACATAAATAATTAATAGAACTGTAGAAAAATGCGCAAAGCACCAGTTCACGGGGCCACTTGCCACTTGACACTTGCCAGTTGCCAGTTACCAGTTGCCACTTGCCAGTTGCAAAGGATCTGACTATTAACTCCCAAGTTCTCTGGCTCTTACAAACTTGCGTAAGCAAATATTTGGCCTCATCATCATGATACTTGCCGCAACGCACTCTCATATTCCGTTTCAAATTCAGAAAAGTCATTAAATAATTTTCCACACTTGCACTTAACGTGTTCGGGGGGGTTGTATCATAAACAGATCTCTTTCTCTCCCCCTCTCTCTTGCTCTGTCCCTCCCTCTGTATATGTTGCAGCAATTTGATGTATAATCAAAATGCTCTAGAGTTTTCATTGGGTTTCGCTGTGGCACCTCTGCTGCCACTTGCTGCAAAAGGCGACTGAAATAAGTACATATGAAATATGTAAATTGCTATATGGGCCAAGATGCGAGAACTAGATGAAGTGATGTACTTAATGTTCAGCGTTTTCTATTTTAATTAAATTCCAGCTCATTTTCAATGTCGATTTAAATTGACAGCTTAGCAGTCAAAACTTGTAGACACGTGACATTATTTACCCAACTTGGGCGTGAAGAACCCGAAAATGTGCTAATATAAAGTGGCAAATGCAGGCGAGAGCGACAGGGGAAGCGCGCAAGCGGCAGTCCCGAACGGCATTTCCGGCTGGATTGCGGCTTATTTGATTTTCATTAGGCATAACTCAATTTGAAACAAATAAAACGCGCTCAGCCGCAGATGAGCTACTTATACAACAAACGTAACAATCACAACAACAACAACGACAGTGGTAACGGCGCGGCAACGGCAACGGCAACACTGAAGCCAATTCCTTACCGGATTATAGTCATGACGAATGAAACGAACGGAAACGGAGATACGGTGAAAGGCAGACGGTAGTCAGCAGACGGGGCTGACGACGGGGCCACAAAACCAAACCGAGCTAAGCAAGTTGCCGACCACCAAGTGCAGATGATGAAGCTAAACTACAAGTTGCACGAACAATGAGGCAGCAGCAGCAGTAGCAGTAGTCGCAGTATTTGGAATTGGGGGAAAATCAAGTAAAAGGCAACCTTTTGATTTCATTTCCTGTTAATATTGCCCGGACCAGAGCCCGGACAGACGCCAAATCGACAGGCAGGCAGGCAGGCCGACAGCCCGACAGACCGACAGCCCGACAGGCGGCTTGGAATGGCAAGCATAAGCAACTTTGTCAGGCGATTAAGGTGATGCTGAGAAATGCCGCAGGAATTTCAATGGACTGTAGTTGAGGGTCAGTTGCTGAGGCTGTGCTGCTCCCCAGGGAAGATCATTATATCGTCAGTTTGCCTATGCCTCCGCAGTGGACGACTGCATCGCAGTGTGGGCAAAAACTTTTCAGCCTCTCGACTTCCTTAGCCCTTTGCGGCTGATGAAGTATTTATGAGCACGCATGCCAGCAGATGCGTGTGAGTGTGTGTGAGTTCGACTTGGTTTGCGTGCATGCAAATGCTAATGGCTTATTAAAAGAGACAGGTAGCCAATTGATTAGCTTCGATTGGATACAATTTTAAAATTAAGAGATGAAGTCGTATTTTATTCTTGTTAAGAAAATAAAATATAGTAAATAATACTATGTATGTAAAATTATTTATATAAATAAATTTTAATTTTAAAAATTGTAGTACATTTCATATTAAAGTTACAAAGTAACTTAGCTAAAAATATTCTTAGAAATAAATTTAATTAAAAAATAAATTAAGTATCTGAAGTCAAACCGCATTTGCCATTTCTTTAGAAACACATTTGTTGGTTGTGTATAACTACATCCACTTATTAAATATACTGAGAATTGCTAATAAACTTTGTAGTCAAGCCTTGAGGGAATCGGAGATCCGTAACATTTAGTTTGTGTGCATTTTTCTTTTCCTGTATTTTCGTTCTTTTTTTTTTGGCATTCTCATGGGCAATTTTCCATTTGCAGAAGTAAGACAACTTTTGTTTGGGTTTCACTTGAGTTTTTCTTTAGCTATTCAGCCACGTTTATCCTCTGCTCAGTTTTCAATTTCATTATATTTGCTCATGCTGGTTGCGCTCGCTCCTGCCCCCCTGTTGTTCTTGCTGTTATTGTTTGAGGTAAGGATTTATGTATTGCGTGCGTTATCTGATATTATCATCAAATATCATGTCATGAAACTTATAAGTTGTTTGGCACGATTCTTGACTTATCTGACGGCAAGAAAGTTGGTCTTGGCTGGTTTTTTAATTAAACGACTGCTGATGAAAGCTCTAGCTCTGGTGTATCTTAAAGATACATCTGTGAAGTGGCTCAATTAAATCAAAACTAAATGCCGCACTTCAGCATTACAAGCCATTTATTAAGCGACCCTGCCATACCCTTACACCTACACATACACACAGACACACAAACACACGAACATTAAGTTGAGTTGTGCCCGCAAAACCATAAAACAAAAGCCCGAACAAAAGCTAATTAAGTTTATGTCACCGGAAATTTGTTTCACCTCAAAAACCTCGAATTGTGTTGAGTTCGGAACAGAGATAAAATGCACGTGGTCCCCGTTTGGATGTCACATGGAGCGAAGCCGAGCTGAAGAGACCAGCAGAGGCAAAGGCTGTGCAAGTAGTAGGAGAAGGATAAGGGGAAGGGGAAGGTGTAACGGAACAATCGAGTGAACAGGGAAAACTCTGAAAAACTTTTCTACTCGAACTTGTACACACTCATTGGCAATTAATCTGCAAGCCACGAACTAAGACAAAGGTAATGCGCTGCGGGTGCTGCAACACTTGCCTCCACCACTCCAACTCATTGGTTCTCTGTGGAAGTGTCTGTTGCAATTTGGATTGCATTTGAGCAAAATTTGTTTGCCATTGTAGGCGACAATTTAATTTTCATGCGCAGCAGCGCGAGTGGCACTCAAAGTTGCCATAGGGACACAGACGAGGTGCGTTGAGCAAAGTGCGAGAAGCGAGGTGCGAAACGGGAGCTGCTAATGAATTGATTGGCTTAATTTGCAGCTGCTCAAGTTCAATGGGCATAACTTACTCGGGTGTCAACAAGAATTATTAGCTGGACCGCCAGCTAGTGCTGGCTTGCCAGCAGGCTGCCTCAGTTGATTAACGGCCCTTTGAGTGGCCCGGAAGCAGCTTGGGCGACAGGCTTTATGGTATATTTTTATGGCCTTGCAGTCAAGTTGGCAAAGTGCAGCAGGCGAGCGTCAACTTATGGGCCCTATAAACGATCCAGATCCAAGCCAAACGACGATTGTTGGCACAACTTTTGCGCACCTAGCCCGCTGTCACTTGGCCCAATCACAGCTGCCACTAAAAAGTGGCTTTAAAGTGGGTGTGGCACAGCAGACGCAGCTCAGCACAGTGGAAGCACTCTTGACGCTCCATTGACGTTGGGTTCGTGTGACTGCTGTCAGGACTCGAGCATGTACTTATGACGCGTTTCCTTCCCTTCTTTTTAACACGTTTTTCTCTTTTTTCGGTCATAGTCGTTTTCGAAACTTTAGCAAGTTTTTTGTTGGGCGTGTTTGCACCTTGGCGGTTGTCGCCTGTCAACAACTCAAAATGTTTCCGTGCAATCGCTTTTTACAGCTTCCGAACAATTTGATTTGATTCCATTAAAAAACTTGCTCTAGTGATTTCCTGTGTCAGGCAACCAGCCACCTTGTCTTCAAACGTTAAGCTGTAGCAATATATATATATATATATATATATATATATATATATATATATATATATATAAATATCACACCTCGCAACCCGCATGGCTGCAAATAATTGTAACATTGGCTGCGTCGTCGAGTGTTGCATACTTTCATGCGCGATCCTTAGAGTCATCGTCGCCGTCAATGCATGTCATTTGCCGACAAACTTTTGTGCGTTTCTCTCCTCTTTGAGTGTGTGTGTGTGTGTGTGTGTGTGTAAGCTGATGTATTAGTTGTGCGCCATATTGAACGTCAGCGCGTAATGAAAACTTATAACTTTTGATACGATGCAATTTCAATTGATGGCATTCGACGACAGAGCCAATTGCCGGCTTAATACTGACAAATATGCCATCGAGCGAGAGCATGTTGCCAATGGAAAATAATCATGATGGAGCCTGGCAAGAGAGCTTGTGATTGTCATAAAATGTTCTCGAGCGCAGCTCTATGCATAAGTAGTTGGGATGCGGAGCGCCTTCGTCAACTGACACTTGACCTTTAAGAAGTTGCACAGCTGGCTCAAAGCTGCCTGTGAGCTGTTCGCTCTTAGCTGTTTGTGTTTGGTGCTTGTAAAACAACAGTTATTCTCGTTTTGGCTTCTATGCAAATCACAAATTGGATTAACAACGTTTCTGGCAAACAAATCCTTTTTGGGTTTGCGCTTCAAACTGTTAGTTATATTGCCATCATTTCTTTGAGCAATTTACATTTGACATCAGCCCGTTTCGAATTGCGGCGAATTGCAATATCGCTACATATATACAGAATATATGCTCAACTAGCATATATCCTTCAACAAATTTTAAAAATTTTTGAAGTCTGAAATGAAATTCTATCTAAGTTGAAGATGTAACTGTGAATGTTTTTTGCCTTACTTTTTTTTTTGACTACTTCAATTCAGATTAGTTCTGCAGCCTGTTCAACAGACTCTGTGTTTACAGGGTATGCAAATATCTGGCAGCAGTTGCGACACTTTTTGAGCAGCATATGAAAAGTTTGCGTTTAGCTTTGGCTCCCATGCTGCCGCATAAAATTTATGATGAATTTTCCCCTCGACGCATATTGCAGAACATTTTTGGGACCGTTACATGCCTATGCGTGCATGTGTGCGCATGTGTGTCATTCTATGTGTGTGTTTGTGAAGGATTTCAGTGTACGCTGGGAATCGTTGCCATGAACTGCAACCACAACTGAGCTGGGTAGCAGCTGTTTCATTGCGATGTCGCTCAACATTTTCCTATTTTTCGGTTTATGCGTGAAGTTCCATCAGGCTTGTCGTTTATCCTTTGTCGTTGTTGCTGTTACTGTTGCTGTTGTTGTTGTTGTCGGTTAGTCGGTTGTTTGACCACATGACGGACCCCATTCCCAATGCTGCAAGTGTGTCCCCAGCCCGTTGATGAGTTGTACAATTGAAATTGTTTTAGTGCTTTCATGGAATTTGGAATATGAATTGCGTTGATAACTGGACAGTTGCGATTTTGCCTATTTTTGGCAGACTAACTAACCCGTATTAGGGGCAACAATCCGTACCAGAAATTGACTGTGCGTAAACTTAATAACGATTCGAGCGAAGCTCACTTCATGCCAGTATTCGCATTTAATGCTCAATAGCTACAATTAGATAATGTGTTTTAGTGAGGACTTATCTATTTTTGCCGTTAAGCGCTTAAATTGAGCTGCGCATATTAATATACCATAAACATTTCACAACAGCTTTGGTATAAGTTCATTTAGTATGAGTCCATAAATCACATCGAAATATTGCATTGCGACATGAGGGATAAATAAATATTTGGACACATAAACAAACTCGCCGATAGATTACAATTTCGAACTGATTGGCATGTAAACATAGTTAGCCAAGCTGCTGCGGACATGTAGCCCGGTTAGGGTAATTATTGAAGCGCCCTGTTATCAAAGAACTGCCCGCCACAGGCCGTAATTGAGCGTGAACATATGATAAATAGATCTAATGGTCCATAATGGCAGCACTTTAAGTGGCACTTTGTTCGGACCAATTTAAAATTACAATTTGGATTTTTGCTAAGATGCCTTCAATGGCTCGAGTGCTTGGCTCTTGCAATTAGCCAAACAACAAAATGGGCAAGCAAATTGTCAAAGAGCAACTGAAATTGTTTACAAACCAATTACTAGCGAGCGCCAGACAATGGCAACAGATTCAAGATTTGAGATTTCCAACTCGCTGACCTTTGGTCCCGGCCCGGCTCATACCGGCCCAGTCCGGCAATGATGGTGGCAGCTGCGACAGCAAAATTAAGCAGAACGCCAAAAATTGCGTTATCTTAATGAGTTTAAACGTTAATCAGGCTGTGGGCGGGACAGTGGGGAAGCAACAACTGCAAGTGGACAAGAGGAAGTGGCCCATGCCGCAGCGGAAATGGTGTAAAGTTTGTGGCAACTGTGCCACAGGTTGGGTTGGGTCGAGAACGTTGCGAGCGTTGCGAGACGCTGCGGGCCCGACTGCCAACTTTTCAAACAACAAATTTGAGCTGGCAAAGGAGTTGTTGCTGCTGCCACTGCTACAACGGAAGTCGAAGTCCAAGCAGCGCGGATACATATTAAATTAATAATTTGACCTCATCTGCAGCTGCAGCCCACTCAAGGCATAAGCCAAATTAGAAAACATCCGCTCGAAAAGATTTCTGTTTTGTGATTGCGGCAAGGACAATGCCGCAATAGTGAGCCTGCCCTCGCCACGGCTGCCATGTTGCACTAATGTTGCGGCCACAGCGTCTGGCGAGATAAACAATTAAAAACTTTCGCAATTTGCGGTAATTTCACTTCAACTAAGCGCGCCAGCACGAGCGCATAATATTAGGACAGCATTTTAGTGGGCCAAAGCAATTATGATGATGTCATAATTAGGACAACCACACTCGCTTGCGAACTGTATAAGAGAGAGTCCGACTGGCTGACTGGCTGACTGATAGACTGACTGATTGTAGAGTGGAGTACATGTTCATTGACCCAACAGCTTATGACATTCTTATCACATTCTTCTTATCTTTTGTTGACTGATTGAGGTAAACTCGAATCGAAATGCATTGCACACGTTTTTGTTGATTTTGCACACGTTGAACTACTCATTCGCTCTGATAGAAAATTCAACTGAGTGCAAAAATATTTCACTCGGCACTGGCTAACCAACGCCAGCTATAAATATGTGCAGTGAAATTGTTGTAAAAGCCAGTAAATTTTTAAGGAACAAACGTGAAATACTTCTCAATTTTTAAGGAAAATACAAAAATGGTTTGCAAAGGCTGTGGCACAAGTGAGTAAAAAATAAATATGATTTTCACTTAACACATTGATTCCAATGAATTATCATACCTGTACAGACTGCAAATGCACCGACTCCAAGTGCGGCGATAACTGCTCGTGCAATCAGGACTGCAAGTGCGTCTGCAAAACAGGCACCAAGGAACAATGCTGCAGCACAAAGTCCAAATAAACAGTCTAAGTAAACAGATATTGTAGCAATTAAACAGAGATGAAGCACTCATCTCTGAGTGAATGTAAACAAATGGATTCCCAGCTGGTGAGCTGCATCGGAATGTGAAAAAATGTATAAAAAATGTATAAATATGTATAAATGTCTGAGAAAAGAATATAAATAAATATATGATATGTCTTGATATGCATTGATTGATTCAGCTGAAACACGTTCATGCTTTAATTTCCTTCTAGGTGAAATGGCTATACGGCTATTAGATAGTTGAGAAATGAGGGAACAGTTAATTATAGAACAGTTAATTTTTAATGCAAAGCTGTTTCATTCATAAAACAATATTCAGATCATTTATTGCATATTTTATTTTTTTTTAATAAGCATAAGCTTATTAAGTTAATGCATAAGTTTTGTTTATTATAAAGTTGGTCAGAGTTGTGTTACATCAGATGTGTATATTTCAATAATTCATGTTTATAGCTCGAACTAATCAGATCTTACTCACATATCTTGACCTTATATTTTAAGCATTTATATCTTCGCCAAGAGGTATATATATATATATATAGCAAAAGGTGGTAAATATAAGTATATATATATAGGAATAGACTAGAAGACCGTGAATAGACTAGAAGACCGGAAAATCACATTCAGGTAGCTTGCAAGACGTTTCTTGACCATGTGAAGGATATTGTCATAGCAAAAGGTGGTAAATATAAGTATATATATATATATATATATATATATATATATATATATATATATATATATATATATATATATATATATATATATATATATATATATATATATATATATATATATATATATATATATATATATATATATATATATATATATATATATATATATATATATATATATATATATACTTATATTTACCACCTTTTGCTATGACAATATCCTTCACATGGTCAAGAAACGTCTTGCAAGCTACCTGAATGTGATTTTCCGGTCTTCTAGTCTATTCACAGACAATATCATTCTCAAGCGTTTTGAGGCTGGTGTATTTTTTAATAAGGACCTTGTTGTACTTAATATTAAAACTATTCCGTCTGTTTCTATAAATTTCCCTCCACGTAGCTTAATTGCGTTACATGCAGTTGAAAATGTGTTTTGGTTCTGTCACTATCTGAATATCATATCTCAATTATTCGCTTAAGCTTCGTTATTCCTAATGCTCCATTTAGAATTCAATTTGAAGCTTAATTTGAAGAGCACAAAAAGTAAATAATTGTTGACTGGCGTGTGGAGATGTGTCGGATTTGGTGGCTTTACGATGTCATATATACACACATTTATATCTAAATGAGTTTCATTGAAATGCACAATGTATTGTTGCTGTTACAGTTATGGTTGCTGTTGTTGTTGGAGCATGGCGCTGACAAACTGCAACTGCAGTTTATGTGGTCTCATTTGGGCAATGGGAAACAACATGCCATACAAAATGATGACACTTGTAAGTGTGCGAAAGTAATTTAGTCGACAGATCCGGGGACAGGGTTTTTGCAGCGAGTTTCGTATACGCCACGTTAGATACAGTAGTTGCCAGTGTGCTGCCAGTGGAGGGTGAAGTACTTAAACAATTAATTAACGCTGCTTGAGCTAAACATTTATGCAGCCAACAATGAGGCATGGCTAGACAAAAAGACGCCAGCACACCACAAAATGTTAAACTTGCCACAATGCGTTGCCCTCTTAAGCAGCAATGGAGAGTGGTGAGAGGGAGACAGAGATGGGGCGACTATAGCTCCTCTGGGTCTGGCTCATTATGAGCTGCAGCTATTTTCGCCCGAACAATGAACGCGCAACATTCCGCAACAGTTCCGCCGGGACTGTCTGTTAAGTTTTCTGTGTAGCCTCTTAAAATTTTCTACACATTTCTAATTAGCAGCTGCCATCAGCCATGCGTTGTCTCTACATAATATATATGTATCTGCTGGCTAGCTTAATACGGTTCTTAAACGATTTGCGGTATTTGATTAGGCTGTGATTCCTAATCAATTAAGACTGATGGCTTATGCACTAAAGTTGAGCTGAAACGATTAAGTTTTGGCTCTTGCCTTGTTGACCAATTGGCCGGCAAACTAGCCGCAAACATTTGCAACACTCTCTGACCAAGTTTACTGTGCAACACTAAAGCAAAAGTTTGCAACACTTTTTAGGTTGTTCTGCCACACTTCCCCTCTTCCTGCCAGCATCCTATTTATACAGTTTAATGAGCATCCCTAGCTCAGTTTTACTTTACTCTGCGGCTGCGGTGGTTGTTGTTATTGTTGTTGTTGTTGTTGTCTGGCTTATTGTTGTGGCACAGCTTTATATTCTTGATGCTGATGTTGTTGTTGTCTGTGGCACTCGTAACTTTGCCGCAAAATTGCTTGTTTCCGTTTCCGTATTCTCGCCTCTCAACGGCCCTCGACGACTTCTCGACTGACGCCCCCACTGATAGATGCCATTATGACCCTCACTCGAGGCGCAGGACTTGCTCTCTGTTAGCTGCCAGCAAAAGTGGGCACTGCCAGCAATTAAAGCCAATTATGCTGAAATGTAATTGTTTTAAGCAGATTTCTTTTTCGGCTGCCATGGCTGGCTCCACTTGGCCTTTGACTTTCTGGCGCCACGCACTTTCTAGATTTGTTAGATTTGTTGTTATTATTTGCGTTTGCCGTTTTTTTCTAAAGAATATCGCTTTTGGCTCTGGTTGACATTAAAATCAACTAAATGCGTTTGGCTAAATGCAATATGCAATGAGCCCGTTTAAATAAATTGTCACAATTGTGTTTAATTAAAAACTTTTTAATGTATGTGAGCGCCAATGGAATTTCTTTGTGTGTGTGTGTGTGTGTGTTAGCCATAAAAACAATTAACGCATCCGCATTGTGTATATATACGTATGCATATATCTATTTATATATGTGTTCGTGCAGCTGGCAAATTCAACAATTTCATTTTGGTTGCTTCGCAAAAAATAAACATAGGAAATAGTACACCAAATTGTGTCCCCGAGGGACAAATTGTGTGCGTTGTCCATGTGAGTGCGAACAATAAAATTTACTGTTGTAGTTGTTGTTGTCATTGGTGCAATGGCTGTATTTGTGTCTGCGTCGCCCACAATGTCGGGCAGGACTTTTATTGTTGAGCCACATAATTAATTGTCGTAGTTTCTGGGTGTTAAATAATTAGAAAACAAGTTTTCAAGCCATTAATCACATTGAGGGGATGCAGCGGGCCACACAAAAATAAAAAAAAATAAAAAAAATAACGAACTGCTGTCCAATTTAATAGCAAACGCTTTACAAACTGCCACACACAAACACAAATACACACACACACACACACATATCGGCACCTCTGCGATGGGGCACAAATTGATACAGGCTGTTTGCCTGAAAATGCATTAGAGGAGGTCGCCTCAGACATGGCTTCTGGCCAGCAGCTGTAAGTTGCTTCAAATCACAGTCTAATCCCATAATTTACATAAAATATGGTCATAGGTCACAGGACAGGGTATAAAGAGGTCCCACTCACACCCATGCATAGATATATATATATGTATATATTCTCCTTGTGTCTATTTCATTTGGTCCCACTCAAACATCATTATGTCATAAATTGCTGTTGAATCCTTGATCATTTATTAAATTTGTCCTCATTTTGACTTAGTGTGTGTGCGTGAGCGGTTGTGTGTATGTGTGTGTGGTTGAGTTTTTTGGGATAGGCAAGCAACATTAACAAGTTCAATTTGATATGCGCTGCGTGTATTAAAGCTAATAAGGGTTTTTATGACTTGACCAAACCAAATTCACGTCAGCATTAGGTGACCCTGTGTTAATTATGGGGCCTTACTTTAAACTGTGCTCCCTTTACATGGCTTTTTTCTGCTCATGACTGATAGATATTTACATGGTAATGCGCTTAAAAATGCTGCTAATGAAACGTCAATTATGTGCGCCTCTTCGGGGCAACGCACGTGACCGACTTGTCAACGCAAGAGGCATATCCAATTTAACCCTCAAATGACTGTCATTATGACAGGACCTGTGGCAACAGTAACAGCGGCAGTAACGGCAACAACAACGCCACCAACCGCAATGGCAACAATAATAACAACAACAACATCGTTGAGGGCAGCACTCGTCGCTTTGCCACTGAGTTATTAGCGAATCGTGATTGGCATAAATCAGTGCAGCCAGAGGTGAAGGAGAGAAAGGAGATGACTGAGCAGCAGGATGCGTGGAAACCTAACCTGGCGAATGCACCTGACCAACACGCTTTCAACCTAACTCTACTTGGCGCTTCTTCAACACTAAAATTTATGGGCCAAACTGTCATACTGGTCTTTCTCTCATTCTCTCTGCTTGTCTGTTCATATTTTCATACTGGTTTGACATTGTTAGCTCTAATGAATAAGTGCTCGACTTAAAGTTGACCTAGCCCGAGAGAAGTTGGTGGCGATATGGATTATGGGTGAGTTAGTACAAGCTCTTGATATAATTTGATTTATTTTTTTAGTTTTAGATAGTGTCCTAAGAGACAAGAGGGGCTTAGCATGTTACTTAAAAAATAACACATATTAGTGCAATATATCATATCCCATTTTATACATTTCATGTGTACAGGGTATTCAAATGCATAACTTAAGCACACTTACATCTAGATGGATGTCGTTTATGTGGCATTTATGCTGAAAACGAAAGCATATTGATTCGCTGCTGGCATTTACATAACCGAAACGATATTTTGGAAGCCGGTTTACCGCATTGCAGAGAACTGGGAGAAGGCATCGATTTGCATGGCATTAGAGCAGCAGCATCATTATGCAAAGCCATTGTGATAGCAGCTGAGCATCTGCTTACCCGGGTCAAGCATAACAGATAACTGACGACCTGTTAATCATTCGCCTATAAAACTAACATTAACATTAGCATTGGCATTAGCATTGGCATTAGCGAGCACAGGCATACATACATATCAATCGTATTAAGCGTGGCACACTTTGGTTTCATTTTGCAATGCGCTGCGCTGCGCGTCGCTCGCTTTGTTGCACAAAGGATTTAATTAGTTTTTCTTTCATTTGCTCGGGCGCGCACTGTAATTGCTTTTAACACTTTGGCTGTCTGAAGCGTGTCGCTAGCCAGCCAAAAATGAAGCATTTAAATGGAAATGGAATTAGGAGCGTGGCAAATGACGAGTGGCGTTCAAGTGGCGTCCATGGCATCTATCGTTGCTTTAATGAAATACTTCGTGTCGTGCGCCTGTCCACATTATTAACAGCTTCCGAACTTTTGAATTTACGAATTAAAAGCGAAAAAAGCGGAAAAAGCGAGAAGCACATTCAAACTGCAACTGCCACATACACACACACTTATTCTCCCAAATAACAGTTTTCATTGCAGCTGCAACAATCGCAGCACAAAGACATCGTTAGAAAAAGTGTTTAATTTAAATTGTGGCTCAAAGGAAGCAAAAGCTCCATAAGTAACTCTCATATAAATATATATATTCCGAGTCACATTCAGCTTGAGAGCCAGAGTTAGAGCATGTGCAGCTACAACGTTTATTTATTTGCTGTTTGTGCCTTGACTCCTCCTGTTGCCATGGCCATAAGCATAAGGCAAATTTATGCATTTCGTTGCATTTTGTGTGAGTGCGCAATATTCTCTTTTTTATAGGCAACACAATTTATGCATAAGCATTTCGTTAGCTTATTCTCAAAGTATGTTATGTTTAAGCATGGCTTAAGACAAATAACAGTTGTTAATACTAATAAAGGCTTACGATCATCAATTAGTTGTAAGCTGCTTATCAATTAATTTGAAAGCAATTCAGTTTGTGTTATCAATTAAAGGTCATCTTTAATCATCGTTGCTCATATATTTATTCTTAAATGCTATTTAAGACTTCGGGCAATAAACTTTAGTTTAAAGATAGCTTAAAGCGAACTAGTGCAATTTCTTATGTATGCAAATTGGCCATATTTAATGGATATTAAATTCGAGTTGTTGAGGCTGACTTTATATGCCAGTTGATGCCTGATGTCGTCCTCGATGCTGGTTAGCAGCTGAGCTAGGGCCATAACTACAGCCATATGAATAACAATATATGATATACGATTTGCCTTTAGAGTATGTCAGTTAAGTTATTTGTATTTTTATTTATTTTATATTTCTGTGTTGTGTGTGTGTGTGGGAACTACTTGATTCGTTCGTGTTGGCTTTTTGCTTTGTTGTGCGATGCTTTTAAGAGTTAATAAATCCTTTTAACTTATGCCATATTTCAATGGCATTTCTGCTGCTGTTTCTGCTGTTGTTGCAGCTGCTGGCATTTGGCATTTGGCTTGAACTGAGAGAAGCGCTGCCATTCCATGTGGATATCCTGTGCTGGCAAGGCGGTGGCAGTGGCGCATCGCCGCGCATCCATATAGCCCGCAAAAAAGGGTCGAAGGCAATGGGAAGCCAACCGAATGAAGGCAATTCCATTTATTGAACAGCATTATTCAAATGTGTATGTGTGCACGGCCTGTTCCCGGAGCTCGGAAATCTTGTCTGACAAACGGAAATATTATTAAGTTGTATTGTGCATTTGATTTGTGTTGTGCACTGAAATTTGTTCAGCATTTGTCGGCTCAATTTAAAAGACTCGATTCGAGTCCGATGCTCGACGGCATCATTCATTACACTTAACTAAGTTGGTATGCTACGTGGCTCTCCATCAAAGAATCTATTTATTTCAATTCGCTGTCCAGCTACCTCGGTCTGGGCCCATCTATTAATGGAGTTGGCCATGCAACCAAATGCGTTATTCTAGCATTTTTGATTAGTTGTAGCCGCGCACATTTATATTCCTTTATAGGTATGTCGTCGTGCGGCCTTTTAACAATTCATTTTTTATAAAGCTCGAGCTGACTTACTCTAAGCCCAGTCGCTCAGCCCAATTCAGCCCCATAGACAGGCGCTGGCCCACTTGGCGCTCTTTTGTTGCCTGCTCCATGTATTTTTATTATTTATTATCCGTTTTAAATCCCAGCTAAAGATCATTATACACATCAGTGCGTCCGATTGTGAGAATCGCAGCTATTCTGATTTCTGATTTCTTGTTTTCGACGTTTGCGCCTCCCACGCAGCCGAACTCTAGCACCACCAAGCATCACTCCAGCCCCAGTCCCAACCCTAATCCAAAACCAGAGCACACGGCTTGCCCCATTCTGTGTGAGTCGTCTCAGAAGCGGGCCGCCTGCAGCTTACGGGCTGGCAGCGCGCTCCAAGCCCGAGCCAGAGCCGCATGGAAAACGATTTAACTGAAAATTGAGGTTGAACTTAATCATAAATCAATGCTAATGATGCTAAAATGCTAGAAAATTTCCCAGGCATGCCATTTCGAGTGGATATCACTTGGCGCTCGAGTCGAGGATTTGCAGTGCTGGCATTTGCCAAGCGGCTGCCCTTTGCATCAGCCGCCACCAGCCGCCAACCACCCACCAACCAACTCAGAGCCAAATTTGCAGATGTCTGCTGTCATTTATTACAATAGCTTTGACTTTTGTTAGTATGTTGTCGTTGTTTGCCTTCTGTGAAGCGCTGACTTGACTATTGGATTTTTACTTAGCTCTACTTGTTCCGAATTGTGATTAAATATATTATGAAGAGGTGTTATGTTTACTGAGAGTACTTTGACGGTATGTCTAATGCTTCTGAAAAGTCTAATGTTTTCTGTACTTATTTTGGGATACATGCATCAAATATTTATGGCAGTTGCATGGAAGAGTTTCCAAGACATCACTGGATTGCTTTTTAAATTTCTTAAATTCTCTTTCTAGAGTTGCGTAAAAAATTACTAAATAAAATTATGGACGTTAAAATGTTTTTTAAGATTTTATGAGTATGTTTCTTAATGTAAATCAAACTATACTGATATGCCATAAAAAGTTAATATTTTAATAGAAATTTTATTAAATTATATTGAAAAATTTATATTGATTGAGAATTATAGTTCAAGCCGGAGATTATGCGTTAACATTAAATCGCTATCGAGTTAAATTTCATAAATGGCAGATATTTATACACATGTGCATATGTTGAATATAACTGTATATTTTATTTACATTATTGTATTTTACAAACAATCGCAATAAAATAATTTCAATGCGAATAGTTCAAGAGTAATTCGAGCGAAAACACGTTTCTGTCTGGGAATTGAGCGTCTGAGTTGTAAAAATTGAAATAAATGGTAATGGTACTGAGTCACAAAAATGCGCACACATCAGTGTATATATAAAAATGTTTGTATATGTCAGTATGTGTGTGTATACATGTGTGTGTATGTGTGGGTATCTATAACATAAGTTATATGCTGCGGCTGAGCGCTCGGGCAGAGGGCAGCAGGCTCGGAACCTCATCACACCAAGGCGACCAAGATTTAGCAATAGAAAATTGAGTTAGCCAGAAAAAAAGAACAAAAACAACACTGACAACAACAACAAAATACAGTAAATGTTTAAGTATGCAGAGGTGAGCAGTGGAGGTGCGTCGAATTTGTGGAAATTGCCTTTTTACGAGCATATTAGCATGCGTGTTAGTGTATGTGTGTGTGTGTGTGTGCGTGTGTGTATTAGCGTATTTGCATTTGCGTTCATGAGGGTGTGCGTGTGCTGGTATTGGTCACAGCATTGGCGTCTGTCTTACGGCTAATGTGTCCCCAATGAATGGCTGTGGTACCAAGGACGACCCTCGCACGCTCGCCGCCGCTTTCATGTGTTGTGTGTGCTGTGTATTGTGCGGCAGATAAATCAATTTACTTTCATTTTATTTGTGTGCATAAATTTGTGCCTGCGTGTGTGCGTGTTGCTGAGCTAATGTATAACTGTGTATGTGTGTGTGTGAGGGTAAATAAGTAATAAACAAAGTGACGCTGACGTCGCGGCGGCGCAATCGGCAAAGGCGTTTGAAATGATTTCATAAAACGCGTGCCGCCCATAATTTTCATTCTCGCGCCTTCTCTACCTGCCTCTCACCATATTGCTTCATGAATTTATTCTGTTCTGTATTTAATGAAAATGCGTAAAGTATATATGATTTTGACAGTAGATCCAAGGATTGACATTATTTGATTCATAGGCGCTTGAAGACTTGGTTCGCTCTTGAAATAATAGAAAGCAACTGTCTTTCGGTTCACTTTGCCTGCATCAAGTTTATCTTACATATTTTATATACAACATGAATTCATCTAAAAGTAGTATTTGTCTGAAATGTTCCATATTTTGCCTTTAGGCTGGATATCTGCTGTGAGAGCATTCCCAGTTTAGCTCTGCTGGCATATATTTAATGTAATTTCAATTTACACATGCCCGCAGCTCTGCTACAGTTATATATATATATATATATATATATATATATATATATATATATATATATATATATATATATATATATATCATATATATATATATATATATATATATATATATATATATATATATATATATATATATATATATATATATATATATATATATATATATATATATATATTTGGTTTTGTCACTTTTTTTGTGTTTTTGTTTGTGCATACAAGAGTATTTGCACATAATTATTCAATTTGCGAGTGCTCTAACTGGGACAGGCTGGGACGCCTGCCGCCACGGGCAGCAGTTGGCGAATGCCTTTGTTTCATTTTTATATGTCAAGCCAGATTTAGCTGACGATTTGTTCTATGGCAGCTGGGCCATGGCGCGCCCTCGAAAGTAGGCAATGCTTTCGAGCCACCTGCATGTCTGCCACTGAATAATGACAACAGCTAGGAAAACATTTTCCAATTCATTGAATTTTACAGTTGCCAGCGCCGTATCTATGTTGCTGTTGCCGTTGTTATTGTTGTTGTTGCCTGGTGTTGATTTAGCTTTGCATTCTGCTTGTGTGCCCCGCTGCTCTTTGAAGCCTTGGCCCCAATTGGATAAGACAGCCAGCCCAGCCCATCCACACGCTGCCGCACATGCTCACATAGTCACGTGCCATAAGTGTGCTAGTATGTGTGTGTGTGTGTGTGTGTGTGTGTAAGCAGCGTCAACAAATGTCTATACACGATTTGTCAAGTTGTCAAAAAAATGCTCGAGCACAGTGGGCCAAGTGGCTGGCATCTTTGGCCATATGCTGTCATTGCCTCACTGTAGACCTCGACTGCCGATTTGTTGGGGCGTAAAAATGAAATTAGATTGACATGTGATATATATGTATGTAGATAACTCTAAGCGAGCCAAGTGATTTTCCTGCCCGACGACTGTCATCTGCCACTTCAAGTCTGCCGCAGTCTGTCACAGCAGCACCTCGGGGATTGCCTACTCCGGGTGCCGCCATGCCGCCCACTATGACTCGCGACTCTACATCAATATCGCAGCAATGCTTGACATGTTTTCGATTTTCAGCCAACAAGAAAATGTCGCAGATAGAGATCAAAATAACACAACACTAAAGCGATAAGTGTGCTAAAACACGGGAAACAATTTACAATTGACATGTAAATAAGCACATGAAAAGAGGACAAGTGCTGCCAACGAGTCAGCCCTCTGGATCTTCAGGTGGTTGATATGGCAATTGCTTGGGGTCTAGGCCCTAAAATGCAAAGACCTGCTGGCCGCTGGCTACATGTAGTTAAAGTTGCTCCAACTAATTGAACGTTGCCAGGGCAATCGTCCAAAGGGCGATGTTTGTTGTGTAATAAGGTACTTTAGCTTCTTGAGCGAGAACCTCAACACGTTTTCGCACTCAAATGTTTATGCGTCCAAACGCGTATCTAAGCCATCAAATATTTAAACGCATCATCATGCACTTTGTCACCTATTCCCTCTCCCTTCCCTTTTCTCTCTCCCTTTTTCTCTTTCTCTCTCTCTCTCTCTCTCTCTCTCCCTCTCTCCTTGTCTCTCTTTTTCCTTCTTCCTCTGTTACTCTCTCTTTGACACTTTTCTCTCATAAATTTGACCTTTACACGGTTTTTAGCACATCAATCTTGAGGCATGCCTCTTGGCGAAATTCCATCAACAAAGTGGAGCTCTCAAGTTTCGCTTGTCTTGCTCGCTGTTTGCTGTTGCTTGTGGCGTTGGCTGTGGCTGTGGCCTGACAAGGTCAGCATTGTTGCTACTAGCTTTTGTTTATGGACAGGCAGCTGTTGCAGTGATTGCAGCGCCCACATTCCACCAAGCTGCAGCTTGCACCTCTGCAAGTTCCATTTTTCTTCATTTGAACGAGGCAACATTCTAGCTGACTGCCTTCTGGCTGTGATTTATCTGACGCTGCCAAAATGTTGTATTTGCTGTTGCTACCTGCTGTAGCTTATAAATATTTTAAGTGCTTGCATTTTGGTGCACGTGTGCCGCATTATCATCATTGCCCCAGTCTCAAACAGAACATCAGCTTCAGCCCGAGCAGCGTACGCGCTTTTAATATGCAACGAAATTTCACGGTGGGTGACTCCAACGTCTTCGCAGCCTTTGTCAGCGCTCGTTCAGATTTTTATCCACCAAGACACATGGCAGCCATTAAAAGAAACATGCAGCAGCAGCAAGCACTGCAGAAGAAAAATATTGCTGCAATTGCCAACTTAAAATCGCTTTGTCAAAATATATAAAAAGCTTCATTTTGGCTTTGTGAACCAATTGGATTATTAAAGTTTAGCCTAAGTCTAATTAAAATAGATTACGCAGCACATTTAAAGTGACATAAGCAGCATATTGCACATACGCATACGTTTATGGTTGAAGTAATTTAAAGGCAACAAACAAACGCGCGCACACACACACACGCACACTTCAACATAGATACGTGTGGAATATTAACTAACGCACACACGTACAAACTAAATGAAATTCATGGCATATGTGCGTGCGTACTGCGGGTATGTGAGCGTGTGTATGTGTGTGTGTGTGTATGTGTGTGTGTCTGTGTTTGTATGTGGTGTAAAGTGGCTTGCGTTGCATAGTGATAGTGTCTGGTTGATGGTTGCCGTAACAGCCGCAAGACTTAAAATAGCCTTTTTTTATGAAACTTATTCGCCCGCGCTCTTTCATTCTCTTTCTCACTCTGGCTTTATCCAAATTCCTGAGCCGCTGCAGGCCAAATGAGATTTAAAGTACATGCAGAGCCAGACACACACACGCACACATGCAAGCTGCTATATTTCTAGAAAACTTTTGGTGCACTTTGTGGACCATACTTGGCCCTATTTTTCGGGATCTGGCTCCGAGTCTGACTCCGGCTCGGTCGCCGCGCCACGTTAGCCTGGCTCTTTAGCATATTCCCCTAGCATATTTTTATTTTTAGCATTTATAAGTGAATAAATGCGCGCATTTAAATGCCACTTCTTGCACACTCACATGATTCGGAAGTCATCGTCCAGCCAGCTAGCCAGACTCGGGCCTGGGCTTGGGTTTGGGTTTGTGTCTGGGTCTTCGTTTTGGGGCGTAGATGTGTGTTGGGTCTCCAGCCTCATTACGTATGCAGTGGAAATTTTTTGTGCTCAGCATTTTATGCACGTCGTGCCAATTTATAAATCATTTTTGTTTGTCTGTTTGCATTTGTTTGTGCTCAACGTGGCCGACTACGTGGCGTATACGTAATGCCAGCTCTTGCATATGTCTGCCTGTTTCTATGCCTCTCTCACCGCTTGCCCTGGCGCCAAAAAATGCTTTATAATATGATTTATTTTAATCATTATGCTAAATGATTTTTTGCTACCTCATTTTTCACCGCTCGACTTCTGCATCAAGCAACAAAATAATTTTCATTCTGCATAAAATATATATTATATGTGTGTATAAAAATAATATGATTCAGTGTATTAAGGTAAAACAGTCGGGCTCCGGCAGGTACATTATTAAATGAAATGGTAGTCGAGGATTTATTTCTACTTGATTTTGAACAATGTTTTGAGCAAAACTTTCTTCGTTCTCAACGCGTTCATCAATTTTGGCTAGCTAAAAGCATTTGCTTGTCGCAGTTATTGATTCTCGTGTCGTTTGATTATTGCATTGTTCTTCGTCGTGTTGTGCGGCAGAAGTAGGAAATGTTACCAAAATGATCCAGAGAGATTTGCCAAGCACCGTCGGAGTATCGTCCTTTTGAATTAAAGAAAATCCTCGGCACATGCCAGCAAATAAATGAGCCGCATACGCCGAGCTGTTGTGCAGACAGATGAACATACGTTAACTGAAATCAAGGACACGCTCGAATACCCATAGGCAGCACTTGCGCCGACACATCTGAATAGATTTCAATCTACTCTTAATATTGACGAGCGCAGCAAACAGGACGCACGGCTGTCAGAGCTGGTCGGGCAGTGGTTGGTGTCCATAGAAGCTGGCATGAGTGGCTGTTGGACAGGTGGTTTTGCACCGCAAGTGGGCTTGTTGTCCGCTTGTTGCGCACTGAATTATTTATTAGGCATGTTTCTGCAGTAGGTGTCATCTTGCTGGCCAACATGGCTCCTTATCTCTCCCACTTTTTCGCATATTCCATTCGTTGTCCGGCATTTGGGTTTTCTTTTTTCCGGCATGATGGGCAACAAACTGCGACAGACTGCTTGCATCTTTTATGAGCTCGCAAATGATGCACAAAACATGATCAAATCACTTGACGTTGACATCGACGGCGACGTCGACGTCATTCACCATTTCTTTCTCATGCTGTCATGCATCACAAATTGACTTAAAGCTGTTACGCGCTTCGCTCTCCTAATTGCGCTACGAATTTGAATAATTTGATTACCAGTTGGATGGGCAGTCGCGCTTCTTTTGACATTAATTGAATATGCTTGAACATTTGATATGAGCAGAACGGCGAGTGAGGCTTAGAGAGACTTTTCGATTGGCAGTTGCTCAAAAGAGAATATTTTGAGAATTTCCCAAAGTTGCCAACAAGAATGTGCAAAATTTGCACTCGAAGATTTTATATCACGACAGGGTGTTGGCCTCCAGTGCTGCAGCTGCCTCGGCTATGGCAGCGGAGTCTTCTTGGCACTGGAATGCAATCAATTTGCAAATTTTCGCTACTTTGCCGCGTTTGCAAATGTTCAAGTATTTGGCTCCTTAGCATTTTTGTGTTCTTTTTTTATCCTTTTGTTGCTGTTACCGGTTACCCAAACCCCTTTTGCCCATCTATTTTGTGTTTTTTTTTTAACCTTTCTACACTTGAGCGCATCGAACGGTTGTCTGTCTATATTGTCTGTATGTCCAGAGACTTGCTTCTCAGCTTTGTTCAGGCAGTCAGCCAGACCCATGGGGCTATGCAAATGATGCATGGCTGGCTCTCAGCTCCCAGCTCCCAGTTTGCAGCACCAAGCTACTAGAGCCTGCATTGCAGCTCCTGCTCCAATGCTTTGTTTGTTTCACTCGCCTATGTCTGGGTCGTGTTTTGGCCAAAGGTGCTGAGCTTGGCAAATGGCGTTGTAATATTCGTTGCAATTGAATATTGCACAGCTCACACTTTGGGGTGCAGCTCGAGCCAAGCTATCGGCAATAGCCCGTTGTTCATTGGCCAACAGTTGCATCTTTTCAAAAGTGTAGGCCCTGCGATTCTTCGTTTCAACATACCTTGGCTGGCAACGCAGCCATGTCTTTCGATCAGAATCTCTCCTTAAGCAACATTTTCCTTTTTTGCCATCTTTCCATGGCCATGTGTAAAATCGACAAATAATGGATGCTGGCTGTGCCGTTGCCTCCTGCAATAGCTTGGCGTGCTGGCAATGCGCATTTGAATTTCAATTGAATTGAATTCTTTGTGCTACAGCGCATATTCTGCAGTGCCAATGTGGTTGCATGGCAATATAGATTCCCTCAGTGCTATGCAAAGGAATTTCTAATGGATAAATGTGCCTCAGCGTGGGGCACCAGAAAGGATACGTTCGCTCTCTCACAGCAGGCGGTAAAATATGTTGCATACTTTTAGGCTGCAAACTTCAAATTGCAATTAATAAAATGTTGCAAGTCGATATTTGCGATAAGCTATAAAAAAAGTTAAGTCAATAAATGGCTTCAAATACTTGGCATGAATATGGCCATTAATTGCCTCGATTCCAACTCGCTCGCACAAACACAGTCTCGCGCACACATTCTCACATTGCTGTTTGTATTAGTCTGGTATTTTATTTTGTATATTTGAAATAAATTATTCTGCTCACTCATCAGCATTTTGCGCTGTTATAAACACGTTTTTAATTAAAATTGCAAAAACAGGGAAAAAGTAGATCCGGCAATAAAAGCAAAAAAAAGAATATAAACACACACACAAGCCGCCTGCTACTGTATGCGTGCGTGTGTGTGTGTGTGTGTGTGAAAAAAAGAAGAAAAATGTGATGGCAGCAACTTCAATTAACAGAAAATAAAAGGCAATTCCAAGCAGAACAAAGCACTGAGCAGCAGCAACAGAAACCAAACAAAGCTAACAGACAGATAAACGGACGGCAGACAAAAGTTGCCATTACTGTTGCCGTGGAGGTGAAGAGTGTGTTTGTGTGTGTGGGAAGGTAAGTAGCAACAAGGGCATGTGCCGAGTGGCATGGGGCAGGCTGCACAGAGAGCATTCAGAGAAGCGCAACAGTTTTAGTGATAAAATGGCAAACACGTAATCATGCCAGGCAGCTAAATGTGCGTGCGCCGTGACTGCGGCCTCGTGCTCAACCTCAATTCAGGCACTCATACACTCACACACACACACACACAGATGGCTGTGACACATGGCGCTGCCTATGCCAACGACATCGACGCAATAATAAACTGGCAACGAGAAAAATAAAATACGAATACACGTCGCATTCATTGCGATTCATTAATTTGACATTCACGTACCACAGAGACCACACACTCATTCACGCACACACTCACAATTACACACATGCATAAATGAGTGGCATGGCAGGCCTCTGAAAATTTGTTTACAATTTTAACAGCTTTTGTTGCCAATCGAATTATTTGCTAAGCATTTGCCAAACAACACGCTGAAAGATGAGATTTAAATTTAAATTTCCCTCTACTCAATGTGAACTGGAAATTTTGGCAAAGTACACACAATGAGCTTTTATTAGCGCATGTGTGTATGTGTGTGTCTTTGTGTGTGTTCATATTTGTAATACTTTGACGCCTCACGTGCCAAATGAATTGGCTGCTTGTCAAGTTCTTTTGGCTGTTTCGCTTGGCCTGGTTCTTGGCGTCCTTCGTGCTATCGAAATTGTTCTCACGTCTAGACATAATTTCTTCAATCATTTATTACCTAATTAAGTGGAAGTATAAATGCTAAGCTCAGCCACCCAGCAGCGCTGGCAAAGTGGGCGTGTCCGGGCATTCAGGGTCGAATTGGCAACTGTTTTTGTGTGCTTCGGCCACTCCACACTCAGTTCCAATCCCTGTTGGCCCTTCGCCTTTTGTGTATGTGAATTAACTGGCAACATTCCAATGATTGACCTTTCTCTTTCACGAGTGTGTGTGCCTGTGTGTATGACTATCTGTGTGTGCTGGCTGAGTGTGAGCACTTGAGCTTAAGACTTGCCTTAAGCATACCAACTGCCTTTGTCTTCGGCTCATCTTTTGTTCCATCTTGGCCAAGTCGGCGCACAGGCAGGCAGCCAGGCAGGCATTGTGTGCATTTTGTGTTTTCTGCAGCCGTTGTTTGTGGCTTTGTTGTTGCTGTTGTATCTTTTCTTGTGGTTATTCTCAACAAACTGCCGCTTCAATTGTTTTCTTTCTACTCTCTTCTTTTCTTTTCATTTTGATTTTGTTGTATTTTGGTGCTTTTCATTGTTTGGCCATTGTTCGCTTTTGGCTTGGCTCAATTGTGTCACAGTTTTGATCGCTGTATGGCTTTTTGGAGGTCAATAATGAAGTGCACGGCATAAGAAGCTGACAGCTAGAAAAAAAGAACTGGAAATATCACTCAGCTCACTCAGCTAGATATCTAACATTTGCATAAAATATAATAAATTTTATAACAAACAAAGTTGAAGACGGGGCTCCATTTCTCATTAACAAAACCAAAAGCCAAGCAATAATCAAGTTTTTTTCTTTTGGTTTATAGTCCAGGTCTATAATATTTCTACCCATTTTCTGTCGTGAAGAGTATACATATATTCATTTAAAGAAATATTTCTAAGTTTTCCATTCATACTTACTTGTTCAGAGCTTACTTCTGCATTGCCCAAATTATTGTGTATCGCTTTTATTATTATTTTCCATACTTTTTTTTATTATTAATTTGTTGTTTGTTTTTGTGTTTGTCTTTTACAATGCTTTTTTATTATTTTAGAAATACGCCACGGTGCGGTTCTGCATGGCTGCTGGTTGCCTCACGCACTGCGGTTCACATAGTCTTATGTGAAGCCCTCGACAAAGTAATACATATATCTCTTACTTAAGAACTACATACCATAGCATATTTATCTATATTCTATATTGTGTTCCGTTTAGTTTGCTGTCGCTAGGCTTAA
The DNA here is from genome assembly GCA_035045945.1 of Drosophila anceps. Taxonomy (NCBI): domain Eukaryota; kingdom Metazoa; phylum Arthropoda; class Insecta; order Diptera; family Drosophilidae; genus Drosophila; species Drosophila anceps. The sequence goes on along the minus strand of JAWNON010000225.1, from coordinate 9,126,682 downwards.
CTTGAATTCCTCAACTTATTTGATATTCCTCATGCATATTTGATGTACTTTTTCCATTTATTTTTTATTTTATTTTTTTTTGCTATTATTTAACATAGGTTTCTGCTACATTTGACTAGATAGCTTCTTCCTTAACAGTATTGATCTAGCTGCGGTTTCTAGACTTTTTTCTTTTCTTTTTCATTTAACGGTACTTTACATTGTAGCTGCGCCTCGTGCTCTGCTGCCCCGAGAGCACAATGACAAAGTAAAAGGGACATAAACAATAATCGAATTGTTAAAGCGGTTAGATTTACATATATGCAGATATCAGAAGCTGCAATGCAGATTGGTTGTCTAAGTATTCCCGTAAACTCTGAATGCTGCAATTGAAGTGGGTGAACAACTATCATGGAGATTGCTGGTAGGTACTTACGATACTTATGCGAAAACTGACTGACAACGGCTTTAAACATTTTCTGTTTCGGGGTTGATAATTATCTTTAAATTCGTCTAATATTAAATAGCTACAAGCTGTTCTATAAGCAGGTTCTCTTCATTGAAGGTCGCTTGCAATTTGGTGGCCTAATAGTTCTAAGTGCATTGCAATTTCCCGATATATATATATATATATATATATATATATATATATATATATTTTTTTTATATTAAGTATATGTATGTATATTTATTTAGGATATATGTATAATTCTCTCATATGTATTGTAATGTTCTATGCATATGTATTTAATTGCTGCTTTTAGGTATTTAATTTTTGCTATAATAGGGTCAACAGTGGTATAACTTGTAAGCTAATCGATATTTGATAATCGACAATTATATGAATTATCCATGGTTGGTTTTATTTTTTATTTATTTTTGACTAACATTCACTAACTGAAGCGTAGGCTAGGGTGCACCAATAGCGTTATAACATATAGTATAGTATAGGTATACGAGTATATTAGGTATATCAAGTTAGCATGTACTATGTATATATATATATATATATATATATATATATATATATATATATATATATATATATATATATATATATATATATATATATATATATATATATATCATATATATATAAATATATAGATATATATATATAATATATATATATATATATATATATATATATATATATATATATATATATATATATATATATATATATATATATATATATATATATATATATATATATATATATATATATATATATATATATATATATATATATATATATATATATATATATATATATATATATATATATATATATATATATGTATATAAATATGAATATGTAACACATATCGTTATCTATATGCATTAAGGAAGACATTTTTTCATGATTGTGACCATTTCTTCAGCGCACTTTACACTTTACACTTGACACGTTCACACTCATCAGATGTATTTATATTTGTGCATGTCTGTGTGAGTATGAGTGTATTTGTGTGTGTGTCTGTGTGGGTGTGTGTAATAGCTTAACGCTCTGCTCGCATGGTCAAGCTTAGACTTTAAGTGTGTATGTTTGTCTGTTTGTGTGTGTGTGTGTGTGAGTGTGTCTGTTTGTGTTTATTACTGAGTGTCTCAGAAACACTCACTTAATATTCATAGATTTTACGCATTTTTAATATTCTATACGTACATATTCACAAAATCGAATAGTTTTTACAAAGTTTATTAAGGCGCAACTAAAGTTCGGTTCAATGTACAATTATTCTCTTTTTACTGTTGCTGCTGCTTGGGTAGATTATAATAGTTATTATTTATTTATTTTTGTTTTTGTTTAGTTTAATTGTTATCCTTAGACATATCGTTGTGTATATTAGCATGTACATATGTATATAGAGGTATGTACAAAGGGTTAGTTTATACGACATTCTGTGTATATTTAGGTGTTCACATTGATATGTACTGTTAGTATTTGATAGAACGTAATATATTTTCGATTTATTTACAGCAGTTGGAGAAGCGCCAAATTAAGGGATCGCTTGATATGAAACCTCTTCAAATGAAGACACTTAACAAAATACCAGAGCAAATAAATTTAATGGACAGTAAGAAAATCATAATTACTTAAATACTCAGCCATGCAAAGTATAATTGGTAATGAAACCGTAACTCTCTTCGCGCCACGAAAGGCTGCATATTGTGTGGGAATCTTTGAAATAAATTAACAATTTTTTCAGATGCTCAAATTTAATTATCAGAAGCGGAAACGTATGTGCGCAAAGATGTTCGCACCTCAAAAAATAAATTAATAAAAGAGTAGACTACAGTAAAAGCCGTTCATTATGTATACCCTAGCAAAGGATTCTCCAATTGCTATCATGAACTTAAAAGAATTGATCGGAAAAGGAAAGATTTAAATTTAAATTCAATAAAACAGGGAATATCATAAGAGAATTGCTCAGAATATTTAAAAGAAAGTTCAAAAGTATAATATGCTCAGTTATTATTTGATGGAAGCCATAGCAGGATGAGTAAGGGTATTTCAACTGCAGCATGCCAATGACAATATTTTATTCTTGCTTTTAATTGTGTCAACAATAAAACAATAATGGGGCATTCAGTGTAAAAACTGCAATTAACTCTGGGCTGTGTGCTGTGGAGATGATAATGAATGTTGAATGTAAGTAAATAATTTGTAAATATATAGATATTGTGTATACTTTTCATCGTATAAAACACTAGCTACGTTTCGTGTGCTCTCCATATACATATGTAAGAATATATGTATGTACGTATGTATGTATGTATGTCTGTATGTAAGTATACCTTAACACATATCAAGTCTATTTACAGGTTTCTGTCAGATGTCTTTCATTATCATTGTGTATATAGTTTAAACTCTAGCATTAGTAATTGTAGATAATTTCCATTAATGTTAAGATAATTATTATTTAGACAGCAGTTTCATTCCCTCACTTGTTTGAGTATGTAAAGTTAATCGTTATCGTTATCGCTATCGTTAGTCGAATGGTGTATCAAGTACTTAATGCCTCACAGATGATAGTACGTATCAAAAAGTAAGATCGCATCTTCAAGTTAACAACAAAGCGCACACAATATCTGCTAGCTCCTAAAAGTATACAACACATTTCGCTAATTCATTATATTATATGTATATGTATATGTATGTATATGTATCTGTAAATGTATATGTATATGAAGATGCCTAACACTAAACTAACTCACATTTAATGCTGCTGAATATTATGCTCATATAGGTTTCATTTCTTTTGTAGCTACATACACGTTTAGACATCGCGTAGACACATACATATTTGAACTGTCTATTTATATGTATATATTTATATATATATATATATATATATATATATATATATATATATATATATATATATATATATATATATATATATATATATATATATATATGTTATTTTAGTATCGTATTTGGTATGCACTGTTTAAAGCGCCCAGATGCCACATTTGACCCCATCCCTTCTCCCCTTACACCTGCTAACAAATAAACTACATACAGTTAGTGAGCGCTGGAGCTGCTGCTTTAACTGCCGTGTCATGTTGAGGCAGTGTGCCAGCTGCGCGCATCGGTCACACGTAGCGTGCCACGGACAGTTAGGGCCAGCGAGAGCAGCAACAGGGAGAACAGGCGGCTGGCCGCTGTCTGGCCACTGCGAGCGGCGCTCGTGCTTTCCGGCCAGACGACATCGACTTCGGACATTTTGAAAATGCTCAATAGTCGGTGGGATTGTAGCTCATTGTGCTCGGTGTTGATATGATGACTGATGGTCTTCAGTATCGAGGTACATTCGTCCTGCAAGTGGCCAGATAAGCAATAGTAAATCGATTGAGTACAAACAGCACTCGTTCACATCTACAGCTGCTTAATAGAATTATTAAATAAGCTTACAAACCTTTTCACGTCGCAGCAGATCGATGTCCTTTAGCTTGCCATCGTGCGGCAGCCGCGCTGCTATGATGATGTTTTCCTCAGTCATATTGAACAGTGTCAATGTGCAATGTGTCTGCGGGTCAACAGCGACAGCAAATGGCAATTAACATGCATAGAAGTTAGAGAATTTGGCAGGTGCGCCGTCTTACCTGATTGTTAATGTAGGTTGTCACGTATTGTTGTAGAGCGCGCACAGCATCCTGCACGCCTAGATTGGTGTGGGGTCGCAGCAGTGCCTCATCTGCGGCGCTATAGCCCAGCAGCAAAAAGACGCCCCCTGCAAGAAACACCATGCCATAAATCTCAAAAAAATAATAGAAAACTATTGATTTACACAAATGCGAGTTAGCTGTGCATACATAGTTCACATAAGTGTTGCTTTGGACTAACAGAAAGACAAATAGATAGATGGAGAGAGGGAGAGAGAGAGAGAGAGGATTCAAAGAGGAAAGACAGTGCAGCTGGCTTGGGATAAGAATAATGTCTTTTTTTCTATTTTTTTTTTAAAGGTAATGTTAGCCTTATGCATGCCCTGAGGGTTGCCGCCACAAGCACTGACTGCAAAATGAGACATACTTGTCAGCCACGCACCGTCATTTCCTGTCGCGAACGATAATCGTAAAGTGCTCAACAGGAAACAGAGACGACGCGAGCAACACCAATGGAATTTGTGCAGAAGCCAAATGGAAATGACGACGGATCAAGTGGAAGTGGGCGTACACTACTAACCTGGCAGAATGTAGTCCCCGAGCGGTGGCTTCATGCAGATAAAACGTCCCGAGTAGCACAGGCAACGGCCGCGGAACGCTTGATAAGCCGGCGAGGCGTGACTGTAGAACGCCAGGGCGGTCCGACAGGGCGCAAAGGGCACGCAGAGAGCGTGACAGGTGAGTGTAAGCGAGTCGCCGCAGCTGCACAGCTCGCTGCACTCGGCATCGTCCAATGAGTAGATCTGTAAGTAAAGCCGACATCTTATGAAATCCGAGAAATATCTTGGCGCAGACCTGAACCTAATTAGGCAACAAGCATTACATTAAGCATACGCCCTGCATGCAGCAGTGAGTTGAAACAACGCGAGCACTAATTGCATTGCCGCTTGCTATAAAATTGTTGTTGCTCTGGCAGCACGTAGAGGCCAAGTGAAAAGAAAAGTGGCCAAAGTGCATTCACGTCGCATTGTTGTTGTCTTTGCTGTTGCTGCTGTTGTTGTTTTGTAAATTGTTTTCGTTATTTTTTCGATGTCGTACATGTTGTTGTTCTGTATGCGCTACCATTTTCATGGCGCTGTTAAATGTGGTAATATCTTTTCGTTGGGCACGTGCCGGCACGTAAGCTATCCACACACACTGACACACACACAGCTTCAACTTGTTGTGTGCTTGCAACAAAAAGTTGTTTCGTTTGTTTTGTTTTGTTGGCTGCCGCTTTGCAAACTTTTAGTTATGCAAATGCATTTTAATAACACTTTCTGAACTTCCGTTGTGTGTTAAAAAATAAAAAAAAAATAAAAAACGAAATAAATAAAACAAAACAAAATAAAGAGAAATGCAGGGTTATATAAATTTCGCGACCGTGCTAGAAAAAACTTGCGACGTATTTTATTCAAATGATAAATGTTAATTGCTGCAAATTGTTGACGATTTGTGACATTTTTATAAACGTGCTGCCATTTGCATAAAATATTGATTTCAATTGATATTCTGCATTTAATTGCATTGAGCTTACCCGTTTGCTGCTGCCCTCGCGTATGAGTTGATCGCTTTGATGGGGTCGCTGCACCACACAGTTTCCTGAAAAAGAGTGTATAAAGCGAAATGTAACCACAAATCTTCAAAGGGTTTCGAATAAAAAATTGAATGAGCACAATAACTTTTGATGACACAACCTGAGTTAAGCCTTTGGGCTTAAGTAAAACAATGTCCGAGAGGTACAAATACCCTCCGATGACTGTCGTTCGGCCTATGCATTCATCACGCTCTTTCATTAAGAGGCTTTTGCTCCGAAACGTGCCACAAAGTTGTGTATTTACCCTGACTGCTGCTGGCAGAGTGTTATCTGTTTTTTGAGAGTGTGCTAATTGCTGTGCTGTAGGCAAGTGTGAAATGTTGCCCAACAATAAAAACTAATGAACCAGAGCTAGAGCCAGAGCCAAAGCACATTTACTAGCACCCTGGGCATTGCTCACTTGGTCCAAAAATCATTTAGAAAACTTTCTTAATAAATCAACCAGAAAATCTTATTTACATTTTTAATTTTTAATAAAGGAGCTGCTCAAGTGGCGCACTTGATGGCATTAAATAAATATTTGACCAGTGTTAACAAAACAATTTATTTCATTGAATACTTTAATGCGGAAGCTTCAAATTGTTAAATGCTGATGTCAAATGATTGAGGGACAGACATGCCCACCCGCCCGTTCCCGTACGATTTAAATCAATTATGAATGAGACATGCAAGCTGCACAGCTCGACGCTGTCCGGTGACTAAACAACAACAACAATTCATACAAAATGTACACGCAAATGTCCCAACGGCCTGAATAATTACAGCTTATACACATGGCTTCTATCTGTCCATCTGTGTTTATGCATGTGTGTGCGTGTTTGTGAATTATTTCGGCGATAGACGTGTGGCAAGCAAACAAACTCATTTACATATTTAATGCAATTTGCAGACAGGTTTGCTGCCCAGCTGCACAAAAAAAAAACGGAAGTATTTCATAAATGCGTATAAAATACTACCAAAATTCTGAGCTGAGTCGAGCATATCAAAGGACTCTATAATTAAGTGGATATCAGCGTTTTGGAAATCGGAGAAAATATATATTTATAATGTATATATATATATAATATATATCGAGCTCTTAATCGGATTTAATGTACAGGCTTTATAATTATAGCAAATATTTTCGTATTTATAAATAATTGTCACGTGAGCAGACTCATTTCCGGTCAGAAGCATACACACACACCCACACACACACACACCCACACATACTCATGTCCATGCATTATAGCCATGTTACAATTGAAACGAAATGTCCAGTACAGAAACAGTAACATATATCGAAATTCACAAATATTTATAATTTGTGCAACAAAAAGCTTCCGTTTCAATTAGCCGCAGAGCCTCATTAACCACATCAATTAAATTACAAATTAAAACCGAAAAAAAGTTCAAATTAGGGACAGCATTCTAAGGCTTGGCTGAGTGTGCTGTCTGCTCCCTTGACATACGAGCTAACTGTGACAAAGCTGGCAAAACTTGAAATGGCAACGCATTAACCAAATTTGTGGAACGAAAAATTCGACGTAAAAAAAATTTTCGGAAAGCTCTGTTCATAAATGTTACAGGAATTCAAACCGGAAGCCTGGTTACATGGCCAATAATATCATCCCTGTTGCTATATTGCCAGTTATCAGCACTCAACAGTCTGTGGTAATACGCATAATAGGGGGTGACGCCCACACACTCACACTCATACGCACACTCACACGAACGCACACGCACACGCACACAAAGGGATCGCCCACATGCATTTACTTACTTGGTGGCTGCGTTGTTGTTGTGGTCGCCATTGTTGTGGTCGCTGTGGTTGCCGGCTCTGTATGGCTGATGCTGTGCACCAGCTCTGTTGTTTCCATTTGGTCAACAAAAATTACTGGATCATCGAAATCTACGCCCTGCCTGCCAAGGCCAGCGTTTTGACCATTGCCATTCTTCTTGCCCTGTCGCCGGTGGTCGCCCTTGCCATTTCCGCTACCATTCCCATTCCCGTTGCCGCTGGCGTTGCCGTTACCATTACCGTTGCCATGCCCGTGCCCGTGTGCATGCCCCTTGCCGTGATTGTTGTCGTGTTCATTGCCGCTATGATAATCGTTATTTCCGCCATTTCCGCTGGCATCGTTTCCGCTGTGCAGCGGCACTGAGTCAGGCGGATCGAGATAATTGTGTTCCACCGATGCCGGCTCTGATTTCTCCTTTGCCTGTTTGGGTTGTCAAGCGATTGGGTTGTTATTTTATTTATATTTTTTGCGTGCGATTTATTATTTATTTTTTTAATTTTGTTGCACAGTTATTCGGTTTTTATTTTTTTATTTGCCATTTTTTTTTATTGTGGTTTTGCGATTGTTGTTCACAGTTGTTGTTGTTGGTATAGTTGGAAACATGAAAAGAAAATGTTTTAAGGGATTTCAATGCAAACTCAAATATTTTCGTGCACTGCATTTAATAGCTGAAGCTGCAGCTGCAGCAGCAGCGACATCAGCAGAAGGGCAAAAATTGATTGCTTTGTCGGTTTGAATTCATAGTCGATACTCCGATACTCGAACGCTGGGTTTATATTGTGCGCTTGGCTTTTCAACGCTGTGCAGCCACTGATTGAGTGCTGATTGGAAAACAGACGGATTGAAGGATAACTGACTGAAGGGACGGTGACCAGGCGACTGTTGTTGAAGCTTGTTAATCGGATTGGCTACCAGATTGGCCCGGTGCGTCTGACCACAGCACAGTTGTTACACCACAATTAGTCCCGTTAATGCTCTGACCCACTCACGTAAGTATCCGGTGCAGGTGCACTCATAGGCACAGGCTACTTACCTTGAAGATATGCGTTGCAGGCTTCCTTGGCGTTTGCTTCGGCTGTAAACTGGTAGTTGTTGTTGTAGTGGTCGGAGGCGGCGGCGGTGGGGGTGGCGGTGCACGGGTTGTAGTCGTCGTAGTTGTCGTGGTTGTTGTCGTCGTTGTAGTTGTCGTCAGAAATCCCAATTCAGCCAGTCGCTTCATGTGAAAGTCCTTTTGTGCCTCGACTGCAAAGCGCATAAGTTTTTTGTTGCGTTCTTCCATGCAATTATCCAGTCAGCGCAGTTTACTCACCCACACACGGATTTAACCAGAGCAGACGACGCCAGCCTACGCACTGATAAAGGTGTTGAGGATCGGTGCCCTGACAGGCGCATGTGGTGCGAAGCATGGTGCCAAGGATGCCAATCATTGCGGTGCGACAGCCACTGGGTCGGCCGGCGCACTTCTTGGTCACACTGTCCACGGCACAGGCCTGCTCATAATACTCCAGCTTGAGTCTGTCAAGGTTTGGGGTTAGGAATAAAACAAAGGTATCATAGTATTAACATGTGTGTGCCGCTAGCAAACTCGGGAGCTCGGCTGCTCGTCAGCTCGTCAGCTCGTCAGTTTGTAGCTGCAGTTAACGTCTGACTAGCTGTCTGAATACCTGCCTGTCTGTTGGTAAGTGTCCCTTTACCTGCAACCACTGTAGCTAGCTTGAGTCTGAGATTGATGTCTAGCCATTTATGTTGGAATTACACTTGGTATTCTGCTGCATTTGATGGTTCTGCAGTTGTTTCTACCACCACAAATTTGCTGCACAATTTATTGCATCAGGTTTACGACACTGCCGTAAAATTCGAGCTCACTTGCTGCAGCTCTATATGCCATAGCAGACTGTGCAGACAAGTGTAGATTCTCTCTAACCGTTGTCATTTCAATCATTTCAATCAGCTGCAACTTTACCGCCTAATAACATACAAATGAGCACTATTACCCACGCATTCAATTTCAACATCTACTTAGCATTTGAGGTGCCTTGAGGCAACGAGGTACACATGATTTCGAACAGAAAACATTGCATAATAGGCAGCATTTATTGTTCATTCAATTGGTAAATAATAATCAGGCTGATTATATATTATATATTATGCTTGGCTTTGTTTGTGCCCTTTGGCCGGCTTTTGGTTATATAAAAGCATGCATTGCCATTGAGAGGCTGCGGCACGTGGTACATTGAGGCAGCCATCTAAGAGTTAATAAAACAATCTGCTACCCTTAGGGCAAGGCAGCCAAACAAATGCATGAAGCCCAACGTCTAGCAATCTACAATGCACGTGCTTGAATGCAACGCGTCTTATACGTAATAAGTCAACATAAGCACTGGAATAGCAAGACGCAAGCTGCGAACTCACGCACACTCAGTCGGAGAGTTGTGTGTAGGCAGCGCAGCATAGAAAATGAGCGTCATTAGTCCAATTTAGTTGTTTACTAAAGCAAGTGAGATTCACTTAAAAGGCAATTAATTTTCACAGCCACAACCAGAGCCACGTTCGCTGTGGTTGTTCAGCTGTAACATGACAACAAACACGCCCTCACCCCATCCCCTTTAACCCCGCACACACATACACATATAGCTTGACATACACGCGCTGCAAGCAAGCCATGGTTGCATCGTATTTATCACTTAACTTTGTGTTTGACACATCGCGGCCAGGCTTGAAGTTTGCCAGCCGAGCAGAGTGCAGTCTGGCTCTGCAGCATGCTTGCCGCTGCCGTGTTTAATGAAGAGCAGCGCACAAAGTGGTAATTTAACGCCCGGTTTGACAGTGACGCGGATTTTTGGCATCAAAGCCGAACAACTTGAGCTGTTGCCTGTTGGCTATGAATTTAGCCTGTTGTCAGCTTAATGACTTTGGCTAAAATGCCATCAAAGTTGCGGCCGTCTTAGGACCGAGCTAAATATGTGTAATTCTATGAACACATGAAATTCAATTTGCTTTAATTGAATAACAGTTCAAAAACACGCGTTCCATATACATACACACAGAGGGAGAGAGGGAGGGAGGGAGAGAGGTTTTAAAACAAGCTGCGGATTTACATGCGATGCGCATATTTCCGCTTCCGCTTAGCAAGCATTTGAATTATGGACACAACGCGTCGCCCTGGGGTCCTGGGGGCATACCTGCCATGACTACATATTTAACCCACCTGCACTCGCGAAACTCTTTGCAGCTGTCGGCTACAACATGGCAAGCGGGCGGCGGATGGTAGTAAATGCCATTGGAGCTGGCTGGATTATTGTTATCGGGCGGCCTCTGAGCGCAGACGGGATGCAGTTTTTCCTGTGCAATCATGCACATGTCGGGCCGATTGCCGTTCTGCTGGCTGGGACTGTTGTTGCTGTTACCGGATTTTCTGTTGGACCAGGAGAGAAGGAGCAGATGGAGTTGTATTTGTAGTTTGCTGTTGCAGTAGTTGGTCAACAACTGCTGCCACTTACTTGCATAGACAAAAGGCAATGTCCAGATTCAAGTCCTCGTGCGGTCCTTTGTAGAAGGACTGCAATGATGTCATGCACGCATTGCGATTGCAGCGATGCAGCTCGCAATGCGTCAGCATTGGCTGCAGCGATGATGAGCAGGCTGGATCCTCCCGGCAGCTATCCAGTGCTGTGTGGCAGGTACTCTGCGCAGTTTTAGTGAAGGAGAAGAGAGAAGAAAAGTGCATTGTTGTACACGCAAAACGTAAAAGGTGCTGCAACATATTCAGAATACTTTTTGGATTTGCCGTTTCCCCCGGGCCCTTTCGCTCCGGGAGATGGGAACAACTGCAGTGCAGCAAAATGATGCATAGCCCTGACCACGCCCACTCCAGGTCGAACTTACCTGAAAATGTTGCTTGATTATTTCCGTTGAGAGGTCAACTTCAACGTCCTGACCACCTGCAGCAGGAGCAATAGGAGCATCAGCAGACGTGCCCAAGTGACCATCGCATTGCCATCGAGTTAAAGTTGAGTTTTACCGAACGAAATCACGAGAGTATTCAGAGCCATTCAGGGCGCAACATCGTTTGCCATAATTGTAAACGTAGCAAGTGTAGAAGAATGTTGTAAATGAGTCCATTAGTTATCGGCTTAGATAATTGTATAACACTTGCAAATATTTCAGAGCACTTCAAAGCACCTTCGATAGCTACACAGAGTGCGTCCGCCAACATGAACGAATTACTTCGGAGGGGACGGGGCTCTAGTTCAATGCGTGTAATCGCACGAAATTGTTTGATAAACATTTTTGAAATATTTTCATTAATTGAAATTGTTTTGTTGCATATTTGGTGGGTTGTAATCACTGAATAACTTTTTTTTACCTTTGCATATTTATTCATTGCATTTATTGCTAACTAATTAACAAATGAATATGCATATTTCATATTTGTAGCTCGAGCTTATCACAAAAGCTACCATAACTCGATTACGTCGAGGGATTGATGGCAAATAATCCTAATTAGAAATGATTATCAACGCGCGCTCCCTGCTGAGCGCGCGTAGGTGGAGGGGGCGGGGCGTCTATTTCGCATCATGTTGGGGAGCGGCAACAGCTGGTGCCTATTATAGATTACATTTTAATTAACCAACTTGTTGTTGGTTCTCGTTTCTATCCAATGCCATGGTTAAGTCCATTATGACCTGACACAGATCCACCCATAAATAATCCAAAATAATCGAATAATAAAAACGAAAGGCATAAATAATGAAATTAAAAGCAAATATATTTATATGAATATATATATTTATATATATATCTATATTTTATTCCAAATTTTGTTGCCTATAACTTGAAATGGGGATTAGGGGCACGTTCAATGGGAAATCGATTCTCAACTGCGGGAGGAGCAGGGAAGGAGCGTAGACTTTTTGTTCATATATTTTTGTGAGCAGCAGGGCTACGGGTGCAGCGGGGCTGCGGGGGCGTATCAAACACAACTAAATACTATGCATATAGTTTTACGCATAAAGATTATAGATTAAATATTTCAATAGACTTATCGGCCTTTTAAACTACAACCTACTCATCAAAATACTTATTTTGGGTAACGCGTCAGGAACGACGCTTAACTAACAATGAAGTTCTGTTTTATGTGTCTTCAGATGTACGTATGTATGTGTGTGTGTGTGTTTGTGTGTCTTTGCTCTGATTTGCGCCCGACTCAATGGAAATGTTTTAAATGAGAGCTGACTGTAGTTTTATTTGGCTATTAAATATTTTATGTAGTTTCTCTTGTATTGAAATAGATTATGTAAACATCTCTGAATGGACGTCAAATAAATAAAATAATGTAAATTATTTGAAATGTTCCCGAAGCAGAGAAAAAATAAAAACAATTTCAAATTCAAACTAAAAGCACAAATCAAATATAAGCAGCTGCGATGCAAAGTAAACAATTTTATAGTAGAATTGTTTTCTTTCTTTTTGGTAATTTTCAATTAGAGTTGAATCTTCAAAATATCAAAATGATTTTCCAGTTGAGCTGAGTTTGTTGGGCTTATATGAAATGTTGTTCGTTCTAAGACTTTAGCTTTTCATATGCTTATGTAAAATTTGTATGCAATACCAATTCGGTATGGATGGCATGAGTGAATGTTTCAACTGCTTTTGAGTATATATTTAGTTTTCTTGTTATTATGATAGTGTTGTTGTTGTTGTTGTTGTTATTATTATTTAACTTGAACACGCAACATATGAAACATATTGGTAAAAAAAATTTGCATTTGAACAAAATGTTTGAGTTGAAAAAGAAATGTATGTAACGCATGTTGTTTGTACTTAGTATTTGAATTATTTGTGATTGTAACTGTTTATTGTTCTTGTTTCAAAAAACGGGTGCATCGAAGAATTTTGTAAAAAAGTGTGCTTGAATTAAATGTAACAAAAATGTATTTTTAGCTTTTTCTGTTTTTAATGAATTTTGTTTAAAAGTTTAATAACAAATTTTACAATTAAATTTTATTTTTTCTTTTTTAATAATGTTATTAACAATTTTTACAGCTCGCTCATCCGTCGTTAAAGTTTTCGGTATAAACAAAATGGCAAACAAAATTCATTATTAGAAATTTTCATACCGAAGTTGAAGCAATTTTTTGGTAAAAATTTTTAGAAAATTTCCAAAACATATGAGAAACAAGTGGCAAGCTACATAAGGAAAAAAAGATATGTAACTAAAAACAAATAGTAAAAAATATTAAAGTATTCATATAATATATATATAGAGATATATGTATATATACGAGTATGTCGGCAGTTTTTGTTGTTACTGTTTGATATTTATAAAAGTTGAGCGAATGCTAAAATTATGCACAAAGCCAAGACGAGCTCGGGGCGCGCCAGTATTTATTTATTTTGATTGCTTTATTCGTTGATTTTCAACATTTAAATCAAAAGTTGAACAGTAAAAGTTTGGTACTTAAAAATTTACCTGCAACGGGGTGTGTTAGTTACAGGGGACGACACAACACGCGCAAAACGTTATGAGTAATAATATTTGTATATTTCAAACAAAAAGGTAAACAAGGTAAGAAAATCTCTATATAAATAATTACAGAATAAACGCTACCTGTCGTTTGGAAACATACAGAAACCGTGTGCCTAGCAGCTTTGTTCTCTTCTCTGTTTATTTTTTTTCTGCTGATCATATTTATTATATTTTTGCTATTTTGGTTTGCCTAGTTTGTGGTCTGTTATTTATTTATTGATTAGGTTCATGCTAATACATGTACACATACTTTGATAGTAAACACCGGCATTTCCGTTTCCGTTGCCGTTGCCATTGCCATTGCCATTGGCATTGCCGGCGTAGCCATAGCCCGTATCAACAATATCGAATGGCGATTCATTTCCGGCGCCTGTCGCCGACGCACCCGCCGCCATGTGGCGCTGATGAAAGCCGCTTATATTGAACGGATAGCTGAGCACGCCGTGCAGCGAGTTGGACACCGAGCCCGGATAATTATAGCTGCTCGCCGAGCCGCCCGTCGCTATTAACGGCGTATCAATAACCGCCAAATTATCATCGAAGATTCTCTGATGCAATTTCTCGTCCATGCCCAATATTCTTACTGGAATTTTAAGTAGCAAGAAGAGAGAGGGTAGAATGGTTGTTGTAGTTGTACAGTGGCTGTTACGTATGTTGTTGTTGTAGATGATGTAGATACGAGTAGCTGTTGTTGTTGTTGTCTTAACTATAACTGTTGCAGTTGCAACACATCAACATTTTGGCCATCCAAACAATTCGCACAATTTATAATCAGTTCATTTTTTTTTTACTTTTTTATATTGTGTAAAAGAAAATTAGGTTTATATAAGTGTGTACCCATCAAATAGTATGGGTTAATACTTTTTGAAACTCTTTTCTATAAACTCAACTTAGATTAATTAAACCAAAATACAAGTGAAGATCTTAGAAAAAAGACAACTCGAAATATACATACAGGGACAGTGTGGAAAATTGTGCGTTCTATTTAGGTGCTGATAGTACCACAAATTACGGCATGTGAGTGTGTGTGCATTTGGATTGGTCAATCAGTTATATATATATTTATTAACATTTAGCTTATGTGCAAATAAAATAAAGTTTTGAATGGCAACAACAGCAATCAACATTCATTTTTATGACAAGCTGTAAAAGCAATCGAAAATAAAACCAAATTTAAAATCTTATGTACGCATTTAGTTTTGGCTTTAATGTGATTCACTAAAACTTACTAAATAAAACTTACTAAAATAAATATAAATATGAAATTAAACAACAGGAAAGGCATTTATGCACCATTAAAAACTAACTATGAACGTTTGTTGAACAGCGTTTCGGTGAAAGCAGATTAATCGAACTCTTAAGCGCACCTTGAAGCAAGCGTCATTGGCGGTATGGCGACATGGCTCTGGCGATATTCAGTTCGATTTAGCCAATTGCTTATTGTGTGGCTCGCCACGCCCCAATTGCCACTGCAGGGCTGCCGTTTCCGCTATCAATGTCAATAGCAGGGCAAAAGCACAAATACAAGCCCAATGCTAACAGAGACGTGCTGTGCGTCAGTAGTGTATGTGCGTGTATCTGTGTGCTTGTGTGTGGGTGTTTGTGTCTAACTTTGTGTATCTTTCAAATGTCATGCGCTGTTAGAGCGAGCAAATGGTAAACGATTCAATGGAGACGCTTTGCAACCACAGCAGCATTTGCTTATCTCGCCCAGCGCACGCCAAAGTGCGCTTCATTTGAGACGTCTGTTCAAAGGATGCGAGACCCCTCTCTGCTTAAGCTTTAGCTTCAGCTCCAGCTCCAGTTTCAGCTCCAGCAACAGCTTCCGTAGCAAGCAGACGGTCAATGCGGGGCGCCAAATGGCAGGAAAATGCCATGGATTTTCCATGCCTGCCGTCTGCCGCCTCCTGCTTGCCGCCTGCTGGCAGCTGCCTGCCGCCTGCGAAACGTATTTATGTTTGTCGCTTATTTTGCCAAACAAATATTTGCACAACAAACTTTTGGGGAGCAACAGAATTGGTGCAATTCGAAGCGGAATCGGAATCACAATCGTAATCCCAACTGCCTGTACAGCGAGGGGCGGCAAGCGGCTGGCACTGAGATTAGCGCTGTTTGCCAAGTGTTATCGCCCATGTAAACAGTTGTCGACGAGTGGATCAGTCGCCTTCGAAGTCGCGCAATTGTTGCGTATACGCAACGTAGTTAACATCATCTCAGAATAACTTTAATTATTTAAAGGGAGGTCCATTTGGGCAATTAATGTAAATTTTTGTTTGGGCGCACATGCCCCAACTCATAAAGAGCTGATATAAATTTTGAGAATGCGCTGTTATTTGAAAATTACGTTAGCACAGTGCGTACCAGCTGTATATGTTAGTCTGTCTGTGTGTGTGTGTGTGTGTCTGTGAATTAGTCTAGAATACGCGAATTTCATGTTGCAATTTAAGCGCACACAAATATAATGGCAGGCTAAGCATTGGTGGCATGCAACAAAGCGGATTTCACAATGCTGCAAAAATATTTATTGCACGCAAACAAAACGCCAGGCCCAACTAGGTCTCCATATACATAGTGCAGACACTGTTGGCGCATTGCTGAAAAATCACTTTAATTGCTTTACTTATGCTTAATTAAATTTCCAACTATCATTATGAGATCAATTGCGAAATTTTGTAATTGGCCTACATGTATGTGATGAGGTGAATACTAAGCAATTGGCAAACGAATATTATTATTATTCAAATTGTAGGTCGTTCGGTTACCACTTTAACTGGCATTAATTGTCAGTATCGGATAAATTACTAATGTTGTCATTGTTGTTGTTTGCTGCCCTGCAACAGCGTGTGATTACAATTTGTTATTGCTGCCGCTGAATTGGCTGCAAATAATTCGAGTGCACATATACTGTGTGTGTGCATGTGACATGCATAAATATCTGCCAATATTTGCGCACATTCACAATAGCTGTATTACGTGAGCATGTGAATGTGTGTGTGTGTGAGTGTGAGTGTGAGTGTGTGTGTGTGTAGTGTGTGAGTCCCATGGCTGCATTGGCAAATGAAGTCGCCGAGCCCTGAGCACAATGCGAACAGATTCAAATTTATAACCATCAGCAGATGGCCAACGAGTGCCGCAGCGCATGCAAAAACAAAAGGATCAGCATCGATGATGATAATAATGATAATGATGTAGATGCTGATGATGATGATGATGATGGACGACCAACGACAATGGCTAATGAAATTTGTGGCAATGTGCATGAGAGGCAAGTGCATAAAATGCGTAACAATCAAAATGCCAAGCCTTCGGTGCGAGGGGCGATCGATCGATTAACATAATGCGGCATGCAGCAAGTGTGAGTCTCTGTGTGTGTGAGTGATAGAGATGAAGAGTGTTAAAGCGGGAGCTAAAGATAAAGCCGTATGTGCCGCTGACTCTGCTATTGTATGTGTGTGTGTGTGTGAGTAACTGAGAGCTGTAAATAAGCAGCAACTGAATATAATACACATAATGGATGCCAATTGAAGCAAAGGGCCCCTGCAAGGGGTGGAGCGTGGTGCACTTCATATCAATAATGTAGTTAGTTAAGTTTGTTTGGCGCAGATATGGTTTGGGGGCTGGGTGGGTATTTGGCGCTGGGGCACAGAGCTAACAAACAAAATGCTTATTTATGGCACTTCTGTGCATTCCAAGTGAACGAGCGTGTCTGTGTGTGTGTGTGTGTGTGTGTGTGTCGGTGTGTGTGCGTGCGAGTGTGCGTGTGTTGCATTACTTTAACTGCAAGTGATTGCAGTGGCAGATAGCCATAACTATACCCCAATAGCCAAATGCCAAGTAGCGTACAAGACAGCAAGTGGCAAGCAAACGGCCGGGAAACAACAAGGTGCAGAATATACAGGATTCAGGAGATAGTCGCCGCTTTTTGCCCGCCGCTTGTTTGTCTAATACAGTGCCACAAAAGGATGCAATTATTTGGAGCGTAAGAGATAGATAGCTAAAAAGAGCGAGACACTGTGAGTTACTGTCAGCGAGTGCCTTTGGTGCAGTGGTGTAGTGGTTCAGTGGTGCAATGTGTGTATGCTTAAATTGTCTAATGTGCTCTTACATTACCCCTATACAAACCGCGAAGCTCTCATGTCTTTATTTATTACCTGAACTTGCTCACAGTGCTAGATAAAGGTATTTACAAAGCTTAAACTTCTATGAAAAATACTAGAATAAATAAATGTATGCAGTTTCCATTTGTACATAAAATACAAACGTAAATTAAAAATGCTAAAAATCAACTAATAGCTATTCCAACAGGTTTAATTTTAAAATTTTATAGATTCCCCTAATCAAAGTTCATGGAGTGTTGGGACATATAATAAAATATTTTACATTATTGCATGTTTTATATTTTATGAAAACTATAATATATAGCTAACTTTTTTGATATACATAGTCTATAGCAACCGTCTTTCAGAAAAAAAATTATTTTTAGATATTGATTTTTCTGATTAAAATCTTATTTCGAATCCAAGATATTCATTTATATTTTGCCCAGCCCAGCTTTGTCATAACAGTTTATAAGTAAACCGAATAAATCCTCAAAAATAGTGAAAAAATATAAATAAATAAAAATATATTTATACAAATGTAAAATAATTATTTCAATCCCATCATTACTGCAGACTTGTATCTCGAAGATTCAATAAGATAACTTTACATAGGAGATAGATATTGGAGAAGAGTGAAGAAGTGGGATTTTCAATTGAAGCCCATTTAAACGAGTGCTTAATTAAAATGCATTTGATTTATTCAATTAAATAACTAATTTATTTACTTACCCCTTTCGTCCATTGTGCTAGCGGAATGGGTGCGGTGGGTGATATCGCTACCGGCGACTAAATCGCCCAGATGTGCTGTTTTGTGCATGTTGGTGCCGGTGCTAAATGAAGTTGCGAGCATTTAGGAAATTGCAAGTATTTGGAAATTAAGTGCAAGAATTTATACAATATAAGTTGTTAGGTGTTTGAGGTAAAGTGAGTGGGCTAATTTGTTCAGCTCTGCATGGCATTTAGGATAGATGGAGCTTATTAGTGCAAGTGCAAGTGCAGGTGCAGGTGCAAGTGCTGATGCTGTTGCATGTGTGTGTTGTATGAATTAGTTCTTGTTGTTTTTGCTGTGTTACATAAGGACATTTCATAAAGGACATCAGCAGCCGTTGTTCATTAATGTGGAAAATGACTTAATACGGTTACAAATCGGCTTAAGGTATTAACAGCCCAAGTCGGTTGACTTTTCACTTCCGCTGACAATTGACACAGCAGCTGGCATTATAAATTAATTTTTGACCAAACGCCAGGGACCCAAATATGTTATATGGAAATAGGCCCCGCTTCGGACATCTCGAATATCTATTTATGTTCGTTGCATGCAACATTTGAATATTGAATAAGATGGCATGCATTAGGAGAGTCCATTAAGTATTTAAATGGTCTGCAAGTGCACAGAGAGCTGCCCAGGAGCAATCGCAACCGACAGGTTTCTATTTGTTTCCTTGTTGCCCTCTGCGTTTGCTGCCGTTGTTGTTAGCCTCATTCATTAGTTGACTACTGTTGGCTGTTAACCGGAAATTGTGGTATACCCAAGTGAGTCAATTATTTTAAAAGCTTTGCTGCATAAAGTTTTGAGCTGCAGCCCCGTTGATGTGGTTAAAAGAGTTTTTGGTTGAGTTAATGAAAGACTTGATCCGCCAGGCGAAGAGCAGGAGAGGATTGAGCTGAGGGAGGCAGCAGGCACT
Organism: Drosophila anceps; assembly: GCA_035045945.1. Lineage (NCBI taxonomy): Eukaryota > Metazoa > Arthropoda > Insecta > Diptera > Drosophilidae > Drosophila > Drosophila anceps. Next base: position 9,106,862 of record JAWNON010000225.1, on the reverse strand, counting down.
GCCCACTCGAGCAATCATATGTGAAAGTTCGAATAAAGTTGGCGGCTTAAAGATGCCAACTTTTAGCTCGGCCAGGCCGAATAACACTCGCAACTGCATACTTAGGCGATATGGTTGAGCTGAAGCTGTTGCCTGCAATGGTGCCAACGGTGGTCGGTGGCTCCACGCCATGTGCGTAGTACGTGTGCGTATGTGGATGCGTGTGCGTATGCTGATGAGGGCCTGGACCAGTATCGACCACTACCACAACATCGTCCACAACACTGCGCTCTGGGTCTTCCACATGGGGTGGTGGCGACTGTGGTTGCTTCTTGTGGCTGTGATGCGTGGTGGTGGGCACCTCGACAACCACGTCGTCGTCCTCGGAGGTGTGTGGACTGTGGGAGGCCAGCACCAGCGGATTGTTAATGCCCCACGAGGGCGGATGCAAATAGTGCGGATAGTTTGAATAGATTTCAGCGCGTATGCGATCATCATAGTCATCATCGTCCGAGTCGTCGTCATCTTCCGCCTGCTCCTCCTCCACCTCCGCCTCCTCCAACGGATGCTCCCGACCGTTGTTTGGCTCGTCATGATAGTGGTACTCGATGTTGTTCGACAAGAGCTCCGTCCCATTAAAGGCGTGGCCGATGCGCTGGATGTGCTTTTGTTTCTGTTTTCGCGTTGGTTTCGGCTTCGTTTTTGGCTTTGGTTTTAGCTTTGGCAAACCGTTGGGGAAAAATATTATTCTATCTGTAAAGAGCCAAAGAGTGGGGAAGCGGGAAAACGGGAAGAACGGGAAGAGTGGAGGATGCGCAGGCATGCGTGAGGTGCAAATACAGTTTAGTGCCAAAAATGGTGCAAATTCGTTTCAGATGTGTGCGTGGGTGTGTCTGTGGGTGTGGGTGTGTGCTTGAGTGTAGTAGTGCGGGTACGCTTATTTAATTAGTGCTATTAGTGCCAGGGGTGCATTTAATCCAAAGGTGCGAATAGTGTTGTAGCTGGTGCTGGTGCAGCTGCTAGCGTGATACGGTCAGCTGAACGTGTACAGGGCTTAGCCCAAATTGAGTTGAGCTCGAGTTTGAATTTGAGCTGGAGAGTTTAATGGTTTTTCTTTTCGGTTGGTGGAAAATGTGAACATAATGGAGTTATTTTGGTTTAGCGTTAACAAGAGCATGAACTAAGCTGACAGTCTAGGTGATAGATAAGGTTAGGTGAAACCTAAGCAAGTAAACCCGCCAAGCCTGGCCTAAGTCTTGTAAAAAAAGAGAACAATTTGTACAGTATACAGTAGGAAGACAGAAGCGAGAGCCAAATTATACAGAAACGATTATGATTAAATCAAAACTAGTGATTACAGTTACCAGCATAAGTTGATAATAGTTCCAAATGTGTTTTGTTTTTGTACTTTGTGCAATCAATCAATCAATGGCAATGTCAATATAAGTCTATATGTAAAGCACAGTAACAGAACCAGTTAGCGTGTGACATATCAATTTGAATCGGCTAGCAGTTGGTGAGGGTATTCGAGTAACTCTTACTGCTAATTGTTATATATTGGATAGATAGCAAGGTCAATTTTACAGTACTTTGATAGTTGAATGGTGTGTGTGTGAGCGAGAGAGAATATAGAATATAGAGAGAATAGGAAGAGAGAGAGAGAGAGAGAGAGAGAAGAGAGAGAGAGAGAGCGAGGGAGATAGAGCGGTGACAGTAAACACGGCAGCTTTACATATATATATTTATATATATAGTAGATGTACGTATACGTGATATTTACGATATTACTGAGCATTGCTAATACGTATAGTATAACCATATATTCATATACTGATATAGGCATATTATAGCTAATAGGTTGTTTACTGATCGCATGTCACGCAAATGTGGGTATTGATTTTTTTAATTTTTGGTATTTTAACTAATTTGTTTATAAATTTTTTGTTGTTTTGGTTTTGATGCAAAAGCGTGCGATTTTAGTTTCAGGTTTTTTTTTCATTGGTATTTAGATTACTTAAATTATTAGGCTAGTTTCAGTTTTGAGCGGTTCACAAAGTACCAAAAAGGAAAACAATGAAAGTACAAAATGGAAATCGAAACGAAAAGTAGACAGAACTGAGGAGAAATTCATTTGTGTTGAGAAAAGAACGTATAACACTTAATAAGATAATAAGATAGGTACTCAGTATGGTTTAGCTTTCTTTTTCAACCATAAATAGAAGAAAGAAATCACATTTAATGTTCCAAGAGATGAAATAAAAATTTTCTTTGCATTTCGACGAATGTTTCGGAACTTCAACGCGTTATTTTTTTCTTTTTTTTTTCAGGATTTTGTGTTCTTGTTGTTGGCTGTTGTTGTAGTTGTAGCTGTTGTTGTGGTTTTGGCATCAGGAGTTGCCGGAAAACTTACCCACACACGGATTGTGATTAACAATATTAAATATACGATCACAGCGCTTTTTCATATGATTATTCGGACAGATGCACCCAAACATGGGCGACAAGCGCAGATTAGTCCAGGCATCATGACATGCATCCCTAAAATGAAAATGTTCGCATTTAGTAAGGTTCCGTAGTATATAAACACAGCAGCAACAGCAGCACCTAAGCCGACCCACAACCACCACAGCTAATTGAAATTATATTAAACTTCAGCGTCGACCCTTCACAAAAAAGTGAGGAAGAAACTCTGCGAACTAAACCCCTTAAACCCGACCCAAGACTCGACTTCCGCTCGACGCAGCAAACTTCAAAATTGGCAATTGCATCAAAAATGCATACATACGGCAGTTCAATTAATATTTTATAGCATAGGTGGCAGCAGTTGGGCTGCTCGTGGGCGCCCTTTGCCCCTTTTGCCGCATGGGCTGTGCGTGTTCAAAGTTTAGACGGCGGCAGTGAAACTTTAAGCCAGGCCAAAGACCGCGCCGGGGCCGCCGCAAAAAGTCATTTCGAGTTATTAAAACATTCAGAACGTTTGTATTCGAGGGTATTGAGCCAGGCGCCGCAAGCAACTGGCGTCAGTAAGGATATGTGAAGGCTGCAGGAAGCAGCAAAAACTCAACTAGCAGGAAATTTCATTTCGCTACTCTTAGCATAGTTGAAGTTAGGCGAAAATACACCCACTCCCGCTCTTCGTCTCTCCCTCTCGACGTCTCTTCATATCGAATATCGAAATTAAATGTTGCTGTTGCAGTTTGCGCAGTGTCGAAGTTTTTGTGGCAACAAGCTAGGATACTCAAGTAAAATGCCATCACCAGCAACTAAATCCATTTTCTCATTAAGCCAAACAGTTTAATTGAATGATTTTATTATCCGCCCCGTTTTCGCCAAGTTCGCAGACAGCGTTGGTGCAGTTTTTCTGCCGCTGCTCTAATTAGCATTCGTTTCACAATTTCCCCCAATTTGCAACATTTTGCGGCTATCGACAGGATGTCAGCGGCAAAGCAAAGAATATTAAACGAGAGCTTGTTGCTTAATATGCAAACTGAATAATCAATAATTATAATTGATACGGTGGACGTTGCTGTGTTCACTTATTGATTACAGAGCTTGTGAGTTGGAGGAATTCTAGGCAGACTGAAAAATTACTGCTGTCCTTTTCAGTTCTCTCTCCTCATAGTTCTCAAGTAGCCCCGAGCTGCTTATCTGTACTTAACAGAGATTTTCCTTTTTTAATTTGTGCTATTCACTCACCTGTTTTCCATTTTGCACTTATTATCGCGCACTTTGCAGTGCGTCTTGAAGTCTTCAAAGAGCTTTAGGCATTTGCGTTCCTGCTGGCACACGGACAGCGCATGGTTGCACGTGGGCAGAGCGTCAATCGGATAGGGATCCTTTTCGGCTGTGGGAAAGGATTAACAAAAACAAAAAGAAAGGAAGCCAACCGATTTAAGTGAAGTTATCACAAGTTTAAAATGTCATCATTCATTTCCTGTGGAATGCCACACGCATTTGGTGTCGCTGGCAGGTGGGACTTGCACTTACCTTTTTTTAGGACAAATCCGCACGGATGATCGAACAGAAAATCCCGGAAATGATTGCAATCGGGATCCATGCCGGGCTCCTTGCACAGACAGGTGGGGCGAAAAAATTGAAATGCCTGCAGCGTGCGAAGCGCCGCTTGACATTTTGTGACCGTCACCGTGCTGCAGGACACTGCAAGGACAATGAAAGATACAAGCAAGCTATAAAAACATTCAGAGACAGTTATGCTTAATGATCTCTAAATGGCAGCAGCGCTTAAACTTTGACATTTCGCTGGACGTGTCGTGTCCGTGTCCGTGTCCGCGTCCATGTAGCTGTCCAATTTGGAATCGCTGCTCACATCGATTATCCAAGTTGTAGCCAGTTGACAGTTGTTATAAATGGCAGGCAGTCGAGCAAACAGGCGTCGGCCCAAAAACATACAGCTACAAACCAAACACATGTCATAATACCCAACAATAAACAACGACACGAACAGCAACAACAATAATAACAAGAACAACATTAACAACTATAGCTGCAACTATATGAATAATTGAGTCCCCAACAAAATGGTCGATTTAAGCGACCAATGAAGTGAGCAGGCAGCGTGCAGCCAGTGCCCGAGCTTGTTGGGAGAGAGATCCGATAATATTTTATAACATAATAAATTATGTTTCATATATGACAGCTTATTCGAGCATATGACAACTACTGCTATATATACACCCACCCATACGCACACACACACACACACACACACTCATTCACACTCATTCGAATGAGTTGGGCGTGCGGGCTGTCGAAACAAACAAAAGGACAACAAACATCTGTTGGCCATCCATTGTCCCTTTGACCATAAAACATAAGCCCTACTAATAAACTCGACTACGACTACACTTCACACACACACACACACAGACACACATCGAGACGACTGTGGCTGGCCGTAAAGCCGTAAAATCGCCAAAAAAGCAAAGCGAGCCAACTGCCGCAACGTCCGGACAATGGCCAATGGCCAATAGCCAGCATATGAGTTGGACGACCCATTGCTCATGTCACTCATTCGACCCGTTGGCCGCTCGACCCCGGACATGATTATTTGCTACTCGAACATAAAGTTGACCACCCAACTCCAGCCCCAGCCCCAGCCTTTGGGCAATTTGTTTGTGTGGGGCGTGATGCTAGGACTACGCAACAAGTGACATTTTTCGCAGGCATTCATCATATTTATGACATGGACAACACTTGACATGGCCGCATTTGTTGCTGTTGCCCGGAGCTCTGTTCTGTTTGGGCCACAGCTTCAATTAGAAGCCATTGGCAACCTAAATGCAGGTATTGGGGCTACATCCTTCGACTTGGCTTAAATCGACTGCAACTCTTAACTACTTTTAGTTTTGTGGAAGTGCGTGTGTGTATGTGTGCTCATAAAAGTGGCTAGTGGGTTTTATGGCTCGTCGCCATCATCAACTGACGCCATTTGCAGTAACTGTTCAGCTAGTACTGCTTCTCTTTTTTTCGCTCTTTAACCGTGAACGTTAAGTCCTCAATTCGTTTTTATACGAAACGCGTTTCCGGTTGTTGAGTTGGTCGCTGAATTGGTTCAATGATTTCTTTGTTGTTTCCAATATGACCAAAAAGCGTGAACGTGCACGTGTGTGTTTGTGTGACTTTTTGGCTGGATTTTATTTGATTCTAGTATGTTATTTGCTCGCTTTTTCTATACAGTATATAATCATATTTTTGTTTGTCGTTTTGCTGCTAGCTCTCGGTGCTGCTAGTTGAAATTTATATGGCATTTATTTAGTTGGCAATCAAACGGAAATTTGTGCATGCTATGTAGCCCATCGACTGTGGTGGCCCACTTCGCAAAAAATATAATGGTTTTTATTTGCACAGCATCGGCGTGCAATTAATTAAATTAAGTAAACTTTTGTCTCTGCCTTGGCGCCTTTGTGCATGAAATTTTTACAATATTGATTGAGCGGCATGGGGGAACCCATGCAACACATGTCCTTTTGTCATATGAAACAGGCGTGCCTTGAGTTAACAAGTGTATGTATGTGTGCGTGTGTGTGTGTGTGGGTGTGTGTGTGGGTGTGTGTGTGGGTGTGTGTGTGGGTGGGTGTGTGTGGGTAGTGCGTGGTTGTTTGCCTTGTGCGCAGTTGGCTGCTTGCTGATTTCATTGAACCATCGGCAATTGCACAAAGCGAACGCAAAAATGCGAGCGCAACCCACACACACACGCATACGCGCACACACCACAAGCGCATACACACAAACACTTACTTACATACAAACGCAAGCAAGCAGCTGGAGTTGGAGCGCATGAAAAGAACGTCAAAAAGTATGCTACGACTGCAGCAGCTGAAAGCAGTACCCGCACCACAACGCGCCGTTGCTTGTCAAAATATTTATTGCCGTCAGAGAGATAGAGAGAAAACAAGAAAGAGAGATATAGAGAGAAAGAGAGAGAGAGACGGAGAGCGAATTGAATAGAGAAAGAGATGCTTTTAAAGGCTTCAATGCGGTCATGTCGCCGCATAAAAGCGGAAAGAGAAAAGGCAACAAACACGCTGCATAAAATGCAATTATCATAAATATTCAGGCCGCCTTGGAGCGTGTTGGCTTAAAGTGTTTTTTTTTTTTGCTTCGCTTTCACGTGTGCAATATATGTACATATTTTTTGAGGACATTTAAAGGACAATACGGCAGCCATTAAACTGCCTTCCTTCCCCTTGCCCAGCAACAACCAAAAAAGTAATTTCAGTTTTTAAATGAAAAAGTTGAAAGTGCGTTTTACGTTTGTTTTGCTGACGCCAAACGCCATTGAGTTGGCTCTAAGCATATACACGCTAACACATAAACGCACACACACACGTTCGCATACATACAAATCTACAGAGAGCAAGGTCTTATGAGACATTTGCCATAAAAACAAATGCCAAATGATATTTGTTGGCTTCTTGTTTCGACTTCAAATTAAACGTTGTCCAGCAATTGTAATCGTAATTTTTTATTGCCATGTATTCACGACTGAATTGCAATTGTACATTGGCTATTGGCTATTGGCATTTGGCATTTGGGTTCAGAGTGGCTGCAACTATTCGATGAGGCCAAGTGTGCGTGCCTTGCTCTGAAAGTCAGTTCGCTGCACATAGGCGCCGCTCATTGTGCGACGACCTGTGTAGGCGTGGCGGCCATGCAGCACGCGCCAATTGTCAAAGATTACCAGACTGCCCGGTTGCAGCTTAAGCTGCCATTGCTGCTCCTTATCACGCACCAGCTGCAGCAGCTGACGCAAGCTGGCATAGAAGCTGGCCATCTCACGCTGAGGCAGCGTGTTGAAGATAGCACGATCGTAGACATTGAGGCGCAGCTGAAGCAGCTCACCGGTCAGCGGATCGACGCGTATAATGGGCGCTGTGTGGCAATGGTGCTCGCCCTGTTCAATGTACTCGGCGGGCAGTTGTACGCGACAGAGCAGCTCATAGGCAGCGGGAAAACAGCGTCGCAGCTCGTGCACCACGTGCAGCCCATCCACAAAGAAGTTTTCGCCGCCTGTACCATCAGCAGAATGCTCGATGCAGTGCAGCGCCTGTAAACCGGCTGCATCGCAGAAGTAGGTGTTATCCGTGTGCGAGCCCAGATATAGCTGCGTATAAGCCGTGTCCGCATGGTCCTGCTTGTCACTGAATGTCCACATCTCACCGAAGAAGGTCTTCATCAGTGGAAAACAGCGGCGCAGCGCCAGCTCAGTCATTGTGGGCGTGGCTGCCACGTCATCTATAAAGACAATGCCATAGCGCACAAGAGCGGCTATCAGCAGCTTGACCTGTTCATCACTGGCAAAAAGAGCAGGCAGCGTGAAGCGCAAATGCCGCTCGTTCTGTAGCACGATGCTGCGGTTCCAGGGCGTCAGCGAGGTGGACTTTGTACGCCGGCTTATCAGTTGCTCCAGCTGCGAGTCATTGATGAATGCCCAGTTGTAGCTCGAACGATGCCCATCGCTCCCTTGACGTAATATAAACACGTATAAAAATTGCAACTGACTGGCATCCCGTGCTACTTACATTCCACCAACACTTGCTCCGCCGACTCCCAGCTGTGCCTTAGCGCGTGCACATCAGCTGGTAGTTCTAAGAGATCGTAACGCCTCTGATTTGTCTCCGTGTTGAGGCACTCCCCGCAGCGGCAATGATCACGTAGCCAGAACTCATCAAGCTCTACAATTTTGCCACTTCCAGAATGCTTCAGCTGCAACATCATAATTATTGAGCAGAGAAAGCCTCGACTGATTCGCAATGAAGTGAGTCGATCAACTGACAGCGCAGCTGGCAGATTAGCGTTTGCCCCCCTACCAAATTGAATGTTCTTATCATCGCGAAGACTACACTTAAAAAAATACTGTCTTAAAGGTCTTCTATACTTTATTAAAAAACGGCAAAAAAAAAATAAAATAATTAAAAAGGTTTAGATGCTGTTAACATGAATGCAATCATAAATGCAATCCCAAAATATATCTCGAGTATTTATTTATACCTTGAGAATTGGACCGATTTGAAGTTATTGTCTTCCCTAATCCAAGCATATTTACATTAAAATTATAATCTAAGTCCACATCAAAGTAGTACTGGAAAAGTATGTTATGTGAACGTAAACAGTGTTGGAAAGTTCATTCAATAAGCTGAACTGGTTGTACAGTTGACAGCTTACATTTATTTAAAGCAATTTCAGTAACTTGAACAAATTTATTTGTAGGTAAAAAAACAATAGCATAACAATAAACCCGTTTTATTAATTTATAAACACAGCAGGCAGATAAGAATGAAAACCACAATCACATCGTGGGCCGATGAGGTGGAGGCAGACTATGTAGATGGACTGCCGCCATCCAAGGAGGTTGTGGATGGAGACTACAAGCATGTTACTGAGTACAAGTTCAACGAAGAGGGCAAGAAGATCAAGGTGGTGCGCAGCTTCAAGATAGAGAAGAAGATTGTTTCGAGGGCAGTTGCAAAGCGTCGCAATTGGACTAAGTTTGGTGACTCCAAGCTCGACAAGCCAGGTCCCAATTCGTATACCACCAAGGTGGCCGATGAGATCCTGATGAACTACATGGGTTCCAAAGATTTTGAACACACCCAGGATCCGCTGGATGCCAGCAAACCCATTGCCAAGTGTCGCATATGCAATGGCGAGCATTGGTCAGTCAAATGCCCGTACAAGGGTACGTCCATGGATATTGAGAGCAAGGCAATTGCGGCAGCAACTGCAGCTGTGGGCGAAACCAACAAGACGGGCAAGTATGTACCGCCATTCCTGAAGGAAGGCGCTAAAGGACGTGAGCGCGACGATTCATCAGCCGTGCGCATTTCCAACCTATCCGAGTCAATGACCGAGGATGATCTCGAGGAGTTGGTCAAGAAAATTGGCCCACACACCAAGATGTATCTGGCGCGTGAGAAGAACTCGGGCTTGTGCAAAGGATTCGCCTACGTGCACTTCAAATATCGCAAAGATGCAGCTGAGGCAATTGAAGTACTCAACGGACATGGCTATGATCACTTAATCCTAAGCGTGGAGTGGTCCAAGCCGCAAAACTAAACACATCTTATCCGATGCCTCGCCGCATATGTCCTTTAGCTGTAAAAAGCACAAAGTTGCGCAGGGATTGAGGCAAAGTTGAAACAAACTAAAAAGTTTAAGTAAATCCGATAATGCCACGTTTTAAATGCGAATTTTTTACACGTGACAGCACAAAGAAATTCCCACACAAATATATACGTTAGCAGATACACATACATACTCACACACGCTCACATACAGACGTAAATACGGAAAGGAAAAGCCACTTAAATGAAAGACAGACGTGAAGAAGAAAAGCTGGCGAAACACCACTAGACTTTGGCTGACTGGAACATTAATAATTAAATTGAAGAACAGAAAAGTCTTATGCACGGGCTCACAAACCAGCTGAAAACTCAAACTCCGCCCACACTAGGTCCCCACCACGCCTATTCACCTCCAATAGTGATGTGGCCTCTGGACAGCCCTGGCCTGCAGATGTTGGCGTTGGAATAGTGCACGGTGTAGTGAACTTAAATACACTTTTAAATGGCCTGGCTTGGCTCTGTGTGTAAAGTGGAGGATGTGGGGACAGATCAAAGCGAAACCCACATACATAAGAAATGTATACCTGCAGTTACGAGCTTTGTTCCTGTCTTGTGTATGTGTGTGTGTATTTGACGAGGGCATGGGGTAGGGGCTGGCGACGAAAGCAAATTCTCAAACAAATTACTGAATAATTTATAAATTAACTTTTTCTTGGGCTCGTTCGTTCATTCGCCTTTGTGCGCGACGACAATGGGGGAGGCATTGGAGAAGCTTGATTCGGTTCGCGTACCGGATGGGGGACCTGCTGGCCGTTTGTTTGCTTTTTTCTTGCACCTCCCACTTCGGTCTAACTATGTATGTAGGTATGTATTCATAGTGGTGCGGCTGGCACGCACATTTGCCCGCTGGGCAGTAACCACAATGGCAGTTGGCTGCGCGGCTGGCAGCTGGCGGCTGGCGACTGGCGGGTGGGTCGGTTCTCAGGGGCATTTGAATATTCAAATGGTATTTCGTGGCATTTGCTGATGTTTCTCCTGCTGCTGTGGCTGTTGCTGTTGTAGTTGCTATTGTTGTTGTTATTGTTGTTGTTGTTATTGCGCTTTAAGCATATGACCGTTATTTACTGTTTTATTGCACGCGGGCGCACACAAAAATTGCTAAAATAATTACACAGTTGCCGGCACAGCAAGCGGTTGGCGGGATCCAGGAGGCAACCATCCTAGCAGCCAGCGACCACGAAAGCAGCAACTAAATAAAATTAATCCTCAAATGGCCTCAAGCCCTCGCCTCAGCCAAAAAACCCATACTTTATGAGCGCGTATTTGGCCAGCAGTCTAATACAAACTATTGCTAAAAAGTTGCTCTACAACACAAAACCACGTTTAAGCCATTAATTCGCTAAGTTCTAACACTTACCAGGTATGGGTCCGCAGACGCGTGGTATTATTTCCAAAATGGCCGAGCATGAGGGATCCTCGAAGCATAGTTGACGAGCCAATATGCAGTTCAAGATCGCAACGGCTCCTTTAATGGTCGAACCTGCAATAAGAAAAAGATAATTATATTAATTGTAATTGCAAGAGTGCATAAATGTATAGATGCTTGGCTTTTAGGCATGCATAAATGTTGAGAATCCAAATAAGATTCTATAAGCAATCGAATATATAATTAATTTAATTCATATCCATGTTTTATATGTCGCTTCGATAAAATCTGTGAAATCAAAATATTCAAAACAAATTGTTTTCCAAACGTTAACATGGAATTGGATCCCGACTTTGTCAAAGAATTCGCATGCCTCAAGATCTCCACACGCGACATAAGTGCCGAGGAGCTGGCCAAGTTTGACGCAAATGTGCCCCTTAAGCCACGCACCCAGGTGAAGCATTCATCATACAAACATGTACCGCAATTCTTTTATGTGCCGCCACCACCGGATGATAAGCTGCGGCATTTGTTGCGACGCGAAGCGCAATCGCTGTTCCTGCAGCAAAAGTCCGAGGAGCTGCTGGATAACGAAGAACTGCAAGAGCTGTGGCGCCTTTTGGAGCAACATGTTACAGAGACCACCGCTAAGAAGCAGCAGTTGATCAGCTACGACGACTACTGCAAGCTGAGGTCTATTATTGACAAAAAGTGCCGCAAGTATCTCACGACACGTTTGTTTGCGCAACTGCTCAGTGATTCACCCTACCTGGGCAGCGTGGAGATTGCCTCCGTGTTCAATTATACAATGCGCAAGGTGTGGCTAACGCAGTGTCGCATTGGACTCTCCTTTTACGATGATGTCGGCCAGGGCTACTTGCGTGAGTTCGATTTGGAGAACTACATTGTGGACTTAATACCAACTTTGGTGCAGGTACGCGATTGCATGGATCCCGCGTTTGAAAGGTTTTACGTGTGTACGGTGGTGAAGAGATTTTACTTTTTCCTCGATCCTTTGCGCACGGGGCGTATACGCATTCGCGACATTCTAGTCTCGGGCATGATTCACCAGCTGATGGAACTGCGGGACGAGCCAAAGCCATCTGAGTCCGGGCCCACGCAGTTCAACTACTTTTCCATGCCCACCGTGCTTGCGGTCTATGGGAGCTTTCTCAATCTGGACCTGGATTGCAATGGCCTGCTCAGTAAGCAGGAACTCAGCAGATATGGCTCAGGCACGCTCACATCAGTATTTATGGATCGTGTGTTCGAGGAGTGTCACACATACGATGGCGAAATGGACTACAAAACATTTCTGAGCTTTGTCCTAGCTTTGGAGAATCGACAGGTGTGAGTCCAAACTAAGTTTTTTTTGCGTCTTATAAGTAGCTTTATTCAATTGGTTCTCGTGGAGATTTGTTGCTTGTTTATTAACACAATTACCCGCTCGTATAGACATCTTCCTCGTTGCACTACTTATACCGTATGTTGGACGTGCAGCATACTGGCTACCTGACGATTCAGACGCTTAATTACTTCTTCAAAGGGATTGAGGAGCAGTTGGTACTTAGTGCCGATGTGGTCAGGTTTGAGGACTTCAGCAATGAGATATTCGACATGGTTAAGCCCAAGGATCCGTGCAAGATAACACTAAAGGATCTGAGCAGTTGGTAGGTTCTGCAAATTTTATTTTCTCTTTCTTTGTATATTCCACAAAAATTACCGTTTAACCGGTTACGTTTAACAATGTCCATCGTGTGCAGCGGCCAGGCTGAGACTGTGGTATCCATATTAATTGAATTTCATAAATTCTGGGCTTACGAGAACCGCGACGACAATCCGCAGAATGCATAATGGACGCATGCCACACGGCGGTAGCACCAGCATCAACAGCAGCAACAGCAACCAAAGTAAATGCGGCAACAACATTAAGCGAAATTTAATTAAAATCCCGAACAGACAAATAACATCAGCATACACACTCTTACAAATAAGGCGTCAGCTCTTTGTGTCTGGCGCTGACTTTGACTACAGAAAGGCTCTTTCAGACTAACTAAAATTAATGTGAATCTTCTTGTTCAGTTTCCGATTCAGCCTTTGAGCAGAGCTGTAAACAGTTGCTCTGTTACCGATTCAGTCTTGCAGAAGGATTCTAAGCCAAAAGCAGCAAACATTATGTAGCAGACATTTTAATTAACCCATTATAGTTTTTACTTTATAATTTTCCACAAAGTCCAGTTAAGTAAAAAAGGTATATTCATTTAGAGCAGATTCCACAGCACTGCTGCTGGGATATGCAAACCTTCCCACTGCCATTGTCAACACTCAACAGACTGCAATGTGTTTATATAGCTAAACAAAAATTATTTTATATACAATTCGTGTATGTGGCAGCTTCGACCATAAATTATTTGTGCATTGACATTTTGCGCTCATTAAATTCTCAGCAAACGAAAATATTTACTTAATTTGACTGGGCTTTAAAGTAAAGTGGTATTTGTTGCATCTGCTGTAATCTGGTGCTGGAAGGGAGCATGGGGCATGCGGATGCTGCTGCCCCAGAGATTATAATAATTTTATGACTCTTGGCAGTTGTAAGAGCGGATATAATGCAGAATCTCCTACTCTCTAACCGGGCAACGGTTTATAAAACATTCATTTCAATTTCATTTCATTACGTAGAAATAAACCAAGTCATTCAGCCAAGCAGGCAGCATGGCAGCCGGGCAGGCAGTCAGGCAGTCAGGCTGTCTGGCAGAGGGACAACCACATAGTTGAATGAAGAGTCAGCTTGGGGCTCAGCTGGTGCCTTGCTTGCTCGCCCGCTTGGCTGCTGTCCATCTCTATAGGATGTGCTGCGACCAGCGAGCAGCCCATCCGGCGGATGCTCAGTAAAAGTTGTAGCTACTTCTGACCCGACTCCCTCTTGCTGCCGGGCGCTCATTAACGAAATGACCGCTTGCATATTGCAAGCAGATACGGCTGTTTGGAAGCATGGGGCAGGCAAAAGAAATGCCTTCAAAAATTCAGGAATTGCATGCAACGGCAACAGAGGCAACACCCGTTTGCAGGAAGTGGCCTACTGCCAGCGGTAGCTGTAACAACAATGGCTGCTAACTGTAGCAGTCAGAGGCACTGGCAGTTGCACTTGCAGTTTGCAGTTCGCAGTTCGCAATTCGCAGTTGCACCACCACTACCAACACCACCGTCAACAACAGTGCCAAATGCCGCACAGTCAAAAGTTTTGTGGCAGTCGCGGCACTCGAATTGTTTGCGGAAATACAAATAAATAAAATGCTGAACGAAAATTGCGGCAACTTGCACTAGCAACTTACAACTTGCGACTTGGAGTAAAGTTACCGTATGCGGGCGGTCTCTCTCTCTCTCTCTCTCTCTCTCTTAACTCTGGTATGCAAAGTGTTTTATGGTTATTGGTCGCTTAGCAGAAGTAGTTCTGTATAGCCATGCATCTGGACTGCCCAGGCTGTTCCGATGACAGCCTAGAAATTATCAACGCTAGCTAGCTGACTGTTTGGCCGGCACCCACACTCACACCCACACACACACAAACAAATAGTCGCCGACGGCCCGATTACCGAGCCCCATGCGACCCATTCGAAATCACTTAAAAACACAAATCAAGCAAAAGTTGAAAACACACAATAACAATTGTTTCGGGACACACCATAAATTTACATGCCAACTGCGGGGGCAGGCACCAGACACTCACTGCTACGGCTACATAGAAAAAAAAAATAGGTACATAAATATAGCAGCCGCTGCCGCTGCCGACGCCTACGCCTCCACCTCGAAAGACAGGACCAGCGACCAGCAACCAGAACAATTCGTTTCTGTCACAATCAGATTCGGATTGGGCACAAAAATTTCGAGTTCGCGTTCCCATTTTGTATTTCGTATTTCGCGTTTCACATTCGCGTTTCGCGTTCGCATGTTGCCGCCATGTTTCATGAATTATTTTCTCAGCCAAAAACTTTTCCAAACTTTTCACTGCACATAAAGAGACTGAGAGATATGGAGAGAGAGAGAGAGAGAGAGTGCGGACAACATAGGAAGTAGTAGGCAAGACATTCACTGCCGGCTGTCCCTTAGTCTGACTCTTTGCTGCGTTTCTTTGGCCTGGCGCATGTTTCGATTACCATTTTGCCGGCTCCCGGTTACCGATCGAACTGTAGAAGGAGCTGAAAGCCTGTGCCAATGTTTCACATTTGCTGCAACTTAGCTCCCGCTGCTGCTTAAATTTCAATTGTGTGGCATGGGCCATGGGCTATGGGCCGCTCGACTCGAGAGCACTCTGTTGCAGGCTTTAATAAATTATGGGAACATTCCCACCAGCGGGACGAGGTGGGCTGTTTGGATAGGCAGCTGCTACGGCTTGTGCCTCGCCGTGCACTGGCCGGTGCCATTCACGTCACTTGGAAAAAGTTAATACAACAAATGCGCTTCACAACAACAACATCAACACCAACAACAGCAACAATAACACTCAACGGGGCCAATAACAACGACAACAGCAGCAGCAACAACGACAACAATGCTGTGAAACGACCGCATTACGAGCTCGCGAATTGTTGGCGCTTCACATTGGCCGTAAGCTAAAAGAGTCCGACACGGAGTTGGGGAGTCCGACCAACCGCTGGCATTGGCAACAGCAACAACAGCAATAGTAACATCAACAACAACAAAAACATGGCCAAGAAATGGCAGCTTTACAACTTCCGCCCAGCGACTGTGGCGAGTAGCCATGGATTATAAGGAAAAAGAACACGAACAGCAGTAAGAGCGCAGAACGGAGAAGTAACTGGTAACTGTAAAATGTATGTTATAGTATTCCGCTTTACTTATATTTTTTTTTTTTTTTTGTTTTGGTGGTGAATGGTGGACTCATCTCATGTCATTCGGGATTATTTTGTGGGTTAAAAACTAATTTGCGGTCATGAAGTGGATTTGGTTGTTCGTGTGCGTCCTTTTTGCTGTTGCCTGTTGGCTGCTGGCTGTTGGCTGTTGGCTGCTGTTGACATTGCGCCCAGTCCATAAATATGCAACAAAACTGGCAACTAACTAGCTTTGCTTCATGTTCACCCGGCCCGCTGACAATTGGCCGCATTCGCCATGCACTTCATTAGCATACCAAAGCCGGTTAGATTTAAGGTACTTATCTTGCACACACACATACACACAGTTTCAATTTGAAAGCAAATGTTTGGGTTCAAGTTCAGCTGCACAGAGACGAGGCAGGCAGTTGACCTGTTGAGAGTTCATGAGCAAATTATATTATTTGATTACGTTTATGGGTCAGCATCTCGTGCCGGCAGTCGTGCGTTGACATTTCAATTTTAATGGTCGCATTTAAATTGACACGAGCTGACTCGAATGCCTTCGATTCCGGCCAATCAACAACAACAACGATAACAACGTCAAATTGTCGCCATGGGCATTTTTAATGTCCGATCCCTTGAATCGGGTGCTGAGGCCATGTTCCTCGCACTTGCCAGGAATCTGGCAGAACTCAAATGGAGGAGGAGGCAACTGTTGTTGCTGTGGATTATGGTCAATTAAGTGAAAATGGCATTATTGTTATTATCGTCACGACTGTTGTTACTGTCGTTGTCGTTGTTGTCGTTGTTGTCGTTGTTGTTATGCCTGTTCTTGTTATTGTGTTACTTAATTTTATTGGTTTCAATCCATTTTGCTGAGAGTTCTAAGAATTATTGATTGAATAATTTGCGTATGTCAGTAAATTGATCCTAAAACAAACTATTGTGCCCAAATCTTCTTCCTTGACCTTTTCTGAGTTTCTTCTTGCAAATTAATAGGCAAACTGTATGGCTTAACCTGATAATTAAAAATTTGTAAATAATTTTAAAATAAATTTTAGCCTTAGACAGTTCTTGCCTTTAATCTTTAATTTAGAAGGCATTTTTATAGTAATACGCAATGATTCCTTAAAGTGTATAATTTTTCATAAAAAAAAACTCCTTTGCTAACAAAATAAACACAATAAATGAAATACATTGGCAACTGTTCAATGTTGTTAGCGGCAATTATCGAAGGCAAAACATAATAAACATGTCAGTAAACAGAGTTCACAATGATTTGATTACATTATTATAAAACAATTTGCATTCGATAAAAGCGAGAGACAGCAGCAGACAAAGTCATAAAAGTCGCGCAATGAAAACTGAGCGAGTTTTTCCCGCTGTCCCGACTTGACTTGATGGGCCATTTTTGCTGGCTTTGAAAGCCTCACAAAGAAAATATGCAAAACGTGCATAAATCTCGTCGTTTGATGGGTGAGAAGTTGATGGGGACGGAACGAGGCGAGGAGAAGGGAAGGTAGTCGGAAATCACAGAGTCCGCATCCAGAAAGTCTGTCGAAATCGAAGCGCGTTAGTGGGGAAACAATTTTCAGAGCGCGCGGCAGCTGTCAGGGAGGGGGCGAGGCTGCGCATGCAGAATAAATGATTTTCTATTTGTTAAGTCAAAGTGAAAATTCTTGGCCTATGCAAGAGTGTGTGTGTGTGTGTGTGTCTGCGTGTGTGTTTGTAGGCTTTGAGTGTTGACATTTCTTTGAGCCGCCATCACTCACAGCAAATACAAACGAATCCGTTGCGAATGCAAGAAAAACATTTGAGCATTTACATTTTCTCACTCGCCTGCCAAAATTGTGTTTTGGATTCGTCCAACCCCCCAACGCTTTGAGTCCTATTTCGTCTCATTTACGAGACGCACATATCATAGGCGTGTCAGGCACTCCTGCACATCCCGAAAGAGGTCAAAAGCCGGCACATATGTCAAGTGTTGGCAAAGAACTGAACTGAGCTGAAAAGAGGCCAGCATTTTGTGACCGAGCGACCAGGCGACCCTGTCGCATGCTGCACGCCTTGCCCCTGGTTGCCGTGCTTAGGAAATATAAATTTTTATTCTTATCTTTTGCATTCTTGCTCTCACTTTTGTTCCATTTTTATGCGATGCTGCTGCTGCTGCTGCCTTATCCTTTTTTCTCTCTTATTTTTTACGTGTGTTTCGTTCATTGTTGTAAATTATTTATGCCTGCGTAAAATATTCAAAGCTCGGCGCACTGACGCGAAATGTGAAAGAGAAAACGCACTACAGCCAGCAGCTGACGGTGGCGCAACGCGGGGGCAGCAGCAACAAAAAGCAGTCCAAGTTATTATTCATAACACAGCAGCATTAAAGTGTAAGGGAGTATGCGACAATTCCCACAACCATTTGTCCAGCCGTACCGACTGCCGCCTACCGCATACCGCCTGACGTCGCTGGGTGTGGAAGTGGGCGTGACAAGCCCGGCTGCTGGGCTGGATGACTGGCTGGCAAGTCAATGGCATAAATCATTTACAAGCTTCACGGCACCAGCAACTACAACAATAACAACAACATCAGAAACAAAAACCAAATTTGACAATAATACTGAACCATCTAATTCCGGACTTTGTTTGCCGTTTCGATTTCCCGGCCCGGTTTGTGTGAGAGCCGAAAAAGGATTTGTTGCGTTCGCTGTTTATTTTGACAACTTTTCAGGGACTTTTTTTTAATTAATTAAAGTGCTTTGCTCGGCTTATTTTCGGGCATTTTGTACACCTTGCAATTAGCATTGCGTCAGCGAATATTGTTTCTGAGCCCTGTTATCAGGCTGGCAGCAGGTCGTAATGCTGATTTAATAATATTTTGTGCCTGGCAACTGGCTTAAAGTGCAGCCTAAAGTCTTAAAAATACGGCTCCAGCTCCCCGAGTGCTAGACCTTAATAATATCAAGCGAAATAGGTCATTAGAGCAGGGCGCAAAGTTGTCCGCACAAAAACTTACATTACAAATTGAAAAATTTTACACGTGCGCAAAACCTTTCGCCACTGCAATGGCAACTGTTGAAAGTTAAAAGTCGACACCAAAGTCAGGTCTTTGTATTAACTTAACATTTTGACACCCGGCGAGCAGCACACCGCCCACAACACTCACACAGCCGCACTGCCACACTCGAAGATACACTCGCCCACACAAGTGGTGCCTGGTTCAAGAGCGTAGCCATAAGGTTTTAAGTGGCAATCGGTTTCGGCTTGGGCTATCAAGCGTGCCTCCACGGCTACACCCATAGTTACACACAGACATGCACCTACGCACAAACACAAATACATTTACAACTGCCGTTCCTTGTAGCATTTCTCCGCTTTTTGTTCTGCAACAATGGGAGCAAGCGCCTTGCTTTTCTTTTACCGTTGCCAAAGGTGTTCGCGTTGAATTCAACACCGAGCATCCATCCAGAGGCAGCATTGAGTTGGCAGTCGGCATCATTATGCTGCATTCTGAAACCGGGTATATTGCCTGTATATAATTAACTTGATTTCTATTGACATCAGAATGCACTATATCTCTATAAAGTGCATATACGTTGATTGAAAATGATTTGAGATATATTTTTATATTCAATTTCTTTTCTAGTACTGTGAACTTCTTGTTGACTCTTTAGACATTAATTTGATATGGAGTCCTTAGAAAATTAATTGCCTTGCTTAACTAATATTTTCAGTTAATTATTAAATTCAAAAATATTCGTTTATATCCTTTCATTTCTAGGATAAGCCTCGCATTTTACTCAGAAGAAATTGCAGAGTATCTCAGCGTCAGGTGCTGATGCATCAGTAACTACTGTTGCCGTTGCCTACTTACAAGACTTGGCTGCCTCAAAAGCGACTGCCGGGGGCGAATGGCGGCTGGTGGGTGGGGCAAGTGGCTGAAAAATATTGTCGCGCATTTGTTCGCAGCTTACGAAAACATTTTTCTTAACACGCTCAGCCATTTTTTGCACGCTGCTTGTAGTTTTTCGCAACTTTTGTTTGCTGCCCGCTTTAAGCGACGCGTTTTTCTTGCTCAACTTCAATTTGGACCGCAGAGTGCACAATTTAAAGCATTTACGAGCGCAATTTGTCTGCGGCGCCAAAGTCGCAGACCGCAGTCACAGTCGCACGCTCATCCAACTCCAGTACCAGTTGAGTTTACATATATATAATCTTCTTTTTTCTTTTTTTTTTTTGGTTTTGCCCCGGCGACGTGTTCTGTGCAGGATGCAGGTCGGACAGCCTGGCTGACTCTCTGGCTGACATTTTTCTTGGCGTAAATCTGGCAGCAGCAACTTTAGCTGCTTTTTGCAGCTCATTGAATTTCGTGTACTTTTGTCTGCCATCGCCATAAAGGTATATGCACTAGCTCCAACTTCCCGGCCCGTTGCTTTGAGCAAACTTCGATGCAACTAAATGCCAAACAGAAACTGTTTTGCAGCATTCCACTCTCATGGCATTGAGGCGTCTCCAACCTGCGGGCTTTATCTGAAGTTCTGGAGTACTCTGCATATGCCTGACTCTATTTGGGAAGCAGTGACAAACACTTTGCATTCCTCGTCCTCCCCCCAGTCTTGCATCACTCTCCTAGACTTTGCAGCTAGCTGGCGTTTATTGTCAATACGAAAGTTTTACACATTTTACCAACTTCTTTTCTTCCTAGCTTGTGCGTAAAATTGTGTAAGCGGATTTTTGCTGCATATCCTGCGGGCACCATTTGGAATGGATTCGAGGATGTGCGGTGTCTGGTGTGTGGTTAGACAGAAGTCGAAGTCATCTGCAGCTAGTGCCACACGTGTGTGGCCTGTACTCCGATTTAAACGAGTTGAACCAAACGCTTTAGCGTTTAGTTTGTGTTAAAGTTTCATGGAATTGGTGTTGGCTGTGGGACCACGCGTCCACACCCACACGCCCACACGCTCAATCGCCTGACTCTGTGGCGTGTAATTTATGGTCCGTTGCCACACACAACTTTGTATGCAGCGCTAATCGCAGGTCAATTTCATAAACAAATAACACACAGCTGCTATCTGACCATAAGTGCCACTCGTAGACCCTTGCCCCATGGCGCTTGCACCCGCTCCTGCCTTGCTTACGAGCCGTGGTCATAATGTGAAGTTGTGGTGCACACACCGACAGTATCTTATCTTAATTATAGATCGATACACAAAGCTCTCATGTCCAGAGGTGTCTGCCTGTGTCTACCGGCGGTCGCCCGCCCCTCCCGCTGCGTGTCAAAACTAATTCCTGCTGCCAAAGCCTTGTGGGCCGTCTGGCTGTGGCTCGGTGCAGGGCCAGCAGTTTCCCGTCCTGTCATGAGCTGACATAATAATTTATACCGATTGTCTAGCTCCAGAGCTCCACTTATTGAGTGACTCCGTCTCTGACTGTCTGTCTCGTCTTGTCAGTGCACAAAGTATGACTCAATTTAAGCTTGCCAAGGCATTAGGCAAAATGTCAATGTCACCCACCCAAAGTGTGTATGTTTGTGTATGAGTACGCCAACAGATGTGAATCTGAACTAGGGCTCTGCCAGCTGTCAAACCAGTGCTAGAGATTTTTACCTTGAGACAGTCCAATCTGCCGACAGTTAGCAGCCAAAGGGCAACAGCTTCATCAGCAGCCACTTTTCCAAACCCTCAATCTATTTCTCTCTTTCTCCTTCTTTCTCTCACTCTCTCTCTCTCTGTCTCTCTCTCTCTCTCTCTCTCTCTCTCTCTCTGTCTCTAGTTATCCATCACCGTAATTGAGTGTACTTCCATGGTAATCAGAGCAAACATCTATAAGTGTGCAAGGTATGAAATTTACAAATAGACCCAAAGCATACTCAATTGATTTTCCAAGCCACAAAATTAAATTCTGCTGAAGAGTTGGCCTGCCATTCCGTCGTTCTGCTTCTTCCCAATTGAATGCATGCACTTTGCGTTTTATTACCGCTCTAATTAGAGCCTGACAGCAGTTAAGGTAGGGACTGAAATGATATTCATAGCATTGATGTGCTCAAGGTGGAGCAGCACTCATTTGTTGGTATATGCCTATGTGTGTGGCAAGTTCAGACTGTTGCCAGCTGTGTTGGAAGGTTTTGGTATTACGGCAACAGCAACAGCAACGACAACGACAACGGCACGATACCAAAACAAGGTGAGCCAAAATGTATGCAGCACTAACGGACGACTTAGTGGAACACAAAACACAAATACCAATAGCAACAGCAACAACAACACGAGCAACAATCGAGGTGGCAAGTCGACAGCAACCAACTGTTTTATAGCCAGCGGCAATGCAATGCGAAAAGGCAAAAAAAAATCACACTGGGAGAAAAAAAGAGGCTATTGGCTTGGATTTTAAGCCAGTAAAATGTGCTGTGGAGTGATTTTTATCATAATCAGATTAGATAATAAAAGGATCAAAGTTGAGTAAATTGATTTTGGTGTTTAGAGAAATAAACAAAAATTAAAAAAAAACAGTAGGATGAGAAATTTAATAGTAATAATTTAATAATAATAATAACCTTGTAGGCGGGTACTCAAAAGGATCAACGACAGGCAATGCACAAATCCTATCTAATCCTTTTCTATTCTAAGCGTGTATAATAAATTTTCAATTATTTTAACCACTTTAATTGAAGCTACCTATTTTTACGTAAAGTGCAAGACCAAATTGCTAAAATTGCGCAGAAACAAAACAAGCAGCAAGGTCCCCATTCAATATGTGTGTGTATTGGTTGGTTTGTTGTTATGTATGTGTGTGTCTAAAGAATTCTTTACGAACCGAAAACTGAAAGCCACATAGAAACAATGCCGTAGAGAAAATGTCATGTAAGGCATCTCTGTCTCTCTCTTTCTCTCTCCTTCTGCCTCTCTCTCTCTCTTTCTATTTCTCTATACATCTACGTATTGTCGCAAGTGAAGCAAGGCATTGGACGTTACTCATACGCATCGTGTCCGCTGATGAGTTGACCGATTGAGCAAGGAGCGTCGCTAACGTCATCATTGCGAATGTGGCGCCACTCGGTGGCAACGTGACACATTTCCTATGGCATTGGCCCAACTTTCGAAGTTTATGAGCACGCATGGCCTGTCTGACAAGCCCAGTACTGTTGTGCTTGAAGCCGACATGGTTTCTTTAAGTCTGTAAGCCGGTTTGTAATTGCTTTAGCTGCACTGAAGTAGATGGATATAGTTAGCTAAGCGCAGCTCAATCGGGTTCAAGGCAGACTAAATATATATTTATAGATATATTATTTACCTGGGCTATCTAATCAGCTGATAAATCAATCATAATTGTGGCATGTCTGACAATCACCGCAAGGCAAACAATAGCCACAAGATAAACAATTAAATTAAGCCCAAACGAATTGCCAAAGGACTGTCTCCTGGATAATGACCGCCAAATCGCCAATGAGTCCCAACGCTTCGTCCGTATTCTGCTTGCCCAGCAGATTCGTAGTCGCGCGCACCCAGAAACCAGGCAATGAATTTTTTTTTTTTGGTACTCAATAAACGACGACTTCGGAGCCAAAATGGCAATAAAAACGGCAATTGATAAGCGCAGGCCCGCCAAATAAGCAAACAATCAAGTGAACTGCGAACGGCCAGGACAACCGAAACCGAAACCGAAAAGCCGAAACCGAGACCCACACCGAAAGCGACCATGAAGGAGTGCACGAAGCATGGATTCGGGATGAGGGGGTGCCATGGTGGAGCCAACAAGCCAACAGGCAAACAAACAATCAAACGATAAACGGATGCCAAGTGGCAAGGGGTAGGGGCCGAAGCAGGCCGAAAGCATTTCAACCTCAATTTGGCAAATTCTATTACGATAATAAGAGAATGATGGGGGAAGGGCGGACAACGCCACCAATTCGTAGTGTATGGGTGGCGGCAAATAGCCGGAAAATGTTTTATGTGCTGGCAACAATAACAACAACAGCAACAATAGCAACAAAAGGCAGTTAAAAGCAAAACAATGCATTGGCCGCCACTTGAAGTGTATACAAAAATGAGTGAGATCCAATTTCAGTTCGATTGTTATCCAATTTCTGAGCAAATAAGTGAAAATGTTTTCATTCTCATGCCTTCGAGGCATATAACAATGAATTTACTGAGAGCTCGTTTCTGAATTTTTGCTTGTGTGTGTGTGTGTGTGTGGCTGTGTGACTGTGTGAGTTAAGCATGTCAATAATTTGTCTAGAGCTCTGTCGCCAGTCTAACCAAAGCCAAGTGTAAATAACAGGCAAGTCGGAATAGAAATGGTGCAAATATCAGCAAATGAAATAAATGAAGCCAGCACAAAAGGATTGCGATATAGTTGCTGAGAGGCAGCAAGGAGCATGGAGCGTTAGTGCTGCGTTAAGCGGCTTACCAGCTAAGCTCTATGTCTATCTCAATCTCGTGCTCTATTGCTATCCTTATCGCTCCGTCTCTGTGTCTGTCGCCACACAGCATTGACGAAATCTAAGTCGAGACCATTTTCTGGCTGGTGCTTTTTTGTTGTTTTATTTGGCTTGTGAGCATTAAGCATCTTTTGATTTTAAGCCCGATTAGAAGCATTAAAGCGACGCTTATCCAAGTGGAAAAGGCAACAACAATAAACAGCAACCAGTCGGAGCCATAAAAGTGGCAGCGTCTGATTTTCCATCCCCCTTCCAGCCAAGTGCAAAGCATAAAATGCAAATCTGCGATTTGGTTTGTTAAACATTTGCTTAACCACAAAAATGAAAGCAAAGAAAAAAGGAGAAGAAAAAACACAAAAAGTAGCTCAAACACAAGTCGCTCGTTGTTGTCACACAAGGGGAGTGACAAAGTCATGACAACAACAACAACAACAGTGGGAGAAAAACAAAAGCGGAAAAGCACATGGCAGAGGGAAATATGCCAGATTATGAGACAAGGGCAACATATGCCAAGCAGCAAGAATCTTGAGAGAAATATGTAGAGAAAGTATGAGAGAAAGAGAGAAAGAGAAAGAAAGAGATGGAGAGGGAGGGGGGGAGACATGGTGGGAAAATAAACTGGCCAGCAGGCGAGTCCATATTTGGCTTAAGAGTGTGAGGCAGCGGGCGCTAGGAGGAGCTAACGCAAATGAAGGCAAATTACGTTAAATAGAAAAGAAAACTTTTCCACTTTTTAACTTTGGCGCACGACTCGGAACTGGCAACCGGCAAGCGGCAACCAGCAAGTGGCAAGTGGCATATGGCAAGCAGCGTGCAGCGTTGCGCGGTTGTTGAACATTTTACAAACAATTTAAGCGTCGCATTAAATTATTGTTACGCTTAGGCTTTAAGGCAGCTGCCAGTGCCAGGTCCAAATGTTTTCCATTTGCCTGATGCCTTGACTTTTATGGCCCAAGTCGCGCGTATTCTCTGCCCCTTTCTCTCTCTAGCTAGACAGCTCGCACCGTCTCTGTCTAGCGCATAGATGTGCGATAAGAGTGAAAAATGGTAAATTAAGCTAAAGAAAAGCGGCTTCATCTTGAAAACAAAACCAAAAGTCTTTGTTGCTGCTCTAGCTGTAGCTGTAGCTGTTGTTGCTGTTGCTTTTGTTGCGGCGTGCGTCAGACTAAATTAGAGCAAAAACTTAATTTGCCTTTTGGCTGCGCCCAAAAGTAGGCAACAGTAACAGCAACAGCAATGCCAACAGCAACGGCTACGGCTACGGCAATGGCAACGCGAACACCGAATCAAAAGGGAAAATGGCGCAAAATAACAATTATGTTTTAAGGCAATTGTATTGCTTTGTTTTCATGTTTTTTACTGCCCAGATTCTTGTTGTTGTTTCCTTTTGGGTTTTTTTACACTTGTAATTGAGAATGAAATAAGGTTAATTAGAGTAATGACCACTTTGCTGCTCCGGCCCTTGCTTGCTTTGTGGCCCCAGTCTCGGAGTCGCCGACTCAATGAAGACATTTCAATTTTAAAACAGCGCCAAAAACAGTTTTTGGTCAAGGCTGTTGAGAAATGGTAGCAGATTGTTGTTGCACAAGGCATTTAAGCTAGTTTACTTATTTATGTCAGAAACTTTCGGCCAACTCAGTTTGTTGACTTGTCGACAACCAACCGGAGCTATTCATGCGTAGAACTTAGTTCCCTCTGTAGTAAGTAGCCTCACATAGTATTTAGGCAAACAGTTTTGAACTATCAAACACTTGAACCCATTTACTCTACTGGAATCAGCTACAGACTACTACTAGGCTCCAGGCAGCTGCTGTGAGTGAAACACGTGTCTCTTATACATACATGTTAAATGACTTTTAATTGGTGTTAGTGCATTATATCGTCAGAGCATTTCGTCCATCTTGTTGTTGCTGTTGCTGTTAGTGCTGTTGTCGTCAACGTGTTAGCTTGTTGTGCAATAGTTTGCATGGCAATTCGGCCCAAAAACTTTGTGAACAGCAAGTTTTTTGTTTGTACCTATTACATATGTAACCACACCATATGCCCATCCTTGCAAGGGACTCTTCCTCTCTTTTTTGAAGCAGTCCGTAAACTTTTCATACAATAATAATCACTTTGTGAAAGTTTTGCGTAAGCCGTCATAGCTACCAATTCGGTGACACCCAAACTTTGGCTCTAAGGCTGAAATTACTGCTCCACCTCCACCCGGAGTCTAAGGGCAAACTTTTTGCAGACTATCTGTCGACCAGCAGCCAGGCAGTTTGCAGGCCAGTTAACAGAGCTGACACACGGCCCGCCCCATCTCCCATCGACCAGGACCAATTAATACATGTGTCGTAAACTTGGCTGAGATTTTCGTATATGTCGCCTGCCAAATGTTTTTGTTTATTATGTCATATACGACCCTAAGAGCTTCATGAGAATGTCACGCCGCATAAATGGCTACATGAATGATTAAAGCTTACATTTTGTGTACCCTAGCTATTAAGCATGGATACTCTGATTTCGACGGAAATTCACTAAATCTTTCTTTCGAACCACTAAATCTGATGTTGAAATGATTTTTGGTAAATATGAAGTAATTGTTAGATAAGATGAGAATATCATATAATATGTAATATGTTTTATTTCTTGTAGAATTATTATTCTATTTGTCTAGGGTATGAAATCTTTTGGCAACCTTTCTTTTAGACTCAAAAAAAAATTACATTTGCTTTACATGGTTGCGTCAATTGTCATTTGCGCATTTATTTATTTGAGTTTTTACCCAGGTTTTTTTTGTTATTTATTTTGGCATGTTTAAAAATTTATGTACAAATTTGATGTGCAAATTTAAATTAAATTTTTGCTGTGTGTGCGCACACACATATACACACGTCATGACTTTGCGACAATTGAAAGGCATACACGCACACACACACACAGATTTCACAAACACACTCAAACTCAAAGCCATGTGGCTGCGTTCATATGGCAAAAATAAAGCTACATATTTCATGGCGGACGGAAGCTCAAAAAAAGCGAGCAACAAAAGTCGACAAAAAAAGGGTTTGCAACTACAACGCGAACATTTGGATGATGTGTAGACCTATTCAGAGGCAAAATGAAAAAAATATGTTATATAAACAAACAAAAAAAAACGCAAAACAAAAAAATTCAAAATAAAAAAATAAAATAAACAGCAACACGCAATTTGTTGTAGTTGTTTTTGACATTTTCATTTTGAGAATGTATATGTGTGTTTTGTGCCTACGCACACATGCAATAGCGCTCATTACAAACACACACACACACAACAAATAAACACACACGTGTAGGATACGCTACTACTACAGAACGCACTCAATCATAAATGAACACACACACACACACACACACACACAGCAGCACACGCATGTGATAAGCCGGTCGAGTGGCATGTGACCAACCGTTGAACATTTACACAAAAAGGAAGTTGTTATTTCGGCTTCCGGTTAAGCGGAATTGTTATTATTTATAAGCGCACATGAATCAGGTATATAAACATACATATACATACATATGCGTGCGTGCTCGTATATATGCATGAGTATGTGTGCCCAGCACGACGTGCTTCACTTCAATTTCGTCAAAATCACTTCCTGTTAATTTATACCCAAAACATAGCCCGAATACTGAAACTAATATGCACTGAACTTGACTAATAGATAGAAATCGGAGATATTCAGCTAAGTTTATTAATTATTATATTACAGAGTGTGAGTCATTTTGACCGAGGACGAGTATAGATACATTTTAGTAAAACGAATTTATAAAGCTGGTGAGCTTACTAGGAATAAGCTATATTTAAACTAACTATAACTTAATTGATATGCTTAATTGAGAATGCTCACTTTGTAGGGTATGGGGCAGTCGATGTTCGGATTTCAGATCAGTTCATTAACTATTTTTGTTTAATGTGTGTTGTCAATCAAATTTTACTCAAGACAAATGATGTACTGTTGTTGCATTTGACATATGTCATTTGAATAAGCAGGTCAATGCCCATTTCGGCCAGCTACCCAAAAGATCCAAATTGATCGCTACAGATTAGTTTGTGTTCTCATTCTCAGCTTATTTGTGGATCCTGCAGTTGCAGCATTGGCTACTGGCATTTATTGACTTGCAAACTGAAAGTTCCAGGTGCGAGGAGAGTAGAGTAAAGTGCAATAACTGAATATTAAATATAATTGCTGCTTGTATTTTCCTGTCCAAATATTCAGCTGTTCACGTGTCCAACAATTTGTTTATCAATTTGGCAATTGTTTGGTAGAATATAAAACGTGTGTAAATGTATTTTGGCATTTTTATCTTATTTGTTTTTCATTTTTACTTGTACAAAATGTAATTGTATTTTTCGGCAATTGTGTGAAAGTATTTTGAATAAAAAAATTAAACTTTTATATGTTAATAAATTCACAGTGCATTTAAAAGTGTGCTTTAATTAACAGAATACTCAAAAATCAACAATAAAATATGTCAAAAATGTTTTTTTTCCTATTTATTTTTTTTTATCGGCGCGCAATGCACAATGACAAGAGGAATGAGAGCAAGAAAGAAATAAAAAATATATAGATTAAAATTAAAAAATATATTTGAATAACAAAAAATTGCTTAAAAATTATTGTAAATAACTTACAAGTTCTGTAAAGCAGAGACTAAAAAGAACTGCAAGGAATATATATCTTTAAAATATAGCAAACTCTGCGTTTGGTTTAAGAACTCATTATAGCATGCACATGAGAAATCCTATGGGAATCAATGTAAAATCTGCTTTCACTAAATTGGCTTAGGAATTATATATGTTTGAGGAAAGAATGCATGTATGCATCGCAAAGATTACTTTGATGTGTCAACAAAGCGCTGAATGGAAAATGTAAACGCATCAAGCGGAAAAATGGCACAAAAATAGGATGCGACATGTCTGCAGAAATAAATGTTGCAAAATGTTTTCCCAACTTCAGAGACACGCGACGCCAGCAGAAATATGCAAAGCAGCTGCGCTGATTGCTCCACACGAAGTGGCAAGTGGTAGGAGCTAGGCGGATGCAGCCCAACAAGATGTCAACAAAAATCATCGACTTGCATGGCGCGGAAATGAAGCTGGAAACGAGTTGCAGCAACTGCAGGCAGCAGCCACTGCAGCGACAACATTGGCAAAATGAAGCAATAGGAAACTATCAGCTAACTCAGCAGATTTTCCATTAAAAAACTGCACAGATTGTGCGAAAATTGAATGTTACCACCTGGTATAGCCACTATCGCACTGTGGGCCTGAACGCATTCATTGTAGGTACATAAAAAAAAGTAAATCTTTAATTATTTGGTTTCTAAGCCAAGAAATGCAGACTTTTTTAATTTGGACTTCTATTCAATATAATCTTCCAATCAAAATCTTAAGAGATTTATCTCAATCAAATGATTTTAGATGTTTTGTGCCTTTTTTCTTACAGTTTCATGTGAAATGAAACCAAGAATTACTGAATGATCTTCATGCATCAAAGCTGTACTCAGATGAGTGAGTGACAGCAATCTATGCTCATCGGCGCTCCGAAGATGGCTTTAAGATTCGTATGTTATGTGTCATTCTTCAGAATAAAACATTATTTTCCTAAAAATAATTTACCGATATAGCCATGGTCGGGTAATTAAGGACAAGTGTTTTTCTTGTGTCGTCAGCTCCATTTTCATTGCTGAGCAAACAGTATGATGCCATAGTTAATTGTTTAATATTCCAAGCTTGAGCGCCTTGGGCTCTACTCATCAATTAGTCATCTAGCACAAACACTTTAATCCAGAGGAAATTGATTTTTTACAGTGAAATTAGCCGATGCTGATGCACTGTAAGTCGCCTGCCTTTCGATCGTTAGTGGCTCAAGCAATAAAAATGCGCTCAAGTGTTGCCTGCTTAAACGAATTGTGTTCATTTCGGCTGATGTTGTTGTAGGTTGGCTTTTGCTGCTTTGTCATTACAAGAAATCCGTGCAATATTCAGCGAAGAGAATGCAACACACAACACACAACAAACAGCAACACAAGGCAGCAGCAACAACAACTTATATATAAAGTTGCGCGCACGGAACACTTCCGCAGGCGAAGAGCTTTCCGCTTCCGGTTGTGTATGGTGTATGGCGCGGCGTGGTAGCGCTGCTGTTGCTTCCTCTTCCTTCTGCCACAGCTGCAACTTTAAATATTAACAGCTAAGTGGCGTGTGTCGCGACTTGTAGGTGTTTGCCGAGTATGTGTGAGTGTTTGTGTTTGTGAGCGTTGGAGTGCTGCTTCGATTTTTCTTGCGCTTATCGCTGCCCGTCATCGACTGCGTGCAGTTACGGGAACAACCCGAACTATGAGACCAGCCAGGTAAGAACCTCTGCTTGCCCCGTTCCCGACTCCGACTCCGCCTTCGCCTACACCTCCACCTCCACCTCCGCCTTCGTCTCTGTCTACGGCCGTGCCCTATGTCGCTATCGCAACCCACTGCCGTGCCCCTGTCAAAGTGTCATTTAGATCGTAATGGTTTGATAAGAGTGCGCGCAAACACATTAAAACTCTTGCGTTACAACAGCAACAATCAGGAGTATCGATATTTGCCATCGGTTGGCATAAGCTACTCATAAGCTGATTGCCAGCCATTTGTCCTGGGCCACAAATTCACTTACTTACTGTACATCCGCCTAGTGGTGCGAGCTTGTGTTCTGAAAATAGCTAGCAATTAATTGAAATCAACAAAGGGCTGATTGAAGTCAGGTTACGTATACGCCATGTGCGCCACTTCATGAACATGATTCACTAATTACATAAATAAGCCTTTTGCTACCAGGTATCACTGGCAAAGCTTCGACTAGTGGAAGTTGGGGTATAGCTCTAACAGCTAAACAAAGCGAAAAAAATGAGATTATTAATTGGATAAGGTATTCAAATTGGCGTCTTATACACGTGCTCCTTCAAAACCAGCCCAACATAAATAAAATAATATTGTAAGAGAAAGGAAAATCAAATGCCAGGCCAAAAGTTGGATGCGCAACAATTTTTTAATTTTATGCCCAACGATTCTGCAGCTTTGAGGCAGGAAACCAAAGTGACTTTCTAATTAGTTTGGTTTGTCAAGCGAGCAACCCCAAGACGAAGATGACACACTTGACTCAATTTACACACACACCCACACACATGTCTGTGCGTTTGCGTGTATCAAAACTCATATTTGCCTTAGCTTCTGAATTTAAAGAATGCTTAGGAGAAACACACACGAAAATGTATGAAAGCAGAGAAATGGGAGGCCATAAAAATATGTTACAATGCTTCATCGTTGCCATATGAAAGAAATTATAAGGAAAAATTTGCCTGTCTGTCTGAGTATGTATGTGTATCTGTATGTATGTATTAATGCGTGTGCGAGTGTGTGGGAGATGGCAACGCGATGCCGCAATTTCCGCAATTAAATAAAAACGCAAACTTAAGCCGCGGGCGGCGAGTGGTGGCAAAATGAATGTCGAGTGTGTCGCTGTGGCGAAATATTTACATATGTTGTTGCTGGCTGCGGTTGCTGTTACTCACACAAACTCAAACACAAATACAAGCAAACACCCACACAAACGAACACACGCAGAGAGAGGAAGAGAGAGAGAGAGAAACACACCTACGCAACAACACGCAATGCGTTGACGCTTTTTGATTTGAACCTCGGCACCTACCATCAAATTTGCCCTGTGTGTGCGTGTGTATGTGTGTGTGTGTGCTTTTAGTTCATTTGAATATCACACACATGCAATGGGGTGTAGATACACACGCATGTTAATAGCTATCAACACCGTTGGCCTCTGTTTATTTCTGGCACGTATATTTAATAATTCTTGCTGGCTTTTTTGCCATTTGAAGTTAACTTTTTGCCGTTTGTCTTGCTGGCAATGGCTGGCAGGGCTGAAGGCAAACAGCTCAGTAACGGATATTTTTGGCAGTCAAGCAGCCAAACCAAGCAGCCAAAAAATCAAATAACAGCACAAAAACAAAACTTTGCTCATTTGTTGCTAACTGCGTACAATAGAGTGCGTGAGAGAGAGCGGGAGAGACAAAGAGAGGGACAGACAGAGAGAGTGAGAGTGAACGAGAGAGCAAGTTATACAGGCAATGCAGTACGTATCTTTGTATCTCTGTATATTTGGATGCTGCCGCTGCTGTTGCTGGCAGTTAAAAGAAGTACAAATTACAAATATCAACAACAGCAACAGCCGCAGCGGCAGCAATCCAAAGTAAACTCCATGCCTTGGCGCTTGCCGCCTCAAAATATGCTTTTAATTTTATATGCATAACAAATTTACGCAAAGTGCGCTTTGCCAGCGATCGCCAGGTGTCTCCTCAGTATATATGTGTGCGAAAGAGAGGGATGACAACGTCATGAAATTGTATAAAGATGCTTACTAGGGCGTTGATATGCCTTCTACCAAGAGGCGCCAAGAGGCACCTCGAGGGTCGGCCTATGCTTAGCTTGCCATTATATTAAAATTGCGACTACGTGCGGGTTAAAATTTATGCCAGCCTGTTATACTGCCAGACTGCCAGACTATCCGACAGTGTGCCAGACAGCTGGGAACTGCCTAACTGTCGTCTGCTATGAAAAGTGAATTTTGATAGATGATGTGTGCGCTGCGTAGTACATAAATATGTTGCTGCCATAGAGCGCTTTAAAAATGTTGACTCCTGATTTATTTGGCAACGTGAAATGCAAAATTATTTCAGAGTGCAGACTAGTTACAGTTTGTTGGCGCCTTTTTAATTAAACGAAATGTGCTTACGGGTTACAGCTTACACGCCAATGCCTGCCCTAGTGGCGACGTGATTATATATGTGCCACAAAACACGACCACGACGCACTTTGGTGGCCAAATAAAAACCATAAATCCTCAAAAATTGATGCTAAGCTCAGGACTTAAAACGACACGCGCAAACATACACACACGCACACACAAGCAGACCGACAGACAGGCAGATAGGCAGACAGACAGACACGTACACATAAAGCACTTTTAAGCTCGCTTAATGTGATGCACAGCAGACGAAATCTGTGGTAGTCACCTTTACGCCGATATACGTGTTTACCCTCCAAAAAAAAAAAGAATAATACTATACACACATATATATGCATGAATTTATATATTTATATAGAAATAAGAATAAAGAAAAAATATAGTACTTAATTAGCAACCTTGACTTTCAGCGCTGACACGTCGAGCTGCGTGCTTTCAAATGTTAAGCTTAAAGCTGCTTCGAAGCTGGCAGCTGGCTTTAAAGTGATTTCCAGGTGGAAACTGGCAACTGGCAAGTGGTGACTGTGGCAAGCGAGTTAGTTACCTCGGGCGAGCCACCCGCTGCTTGGTGCCAGGTATTTTGCCTTTTGCTGCGCTGGAATTTTGTGCAAATAAACACACACAATTTTTAATTTACCTTTTGCGCGCTTCGCTTGGCGCATTTTTTCTCATTTGAAGCGAAATCGAGACAGCTAGAGACCCATAAGCAGCGGTTGCCCCACAATTTTCGTGGTGCTACTGCTTGCCTTATTGTGGCTACGACTGTAACTGTAGCTCCATCTCTGTCTCCGTCTCTCTCGCCGTCTCCTTCTCCGACTGTTGCTGTTTCTACTGCTGGCAGTCATTGGCATTGCTGTAGCTTTTTGTCTTCTGCTGAATTTTTAATTTACCTGGCAACCATCGAAAGAAAACAGCAGCAGCTACGAGTTGCGAGTTTGGGTTAAGTGTCTGCTTTTACCTTTTCTACATTTGATGAAGGTCAGGCCCATGTGATTCAACACCATCACCATCACCATCAGCATCAGCAGCAACAGTAGCCGAAGGTTAAGTGCTGAGCTCTTCTACTTGGCTGCCTTATATCTTGACTCGAGTGAGCTACAAATTGAAATATTACGTTGTGTAAGCTGCGAGAGACTACTGCAGCAGCTGCTGCATTTTGGCTCAGCCAAATGTGGCACATTCGTATAGACACAGATGTGGCATAAAATTTACATTTACTTTTTCTTTTGTGAGGCGTCGCATTGAATTTAATTACAATTTTAACAGCTATAAACGCACAATGCCCAACTATTGACACTGGCTGAGAAAATGGTATGCGGTGAACGCATGGCCAACGGCACGTATACGCAATAACGCGAAAGTGGCATACGCGCTGCACAAATATATGGCAACATTCAGTGGTGCACCAAGCGTGTGGCAACGAGTGGAGCGACGGGGTGGGCACAGAGTTCACCAATGCAGGGGCAAGAAATGCTGACCCAGTTTGACTTTGGCTTCATAACTAATTCACATACACAAACACAAACACACACGCACACCCACATGTTCGCAGATCAGGAGCAGTACATAAAGCATCCCTGTAACACGGACCTTCTAGCACCTGTGCGCGTTGTGTACACACATATAGCCAGGTGGGCTGTGTTGGAGAGTTGGATTGGGTGTTGCAATATAATTAAGCTGAAATAACATAAGAGCATTGTGCGTGGAGCCTCTATGCAAGTCTGGGTGCGTGTGTGTCTGAAAAATTTAAAATTGATGCGACTTATCCGGTAACGAAGACTTTAAGATGAACTATACTTATCGGAAGAGAAATGGGAAATTCCTCGATAAATAACAAAAGACAAACACTCAAAGATAAGAATGGCAAAAAAATAAGGAAAAAATTAAGCATAAGTTTATTCTAGCCCCTACCGCTGCCTCTCGATCAATTTTGCCATGGGGCCAAGCGGGCAAGTGCAAACGTGGATGAAAATTTTATTCTGATTAAAATCATGCAGACCTGTACATATGTCATGCATAGTTCGACTGTCACAAGAGCACAGGCAAACACTTGGGGTCAAAGGCTCCTTTTCTTGGCCACTAACAGAAATTCCAATTCAAAGGCGAAGACGAATGCGAATACGTATGCGAATGTGAATCCAAGCTAGTCATACATGTACATGTGTGCAAACTCAATCTAAATGCTATAAACTGCAAGACGTACTCAACGTTGTAGACGTCGTCTGCGTCGTTGTTGAGCTTGTCATGTGACAGGACCAAGGACTTAACCGGACTACGTTGCTGCAGACTATGCCATATGTCGATAAAAAGGCATACGGAAATTTTTATGTCCCTCAACGTCAACCTCATTGCAAATTGTTATGTATGTCGTCCGTGTGGGTGTGTGCGTGTGTGTAATGTAACTGTTGTATGTGTGCGTCCTTTTACTGCATTTGCAGTTTTCTTACCGGCAAACCAATCGATTTTACAGTGCCTGCTCGACTACGTCTTCGGGCCGGGTATTCTGCTCATTTTTTTTTTTAATGACTAATTTTACCAGCCAATTTAATTGGCCAGTGTCCGTTTGGCCTGGCCTCAATCAATCAATCAATCCATCAATCAATCAATCACCTGCATTTGTAGCCCACTAGTTGCAAGCATTTTGCATTTGTGATGACCATTTGATATTTTTATAGCGACATCGCGTACCGCATCGAAGCAAGCCAAGCAAACTCAGCTCGAGCCCGAAACGTAACGTAACGAATCCAATCGATATTTA
Organism: Drosophila anceps; assembly: GCA_035045945.1. Taxonomy (NCBI): domain Eukaryota; kingdom Metazoa; phylum Arthropoda; class Insecta; order Diptera; family Drosophilidae; genus Drosophila; species Drosophila anceps. The sequence goes on along the minus strand of JAWNON010000225.1, from coordinate 9,071,030 downwards.
TGATTATTTAATAAACTCAATTATATGGCCAGCCGCTGCCATTGCGTGTCACGTTCTTTCTCTCTCTCTCTCACTTACTCTTTCTCCCCTTCTCTCTCTCTCTGTAAGAGAGGTTATTGCGCTCGGAGTTTCTTTTGAATGATAGGCAGGTTGTAGACTCATTCAACTTGCAGGCAACTGGCATTTTTAATTTGTTGCTAATTTGACATTTAAATGTATACGAAAATGCAATGAAAGCACCATTAACAGTGGCCACTCAATAAAATATTCACAATTCCATTTGCTTCCATTTTGTTTTTGTTTCTGTTATTTTCCCAGTTTTTTTTCAGTTTCAGTTCCTTTTTTGCGTCTCAGAATTTTATGCACTTTAGCCAAACTTTTTACAGTTTGCCATTTGGCATGGATAAATGGATAGCATTTGGTTGAGAAGAGAGGGTAATTTGGGGTCGAGAGGAGATGGTAAATTGAAAAGGGGATAAGCAAGGGGCCAGGGCCGACTCCATGCTAATACATAACCATTCGCTATGTAACTGTAGCCGGGCAGTTATTATCGATGATTTTCAAGATGAATTTTTAATTTGAATTTCGATGGTTGTTTGGCTTTTCCTTTTTATTTTTTCATTGAAGTCTCGATGGACATGAAAAGCTCGTTAGCCGCTTAGAATTCATTTCCAATCCCGCAATGCCACACAAATGTTTCAGCAAGTGCAACAAACTCAATGGAATGGCATGTTTATTTACTGTGTCCCCGTGGCCAATTCCGAAAAAATAAATGCTGTTGTTCGCTATATATATTCCTGTTTACGGCACGTAGCAACGCTCAGCAAACATTTAAAACAAGTCAAGCTGCCGTGCCAAGATAACAAACTTATTCACACACACATACACACAGTCACACTGAGATACACACACCTCCGTGCTGTCTGCAACAGAATAAAATACAAAACAAAACCTCAATTCAAAGTGAATAAAAATTGTTTTACAGCTGACGTTTGCTTTGCATTTCAAATAGTTCAGAGACTCCGAGTCGAGCCAGACAGCCATGCAGACAAGCCGAACCGCCCCCAAAATGGTATTCAGTGCATGTCAAACTGCTTGCAGGAAGACTTGTCCCCGACCCGATTCTTTATCCAGCTGCTCCTAACTAGTTCCCGTCGTTGGCTTGAAAGGTCATCGTGTTAATTGGAGCGTAAGTGATGGCAACTGTCGCTATCTACGTTCCACTCGATACATAACTATAGATTCTACATTTCCACATGTGGGCGCGGGCTGCTTGTGTAGCCAGTGAAGCGTTAAGTGTTGCTTACCAATACTGCATTCACTTAGCTGCAACTAATTTATATTTAGATATACACTTTGTAAATAGCAAGGGTGTCCAAGACTCAACTCTGAAAATGACACCGCAGCTTAACGCAAATAGCCTTTAAATTTACAATCTTAAATTAGTTAGGTGAGCTCACAAGAAATCTGAAATTTACATTTGCCATTGATTATTTAATATGTTTATTAATTTCTTTCATCTTAGTTAACTTCAAAGTAGGCTAGAGGCATTCGCCACTTACTGTCGACTTTAACAGCCATCAGCTTTGGTTGTACTTACCCGATCGGCCAATAGCGAGATTCGGATCTGTGTCCACTGCAGTTGTGGCCGATGATAGGGACTTGTCGGTGGGTAGGGCCGGCGGCGGCAAAGGCAGCGGACCCACTGTCGAGGTGGTTGTCAAATCGCAGCATTCGCGCTCCGGAAATTCACTGCAGCGTGCCAGATGAAGGGCGCCGCCAAAGAGCGTGACCCAAACACTGAGGCAGCATGACAGAATTTTTAGATTTTTAATGCGAAAGCGGGTCATGTTGGCCGGTTTGTTGGGTCGCGCTTTGTTCCCGTGGACGGTGCTGGAGCAGGAGGAGGAGCTGAAGCAGGCGTTGCGCCCGACAGGTTGCTTATTTTAATATTTCTGCTACTGTTGTCAACACTTTGTGTTTTTCCTTTAACTTTGTTACTCGTGAATCCTTTCGCACTTTATAAACATCTATTTGTAAATGTATGAGTGCTTTTAGTGTTCCATTTGTGTCAGCAATGGCATTATTGTTGCAATTTTTGTTGCTACTGCTGCTGGCGCTGTTGCTGTTGCTGCTGACAACGTTGACTTAATCCCAAACTGAGCTCGCTTCATTATGTATATTGTTTTGCTTTAGTTTGCACAGTGCTTAACATAAAAAAGCTTTGTATTACACCTGCTTACAATATATTTTACTATGTTGTGTAATCAAGACTTTGCCATAAAAAGAAGAGCGTAAAAAAATGAATATTTCAAGGTTCGTTTTTCTTCTTTTTTTTCATTGACTTTAAAACATTGTCTAAATTGTTGAAAACGAAAATCTCTTGAAACAGACAGCAACCAGATAGAGATAGAGGAGATAGAGAGAGACGAGTCAGGCAGACAGTCCGACTATGAACAGCATTTACAATTACTTTCGACAAAACTTCTATAGACAACAATAGACATAATGCAGCAATAACGACAACAGCACAAATACTCGTATCCATAGGCGGCCTTAAAAACGGAAGCACACACACAGCACAAGACTCCAGGGACAGCGGGGGCTGTAGGAGATAAAGGGAAAGGGGCGCCATGATGGAAGAGTCGCCCACAGCAAACGCTGAATAACATAAAAAACTTTTTCATTTACAATTTGCTCACTGGGTCTATGGCAATGCAGCCAAAGTAGCAGCAACCACAACAACAACAATAACAACGACAACGACAACAACTAACAAGAAATGTTGAAAAGTTTTAGCGAATGCGAAAAGTTGTTGCTGTTTCTCTTGCTGTTGCTGCTGTCGCGACTTGCTGCGGTTTTTGTGTTGTGCCAGCGCATTACAATTGTTGCTATTTCTGTTGTTGGCCAGCTGACTGACTGTAACTAGGATCGGGGACCATGGCGTATGCGCAATGTGCAACTGCGTTGAAGCTCAACTCAGTTAAATTAATTCACTTTGCTGCGCTTTTTATCGAACAAATCGCTAGCAAATGTTGACAGAATCAATAAAAATATAATTTGCTGTGATTTGGCTCAAAGCAAAATGCAAACGCCTGCCGCCTGCCGCCTGCCACGCCTCCCGCTTCCGTTCGCAAGCGCTAATGCACTCACAAGTGGCGGAAATCGTCAGCAGGGGAAAGCAAACACTTCTGTGCACAATCATGTAAACAAACAGGCGACAGGGCAGGGACAGACAGCAGGCAAATGCCGCGTGCGTCTGCTAGAGCGTTAAAAAATTATTGCCAAACAACAACGACAACAACAACGTTGACAACAAACAACGATGAACATACAGATACAGACATGTTGCAGTCAATCACCAGCGGGCGCGAGTGCACAGGCGACGAAAGTTGCTAGTCAACGAAGCGAACGTAGTCAAACACATTGACACACACACACATACACACTCGCACACATTAACAGTACATAGTTGAGAGGAAGGAAACTGCATGGCGCGAAGGCGTTTTCTGCATTTCCCTTGTTGTTTCTGCTTGAAATGATTTTTTCGCTACTGCCGCTGTTGCTGCTGCTGCTGCCTCATGGCACATAACGAGCCGCACACCACGCAATAACATTTTTTTTTTTAGTTTTTTATTCTTTTTTTCTCGTTTTTTTTTACATTTTGCAGCGCGTCGGCCGTTTGAGTTGTGCACGTTGTCAGCGTCGTTTGCTTTTGAGCCAAAAGTGTTGCCATAACGAGCGTAAAATGGCGGCAAAAGGACGATGGGGCAGAGGAGGCTGCCAAAGACAACAAGCGGCGTGTTCTAAAACAAACACAGTGTATGCATAGTATATGTGTGTAAGTGTGTGTATGTATGTTTAAAAAAAATAACGAAGTAAAAATTGAAACTAAAATAAAGCCATGTTTGCTTCACAAATTGTTACGTGTGCCCGCCTCGGCCTCTGCCTCTGCCTCCAACGCCAACTCCATCTCCAACTCCACCTCTGCGTAGCTGCAGCAGGCACCACCTTTGGCTCGGCTTTTGCCTCGAACTGAAAATGTATTTATTTAAAGTTGCAAGTTGCATAAGTTAATGCAACGCTGCTGCACCTGAACTGAAAGTCATTGCCAGAGCTCTGTTCCTTGTGGCTAGCAAATTTGTTGCCAAAACGTTATAAGCATATTAAAATATATAGATATATGTATTTGATCCAGCTGCAAAATTGCCAAACACAAACTAAACTCCACTCAGCTCAGCAGCTGTGCAAATAAGTGTGTCAATGGTCATGCTTTGAGTTTGGTCAGCTTAACAGCCCAACAGTTCGAGGTCCAAATTCGAGCTGTAAATTTAAATAGTTGTGCCATGCTCTCTGTGTCCTTCTAGTTCAGTTGTGTCTATGTCTCTGGCTGTGTCTGTGTGTGTGTGTGTGTGTGTGTGTGTGTGTGTGCGTGTATGTGTGTAGCTGACCAAACAAGCCAATAAATATACCACAAATTGTATGCAGCCAGTGTCAGATGGAGAATTAGCTCTGCATGAGACATTGTATTGACTTGGGCAAGCTTTTGGCGCAAAGATAAAATGCTCAACCGCATGCCATTCACATGCTGGCCAAAAGGCGATTTAAATTGAAATTCTTTAGTTGCTAAATTCAATACTAATAAAGACACAAAACAGACAAATCAACTTTGCCACACACACTCACACACACAGAGAAATAGAATCACATTCTCGATGCCACAGGCAGCTACTTAAGTGCATTTTGAATATAATTTACTGAGGTGTTTCATGTCGTTTGTAGTTTGTAGTTGGTAGATCTAATTAGGCCTCTGTCAGCGTCTCATGAAAGTTGCATTCTCGTTGAGTGACTGCCGACAAATTACAACAGACTTGGAGGACTCAGATTGCCCTGACTTTTATGTAATTAAGTGTGGTCTACCAGGCAGCCGCCCTCTCAACAACGACGCCAACTCCCGCGTGAATACGACTTGTTCTGGAGCCTACTTCAGTAACAATTGTCGTCTGTGCATTACAAATGCAATTTGGCGACTCGCAATGACATTTCAACAAACAATTAATAACCTTAAATTACGTAATTTAATAATGTTAATGGCAATTAATATTTTAAATATAATTATTGCATATTTCAGTCATATGAAACGCTTTATTTGTCGCTTCATTTTCGATAATCACCATTGTAGGAGCACTGTAAATACTTCATTAATAAAGTATTATAAGTTCTTACTACATTGAAAAGCTATCGAAAAATTTTGCATAACTGCATTCAGAATTTATTTCCACAACCAAAAGTTAACTAAGAGCAGTCTAAGGCCAAAAACTATTTTTCAATCAGGTTGACTTAAGCTTAGTTAATGACACCTTTCACAATTTAATAACATTTGCAAACTGGAATGAATTCGTAATAATCTCCAAGTAAAACAAAAATATTTGCGTATTTCGCCAGAAAAGGAGTTTCAGCTGATGCTGCTGCTGCTGCTGCAAACGGCGGCTGTCAGTATTTGGCTGTGAGGCGCCTCTTAAATTAAAGTGAATTCTGTGTACTTTTCGGTAACAACAACAACAATAATAACAGACACAACAGGAAGAATGCTGAACATGAGTTACTGGCAGGCCGTGTTTCTGGCTGTCTGTCAAGGGGTCACAGAGTCTGTCTCATATATTATGCAGTGCGAGCTTTATTGTTTCTGAAAGTTGCAATGAGTCGGCTTATCTGATCGTGTTTGTCTGTGACCTTGTCCGATTCCTGTCAAGCCTTGGCATCCACCTGCCAGTCTCAGTCAGGCAGTATCTTTGCATGTATGTGTGTCGTTTATTGCATCTGCTAGCTTTAATGGAAATACACATCACAGTTATAAAGCAGACAGACGGCAAAGCCACGTGGCGCATAAGCAACGTATTAATTGCTTGATTATTTTTGTGTCTGTCTTGTTAGTATTTAAGGAAATTCAAATTGAGATCCATAAGCCTTAAGACAGCCGTTGTTTGAATTTGTATTTCGTGTGGCTCACGGCTTTTAATCCGCCTCGCAACATTCATGAATCTCACTTTCTGAATAGCTTTTCTTTCAGTTGAAACTCCATACGCAAATATTTGACTTTTCTAGATACTGTGCTGGTCTTGCTTTGAATGTGCTCCCATTTTATGGCCCAATTTTACGAGTATCGATTACAGAAGCTATGATTAGACGGTGTGTGTGTGTGTGTGTGTGTGTATGAAAGTGTGAGAGTGTGTGAATAAGAGCAGCTGACATATAAGTCAATCGATAGAATTGTAAACTAAATAAACCAGTTTAATTGCATGGCTGTTGATAGTCGTGAAGGCGGTCCACAAATGAGCCGAGCCACTCGAGTTGTAAACAGCAATAACCTTTTGGATTTTACAGTTTGAACTTTTCATTATCGATTCGAGCAAATGCCAAGAGGCATGGGCCAATTAATATGATTTCGAGCTGCGATTACGCAAATCGTTTTTAGATTTCCACAGAAAATGTGCGTCTATTTGTGTAAGTATATATATATATATATATATACGTCTGTGTATGTGTGTGTATGCGACGAATTTCGGTCGTATCATTAATAAATGTCGCAGGAAGGCGACCAGGTCAGGCCAACTCTAGCAGTAGTCTCTAGTCCCACTGCCTGGCTTGAAGGTTCTGCAGGTTGTAGCATAATCCAATAGACGATCCACACACACACACACCCACTCACACACACACATAGACATCCATGGTCACTCTCTTGGGGCAGGGACCTGCTTGGCATTAGGATAATGGATGATTACTGGCAAACGTGTGGCATGCGGCGTGGTGCCCATTTACATGCAGCAGCAACGTTAGTCAAAGTCATGTTTCGGTTTACGGTTGCACCAACTACACACACAAACACACACACACACACACACACGAGCACATACGCCCAAAGTCAATTTCATGTACAATTTTATTTGCATACGAGTACAAAACTCACACACACATAGAGAGAGCGACACAGACAGACGGCACTTAGACACACATTTCGGTTCGTCTTATTGCATGCCTTGCAATTTATTTGTCTGTTGCCTCGGCCAAGAAAAATAGTTGCTAACATCACAGAATAAATTTTATGCATTGACATTCATTCGAGCGCCCCGCCAGACGCCCGCCACCTGCAACATGCCACCTGCCGCTACTCGTTTGCTGTTGCCCCATTGCCGAATGTTACAACGAGGCGGACGTCAGGAGTTGCTGCGACAACTACATATCAAATTGACCCAGTTATGTACCCTTATCCTGCCGCCCATCACTTGTCCGCTCTTGCGCTCATTTTTGCGGTGTGTCTACATGAAAATTTGGTCAATAATTTGTAGTGCTGCACCACGGCCATGGCGGCCCACGGTGGTGCGGGCCACCCACCTCACAAGCAGAAGCCCCCAAACCAGCCGACTCGTCCATCAATCATGTTTTCTGTTATTGTTCTCGTTACTCTCGGCTATTGTTGTTGTTGTTGCTGCTGTTTGTGTTGTTCGACGTCTGCAATTGCATTGATTTTCAATTTTTTACCATGCATTATTTGTGTTTACATTTGGTTAACAGCATTTACCGCCATGCACTCATTGTTTATTTGTGCGCCAATATTTTAATAATTGCTTATTAAAATACATATGTTTCCACTTGCTTTATTTTATTGGATAAGTGATTTAAACAAATTTAAATGCAACTATTAAGTGGAGATGTCAATTGTTTTCAGTGAGCGAGTTCCTCGAATATCAACCTTACGCTCCCCTTTCTTACAGAATCAAAAATTTGTAATTTAATAATATATAATGAATACTATGAACTCGCATGGAAATAACATAATTTCCAGCTAGAATTAAGCTAGTGATAGTTTTTATAAAATCTGTTTTTTTTTTTAATTTTATTATAATTTCGGTAAAATCTATAAAATTATATTTTCAGCATCTATTTCTGGATACAATTGGACGCCCACCTACCCACAGAAACAGCGCTCCACTTTATGTGCAATGTCGTAAATTGTTGATTGCATGACACAGCAGAGAGATGAATGGGTGGATTTGGCGGTTAGCTGACCTGACGTAGACGCTAATAAATAAGGCTCATACAATTCCATTTCAGCAGCGGCCACGCATTATTAATGCAAATTGTCCACTGATGTGTGAGTAAATAGGTTGGCTCACAATGCACTCTGCTAGTGCATTAAGTTGCGGGGACAGGCAGGTGTCAGGTGTTTAAGCCATTTACCGTTTATCAACTGATTGGGTCAACAAACTGCTGCACTTTGCTACAAAATCAATTCGTTCATAATTAAGGCAGAAACACGTACACACATACGTACTCCCTCTCTCTCTCTCTCTCTGTCGCTCTTTTGAACAGACAAGCAATTTGCATTTGAGTTAACAGCCAACTGGAAATCAATTTTTAAAATAAATAAAAAAAAAATAGTTTTAAATATAAGTAAAATAACTAAAAGTCCAGTAGAGCACACTGTCTGGCCAAATAGACCGCATCAAACCGTTGTGTTGGGACGACGATGCGTATGAGGTATATGTGAGCAGCGAGCGAAGCTTCTCCAAATTCCATACAGTTTTTCGTTCATATTTCGTCTTGACACGACGCTACTACATGCATACAGCAGTACATGTACATACACATATATATAAAGTAATTCAGTGTTGTTCCAATAAAGTGCTTCATAAATATTTATTGGATTATCGAACGTATCGGACGCACACATGACCATACAAAAGCAGACGAAAGCGTCGCTCCTACCAAGACTCCTGCTCCCTGGTACTCCTGGTTTTCGTCCGGCTCTGTCCTGCCTGTCCGAACGCAACGAGTGCTATTGCCGTAATGAATATAAAGCAATGAGCATTGCAATAAGCGCACGTATGAATAAATGAGTGCAGTATTGAATGCCACTGACCAAATGGATGAATTGGTAGAAAGAGGCAGAGAGAGAGAGAGAGAGAGAGAGAGAGGGAAAGAGAAAGAGAGAGAAGGAGAGAGAGAGAGAGAGAGAGAAAGAGAGAGAGAGGGAAGGAGAGACAGAGAGAAGTGGATAAAAGTTATACACATGTCTAAGCGGCTGTCTGTCCGAATTCTATCTGCCATGAATGAATGAGTGTATTAATATGAGCAAGAATGACTGCCACAAATCAACTAATAGCCGAAGTACGTTCTAGTCGGAACGCTTCCATTTACTTGGTTTATTGCTGAAACGATAGTTTCTTCTGATTAATCCGACTAGGCAGAATGCGACAAAAGTGTTATGGCCAATTAATTGGCTGCATAAATGGTGATTCACAGCTAATTGAACCATCAATTAACACGCCTGAGCCCCAATTATAATATCAATAGCATAAAATGTCAACGCAATCGACTTTTGCCTAGTTATGAGAGCATTAAATGGATATTCAATTATAGCTATTACAGCCTTATTAAAAACATCCAACAAAATCTTTTACATACCCACCAAATTCCATCTTTTTTTTGTAATTTGACAGAGGCTAATAAGATATTGTATTTATTATTTAGTTTGACACCTGGGAGTTGCCTGCGATTCTCATATGTAATATTTCGGGTGCATATTTTATGTTCCGTCGCTGTTTACATATTTTATTTCATTCACACACATGCACACATACATTTGTATCTGTGTCAGTGTATGTGTGTATGACTTTTTCTTATTGTGAGTTCATTTACACATTTTACGAAAACATTGAAGCGTGTAATTCGAAATGGAAGCTGATGTTGCTACAAAAGTCAAATAAAACTGATGGCAGCGGTGCAGCTCAAAAGTGAAAGACACACACACACACATAGATACTCGCTGTACCCATACATATGTGTTATAATGTATTCATAGAAAATGACAACTGACAAGAGAATCAGACAAATGGAAAATCTGACTTGCTGAGCTTCATTTTGCTTGAATTTTTAGTTCATTTTGTTCCGTCATATTTTGTTTTTCCCGGTCATGAGACTAAAGAGACGACAACGCGACAGTTGGACAGCTGGTGGAATAAGATACAACACAAATCACAAATCACATCCGAATAAATGACATTGACTGCAACTGTGAAAATAGCATGTGGCAAAACTGCCACAACACGAAAGGTTGCTAAATGATCAGCACTGCTTGAATATATTTATGCTTAGCTTAAATATGAATTTCTTAGGAGATCATTTCTATTTGGAGCGATTATTGCGTATAGAGCAGCTATAAAATAAATGTGTTTTTGGATATTTAAAAACTAAATGGACAAATATTGTATATATAACACATATCTCACAGTGTATAGAATCGTCGACACCCGAAATAAATCGATTAGACCTAGAAATTGAACTATGCAAGTCTGAATTGTCCGCAGCTCATAAAGCACTCGGGGGCAGGAACACAAATTACAAGCGCTCTATGTTCAGCATTATGCATAGTCAGCAACTTTTCAGCAACTTTGCTGTGCAAACTGTTGGCTAGGGCCCGTTACCCGGATCCTACTACCTGCCACATGCCACATGCCGCATGCCAAATGCTATACTCATATACCACCTGCGTGCTGCCTCCATTGTAAGTGATGCAAGCGACGATAAAAAGGCAGCAACGAGTATACAATACAATGCGCTTAGTGGCGTCAATATGGCCGCACAATTCATACATTGTAATATCGATTACGAAGCACTCGAACTCGAAACACGTTACCCACATACCCCACACAGACAGACTGCCACACACACACACACACACACAATATACATGCATATAGAACAGTTACGAGGCAACTTCTGCCTCTCCTGCAGTTCAACTCGGCCACTTGAGCCCAAATGCCGTGTGGTTTGTAGTTGGGCCACGCTGCGTATACGTATTAATAAAGTGGTGGAGGGCGCACATAATTGCAGTCATGAAAAGCATTATAATACACATCCGCCCACATCGCACACCTTTATGAGGACATTATAGGGAAACTCAGGGCCGACAAACCACAGTCTGGCGGAGTGCATTGATTGATTATATCATTGCCGATTGATCGCTTGAGTAATTGTTGTTGATTTAATAATTTATTGTGGTCACAATTATTTAAACTGTTTAACAAAGTTCTGTTTACTGGCGGCCGAAACAACTTTAAGCTGGCAGCAATTTTACAATGACATCATTTGCTCTGAAGCAGCCCATCGATCGAACGTGAAAAACGAGTAGAGCTGCAAATGGAATTCATTGTGGGGCGACTTATCTACATATTGCTTTGTTAAATCTGCTTAGCAAGGAGAGAAAGGATGGTAGACGGGAGTGCAAGGCGGGTAGTCGCAAAGCTGCATTAAACCTAACTAACAATCGCACACGCTGAAGTAGGTGCAGCAGAAATGATTCATGATTCATTCGTACCCAGACGAAAGAATGCAAAGTGGAAGGACCTGGGCAACAAAAGCTGTGAAGGATATGAACGGTTTGCTCGAGCAGAAAAGCAAATATTGTTAGACTTGTGTTGCAAAATCTAAAAAAAAAAAAAAAAACAGAATAAAAACACAGAGTGAAAACAAAGAAAAAAACGCGCAGGTAACTAAGCAGAGAGCTGCAAAACAACAGCAACAACAACAACATAACAAGTGGGCAAGTAACAGTTAAAGCAGCAGAAAAATGTCAAGGTAAAACTAACAAAGCTAGCGTCGTTCTAGCCATCGTAACACCGGAAACGGAAATGGCAACGCCGTACAAACACTCTATGTATATATAAATAAATATATATATATATATATATGTATATGTATATAAAATAGCAACAACTGCTGCAAGTGACTTTAATGCAGGTGCTCGGCTATAGTTTTCATTGATAAGCAGCGCAAAGGCAAATAAAAATAAATAAAAAATAAAGAAATATAATTAAACAGGTTCGCTATAAACGGGCTTGTAATTAGAGTGTAAAAGAGCGACAGGCGCAAAGTTCGAATTGTCGTTCAAAAGTAATTAAAAAGTTCGCAGGACGGCAAAAAGAATGAGGCGACATTTTGCGATTGCGCGAAAATAAAGTTTTCCACAGATTTGCTCAAGTTTTGCCAGGACCAAAAGTTGAATGCATTTAAGCCTTTATTTCATTTAGCAGAGCGGCAAATGCGCACAACAAATGAAAATGTTGATTGCCAACCCGAATGGCAATTTAGTCTAGCTACTGCATTGCTTAGCGTATTTATGTTTAGCACTAGTTTCTGCCACAAATATCACAAATTGTGACAACAGCCACGGAACAACAAAGCCAATGCGTCCACGGCGAACTGTGACAGCCAAAGAGGGCACAGTGAGGCATGTGGCATGTGCAATGGAACGCAATATTTAGTGTTGCCATTTACCCACCGAAAACTTGCCAGCCTATGTGTATGTGTAGCTCTAAGTGTGTGAGTGTGTGTTGTATGTATTTTGGGCTTGTGTTGTGCCTGGGTAATCACGTCATTATCACGTGAAATTTCGGCATTAACGTAAATTTACGATTTGCACATGAGCACGAGCGCCAGCAAGAGCCGCTAAAAAAAAGCACAAAAAGCAACGAGAAAAATAAAAATAAAAATATATGGGTATAAAACTACTAACGTGGCAGCCTGAGTCTCAGTTTCAAACTCAGTTTCCGTCTAGTTGCCTGGCTGCCTCGCTGCCAGCGACGCACATAAACTCACATTAAATGCGATTGCCAATTTATTTACTAAGTGAACAGGCAGCGTGGCGAGGCGCGTCAAGGTGCTGCAGGTCGGGACAGCCAGGTGGCAGCCCAAACATACCACACCCCCAAAAAATAGGAAAATAAAAAAAAATAAAAAAGAAGAAGCGCACGTGGTGGAACGAGCGCAGCTGGCTCAAAACTTGGCTCAAAATTTTAGAGCGGAAATAGTGCTGTTGTTCTTGTGCTCGCTGTTGTTGTTGCTGGCTGGCTGGCTGGCTGGCTGGCAGTAATTGAAGCAGCGCCCAAAAAGTTGTTGCAAAAGCTGTGCCACAAAACACAACAACACACGCACACACACACACATTTGGCTTGGCAAGTTTTATGCATACAATTAACGAATGTAGCACGCCTCCTATGCTATATAGTCAACTCTCTATATACACTATAGACGAACAGACGAAAACAATGTTTGGCTTAGCACTCAGCTGGCAGAGAGCAAGTGGGGAACCACATTAACCCATTAGGCTTAAGCTGTAAGTAGCAGCAATCTTTGCTGATGGCGGGGTAAATGCTGAGGAGCTGGTTGCCTTTTCTTATACTTCAGTGACTGCCAGTCCCAGTCTCAGTCCCAGTCCCAGTATCTCATTTGTTGGCGTTGCGCTTTTTCGCTTTGCTCTACAATTTTCCAACACATTTGCCAAATTAAATTATATAGCATATGCAGCAACAGCAGCCAGAGAACAAATCTCTGTGTTTTTTGGGATTTTTTTCGGGTTGTTTTTCTGGCTTAAATCATATGAAAATCACACTCGACTGACTCTGCTGACACTCAATGATTTACACGCTGTGCACTGGCCGGTTGCCGGTTGCTCGTTGCTGGTTTCTGGTTGTTGTTTGTTGTTTCACTTGGCACTTGGCAGTGCGATCACTCCACGTTCCATGTGCACGTTCGCGTTCACGTTTTCTTTTACGTCTACGTTCGCTTCTTGGACTTTGACACGCACACGGCTCTTTGACTTGGAGTTGGGCATTGCCTGTGACACGCACGGAGCACCAATCAGTGTTAGTGGGGTCCGAGCCGGGTCACAATTCATTTGCATCAATTGTCGTCTAAGGACACTCACACATATGCTGGACGAGTTGTCGAGTATTCGTAATTCTATTCGCACGCGTATGCAGCACGCTTGCCATTGGCCGCGCGTCCGTTCCACACGAGTCTTAGTCGCAAACTGTTTTGTTCTTACGCCTGTAGCCTTCGTGTATCCTGCCAGCCGACCATTCGGGTCACATCGGCAGTGTGTCGCTCGTGTCGGCAATTCGGCACGAGTTGTGCGCTCGTGCTTGGAGCGGAGAGTTCGTCACGTTTGGCGCCAAAATCTGTTGTGTGTAGAGTTGCTTGCAGTGGCTCTCAAACTGTGCATGTCGCAGGAGACTATAGCAAATGCCGACACCGACACCGACACACAACTTGACATCTATATTTATAAAGTAAGTGGCACAATTATGTTAAGCATGCTTAGCATACAAAACTGACAATTCTTTCTATAAATCCACAATGCGTTGCGCTGCACTTGAATGGAATGCGAATTCAATTGCGATTTGATTTCTCGCTTTATGTCAAATCCCATCAATTACGGGGCGCTTTGGAATTGGCCAGAGCCAAGTGGAAGTGAGCAGCGAGTGCGCTAATTTGCAAATGCTCATGAATCAATTACAATTACGAGTCGCTGCTCTCGAATGTGTGTCAAGTGGTGCAATCAACAAATCCCCAACCTGCCCCATACATGCACACACACACACACACACCCATCGGCACAGGTGGCAGAGTGGAGACTATGCAACCGGAGTGAATATGGCACAGAGTAAGAGCGAGAGAGAGAAAGAGAGAGAGTGGCACTGCAATTATCCGTTTTGTTTTGATATCGCATTCGTAGCGTAGGCCGCAAAGTTAGAAAGAAAGCTTTTCATGTTGGCCTAGGACTTTGGCTGCGTGCAGCGTAAAGTGAGTAAGACGAGTAAAGCTCACGGCGGCCGCAGCGATGCGTGGCAGTGTCCAATAAAAAAAACGTATACGTATACTCCGCGACCGCCCGCAGCGTTCGACTTGTGCGGCACAAGCCTTGCGGTAATTGGACAAAAATGTATGAGGCGCAATGTTGTAGCTGCTGGGCGCCTTTAGCGCTTGCCACCTTCCGCGTGCAACCTGCAGCCGTTTTATGCCCGTCGTAGAGCTGTTCAGGTTTGAACAGCAGCGACCCATAAAACAATGAGCTTGAGTCTGCCTTGGGCGCACGAGGGCAAGGGGGCATGGAACAACCTTTTAGAAATGGACTCAAGACTTGAGGACTTGAGGACACTGGCACGCGGCATGTCAACGTGTCGCCAACGCAATAAATCCATAAAGCCCGGCCGTTGAACGCACGACTGAGCAGCCAGCGCTGACCCACCCAGCCGGCTACAACCCACTCGTGTTTCATAATGACGCATAGTTGCACGTAGCAGTCGGATTTGCTTTTCGGGTGGCGCATGAGGGCACGCAATTATTATCGCACGAAATCAAAGTATTGCCCGGTCCCCAGTCGCCCCCTCTCAAAGCTGACCCAACCCTATCCCATGAGACGAAAGCATGCCAACGACTAGGGCATTAACGACTTCCTTTCGACTACAATTTGCCCATTTGTGAATCTGAATTCGGCCACAATATCAGTTATAATTATTTTAATACAATAATAATAAAGATATAATTAGCCAGAGAGCCAACCGGCTTGCTACTGCCAATGTAGAAGTACTCACGATTATTTTGACAAGGTGTGCACGAATAAAGTTGCCAGACTTACCTGTAAGGAAATAATAAAATATTAATTTAATAATAAAAACTTTGAAGCGTATTTCAGCATATATTAAATGTATTTTTATTATAATTCTTAAAACCTAACAGAATTTTTTGAAATTATATTTAATCAAGTAAGTCTCTCCTAATATGTTTGAAGCGATATATTTTTACAGAATTATAAGAGTGCAGAATTCGACAGCTCAAAGACCTAATGCTCGGTTAAAACAGGATTTAAAATAAAATATATTTAACTAGCTAATATCTTACGATTTTTCTAAAGACCTATATACGATATATAAATATATGAGCATAAATATATATAAATACATAGTAGGTTGATTGTATGTTTCCTTTATCTTAATAGAAAGTTTTATGATATTTGAATTACTGCTTTGTATTTAGGAGAAGGGAAAGCTAACGGTCGATCGTTTTATTTTTTTGTTTCAGATCGTAGGGAAGAATCTGCGAGATGCAGTTCTGTCGAAGTATAGTTGCTTCAACAATAAATACTTAAATTTTGTAAAAATATTTCAGTTATGCTGATATTTCTATTAATGTTGTCTTTAATTGTAATATTTAGTAAAATTTTTGTTTTATGATTTCATACTATGAGCACTGCTTATGTGGAAGATCAAAGATTCCAACCGAATATGGCCGCAATAAAGAATTGGCAGCGATATGAAAATACACTTCTGTTTTAGCAGCGAACATCAAAGACACGCCAACAAAATAAAAATCACACAGACATGCACACACAGAAGCCCAGTAGGTGTAACAGCGGGAGCAGATAAAAACAAAAGCGAGAAAATGAAGAAAACTTCAATCGATTGTGTAGAATAATAAAACAAATTCTTGTTATAAACAAAAGTGAACAAAGCGAATGCAAAGACACATTGCAAAACAAGAACAGACGCACACACACACGCACACACACACACAGGCGCACACACACGCATACACTCGCACTCGTAACTACAGGCAGCTGACTGCAAAATTTGGGTGCTTTGAAGTACAAAGCATTGTGCGATGTTTTGTGTGGTGCAGGCAGCACCACAACCGCCCTATGGCAACGCGGACCAAACAGCTGCTGAAATTGAATTGGAGCCAGGCTGGAAGACACAACAGGACGTCAAGCCACAGATGAATACGTGAGAATTGCTTATTTTGCGCGAAATTAAAAACATCACAGGCAAGTAACACTCACACACTGGCAACGGTACAGACACGTAGCACAGACATACCTACATACATACATACGTAGATACACATACAAATAGGCAGCTGCATTTCTTGGCGCTTGAAGCAGAAATCTCAACGCAACTGTGACAGTTGCAGGCACTTGAGAGCCCACTTGCCCCGCGCTCCAATGGGCAGCGGTTTGTTGCCCTGCAGAAGGCGCATAATTAGAAGCAAAAGCGAGGCAGTGAGGCAGCCAGTCAGGCAGTCAGGCAGGCAGTTAGGCAAGCAGCTAAGCCAGGCACTTGGAGTGCAGCGCGCGCGCGAGCAACCAGGAAGCCGTGACAACAATGCGTATCCATGTCAGCGCCAGTCAAGACAATTGCACTCAGTCACTCAGTCACTTAGTCAAGTGAAGCAAAACTTTAACATTTGCCAAGCCATCCGGTGCTCAGCTAATTGACGCGTAGCCAGCCCAAAGCCCACAGCCCAAGCTCCTACACACTATCCAAATCCGAACACATTTAAGACCTTTTCTTTGGGTGATGCATCAAATTATGTGTATGTGTGTGGGGCCCATGGTGAAAATGTTAATTTCCAGTAATAAACACTCAGAGCCACACACACACACGAGGTGCCTGTTGAAAAGGACATACAAGGCAAATTGTGTGCACTTGGGCCAGGTACAAGTCGAGCGGCTCAAATGAACACCTTTCAATAAGGGCAACTCATCAGAAACTAGTCGGAGTCAACCAGCAGAAAGGTAACATTGGGCAATTTCTTTCGGAACTATGCAGCGAACGGCTACGGTCACAGGACACGTATAATGGAGCGCTTGTTAGTTGCCTCAAAAAGGCACACACGTTGTTCAGCTAACAGCAAGAGCAGAATACAACCCTTTGCGTATACGCTATAGAAGCACATACAACAGCACATACACACACACACACACACAAGTGTTTTAGGGACAGGCGACCGGAAGAAGCCTAAGCACAAAATTCATTTAAATAAAATTTTAATCGCATTGTTCAAGGAGGAGCCCGGGCAACTGAAATTGTTGCTAAAAAGGTTCAATACACTGGGGGCAAATGGTCTATTGAATAATTTTGATAGACTAATGAGTTGCCGGTCTATTCAAGTGTAAGCACACGTTCGCAATTATGAGAACAAACTTTTCAAAGGGATGCCAATGATACTTGTTGAAAACTTAACTTAATTACTGAATGAAAAGCACTGAATGAATATAGTTGAGAGTTTTTAAAATAAAATAAAAAAAAAAGAAAAACTTTATATACAAAATTGATTTTATTTACTCTTTGAATTTTCCCGATCAAAATGTTCGTGGAATTTCCTTATATTTATTTGAAAGCTCATTAATGCAGTGTATGCATAGTAGCTTTACTATAAAGCTCCTTTCCACTTGCTTTTAAATGTATTTTACATGATTTCTATAACAACTATTATTTACCGGCAATGGAGGCCTTGCTTTCTATTCTTAAGCACATTAAAGCTTCTTATGCCTATTTTTTTAAATATAAATTATGTAAATATATATTTGATTGTAAAAGCCCATGAAAGCTTTGCGAACATAGCTTATCCTCAAAACTCCACTTGACTTCCACTCTGAGAGATTAATGCGCTTTATAAGCCAATGCCATTGGTAAGCCATCGCTTTCATTGGCCAATAAAGCTGTATTGTGTGTTGCTCAAATTGCACCAGGCAGGTTGATGGGCAATGGTAGAAAAACAGTTATTTGTACCTTTGCACCACTTCACACATTCATCCGGGCAGATGCACACAGGCACAGACACAGAGAGAAGCAGCTATTCAGCTAGCCAGTCAGGCACTTGGCTCGGGTCTGTGGATCGCGCTTGGGGTAAATTACTTGACAGAACGCATGAATTCAAAACATTTGCCAACACCAAAAGCCGTCAGTTTCAGGCCAGGCCGTACCCAGGCCATGACAGAGCAACTCTAGCGTACACATATACACACACACACATACAACACTCGCACACACACAAAAGAGTTGGGCGTCAGGGATGTCTAGTCGCATTGTCTGTAACTGTGACTGTGACGAAGTGTTGTCTGTGTGTCTATTTGTGTATGTGTATGTATGCGTGTGTGTGTGTATGTTGTCTGCTTCCGCTCATAACTTGACTCGACTCGAGTCGACTCGCCTCGACTCTTGTCGCCTCAAGTTGACTTGACGGACGTGGCTTATTGTTTCATTTTGGGCTGCCGTCTGCGTTTATGACTGAAAACGCATACAATAGCAATTTATCATGACTTAATTGTGTGTGTGCGTATCAGTCTTCATGCGTGTGTGTATGTATGTATGTATGTATGTGTGTTCAGTGTACTTGTCAGTGGCGTGTCAAGAAAACTTAGATGTACTTAGTTTGTTGCACGTTCAAGTTGGGGCCAATTCAGCTTTCGCTTTTCATCTGCCAGCTGCTGTCGTCCTCTCTCTCTCTCTCTCTTTCACTCTCCTTAAGCCCATTGCAATTTACTTGCGGCTGACAATTGACAAAAACTTGGATTGACACTTTCCATATTCTCTTGGCTCTATTTCACATTTTAGCGGCATATTTCATGCACGCGGATAAAAAGCTATTAGGACTGAACAGAAAAAAGAGAGCACCAGCAAACGACAGCTGTCTTCAGCTGCAGACCCAGTGCATAAATCTTGTGCCTGAAATGTCAACCAAGGCACAAGGACACTGAAAAGGACGAGCGGGTCACAAAAAATAAAAAAAAAACGCGCTGTGATAAAATGTCGCCGCATGCAGCGTTTTATGTGGAGCTGTAACTGTAACGCTCTCCGCTGGCAACTGTCTGGCATTTCTTAAGCCTGCGGATTAACTCGGGCTCGTCGCGGGGTCTCTTCAATTGTTGGTGGCGCTACGCCGTGCCGCGCCTTGCCGCGCCTCGCCTCGATTCGCCCCGCCTCGGCTCGTCTCGCGGTTTTTGGCCTCGTCAAGTCAAATTGCAAATTGCATATTCAAATGCGCGCGGCTTTTTCTAGTCAGCGGCTGTCTCTTGTACAAATAGCAAAGATTTGCGCATGCAGCGCAAAAATAAATGCAAATGGAAAATGGGACAAGGGTGACGGGAGACGGGAGACGGGAGACGGGCAAATGGAAAATGCTTGACAGGCGCAGCGCAAATGTTTTGGTCCTAAATTGAAATTAAATTCGCTTCGTTGTAACCCCGAAGGCAGCGCTGCACAATCATATGCAACTGCTTACATGTCTCATATCTGAGATCTGACCCCAAAAACACAAATGCAAATGTCTTGCAGGCGCCCTTTGTTGCCAGCTAACGTCTTGGCTGCTCAGAAAGAAATGTGCCCAAAAAGGCAGGAAAGCCGACAGCCCAGCCACAGCCACAGCCACAGCCGAAGGCGACCAACAGACAGCAGACAGCCGACACTAATGCTGATATGACTTCATCTTCAAAAGGCGACATGGCAGCCGCAGCAGCATCAGCAGCAGGATTAGGAGCTGAAGCTGAAGCTGAAGCTGCAGCACAACGCGCACGAGCTGGAGCAGGTGGAGCGGGCATAGGTACTGCAGCGTTTGCGCAATATGTGGGCGCTATTTGTAGGAGTTGGTGTTTGTGTGGCGGCTGCATGGAGTGTACGCTAATGATTCTACTCATTTTCTTGCTCCCAGTCAATTTAATATTCTCAGCGCAACAACAATAACAACAACGGTTACTACGACAAGGATAACAAGTTCGGCTAGCTAAGGAGGCTGGCAGCGGCAAAAGGCAATGCCAGCCAGCACCTATTTAAGTTCCAGCTTTCGGTTGCGGATGCAGTTCGCCGACTCGAGTCGACTCCTGGGCTGCCAACCACTAAACCACTGATGACAACTTAAGAATGTCATTAAATTCTCATACAACACACAAAAGCTGCATGTGCTTCATGGCGAAAGAATTGCCACGAGGATTTTAGGGACAATTTAAGTAGCACGGATTTAGAGACAGCATCAGCGCCCACGACTACAACAACAAATTACAGCAGCAGCAGCAACAACAACATCAGCTGCAACGGCAGCAACGACAACGTTGACAACAAGAAGAAACATGAAGACGCGGCGCACCAACAACACGAACAACAACAACAACAGCAACAAGGGGAACAACTACAAATGCAACCGAAAGAGAACAAGAGCAGCTACAGAAGAAGGATGCGGCATGTTGCATGTGGAATAGCAAGCAGTTGTCTGAGGCCGAGTTCATGCTACCCCCGCCCCAATGGGGCCGTAAGTAAAACGAAAAACAAAGAGTAGCCAAGTCCAAAGTGCTCGACAAAGAGATACCCTCTAGTCTGATCCAAGCTGGGTTTTTCCGATCCTCCAGCTTGGGCGTCTTTTCTTTTATATATTTTATGGACAAATTTACAGCTCTTGAAACTAACGAGAATGTTGCAATGAACTCACAGTGAAGATAAAACTTATTTGCATATAGTTATCGCTTTCGTAGGTATATTTATCTTCAATTCATAAGATCCGTAGGACTAGCTGACTGATAGACGGACATGTAGATATGACTACATACATCAAATATATATATATGTATACATCAAATCTACCGTCTTTCAGCCATCTTTAATGCGTACAGGGTATTGAAGAAAAAAGGAACTGCAAAGTAAAAGTAAAAACACAAAAACACAGAATTGCTCGCACCAAACTGGAAAGAAGAAATGAAAATAAAAAGAAGACGACGAAGAAGAAGAAATGAAACGTATTGCTGCAGGATTCTTTCTTTACGCTTGCGTTTGTGATGCAACTTTTTCTAAGCGTCTTCCTTGCGATATGTGCAACGCATTCGCATTCAAAAAGTCTATTTCCCGTGCAATTGCAACAATGCTGTGCGGCCGTAATTGCATGTGTCTGGCTGTGTGCGTGTGTGCGAGTGTGACTGTGACTGTGCATGTCCTAGCTTTAGCTTCTTCTCATTCTGCTCGTGCTTGTTGTTGTCGCTCGCCTTTGGGCGCAAAGGAAAACAAATGAGTGGCGGCTGCCGCCCACAATTGTGGCGTGCATGAGGCTTCACCCAACGCTGCGCCCAACCAGCTTATTTAGTATGCAAGTTTGTGGGCGACATCAACTAACCAAAATTACATATATGCACACAACTACATACAAGACATTCAAACATTTACACACGCTGCGCTTGCTTCATCTGCATTTTATTTTGTTTGTTTTCATTCAGTTTTGGGCACACGACTCTCAAATGCTGTCAGCAATTTAATAATTTGCTCCAAATGGAAAGTAAGTTAAGTTAATTGAAATGAGCATGAAGTACTATGACATAATTACAGAAATACTTAAACGTGTTTAAATAATTTCAGCTAATTGCTGTTAACGAAAACAATACAATTTATGGCTAAGCTCCACTAACAAGAAGATGACAACAAGATACAAATATCGTTAAGGTTAATAAGTTAGGTTGCTAACAGTTGAGGCTTATATAAAAATATTAATATAAATAAACAATTTAAACAGAAGACAAGCACAGTTGCTAATAGCAGAGACACACACAAAGAGAATGTGGTCAGAACAGCTAACAGGATGTGGTTACAGTCGCAGTCGCAATCGAGAGACATTACTTGGTAATTTCTATTTGCTTATGCGATAAGCATAAGTCAGCAATTGCAACTGCAACTGCAATGGCAATAGCAATCGCAATCGTAACGCAACGCATGTCAAATGCAATACAAGGCAAAGGAAAGCTCCTGTCACAGGACTTGCACATATCTAACGCTTATTGACGACAGCCCACAAAGTCAATGCGTGACAGCGGGCATTTATATTAGACATTAAAAGGAAACTCTGCAACACATTTCAAATGCTCAGCATGTCGCACAGCAACAGCGGGAGAGGGGGCAGTAGCAGGAGCTACTGCCTCCAGCAGCTGTAGCTGCGGAAGCTAGATATCTAACCGAAGGCTGCCATTGTTGATTGCGCATAAAAATATTTATAAAATGCAGATTGCAAATGTGAAATGCGATGCATCCTCTCTGGAGCTTCAGATAATGCCATGTGGCTAGCTGCTCCTGTTTCTGCAACTGTCTTGGCTGCCTGCCACTTCTCTTGCCTCTGCGCCTGCCACTGCTGTTCGTTGTTTGTAAACGTTTATTTATTTATGCATATTGATTAGATGTGCCTGGAATGGACGCAACGAGTTGTTAGCCACGCCCAGGGTCTAACGATACATTCCGGTGTTGTTACCGCAGCGATTGCCAATGTAATTGAAGACACACACACACTCACACACTCAGATACACACCCACACACACATACTTGAAGGTACTTGAAGATAAATGCTTGTATAGGCCCTGTGGCAGCGACAGCGGCAGCGGCAGCGTCAATGGCCATGTTTTTGTTTTTCTTTTGCCTGTTCGCAACGCGATTTTCATTTTATTTCGTAACAGAATTTTCTTCATTTTTTTTTTCATTTCACACATGATTTCTGATTGCCAGCCTAATGCGCCCGACAACGACAATTGCGAGAGGAGCAGTAGTGGTTGGAGGAGGAGGAGCAGGAGCAGGGGCAGGCGGCTGCGGCTGAGACTCAGTAAGAGCGAAAAGCTCAAGAAATACGTGAAACCAGATAAACGAAAGTGAAAGCAGCGAAAAAAATTGCATGTAATGAATAAATTTGGAGTCAAACAGGTGAATGGGAGCGGCAATTGGGCGCGTGGGGCGTGGCAAACGCGGTGAAAATGAGCCAGGAAAAACGTGTAATGGAATTGCTGTTGCGTTGAATTTTTCAATTTCATTCAATTTAGAGGCAACGACGCTGATGCCACAGCAGCACACGCAGGAAATTTTTAAAGTGGTTGAGTGCTGCGGTCTGGTGGTGCAAGCTGGAGGTGCACGGATGAGATGCTGGGAGAGGCGGCTGAAAGTTTCCATAGGAAATGTAGCAATTTGTATGCTGCGCCTAAACGAATTTTAACGATATGTGAAATGATATTCGACTTGGGCACTGATCAAAATTGTGTGTTCGCATTGTGAGGGAGAGAGGGGCAGAAGTCCAAGGCACGTCTCCAACACAGTCACATACTTACACACTCACACACATTCATGTGCACACGTGTATCTATGTGCGTTTGCGGTTCTTTACGTAATTTCACCTTTCGGCAAATTGCCCGACCGAAAGCTCATTAAAAAGTCAACGTATGGCGTTGAGGCTCTTAAACTTGTAATACCGTAGAGCTGCGGGACGTTGGGTGGGTGTGGCAAAAGGCGAGGGGGGATGGGTGGAGCATCGCCATAGTATGACCAGCCAATTCACACAACATACTCTGGCAACGCTGCTGCGTGACAGCCACAAACAAGCTGGCAGCTCAAATGGGCTTAAGACGAGCACAAGGACGAGCCCAGCAGCAGCGGGACAAATGCGACAGCATGTCGCCCATGGACACAGCACCCAGCACCTAGCACCCTGCACCCAACTGTGGGTGGGTGGCAGTTGCTGCGGCAGCAGCGGGGGCAACTTTGTTTTTGCTTTGAGTTGTCGCCACAAACTGCAAAGTGTCAACAACTTGTAATCACCAGAGCAGGCTGGCAGGCAGCCGAAGGCAGACGGGTAGAGTGGGGCGGGGCAAGGTGTCGCCCTGCAGCCTACACTTGGTCACATTTTAACACCTGCTCGTTATCAACTTTTGCTCGCTGTGCAAAAACAAAAACCAGAGCTGCATAGTAAAAAAAAAGCAGTTGCAATACCAAAAACTTTGCTTTCTGACTATGCCATACATATTATATTATATATATATATATATATATATATATATATATATATATATATATATATATATATTATATATATATATATATATATATATATATATATATATATATATATATACCTTTTTTGGTTACTTTCTGGCTTTGGCCCAAAACCTGTCAGGCCCGTCCAGAATTATGTCAAAGTTTGTGGAACACGAAAAATGAGCAGAAACCGAAGGCCATGTAAAAACTGCATAAAACAAATGCCATAAAGTTATAGTGCAGGGGGGCTGTGGGCTGTGGACTGTAGGCGGTAAGCGGTAGGTAGACGAGGCGGCTCATTAGTGTTGTCAGCTGTGCGAGCTAAAAAGGCAAACGTGGTAACCCTGTCATTGGCATGCGGTCTAGGCCCAACTCACACACAATATTCACTCTTTTGCGAAACAAATTACAAAACACAAAGACTTAAGCTCTCTGTTGACGCAAATGAAATAATATTCGGAAATTCAATCACATTCCATTGCATAGTTTCAAAATGAATTATTTTCAGCTGAATTCAATAGTCACACATCGACTCCTTTTTGGAAAATATTATAGAACAAGAAAATCAAGAATATGCATTTGTTTCTTAATATTATATGCATTCCAGAATGTACGCATGCAGGAATGTCAGCACGCATGTGTACGCATATGTATAGAAATGTTTGTATTTCATTTAGGTTTGTAAGTGTCAGTAAACACTTGCAGGAGGTGCAATAGGTGTCACAAATATTGGAAATTTTCATAAAGGTATTAAATTTATAAAAGCTGTATAGGTAGCCTAAGTAACTGTCTTATAGTTCTTAGCATACCCTGTTATATCTTCGCTTTCTTGACCTGTGTCTATTTATCTTTCTGTATCTCTTTCTTTTTCTGTCTATCAAAAGTTCTCTATCTTCCCCTCTTACACATCGTCTCTCTCTCTCTCTCTCTCATTCCTTCTTTTTCTAACACTTCATTTACTCATTTACACTCTATTTCGGTCTCTTTCTCTGTCTTTTTCTCTCTTTCAATCTCTGTCTTTCTCTGTCTCCCGCTCTTTCGGTCTCTCTCTCTTTCTCTCTCTTTCTATCTATGTTTCTGTTTGTATTTTTCTTTCTTTCCATTCAATTTTCAATATCTCTGTTTCCTCGCCTTCGTTTCTCAGTGGATGAACGTTTCTCTCTCCCGAATTTCTCCTCAGCAACTTCTCACTTTAAATATATCGGTTGTGCGGTTTGTATACAAACAATTCTGCAAACTTCTTATAATTGCAGGCAATCAAAGAATCAAAAATGTAAGTAGAAGACAACAACAACATTCGCATATGTGTCTCTAAGTTATATTTGAGCAAACATTCACTAACAGACATATTCTAAGGTAATATTATTAGCAATTAGTATATATCATACAGTTACACTTATATAACACATCGATCGACTTATTTTTTCAGCTCAGAAATGTTCACAAATTTCGATACGAAAAGGAATTGTGTAATCTAGTGAAATTATTTGCAAGCAAAGAATGTGTGAACTGGAATGGGTCACAGATAAATTAAGTTGGCCAGGCCTGCAGCCGCCCTGCACGCCCTGCGACGTCTTCGCTGTAGACTTTAGAGTGTAAAGTGAATGGTGAAATACGAAATCGAATCGAATTTTATCTGCTTAGCATATTTGGCGGTGGCAACAACAAAGGCGCAAACGACTGCCGAGGGATGCCCCTGCGAATGGCATAAAACAATTTAGATTCAATGCGAAGGATATGCGTTCGGCTATAGCCAAGGATATATCGAAGGATATACAATATACGAAATTCGATATGCAAACGCCGCAAAGGCCGAAGCGGCGATAAATGTGCAAATTTCCTCAAGGCTCGACTGATTAAATGCCACTGAAAACATAAATTGCCACTGAAAACAACATTAGCCAAGGGTGGCACACACACACACACACACACACAGAGAGAGAGAGAGAGAGAGACCCACGCACGCACACACATACAAACATGTAGCTGCCTTTGACCTTAATTTGAATAAATACTCAAGCAAAACATATTCGTACACGCAGAGATTAGGCGTCTGGCAAACAACATCGTGAATAGTAAAGCGGCTTTTGCTGGGCTTTTCGGCTCGTAGTTTGGCAGGAAGCGACTTCAAAGCAATTATTATTACCATATTTGACGTTGCCCTGTCCCTGTTTGTGGCGCCTTTGTCGTTGCCCTTGCCGTTGCTGTTGCCACTAATTACTTGGCACACAAAACGCAAACGCCGACTAAACAATACGTTGCGCATACGCCGCGTGCCTACGTGCTACGCGCGACGGCTGCAGCCATCGACTCGAAATATCTTCATAATACTATTAATGGGAAAATGAAAAATGCAAACGGAATTGACGAACAGAAAGAAAAACAAAAAGCCAAGCCACGCCCATTGGTCAGCCAGCCTGCCAGCGACTCGGCCACGGCCACCTCAGCAACCCCAGCCAACTCTGTTGTCTGCTTTGATTAATGAACGTCCATTTCAGGAATCGAGAGTCGGCGTCAGGTCATGTCCTGAATGGACAGACGTCAAACGTCGAACGTTTTATTCGCTGAAAGTCGAGACGAAAGTGTCGAAAAGTGAGCAATCACTGCGAGTGTGACGCGTCCAGCGACAAGCACGCAATTTACTTATTACCCATTAATGGCCAAACAGCAGAAGCAGCAACAACACTAACAGCAACCACATGGCAAGCACCACACCAGCTGGTTGAGGATGTCAGAAAACGTGTTGAGCAATCGATCAAAGCCGCAATGAAGTGAGCTGAAGGCCGCATCGGCCAAATCGGTCGCTTCATTAAACGCGACGGAGGATGACAAATCATGTCGTTGACAATGCTCGCACAGGACAACAGTCAACAATGACGCAAGGACATGGAAATAAAATGTCACCTGGCTCACCTGTCTAGTCGCCGCATGACGGAGCTGCTCAGAAGCGCAGTAAATAATATTTTAAGTGCGTAACTCCAGACGACTTTCAAGTCACAATCTCATGCATAGCCGAGCCGAGCCGAGTTGAGTTGCGTCGCGTCGCATCGCGTCGCTTCGCGTCGAGCCAGCCAAGAATTGTTCGGATACACGCAACTATAATTAAGCACAACACAAACGCACAAGTAATAAAAAAATATATACTGAAGGCCCAACACGCCAGCCCAATCCAAACGCTTGCAGCCGACTTCCGGCGCCCGCAGACGACAACTAGGCGGAGTCGACATTTATTGCTTTAGCTTGAGCGACACTTGGCTAAAGTTAAGCTAACAGATTAGATTAATCAAGGCCAATAAATGCAATCAACAGCGCTTTTTGTTGAATGGAATTGAGTCTGGTTTACCTTTTAGTCTGAAGACTTTGATAGTCTGCACGGTGTTCGCTCTGGAAGAAAATTGTGGGCACATAGAGTCAATAGTAGAGCCTGGTGCTCCAACACCTAGTGCTGTAATCTTGAATTTCTTTATTCATTATAGAATTCATAAGTAATATAATTTATATGTTTACATATATTGCTCACTGTATGAATAAAAGCCCATTCAGCTGAAGGTAATCAAGTTCTGTATTAAGTGAACATGAAACTATTTCTTTGCAAACATATTTCACCGTTCACAGTTCAGTTTGACTCAAGATTAATCGAAAACTTTTCAGCCGATGTCATTAGGTCCGTCGACACTTGCATTAGCATCAAATCGCGTGTGTTTTTTGTATTATTCAAGTGCGGCTGCAGTTGTCGCAACAACTGCCTTCTGCACTTAAGTGCATTTGCAAATATTTTACTGTGTTGCAATCGAAAATTCTCCAGTCGCAATTAAAAAATCGGTGTGCCTCAGCGAAATCATGTCATAAACATCAATGGCAATGGGGCAAGGCAGGCTCAAGACGCGACAAAGGGTTAGCTCATAGAAGAGAGTGCATTGAACTGCAGCTTGGGCTATGGCTAGGGGCAACTTTAAGAATCCGGAAAACTTTGCGCACGTTGACCAGCCCCGCAGAGCAAACAAATGTTGCGTATCATTATATTTTATGAACTTTGGCGGCGCAATGTGTGCGAAATGGGCTTCGCGGAGGCTGCCAAACAGAAGCCGCCAAAATGTGCCGCGTTTCCCTATGCGTAGGCTTTAAAGATGCCCCACACACACACGCACACACACAGACTCACACACACAGATACAGTAAAAAATAAGAATGAGTGAGCAAAAGAGACAAGCTCCGACTTTGCCAAGGGCTGATACCCCTTCGGAGGGTAGCGCTGGCGCTCACAAGCTTAAGCAAATTGCCATAATGAACCCTTTTTCAGTCTCTTGGCTGGCTGACTGGCTGACTGGCTGGCTGACTGGCTGGCTGGATGGCTGGATGGCTGGCTTGACGCCTTGCCAATTTGATGTAGGCATGCCAGCTATGCCAGCTTGCCAAAGAAAATGTAGACCTCCCCTCCGCCCACCGACAGACACATATAGCGTTGGCAGGCGGGAGGACTTGATGCGTTTGCCTTTTCGGCGTTAAAATGAAATCTATAAAAATAAGTGTGGCATGTTCTACGCCATTTCTCTTTTTTTTCGCTTTTTTCTGTTTTTTTTTTTTTTGTTTTTTTTCGGTTGCTCAAGCTGTTGTGGGCCGTTGTAAGTATGTGCGTTGGGGTTTAGCATTGGTTGTTTTTGGGGCCAACAGCCGGGGCTGCCTCGGCATTTATCCAGCTCACTTTTGGGTTATTAAATGATGAAGCAGTTTGCCGTTAATGACTGCCAACGCTCGCATCGAGCCCTTTTTGTCGACGACGACGACGGAGGAGTCGCTCGGTCGATGGGGTCGGCCGGCTCGTTGGGGTTTATTGAGCCTCTAAAACGTTACCAGTTGCCAGTTAAGACCAAAGCGAGAGCGAGTGCCGCCGCTGTCTTGGCCTCAACTTGTCTGCTATGTCAGTTTGTTTAATGAGGGTAAAATTAGCGCTGTCTCAAGCTTATTAGCCCCACTTGAGACTTTGGTTAATGCCGCTCAGTTTATTGCACGGCTTGCCTTCGATACTCTCTCAATTTAAAGCGACTTAATTATTTTGATTTATTCCGGCCCGCGTCTGCCACAACTATTGCCAATTGCATAAGGCCAAGCAATTGATTTGGCTATGGGCTATGAGCTTTTGGCTTTTGGCTAACATAAATGAATTGGATCAAGCGCGCGCTCAAGGGATTGCCAGCTAGCTGGACATTATTTGCATTCGATAAGATTTGACAATCAATTTCTGCCACTCGAGTCAGCGAGGTCTCCGTCTCCATCTCCCTCTCCAGTTCAAGGCTCAAGGTAATGACGTGCACTTTGATTTGCGTGAGCCATAAGGGTCAGAATGTTGGCTTTTCATTGCGCATACGCCTGGCCAGCCGAGCAGCCAAGCAGCCAAGCAGCCTAGCACCCGAGCAGCCAGCACGCAAATGTGGCGAGTGTGCTTAATTTCTTGGCATACCTTTTGGGAACAGCGAGGCGCAAGAAATCACAAAAACAAACTGAGCAGCCCCCTCTGTCCCCGCATCGAGCACTTGCTTGGCGCCAACACACGCTTTATATGCAAATAAAGCTAAGGACGAAGGCGCCACTTGACCACTTGCTGGCGACTTGACGGAGCGTGCTGTGATTCCCACACGCGACTCCGACTCCGATTCCGACTCCATCTACGACTGCGATTGCTACTCCCGGAGGTGTGTTTGAAAGGACTGAATGCGGCTAGGTGGTCTGGTGGTTCAGTGGTTCACTGCTTGAGTGGGTGCCCAGGCTCTTTGTATGTTGTAATAATTCCACAAGGGCTTTCACGAATATGTATGAATGTACGAATGTGTGGATGTATGTAGCTCGCTTGATTGTTGTGGCAGGTGACTTTGTGACTCGGCGATTTTGTTGCTTTTGCTGCTTAATAAGAAACTAACGTCACGCAATATAATTAAGATAAACATAATTATAGTTCGCTGTTCGCTGTTGGTTTTATTTTTCTATTTTGCCAACCCTTGTGTGACTTTCGTTTCTTATTTTTAATGGCAGCGCTGTAAAAGTTATGTTGCTGACAATAATAACGTCTTCTGCGGCACCAGCTCTTATTCAAATGTGCCAATTAATTGGATTTAATGTTTAACCTATGAGATGAAACTGTTTCAATATTAAATCTAAAGTCAGCTAGAACAAAATAACATTAATTAATTATAATAAGCAACTGGAATTTGCTCTATATTGTATCAAAAATCCTTTGCATAATATTTGAGCTTCGTGAAAGTATTTGAATTTCCTGTATACGTTAGATAGCTGAAAAAGCTCTATCGATAAGTTTTGTTATGTATCATCGATAAATAAGTTTCAACTGCTGTGGTTTCGTTAAATATGAGCCCAAATTTTCGTTAAGCAAAGTCACAAGCCAAAAGGAAATTACTGAAACGGGTAAGTTCATTTCATCTAAATGTCCTTCGTTTAATACAAATATATTATCATCGTTGAGTACAACGTTCGTTTGCTTCGTTCAGCAAGGTTTACAACCACACAAACTAAGCTTAAAAGCTTTTAAACTGTTAGGCTAGCTTACAGCTTTGGTTGATGTACTTGCTTAAAAAGCTTTACCGAGTTGCTGCTCTTGCTAAGCAAACAGTTTTACAGCCACTCGCCGCACAGTGCATCTGCAAACTGCGCAGCTAATTAAATTTTGAATTTCCATTTGCAAATGGAATATTTTCGAATAAAATAAAAAACCTCAAAACGAATTTCACAGTCATAAATACAATTCAATAACCGCTTGTCACACAGATTTCATTCAGCTTAATTACCAAAAAAAAAAAAAAAAAAAAAAATGAAATAAAATAAAATAAAATAAAATGTCCGCAGTCAAAACGTTTTCTGTTTTCTGGCAAATTTGATTAATTTATTGGTCGCACATTTCGCATGCCGAATTTCAATTAAAGAACCGTCATTAATAATGCAAATGGATTGGATAAAAAAGTCGAATACGCAACTTACCTAAATAAAAAATGCCAATAATGAAAGTAATCGGCTTCAACATCTTGTCATCGGTTGTTGCGCAGTGGATAGGCTCAGGTAGTTCCCCTCACCTGCGAATAGATAGAGAAACATCAGATGAGCATAATGTTAATTAAGTAAATTAACATGTATGAAACGCCAACAGCAGCTGCTGCTGCTGCTGCTGCTGCTGCCGCTGCTGCTGCTGCTGCTGTCCGCATAATTTACAACTGCAAATAAATATTTACAATTTGCATTTGGGCAGCCAAATGAAAAGAGATAAAAAAAGCCAAATCTATTTTAATATTTTTTTTTTAAGCCAAAAAGTCAAACTGTCAAATGCATCAGAAATTATGCGCATTTTAAGCAGTCAAATGCCAAGAGTCGAATTGCACGAGCCACTTCTAAGTGCAACAGAGCAAATGGCTATGCAACATCTCGACAAAACTCAATGTTTATTTCCGTTTTCTGATCGATTTATTTTTTTTTTTAAATTACTTCAAATAAATAAAAATATTCTATTTTGAGTCATTTACAAAATTGAATCTTAGTTTTGCGAATGAGCAAATCAAACTCAAATATTTCATAAAGTAATCGATGCGTATTTTTGGGCAATGTACCACAGCAAGTTTGGGTACAGTGGGCAAAACTCACTAAAAAAGAAACATAAAAACAATTTCGAGTTTCTGCACAGTCATAAGATTTATAATAAGATATAGATTTATTTAAGATAATTTAACAAATAAAAACAACTAGGAATGAAATGAATCCAATTTGAGTTACTAAGCACCGGCAGAAAAACTAATAACAATAACTAAATTAACAATCATCAAAAACTTAAAAGGAAAACAACTTTAGCCGCGCATCAAATTTTCTACTTCAATTACTTTTTCACATTTAATAATTTCTCAGTTTAAATCAAATTTTGTATAAAAATATACAAAATTTAATCATTCTCAATTAAAATATATAGTTATTAATTATATAATTAGATTTCAATTAGTTTGTCTACATTTAATCAATATACAGTTTTAATAAATTCATTTTCTATTAAAATGCATAATTATTAATTATATAACTAATTTTTGTACCCTGAAGCCAATAATCGTTTTGTGTGTGGCGTGGCCGAGAGCTCCCATCTTCTCCCTAGGAATCCCAAGCCCCTAGCCTAAATGTGCAAATATTTGAGTGTGCGTGTGCATGTATGTGTGTGTGTGTGCATATGTTTTTTTTTTCCATATATGTTTAAAAGAAGTATAGAATGATTGGAATGGCTTGTGTTCACTGTCGGGCACTTCCACTAGAGCACTCCTACGTGTGCTAGACTGGACGAGGCTTTAAAATTGGTTTGGCTTATGCATAAGATATCGCAAGCTGCCCATTAAAGACTCGCATTCCTTTGGGATGTTACATAAGATTCTTTAGAGATTGCATCGTTTACATAATTAAACTTCAGGCTGACTGGCATGTTGTATTTATATAACTTTTGGGGCCGCTCTATTGATTATTGAGTCCTTGAAATCGCATTATTTAATGCTAATGAATACATTAAGCCGCCCGTTCCACACATGGCCAAAAGCGAAACAGTCGAAATGCGATGCCAACGAGCAGCAGCGGAAAATGCAATTTGGCCATAATTAATGCACATTCACCATGCACTAATGCAGAATATTCAGTGACAATAAACAAATTGACTCGACCCGAGTCGGCATTAGTTTGAGCGCTGGCAATGTTGAATTTATACAAACTACTCGAAACTTGAGTCCATTAAAGTTATAACCCAATTATTCACAATGGACTATCGCATTCCCGGGTGCTGTGCATCTCTGAGTGCGTAAGGGCTTCCACACAACCGACGAGCTCATTAATTTGGGCGAGGCCAAACCCTTCCTTCCGCCCACGCAATGGACTCGGCCATAATAACACCCAATTAATCTTGCCGTTTCGCACATTTACAACCAGCTCAACGCGACTCAGCGCGACTCAACTCTTTCCTGGTCCCAGCTTATTGTTGATGGACAGCACTAAAACTGCAAAGGAAAAATCACACTTGTACGCACAGCCCAGAGAGCGCCACATTGGCGTCTCATAAATTAGCATTTAATACGCGCATAGCCAGAAGCTAATTCCCGTACCTCATGCGGGCACAACAATGGGCCCTGCGGCCCAGACAAGCAGCTTGCCACAGACAATAATAAATAAGTTTTACATAAATCTGTTGTTGGGGCTACACGAGAGGCCTGTCAAGAGCAAGAGCAAGAGCAAGACTGAGAGCAAGAGCCAGGCCAAGAGCATTAGCAACAATAACAACTGCCACTGCCGCATGCCACAAGTGGAGCCGAACTCAAGCTGTAAACAACAAATATTTCACATACGCCACAGATGAGCAGCAACAACAATACGAAGTGCGCTCTGTGCAGGCGGCAGCAGCACCTGCAAGGTGTGCAAATTTGAAAGCAGTTCGTAAATCATATAGCTTCACACACAGTGTAACAAAATCTATAGAAGATCAAATAAAAGCAGCAGCAGTATGCAAGCTAAAGATGATATTCTTTTTGTATTTATTACTTAAGCACAAATGCAATTTGTAATATCTAAAATACGATCTATGATCACATTTTCTTTTCAGTTCATTTCTATGATGACACTGGTTGCTATACTATAGAGTAAATTGATTCAAAGGACTAACGAATTCATTCAATCTTACGTCTTTTTTGATACTTTTATTACTCAACTCTCGCTCTCTCTCTCTCTCTCTCTCACTCTCTCTCTCTCTCTCTCTTGTCTCTCACTCTCCCTCTCTCTCTCTCTCTTGTCTCTCACTCTCTCTCTCTCTCTCTCTCTCTCAAAAGTGGCTTTCAAATAGATACAAACAAAACCTTTTCTAGACTAGCTGCTGTCACATTGAAAGATCTTTTGCAATACCATAAAAGCTGATTATAAAACAATAACTATAAACTATCTACAAAACAAGAGCAAAATCTATTTATATATAAGATCAAATATATATAATATATATATATATATTATAGAAAATACCCATTCAGCTCAGGCGCTTCTTCTGTGTATTCTAATCGGCGTGATGCTACCAAAGGTGTCAAGGTAGCCCAGTGGCCCAAGAGGAATACGAAAGTAGCTGTGCACACATACAAAGAGACACACACACACACACACACACATACACACAAACAAGTGCGCTGTGCGCTGTGCGGTCGACCTTATTGAATTATCACGCTCGGTTTGCACTTTGGTTTGGTTTTCGCCAAATTCAAATGAGCGCAAATTGATTTGAAATTGTCCTTGCATGAATGCATAGCATGTGTGCATGAGTATGAATGTATGAATGCATGAGTATTCGTGAGTGTCTATGTGTGTGTGTGTGTGTGTGTGTGTGTGTGTGTGTTTATTCAATCAAATCGAAATGCATTTATGGCACTGCGTAAATCAATTTGGCTGTAAGCGCTGCCTAATGCATAAACCATGTTAGCAAACGCTTAAAATTTAGAGCAACAGCAACAAAAACTAAATATTCAGAGCTGCAATGAAACGACGTGAGCAACCGACAGATTTCTATATCGACAATATAGCAGGCAGTTTGTGAATCATCGCTGTGGAGCCTTGCTGGCTATCGGCAGTTAACTATTTCGGTTCAATTTGCGGTTCTATTACCAAAAGCCATTGGCACATGCTCGGGTCCAGGCAGAAGCAAGTCACAGCCATCAAAGACTTTTTCTCTCTGTGTGTGTGTGCGTGTGTGTGTGTGTGTATGACCACTCGTACCGCACGCATCAGTGGCGCACTCACGTAGCCAATGCCATTTTTGGTTGGCCAAAAGTACGCCTCCATATGCCAATTTGGGCCGTGTTGTTAGATTGGGCTAGTGGTGAGTGGCATAGCTGGGCGGATGTCGCATGGCGGCTACGTGCAGAGTACACGCCCACTGGATTGCATACAGGCCGTCAAGCAGAAAAACTATCTATGCCGCAGAAAGAGTCCTTTTGCCACAACCTATGCAACCCTATGGGGACGATGTAGCTGCGGCTGCCGCTGCGGCTTATATTAGGTATACGGAGTCGACGTGCCACTAGCCGAGCAGCTGCGTCGGCAACTGGATTCAGCGGTGGCAACGTGCTCTGCCTGTTGGGCTTACGGCCTGGCAACAGCGGCAACAACGCGACCAGCACGTATACGCGGAGTTGGCACTCACATGGCTGCCAAATGAACTCAAGCATTTAAATTCAACATTAATTGGATTAAGTCTGCAGTCGGCTTGGCTCTGCCAAAAGGCAGTCAGGGTGCACGACACTTGACTTGGATACCAGCTAACACACACACACACACACACACAAATTCACATTTATATGAAATCTATTTATTTGGTTAACATAATTGCATATGTGCTTATTCAATTAGCAACTAAATATGTGCGACGAGTTCTGTTTGATTTCTGCTTTTCCATATCTTCATTAAACTGTAATTAAACGCCAACTGCTCTTAATTAGCCAAAAATCTAATTAATAGTTGAGCAGAACAATAATTTCGAATCAACATTCCGCAGCGGTCCTTCAATTCCTCTTCAGTCTCGAACTCCGAGTGGGCGAGAGCGAGAAGTGCTCCAATCTAGGCAAATGGCATGCGTACAACAATGCGCCCGACTTTACCCCAAAATCAAATAATCAGAAATTTTCAATAGCTACAGCTGCGTAGGCAGTGGAATATTGCTAGAGCAGCCATGATTTATGGCTGATCGACTATGAGATACGCTGTGCTGCGGATGGAAACTTGAGAATGTTACAAGAATTTCTAATTTTGTTGGGCATGAAATTAAAGTAAGTAAATAATTATTATTTAAAGTCATAAGAAATTCAAATTTTGTTGGAAATTGTCATATTTACAAATAAATATTGCATAAATTATAATAATAATGGGAGTTAAAATATAGACAATATATATTGCAAAAGTTGTCATTATTTAAAATCAGAAGAGATGAAAATTGTATTGCTAATGAAAACATGGTAAATAAATATTGCAGCAGCTGTTATTGTTTAGAATTTTAAATACAGTAAATAAAAAATATAATAAAAATAAATCACAAGAAATTAATTTTTTTTTTTTTTGGGAATGCGTATATAGTAAATAAGTATTATAAGTATTATTATTATTATTATTATTTTTTTAAAATGTCACCTAAAATTTCATTTTGTTTTAATGAAACTTTGAACAGTTTCTATTTTATGCACAGATTTGTCAGCTCAAATTAGAATTTTCAACAGTTTAATACAGAGCTTTTGCTAACGTGAGTTTCGGTTTGTAAACTAGTTTTATTGCATTAATGGAACCGGGTTATATTAGATTATAAAATTCGCTAAGCATCTTAGCTGAATCTTTCTCAGATATTCGATGAATGCTTATTGGAAAACTCTCTAAATGAAGGCCTCAGCAAAGGTTCAGTTAACAATTCAACAGAAACTCTAGACTGAAGCTGATCTCAATGCTTGTATATAGTCGTCTCTTTCTATCAGCACGGCTTATACACTCTTCTCCAGCTATCGACATTGCTTATAATTATATTATCATCTCCTTCTATCGCACAATTTTGCACATTTTTAATAACATCTATACAGGGTATATAAAACTAGGCCAACAACTTTTATGAGAATTGTGGCAAAAATTAGCTTGCCAAAATACCAGCAAGCCGCACACGTGTATATATGTGTATATGTGTGTATGTGCGTGTGTGTGCGTGTGTGTGCGCTGCCCAAATAGCAGCACGTAAACAACAGGGCGTATGATGAACCGCCCCCCGCTCCCGCGCTGTACAACCGACAGAAACTTTACAACTTGTTGTTTTTTTTCGATTTTCTTTTCTTTTTTTTTTTTTTTGGTTTTTTGGTGGCTCTTTGGCACGCTCCTTTGCCGTGTTGATTCGATTAAAACGTCAACAGCAGCAGTAGCGGCAACAACAGCAGCAGCAGCAGCAAATGACAGCAAAAACAATTCACAGACGCCCCCAATTCGACTTTATTATCACAGCATATAAGGATGTGCGTGTATCTATGTATGCGTATGTGCTTGTCAGTCGGCGTGTGTGTGTGTGCTTTTGGCCTTGTCATATCCATCTCGATGCCTCGCCAAGTTGTCACACCACATTTTATTTGACTTGTATTTTGCCATCATTTGCTGGATGTTGTTGTTGTTGTCTTTTCAACGCACTGTTAGGCCCAAAACGAAGCACCACCAGCCCCACCAGCCCCACCAGCCCCACCATTACCAGTAACACCAGCACCAGCACCACACTCCGTTTACCATGTGGCTGGGTTATGCATGTGTATGACAGCCTTTTTGACATTTTGTTGTAGCCGCAGGGCATAGGTTGACGTAGGGCAGGACAATGTTCTCGTCCTGTCATGTCGTTTGATCTTTTATTGCGTTTGTTTTACGAGCCGCCGTAAATCCCCTTTAAATTGCAAATTCTTTATGCTCGAATTTTCAGCTACCCTCCCAGCACCTAATCCATTCGCACTTTGTGCCTCTGTCTGTGTTTGTGCCTGTATCTGTGTGTGCGTGTGCTGTATTTGTATTTGTATTTGTATTTGTTTTGCGCTTTCAACGAAAGTGAAAGCTTAATTTTGCCCATTACAGCTGCCACGCCCATATGATGCCCCCTGCTACGCCGGCTTTATGGGCATGCGTTCGCATTGAAGAATTTGTCACTCTGACGGATGCGTGATAAAAATTTATTGAATTGAAAACAATAAATATTTGATTTGATTCATTTCACAGTGTGACACTCCATTGTGTGTCTGTGTTTATGTGTGTGTGTGTGTGTGTGTGTGTGTGTGTGTGTGTGTGTGTGTATGTGCCACTTATCATTGATTTCAATTGCTTTCGTACCGCGTCCAGTGAGGTAATTGAAAAATAAGAATTTTATGGGCTCAAACTGAACCGTAAGCCTCCGAAGTAAACATAAAAGCAAATTAATTAAAATGGGACAAGATAACTGTCTTCGTCAAGACGACAATAAACACCATAGCAGATGTGGCAAATAGAAAAGATTTATGTATGAGAATTGAATATTATTCAGGGGCAAAATGTATGTTTTATATATTATGCTACTAGCATAAGCTGTTAGAAATTTCTTTAAAGTCTTTTTACAAGAAATTTAGTTCATATATGGGAAACTAGAAGTCTCACATTCACTTGCTTAAGAATAAGAGGTGCAGCAACATTTTAGCTAAGTCTTTACTTGCTCGACGACTGCATTGCGACTAATGACATGGCCGCAGTGAACAGCTGAAGTAACTAT
Source organism: Drosophila anceps (assembly GCA_035045945.1). Lineage (NCBI taxonomy): Eukaryota > Metazoa > Arthropoda > Insecta > Diptera > Drosophilidae > Drosophila > Drosophila anceps. Next base: position 9,032,299 of record JAWNON010000225.1, on the reverse strand, counting down.
CTAGCTTATACCGTCCACAACTCACGCTCAATGCTTGACAATGTAGTGCACACGCATAGCGGGATCAGAACCATCTGCTGCAGTTGTAGACCATAGTCTATGCTCATAACGGGAACCAAAGCACCATATGAACTGTTACTCGGTAGACGAATTATTCCTTTACCATGAGATCCACATTTCAGTTCACTCTGTCTCTCTCGCTCACATCATTCAAGCTGATCGCTCTATGCTGTAGTTGTAGGCTACATAACGGAACCCAAAGCAGCATATGATGTGTTACTCAGTGCACAAAATCCACATTAAAAATAATGTGTCTCGTTCACACCATTCACTTTGTGCGCTTTTGCTGTAGCCATGTTCGGCAACCTAACGCCTAACGGAATCAAAAGCAGCAAATCATGTATAACCAGTAGACGAATTATTTATTTACCACTGTAATAAAATCCACATTTTCTATTAAAACTCCCTTTCCCTGTCCACTGTCCACTCTGCTCGCTATGTGTTGTAGCTGTCACCTGCAGTGCACGCTCGGATCGAAAGCAACAAATCATGTGAAACCAGTGAACGAATTAATCATTTATCAGAATCCACAATGTCCACTCACCAGATAAAAGTTGGGATGCTTCCGTGACGACAAAAAAAGAAGTGATATCAGACAAAAACTGTTCGCATTCGGTATTTAATATTAAAGAGTTTTCGTTTGAGGTTGCCAACGGTATTTTCGGATGCCTTCTTAAATACGGCTTGTCGTTAGCTTAATTTGCAGCTCATAAATGAGGCGCCGGCAAGCCGAAATAAAGGATGTGAAAATATCGCAATGAAGAGGCTAAATCCCTGGCATTCTGACGCCCATTACAACTGCAAATGAAGCCGTAGCCCATTTAAGCAATGCCCGCAACACGAAAACTTCCGCGACAACTTTGTGGGCGAGCAAGCGTCCAGCCTTTCTGATTATTGCTCAGCACTTGAAAACTTTGTTTTTTTGCTGCCTGCTGCCCTTTTGGAAGGTGGAAGGTGGAGCGCCAAGCAGGATGAGGATGAGGATAGGAATAGGAATAGGAATAGGGGGCTTAATTTGCCACGGCTTACTTGCTACTGACTTTTTGAGCACACGGCATAAGGGGCAAGGACATCGGGCATAGCAACAAAAACGCTTGGGCGCAACTTTGAATAACAGATAAAAATGTTACGTGCCCGGGCGCACGCTTCCTACCAAGTATTTCGCTTTCAGCTCGTGCTGTTGTCAAGTTGAATGAAGAAATATTTCTGTTATCGCAGTAAAAAGATGTTTCGTGCTCTGCGTGTTTACCTTGCCATTGTTGTTGTAGTTGTTGTTGTTTGCTTTTGTTGTTGTTGCTATTGTTGTGCTTGTTGTAGGTTGCTTTTGACGGGCAACGTCAAAGAAGCAATAGCTGAAATTTTAGGTTGAAAGCAACAACCTTGGCGATTTCTATGGCATCCGACTGCACAGCGTTGTGTGCTTTAAGGCTAAATGAAATTTTCACTTTGTGCTGGATATGCCAGCAGTGGCAGCTGCTGAAAAGCGGGCTGCAGGATAAAGCCGCATACAGATAGTGGCACAGTGAGTCAGTCCTCTGTCCAGCTCGGCCACCAACGCCCACTCGAGCTCTAAACAAAAGCAGACTGAGTGCTTGGATTCGTCTGATTTCCATGCGCATTGCCTTTGTGGCGTTGGCCCTTTGCCTGCCGCACCAGACTCGTCCACAAGCCTTTGTGGCAACATCATCAACAAATCGTCAATAACACTTGACACTCGTTTCGGTATCGTGTCCCTTGCTGCCACAGCGACCCCTCCTGTTCAACCACTATGAACTTTCTCAGAAATTACTTTTCGGTTGCAGATAAACGTCGGGCTCAACGTTTGTCCGTTTGTCCGTTTGTCCGCTTGTCTGTTTCTCTTTCCGGCGGTTATTCTGTCTGTGGTGCTGCTGTAAGCTCTGTTGTGGGTCTTGTTGGCTGTCAACTTGCCGCACGCACTGAGCTCAACCATCGCAAGCATTGAGGCAACTGTCAGTAACTGAGGCAAGGACCACGGCTAACCGAAACCTGACCTGAACAGCTGAAACCGTAACCGTGACGAACCCAAAGTAGTGTCAACATCTTTGGCCTTGAGCAAATTCTGGGACTTGCCCTCTAAAATGGTTGGGGCACTGCCCCAAAGCAACGTGCAATGAATCAAGAAACCAACACAAAATTATCAACTGTAATCAAAATCGAAAAACGTCAAGTTTTTCTCTTTCTTTTTTTTTGCCTTTAATTATTTGTTGCGTTGCTCAAGATTTTGCTTAAAGTTTTCGCTCTTTTCTTCTTTACAATTTTTATCTCTTGCCTTCTTGCCATTCGTTTGTTTGCTTTGTTGATTTCACTGTTGGATATTTCGCCTGTCGTTGCCAGCATTTTCCATTAAACATTTTTCATTTGCCAAGAAGCAACAGTCTAACAATGTTTGAAATTCTGCAAGCGTTTTTCACGTATTTTTCACTTTTAATAGTGTGTGTGCGAGTGTGCGTGTGTGTGTGTGTGTGTGTGTGTGAGTGTGAGTGTGTGAAATGAATGAGTTGCTTGACTGGTTGCTTTCCTTTGTTGTATTTGTATTGGCGCCGTGGCTTGAGCACACATTATATGCTGGCAGTGCCGCATGTATGTATGTTAATGTCTATTGCCCCTGTTTCGAGTCGTGCTCCGACTGCGGCTGATCCCTTCCATGGCCCTCTGTCTGCGTTTCGATAGTGACACTCATATCCGTGAAATGCAAATGTATGCGTGCCTCTTGAACATTATGAATAATTCCGGCTAAGATTCCATTCCAGCCATTTGCCGTTTATTTCCATTCTCATTTCCATTGTCTGCTCTGCGCTTTCCACCTGCGCATAAGTAGTTGTTCTTTCTTGTTCTTTTGCTTCTGCTTCTGTTCTTGCTTCTTCTTCTTAATTTCTGTTGCTGCTCCACCCTTGTTGTGCACACTTTCATTGCCATTGTAGTTCATTCTCGTTACTTGACATGAGCTCCCTGAATTTATTATGCAAAATGTGGGAGAAGAACCCAAACAGAACAAACAGTCCCGACTGCCACGCCCACAGTCTGCTTGTGATTGAGCCAGCTAAGGCAAGTTGGAGCGGAATAAATGCATTTTTTATTATTTCCGCAATATTTTGAATGCTAATGAACGGATGCTGATAAGAGCCATTTGTGCACTTGACTGATGACCGAGTGGGCCAATTTGACCCAGTTGCTCGACTCAAGTGGATCACTTCAAAGCGTAAAATTAATGACCAGCTATTAACTGACACTCGCCACACACACACAACACACACACACGGACACACACACACACACGCCCATATGCACAACAAATGACAAAAACTAAATCCAATAGCGTGACCAATGGTCTATCAACCACTTGGCAAGGCTGTCACACCACAGCAAACATTGATGGCATATGTATATGTATGTACTTGGTGTGCGTGTGTGTATCAAGATGATGATATATGTGCCACAGGTAACACTGGCCAACAGCATTTGATGGATACTACTGTTCACAAAGGTGTGAGCTAATGGGTTTTGAATACTTAATTATGTGCTCTTGTGTATTCTACGTTATTTGTATACATCGTAGCACTGAGCATACAACTATTTACCTGAAAGCGAATTATTTCTCAATTTATGTTGCGTTTTAAGCAAATACTAATTGGAGTATATATAGTTAGCCTTAGCAAATAAGCTAAATATAACACATGTGTACTCGAAAGCTTAAGTATCCTTAAAAAATCTACAATAATTGTAACACATATACTATATTTCCTTTATTTTGTTGGCGAGTGTAGTGGCTGCCATTGGGCGTGGCTGGGACATGCACTAACCAGACATGAGAAATAATGGCAGACGATGAATATTTGGACGATTCATTTATCAGCATCATTATAATCATCAGAGACACACTATTTCAGCAGTCTTGGGCATATGTATTGTGAATTAAATTCTATCAAAGGGCGCTTAATTATACTAAGTGACGCCAGAGCGACAATGACGACGCTGATGGCCACCTAGGCCACAATTAATAATAATGCCATACGCCCCATCGCAGCTCGATTGAGGGCCTGCGTGCGAGCGGGTGTGTGTGTGTGTGCTTGTATGTGTGTGTGAGTGTAGCTCAAATGTCACATGGATAATTGAAAATTAATTATGTTGACATATTTGTGAAGTGATTGTTAAGATGGTGCCACGTTGATGATGCCGCACAGTATAATTTTGGAATCCGTCCAAACAGTTTCCCACCCCAACAAAGCCTGACGAACTGGCCTAGCCCAACACCAAATTGCCTGGCTCTGAGGCGCCTGTCATGTGGCCATTTGTTTGGCCAGCGCCGTCGCTGAAGGGAATCAGGCTGGTTGGCTGGCTGCTCTACCTTTTGGGCGTTTTTATGAAGCCAGCGCACGACAGAAAACATTTTGCTTTAATTAGCTGACGGCGTCGACCTCAAAGGCTTGTTTTGATCAAATTCGATAGGCTCTGCGAGCCAGAGAATTAATATTAACTTGGGCATTACAGTTGAGCTACTTAATACAAAAGGCTGAACGATGCAAATGCTAAATTGCACAACAACAGAAGTCGGAAGGATGCTGGCCAAATGCTACAGCCGCAGCGGCATTTGTATGCCAGTGAGCAAACATAAAGGCGGAAATGTAGACGTAACTGCAAGAGTTACCAGCAACTGCAGTAGCAGCAGCAGCATCAGGAACAACAGCAACAGCAACAGCAACAACAACATCTAAAAACATTAAGACAAATGGCAGCAGCAGTTGCATTATAAAAAACTTGAGGCATTGAGCCGACTGTAGCCGACTGTAGAATACTCTGTGCCCAAAGCAAAATTATTTATAAAAAAAAATATAAATAAATAATATAAATATATATATATAAATACATCAAAATATAAAATAATAATTTAATAATTTTTGATGGATGCAACGCGGCTATGAGCCGGAAACAACAATTTTAAGAACATTGAGCTAATTTATGGGTCTACAGCTAGGGGGCTAAGGACATTTTTACGGCTGGCTACTTGACTGAAGAGCAACAACTATAATGCCAAGCCAATATACTCCACAGATTTCCATGCAAATAGAGTAGTAAAAGTGCCTCTGGAATATGGAATAGGCGAATGCAAAAGGCAAAAGGCAAAATAATACAAAATTTCTAAAGAGCAGAAGTTACGTTTGCATAAATAATGCCAGTTTTGTGCCCATTCTGTGCGCATACTAAATGCATTTTAGCCTTTTAAGACAAGACGTATTAAAGCGACGTTCAACAGAAAAAGAAATTGTAGTAAGCACAGATGCTATGTCAAATATGTAAAGTGCAAAAAAACGGTTGCCTACTTACAGGCTGGCGTGACTTTAATTACTGTAGATTTACGCTTCCAGCTGTCGCACACTTGAAAAGTCTACAAAATGTTTAAATTCAACAAACAGCAAGACAAACAAGTAATCAAGCGTTGCAAACAAATGATAGCAGCATATAAATGAACATGATATAAAATTGAGAATGAAAAACAAGTCTTAATAACCCGTTTCATTTTGGCCGTCTCTTAAAGCACCGCATTTTGGCACTAACGTGCAAATGTCACGCGAATGTTGTTTTTAGCTCGGTGCAATGTGCTGGCACTTAAGCCACACATAGACAGCCCACACATATCAACGCCCACACACGCACGCACACACACCTATACACGCCTATGTTCGCAGCGATACCCACTCGATGCGGATACGAATCCATGGCGGTGACGCTATCAGGCGGAAGTGGCACATGTCACGCTCCACGCTGCCTGCTCATTCAATTGCGATGTGCCAGTGAAGGCGAAAGACTAAAAAGAATTCACATCCTTTGGGCAATAGCGCGGCAATTATGGTTGAATAGTTTTCAGTGCTGAATGTACGGTTGTAATGTAAGTGCAATTAACATTTATGATTACACATCAACAACAACAACAACAACAACTACAAATGTTAAGAGCCCAGCGCTTTCTATAAATATTTAACAATTATTTACAGCTTCGACTTGCAGCTCCACGCATTATTTTCTGGGTGTGTTCGCATAGTAATAATTATGTGGGTTAAACGGTTCCCCAATGGCAGAGGCTTCATGTGTGCTCAGTCAGCCAACCCACACACATACTATAGAGGAGCATGAGCCATACTTGTGTTTTTCTTTTAAAGTGTAATTCCATTTCAGGCTGTCGGCCTGACTATTATATAGGCGCTGGCTGTCATTCACCGAGTTGCTGACTATCTGACGTCATCAGCAGATAGCATGTAAAAGGGTTAAGTGCCTGCCTGCCTCTACTCTTCTTTATGTTCACTTTTCATTAGTAAATAAAAATCAATAAGCAACTAAGGCGGAAGACCGCAAACAAAGCAGCTCGCAGGCCAAGCTGTATGGCGAACCCATGCCAAGCATTTATTATTATTTGATCCTACATAAATAGATGAAATTTTCCAAATTTATCCATCCGCAAACGGAAAAAGTTGTGGGCGGCAGTCGATGATTCAATACCCTGTCGAATGCTGCATTGAAACAAGCTTGAAGGATTTAAGAAATTAATTCCACACCACCTCAGAGTGGATCAATTATTTAGTGTTCAGATTTCATTAAAGTTAAAATGAAATGAACGAACGAAACTTGAAGCCAACAATTTAAATCTAAGAAATATGCTGTCAGAGCTTCACAGCCTTTGGGCTGGCAATTGTTTGTGCATGCGCTTGCTCAGACTATTATCCTCAGCTAATGTCCTGGCTGTTGATATTATTCTTATGTTTCATATTGGTAGCCAAGAGCCAAGCGCTGCAGGCACTCAATAAATGTATGAAGGAATTTAAGGCCGGGCCTCAGTTCAACTGTTGATTTTTCAAATTTAATTTGCTGCATGACTACGCTGCGTATGCGCAATATCAAATGGCAAAAAGCCGTGTAAACATTTACATTTGTCGCAGCGCATGGCAAATAATTGCATGTTGCTGCACAACAACATTAATTAATTATGTTTCTGCAATTTCGCTGTCAGACCAACTGCGAGCCTCGCTGCGTATACGCGACGCGCACAAGTTGGGCAAGTTAATAAAACTGCACAAGGGCAATGCTAATAGAAAGCGCTAGTCGACTGATAGTGGCCGACCACGCCCACCGACGAAGCACGCCTCCTATGTGGACTGCAAACATTGCGCATTTCTTTTGCAGCTGCGTTTTTTTCAGTTCTCTTCCTATTTTTTTTTTTTTTTTGCTTTTTGCCCAACTGCCTTTGGGGTATTGCTTCAAGCCCGGAATTTCGACGCGCATAATGTGCCGCAATGCGGTTTTTCCCGAACGCTAGCAAAAGTCGCGCTGAAGACAACGCCAAGCCGCAGGACACACACACACACACACACACATACACATACACACTCGAAGAGGAAGACTCTGATACATTTGGCTCAAGTGAAATTTCAACTTTGCGCGCTAGCCACCAACACATACGAAGACTGACTGTGTGTGTATGTGTGTGGCCCATGTTGAGCTGAATTTTGAGCATAAACGGCATAAAATATGTGTACAATAAAACACACGATTGAAATGCTCAAGTCAGAAACTTTGCAAAATGCCTTTAAGCGCCATTGGCTTGTGCTCGTTGGTGGTTGTGTGTGTGTGTTTTTGTGTGTGAGTGTTGTGTGTGGCCTCCATGGGCTTGATTTATGCCACATATTCGCATATGTTGCCTTACTTAGTGTGTGTATTTAAGCCTCTCAATGGCTGCCATCGCCATTGAATCAAGCCGCGCGCCTATGAAATTGCTTGCTTTTCAAGCTTAACCCGGCTCTCAGCGCTCGTCTCTCGGGCTTGTTTTCACATTTTACTTCAGCGGGCTTTTGAAAAGCGTGTGTGTACGGATTTCGGCTAAACGCAAAGCGTGTGAATTGAGCTAAAATTAGATGAGTTTGCCAAGATTTTTTCCCTTTCAACTTATTTGTTTTGGCTGGCCAATTTTTTGGTAAACAACATGACAGGCCAACCAGCTAGCAGCATTGAGCATGCCATAAATGTGGACCTTGGCTTCTCCACTTGCCTATGCACGCCTCAGCTCACATCACAGAACATTTCCTATCCTACAATTGACAGACGGCAACATACGAAAGTACTCACATCGAACACAGTTTGAGATCTAATGCAACCCCAAGGCAAATGGTTCCAATCCAATTTCAAACCCAATTACGTGCGCATCATAAATGTATGAACGTTCATAATTTTGAATAAAATTTGAGTTTGTAATTTGTAAAAAGCTTCGGAACTCCTTAGTAAAATTTAAGCCTTAAAGAATTATTTGACCCATTTTCATGAAAACTTTGAAGTGGCTTTAGCAGGAATAATGGCCACGGCTACAGTCTACTGGGTAATGCTCGTAATGTATAGCAGGCAGCCAGCCAAGCCAACTAAAATGTGTGTTAATATATTAATTCCAACTGTAAAACTGTGCAAGTTATGGTTTCTGCTTAAGTTAGCTTTATCCTTCATCCTAGTAGAGTAAATTTATACAATATGAACTCAACAGTAAAAACTAAAAATATCATATCCATAAACTAATATACTCTTCTTAATGTGTAAGCTTGTATAAAAGCCAAAGCAAATACAACTTGAGTAAATTAAGTATCTTATTTAATTAGCTAATGCATTTAGTTATGCAAACAAGATTTATAGACTAAATAAGCTCGTTTCAGCACTTCAAAAATATTTATATTTACATGTAGCATATATAAATCCTAGCCCAATTGCAATTAAATGCTGAAGTATTAAGTGGCATTTGGAATTTAATTGATTTGTATAAATGATATTATGTTATTAAGCTGTTCGCTCCAATATGGTTGATTGGGTCTCATCATGACTGCATCACATGCATTTGTTGAGGCTGGTACCAAACACTTTAATTGCTTAATTAAGAGCGAATGCAGCTCACTTCACTCACAGCCAAATCACAAACTGTCGACTATTATTGACAATCTGATAAATAATTGAAATGCTTTTCACTTCACTTTTCCCAGTAATTTCAATGACAGCTTAATGCCTTTCGAATTCGGTCAGAAGGTTGCAAGTAAGATAGTTGCGAAAAACTAAAGGGAAAATTGCATAAAAAATGCATACGCAAAAAGACTCATCAACTTACTTGAAATTAATCAGCAACATTTACCTCAGCTGCACGGGTCGCTTTCTGCTTAAAGATCGCTCGCTGAATGTGTGTCTGTGTGAGCAGCTCTTAAGTGCACGTACATCGTTAACAGCTTAATTGCTTGGCCATTTCCAGTGCGTTGACGTCATGACAGGTGGCAGAGCGTGCACGAGGCTAAGTCGCAGCCAGGAGGCTGCCCTCTGTCTTGTTCTTTTTCTTTTCAATATGTGTGTTAGTGTATTCTTCTTTTCGTTTTTTTTTTTTTTTTTTTTTTGTTTTGTCTGGTCTGTCTTAGTTTTTTTCTTTTATATGTTGCAGCTAATCCGTTTGCGTGTACGCGGCTAAACTTCTCCGGCTTCTAAAACGCCTCGCCGTTCACGCTGTGTGTCTGGCTGGAGCATGCGTGTGCTCGCCTTTATGCATATAAATCCATGGGAGGCTTTTACTTAGCGTTTAAGCACTTGATCCGTTGCGCGACACAAAGATATTACATGACAAAGCGATTTTGCCGCTTAGTACACACAAAAACACATGTACAGACGCACACTCACACACAAATACAAATACACACACACGATTACGCTCGCGAAATTTCACGTTTAATGGTTTTTATGACTCATTTCGATTCGCTTTGGAATTTAATTAACGTTTTTGGCCTCTTATTTGCTTAAATTGTATTCGGTTTAATTTACCGAAAATATGTTTATAAAACGTTGTAGTTGATAGAAAAAAGTGCAATAACTATTTGGTATTTGATATTTGATATTTGATAATGTAAGTATTTTTTAGCTTATATTAATTAGTTTTGGATCTATTAATAAATCAAAACTCAGACCAAAATTGATATGTATCGTTAAGAGTTAAGTTATTATTAAGTTATGTTTTCATTTGTAATTGTTTTAACTCCCTTTTTTCGTAGTTCGTTTCACATTACAACCGCATCAGAATTTTTATATTGTTAGGCTGCAAGTAGTAAAAAGCAAATTAATAAATATATTAATTATCAGGCAATGGCATAAAATGTGAATAGAAACTTCAAATACTTAAAACTTATTTAATTGTCATTTGTCAGGCGCTCCACTTGGAGCAACTTTTATCTGCGCGTGTCTGCAAAGTTTTTATCTGCCGCTCAGGTGAGCAACTAAAATTAAAGCCTTTGACTGTCCCGCCAGCCACCCGAGCCTTTCCACGGCGCGTAATTACATCAGCTCTGAGATTTTTATTGCCAACACACACACACACACACACACACAGAGGCGCAAGCACACTCAGAGGTACTCTCTCACACACACACACACTCCACACACAGAGTGGGCATATAATTAGAGCATAATTACGGCTCGACTAATACTCGAGTATCAAGTAAGAGTAGCAGAAAAAGAATTAGCTGCCAGAGGGGAAGCTTCAGTCGGTCATCTATTAACTATAATCAACGCCAAGGCAAGCGGAAATAGACAGATTTCCGGCTATTAAACACTCAGCAGCGCGGCAAAAGCCGCCAGGACGGGAATCTCAGACGAGTACACTTGAAGAAAAATAGTCTCAGATGCACTTTGGAGTGCCCCTAGACAATTAAGTTATATCTAAGTTGACATATGTATAGCTATGTAATTAATATTAGATCTAATCAAAAAAAAGCAATTATTGCTCAATTATATAAAATAAATTGCACAAACTTCACGGTTATTGCATATATATCTAAAGCAATTATTTTTATAAGATATTTTTACAGTGTACTTTTGCTTGGAGTACGGCAAATGGTGTGGTATAAATTGAAAAAAATGTTAATTAGCCGTAATTTGCCTGCAGCGCGTAGGTGCCAGGTAGCTCTTTTGTGTATGCCTCTTTTGACATTGAGACCCACACACACACTTACACAGGTTGGCAAGCAGGCATGCAGAAACAAACGCACACACACACATATATAAACGCACGCAGCAGGTGTTGCCAGCATGCTTAATTTAGTAATGAGCCCATTCCCCTCAATTGGCACACTACCTGTGCCCCATCCAATTGGCTATCTTGCCAGTGAGCTCATATATTAGCATAAACAGTTCATTTATATCAAACTGAATATCGACTGTTGGCTGCCAAATGGGGCGTGGCCTATTTAGTGCGCACACCAAGGAAGAGAGAGTGGGAATTAATGCGGATGCATGACAACAAGGTTCGATTAGCCCAAAGTACACATTACACATGGCAAATGGCAGAGCGATGGCAGCTATCAATTGTTGCAGTAGCGAAAACAGAAGACGAACAATTCCATAAACCAAACTGAACTCTCGCCGAGTAGCGCATAAAACGCTATCAAATTTCTTGTTAGCAACAATTTACACATTTTGTGCGCTTATTGTTCCACCGGCTCCCAGTCACAAAATGTGAAACAAATATTTATTTTTCGATTCAGTAGACTCAAATTCCTTCACTCCATTTTTTTTTTTATATATATACTCGTATATTTATTTTTTCTTGTTCTTTGGCTCATTCGCTTTTTGTAATATTTGGCGCGGCTGAGCACGCGATACGGCAATTGATAAAACGTCGAGTATTCGATACTTCCTATTGCTCGCTTGCTCCTTGGCGCCGGCAACGACTCTGACAGAAAATAAAAACCAATCCTCAGCACCCAATGGGGGAGATATTACCAAAACAAAAACAATATAAAAAAAATATTAAATAAATCTATAAAATTTCTTTGTTTTTACCATATTCCATGTTTCCCGCTGTATGAGGATTTGAGTTTTTTTGTATTTCTTTATTCTAGTAAATGATTAGCAACGACATGTTATTTGCCTTTTGCTAATGATGAGCTACAGCGGCATTGATTTATTATGAGCCTTGTGAAACGAAAAGAAATAGCACCTATTTACCTTTCGCTTACGCCATGAAAAAGGCAGCGAATAGTTAACTTTACCTGTTACTGTTAAGGCAACTGTTCTGTTAATTTTATTAGAAGTATAACTGTTAATGACGTTCTGCAGGTATATTGGTCACTTTTAACTGTTACATTGACTACAAATGTTACTGTTACTGCTACTGGAATATATTAATATCTGTAGTACTCCATATATAGTTCCTATCTATGCTTCAATTTATTTCTAAGTACAAAAGTTTAAGGTTTAGTATAACTGTAACTACTCCCATTACTGTTACCGATAGCATCAATATTTCTTTTACCATTTACTCCTTCTGCGCACTTTATATATCTAATTTCAATTTAAAGCCATAATATTATAGAATATTGGAAACTAACGAGCCGTACTGCTTGCCCATGGCTTTAAGGGAGAACTTTGGAGCAAAATGCTTAAAATCTGCAAAAAAAAAATGAAAAAGGGAAAACAATAATATCAGATGTGCGTCCGGTGGTGGGCAATATGATGCATGGGCTCCACATACATAAATCATGTCTGCCTTTTGTACGTTCTAATGGAGTTTGACTTAGTTTTTGCCAATTTTTCAACGAGCAAACCGAGAAAACGGCCCGCGGCTACAATCGACATGGCCAGCCATCGCACGAGTTTGTTATTATTGGACAAAAAGATTGAACAGAAACATTATGGAGCCTGATCGAATGATGTAAGCCCTAACGAAACAAGGCAGAACTCGCAGCAGCGGCAGCAGAAGCAGCAGCCAGAAACCGTGTCGTAAATTTTGATAAAACATCTGAAATTTAATTAAGGTTGGTCAGCCCAATGGCCAATGCAGCTACAGCTGCAGCTGCCGGACCCTGTCAGTGACGTTAGTATGCGCACAGCCAGGTAATTTATATTGTGGTACGGTGCGTTGCCCGTGGCACAGATTGCAGCAGCTAGCAGGCAGTAGGCAGCCAAAACTAAATATCTATATAGTTAAATGTGCACTAGCATATCACTTACACAGCCAACGCGACTGGCGACTCGTGGGAGCTGCGGTGGAGCCTGCTGGCAAGCTTATACGCATATCTCGTACACACACACACACACACACGAACACACACAAGTGCACAGATTATAGCATAACTAAACCGACTTTTTTGCGGATCGAGCGACGCGACGCGGCGTGAAATGCGAGTGGAGTAGGCATAGACCACGTATGCTTATGTAGGTGTCAGGGCTCTATTTGCGGCTGCTGCGGCACGTTGCAAGTGGCACGTTGTGAATATTGCAGCTGGACGTTGAATTTGCGGTTTTAACACCAGATCCTATTTGACCGGAATGTGAACGTTGTCGTTGCGGCGCAGAATGATACCAAATTTGCCGCTGTGGCGAGTGTAACGCCTGTCCGCGACTAAAGTTGCATGGGTCATAGTTGGTCACCGACTGAGAGAGAGGGAGAGATGGCACGAATCACACACGCACATAAGCAGTAGCACACATGCAGGCTTAATGCATGTCCTTGTACATATCACGAGAAACTTTTGTTTGACGCCCTTGGCGGCAAACTCAACAAAATTACGTCAAGTCGAGTTAGTGATACGAAAATATGTTAACAGCTCACTAAATACGGCTAGCTCAAATGTTATCCTGAATATCCGCGTGCTGCGCGTTCACTGCTGGACTGCGGCAAACTGACAAACGCGCCCAAAACGTCGCTGGCATTAACCCAGCTTGTGTTGTGGCACGAATACGAGCCGCACATGCAGTCCGGATAAAAGTGCGAAAGCAAAGAGAGCAGCACACATTGAAGAGAGTGCTTTCTGCTCTTTGCTTGTGGTTTTGGCTTTTGGTGAGGAACGCAACTTATAGGGCTTGAGCTGAGCACACATCACAATCGTTTGCCTGTGTGCGGATGGTGAGACTGAGGTTGAGGTTGAGGCTGAGGCTGTGGCATGGACTGTGGCTTGGACTGTGGCATGGACATGGCCTTGTTTTTTGGTTTGTCGTGCGCTTAAGATTCAATATGGCAGCAGAGCACACATACATATATAGACAGCCTGCTGCTGCCCACGCATGCCTCCACTAGCCCCCCCACTCGAACACCTTAGCGCATGCAAATCATTTGGCGGAAACAATTGGGTCAATTGGTCACGGCTGTCAAGGTCTTAAACTTTGGTATTTATGGCATGGCATGCATTGTAATTTTTACAATTTTCCCCTCTATTTTTTGTTCCTTTATAATTTGTTAAAAACTCATTCCAGCACATTCTGCTGAATGCTGCTGTTGTCGCGTCGTAGAGAGCGCGGCTGGCAGCTGGCTGCCGGCTGTGGGCTGCGTGTGTTGCATGTGCCGACAATTTCCGCCAGAGTCGCGTGCTTCCGCTTACAAGCCGCACACACGCAGAGGCCGCTCTGTGGCACTTAAGTATCTGTTGGCGCTGCCAAAGCTAGTGACACCCCTCTGATAATATCCGCAATTTGCCTGCCATCCAAAAGGGATGCATAACAAATGCCTGCAACGTTGTCTCGACAACGGCAGCCGTTGTCACAGCAGCAATTCATATAAACTGTTCAGTCTCTAAAACAATACTAAACAAAGAGTGCACAATATGTGGCATGCCATTCAAGAGGCAGCCACAGAGCACAGTACAGCTATAAGCATTTTAGCATAAGCTGCTTGCCTGCACAACTATTTCAAGAATCCTTTGGCTCAATTAAAGCTGATTCGCAGTTGGTAAACAATTTAAACCTCAGCAATAAAATCCTTTTTAAAAAGAAAGTCAAAAGTAGAAATTAATAATCTAATCTACATCTATACCGCTAGAGTAATCAAAATGCTAACCCAATATATATATATATATATATATATATATATATATATATATATATATATATATATATATATATATATATATATATATATATATATTATTAATATATATATATATATATATATATTTCATTGCCTTCATAAATCTAGCTTAAAGTTAGTTTAACGCTGTGGATGAACGATTAGGATGCGTCTGGAATGCTGCGCTGTGGTGCTAAATGTTATTTATTATTTAACTTTTAGCAGCCAGAACTTTTCTTCTTCTTTATGTTGGCTACATATTTCGCCTGTCAATAAAGCGAGCAACTCTCTTTTTTTCACTTTCACTTTGTTGTTCGGGGGTCATAAATGGCTGACAGTAAATTAATTTACGTGCGTCACAAGTGCGCCTAATGGCTCCATTGTGGGCGTGGTGAGCATGCTGGGCGGGGCGTGACCAAGTCATATACACTCAACAGCCACTACTGCCAAACTGTTTACAGATCTCTAACTCTTGTCATATGTTGACTGGCCGACCGTTTGGCTATCCTTTCGGCATGTGAAATGAGTGTTTGCTCGCATCCTGGGAAGCGGATCGACTGCGCTTCATATGCCTTGAACATTTTTGTACCACATCCCTTGGTTGAGCTTCGCTGACATTTTAATTGCATTCGGAGAGCGCTGCAGCTTCACTGAAGAGCGATGATTAGTGACAGCTAACAGTCAACCAGCCAACCAGTCAGCCAGTCAAAAGGGCTGGCAATTTAGCTGAAAAGCTGGCTGCATGGGCCAGACAGATAGCATAATCCGGGCCGTTTGAGAGTGCAGCTGAAGAGCAGCTACTAAATATTTCATTGCTGTATCGTGCAATTGGCACAGACACACATACGCACACACATATACATACATACATACATACATACATACATACATACATACATGAAATTCGTAGTCCAATGACCATTAGGAGTACATTTTCTTTTCTGAAGTTGCGCTTTTGCCTCATTTTTTGTGACTGCTGCCCCTGGTGCATGAGCTATTTCTCTAACTGGCCCCCAAGCCCCATTGACCTGTTTGAACCCAGCGCCTGGCCCGGCCAGACAATGCAGTTAATCTTTAATAAGCGCAAGTGCAGCTGCGCCGACAAAGTCTGCCTCGCAGCAAAGATGTAGCACCGAATCGAAAGGCAGCATTTGGACATATAAATAAATAATGTCTTACTGAGGATAAGAAATGCAATTGAAACACGAAAGAATCATCCAGCCGGAAGCTTCGACTGACAAACACTCTATTCTCAGGTGGCTTGCCAAAGACTACACCAAATTTATGCTGTTTACAAAACTGAGTTATAGACTGCCAAAAAATTTAATTAGAATTTTATAAATTGATTAAAATAAATGATTATCAATTAAAGTGTAAACTATTTTTGGCTATGGCCACAAACCAATATACTCTATTCAAATAAGTAAACAGTATGTAAACAAAGGGTTCTATCATTTTTCATTCACATATGAGTATTTACATTAACAGAAAAACATTGTCAGTAAAACGCCTCGCGAAGGGCTGACTTCAGTTGACTGCCAGTTGGCGTTTCATCTGCCAAGAATTTTAAAAATTGAAAAGATAAATCTGTAGCTAAGTGCTGTAGTCATTGTGAAAATTGAACAACGAATATCCGACTGCGAGTTAAAAGCTAGCGAGTGAATCTATATTTGTTTTAGAATCTAGCCAGTTTAAATAATGAAAAGCAGCGGATCGTAGTTCAATGACCAGCTCAGAGGTCAAACACCCTTGAGCCGAACATCTGTTCTTAGCCCTGGCTGGTGTGGCCATAAAATGCTGTCACGTATTTCGTCGCCTCACATATGTGTCCATCACAATGTGAGCAAAGTTTTCAACTGGCGCTACTGCAGGCTCAGGTTTCTAATTTAATTGAAAGTCCTGCTGAATATAGTTGAAAGCCAAGTGCCGCAACTTGTGGGTGTCCAATTTGGGACACTTAAAACGTACAGCATGTTACTTTAGTCAATTTCAAACTGACCCACGTTTGATTTGACCTTTTCAGTTTGGTGCCAAGTTGCCAATTGTGCTCGCCCAGGCGTGGCCACATTGATTGGTTCAACTAATTTTAGCTCATTACCAACTTGAACCAAATTAAGTTACACTCATTGAACCACAAAGGCACATAACAGAGTCCAACGTTAACAAGGTGTACAGCAACAAAATATTTATATATATATGTATACATATTTCTATAGCTAAATTAAGTTTCAATTTACTTCAATTAAATACAAAAATAGTTCTCTCTTCGTGTAAAAAAAAATTAGTTTGCAAATGCTTTGAATTTTTAAAAGGAAACACACAAAGCAATTCACACTTGAGCGCGTTTTGTACTTGTTTTAGGCATTACTTCCACAGACTTCATGCAATTTCTTATAATACCCTATAGTAAATTTGAGCAATGAAAGTTCTTATAAACTATTGCCTAGTGTTTGCTATTTATCAAATTAAATATGCCGACAGATATGTTTCACAAAGACTCTACTCTATTAGTTTAATGTAGGTAACTCATATGATTATATACCAACATATCTACCGAACTTCTACTAATACAGGGTATATTATAGACTCCGAACAATGTCAATGGTCAGCACACATCTGTCCATTGTTTTGCAGAATTTAAAGGGCTACATTAGAGTGCACAGCAGAAGCCAGAGAAGGAATTCTGCTCTACACACAAGAGCAGGTGCCATACCGTGCACACCTGCACACCTTTTGTTTCATCAATTTGTGTGCTTTCCGCTGTCGAGCTAACAACAAAATTGGTACACAATGAGCCAAGTCACAAAACGGTCTGGAACTGCCGCCAAGCGTCGACAATGGGTCCCCAAAGTGAGCTCATTGAGTTGAAGCATTCAGTTTTTTTTTCGGCGATAGTCTTGGCCGGACAGTTATCGGTGTTTGTCATTTCCGTTTGCAGTTCAGGATGTCTCAATTGACAATTTAATTACGCTGCGTGCTCTGTGCTTGCCCGTAGCGAGTTCGCTTCATACTTATGGCAAATTATTCAGCAAACTGGAACATGGAACAATACCAACTATTGGTGCAATCGATTGGACGAAGAGAAGATAGGTTAAGCACTGGCTGCCCCTGCCTGTAGTCAGACATTTAATATTTACTTTGGCAATTTGCTTAATTAGTTTGTGAGCATTTGCGGGGCTAGGTGTTGGTTATGCATTGCGTTGCATTAATGAGGCAGGTGTATTAAGTTACTTATGCAGCGCAATGTACGCACACTCAAGGATGCTGCGAAACCTTGACAGTGTGCTCAGAATAATGGTGTGCTAGTATTGATAGCTCACAAACATTCCATATTCTGCTAAAGCTTTAATCGTAAGATAAGGCGTTATACTGGGCGTGTGATAGTCTTAAAGTAAACACATCAATAACAAATTAAACACCTGCGCCCGAGCTTGAATATAATCGTTTAATTGCCAACTGAAAGTTTAATGCCCAAGGCTCTGCGTTTGGCAATGCGCCAGGGGAACTAAAAAAAAAAAACTCCAAAAAAAACTTGGCTCAACAAATTGGCTCGCGCTTCGGCTGCATTTTGAGTGGCACTTTAAGCGGCAAGGAAATCAGCACACTTTTCCTCCCTCTCTCTCTCTCTCTCTCTTTCTCTCTCTCACTCTCTCTCACACTCTCTTTCTTTCTATCTGCCTTTAGCTATCTGTTGTATGGCTCATACATTTTTGTGTTTTGCTTCTGCAATTTAAATAGTTACACCCCCCGGCGACGCCGCCCCCAAGCGCCACCCCAGCCAAGCAGCTCTTCAACGGAATATGAAATTTGAATGCCGCAGCCGGCTTCAGTTACTTGCTGCGGCGGTGTTTGTGTTGCGATTTCGCTTCGCATTTGAGCCAAGTGAATGGGCGTAAAAACTTTAATTAAAATGGAAACCTTACAATTGCATTGTGGCCATGGCGCTGCCCGTCGCGACTTTTTAATTTAATTAAAAATGGCACAGCTTAAAAGCAAGCAGGCCCAGAGCTCCGACCGGGCGCTGTCTTTAAGTCATCTCTAACAATTCAATTGAGTCGTAATTCATCTTTTGCAGTTGCGTGGCTTTCCTTTAAAAAGTAAATAGAAACACGGACAAGTTAAGCAAACAGGCTGAAACTGATTGGCAAACTGTCCATATAATCGGAGATACAAATGAAAATCAATAATTCAGCCACACAATGGGCCAGCGCGACACGGCGGGATGGCTACGGCTCTTAAAGTGACTTTCACAACAACAACACCAACAATAATAACAGTCAAGTCTGTGCAAGACATAAATAAAGCAAAGCATGGGCCAATGAGCCGAGGCACCTTCTGTGTGCCTTAAGCTGGCAGGCAGCCGACCTGCTTATTGTGTTGTACCGGCTGCTGTTCCTTTGTGCCACAACAATGCCCCAGCGCAGAGACGAGTGCGAGTGGTAGGCCAATAAATGGTATAGAGCATTAAGCGCAGTGAGCGGGTGCAGTCGAAGGCGTGTCTATGACAGACAATGAGCAGTTCAAAGGCTATGCCAATGCCGGCATTTTAATTGGTGCGTTTGCTTTTATCTGGCCCCGACTTAAAGCCATTGAAGAGCAGCCCGGGGCCAAGGCTGCCAGCTGAAAGTTGGCTAGCACGCCTGGTGTATTAAATAATTGAGCATATGAAATTGTAGCCGAGTAGAGTATTCCCTACACATCCACCCACCAATCCACAAGCACACTCAAAAAGAGCAGTGCTGACAGAATTTGTAGCATACTTTCATGCGCGCTGCTTGAACTTTTCAGCAAGTTATAAATAACATTAAATGTTTGATAAACAAAATAAATCAAGCCCAAAATAAAAACAACAACCACAATGACAACACTGCCATAGCCAAAGCAGTACATTAAATTTGCCCAACAGCAGCAGCAGCAACAACAAGAACATCAACAACGCCACACACTTTGCAACTAGACGTTGCAACATTCTGTAGCGCATATAATTTTACTTTTTCACATGCAGTGCCCTAAGTTGCCCCCCGCCAAACATTGTTTCACACCTTAGGGTAGCCGAAAGTGAGCGAAAAGGTGGCAGCTCGAATGACATGCAAACTTTTGGCCCAGCACACACAATTTAGCCGCAAGCCTGCCCCAGGCAGCATAGCGAGCGCCAGCACATGAGTAACTTGGTGTTAGAGTGTGTGTGTGAATATGTGTGGGTGCAAGTGCTAGCCATTAGCATTTGTCAAGTTGCCAATAAAATGCCGTTGAATGGAGTAAATTGACTCTGGCATGACAAACAATTCCATGAACGTTGTCCTGCCTGCTTCAGTCTTGACTATTGTATTAAAATATTTTCCTCGCATGACTTGCACTATCATATGTGCGCCATCAATATATGTGTGTGTGTGTGTGTGTGTGTGTGAGTGTGTGTAGCTATCAGTGAGTTACCGAGTTACTTAGGGGTAATTTATGAACACACAATAATTCCTAAAAATACAAGGTGCGGCTTGTTGGAATACCCAACTCGGGCAGTGTTTCTCAGTTGTAACATAAAGCGAACAGTCGGAGAAATTAGAACTAGATAAATATATGCTAAATTATTCAGCTCAATGGCAGCACTCAAAAGAAGCCTTATGTATAATGAATTTCAGATTTGCAGTATTAAATGATATTTAATATAACATAATAAGTGTTTGTTATCTCTTACTTAAATGAGCTAAAGGATGCTTTAGTTGCGGTGCCTTATGAATTAGTAATCGTGCCTCTTAACATTCCAAATTAGTTTCACTTGAGCACAGCTCAACGCATTCTGACAGTCATGTAGCAAACGAAAAGGCAATTAGAAGTGTTTCTTGCTTAGCTCTCATTCAACTGGAAATGAGTCGCAAATTAATGAGACGCAATTGATATGCGTGTACTTTTCAATGACAGCAGCAACGAATGTGAAGTGTAGCTATCAATTTGTCAAGAGCTTGAACAACATTTCTCCGGCATTGTACAAATGTTTACGGGCGTTATCGTTATTGTTTACACGAACATCAACAATAAATCCATACAGAAAACCAATTAAATGTGCCGCCCACATCACGCCCAGCCCTCCCATACCATAGCCTGAGCCACTTGGGCGAGCGTGTCCGAATGTCTGTGATAAATGGCTGGCCATATTTTTACACTGCCAACAATTAGTGCAAACGAAATCAAATTTAAGCAGCGATACTCCAGCTCCAAATTTAGCAAATCATTGCATAATATACTCGAATTAGAAACGACTAAGCTCTGGCTCTCCGAGTCCTTGAGAGGCGAGTAGTGGCATGCAGCGTGCCTGACCAACGGGCGGTCCCTGATATTAGACTTGGTAAAAGGAATACATAATAATGATGTTTAGTGCCGTCAGGCATGTTGCGGGCCTCACATAGTTGCCATTTTATTTATGACACTTGCACGTAACGCCCAGCAGCAAAGATAATAACACACACCAACACCAACATCGACACGAATGAACACACACTCACACACACTCGAACACTCACACACAAATTACACTCGCACAACTAGTCTCCAGGGCACAACTTGCCAACAGGCGCAAGGAGCATAAAGCGCTGAGACATGAAAGTAAAAGTAGATGCGGATATGTAAATGGAAATGGTAGGCAACGGCCACTTCAGAGAGCACACCAGGCTGGGCCGGGCCGGGCAGGCCAAGCCTGGCCTGGTCATGCCAGGCCCAGCCAGAGCCAAATAATTATCTTGGCGCATAATCTCGATCTGATGTTTTTGGCTAACCAGCAGCAGGCACCATCCCCGGCCAGATCTTGCCTTGGACATGCCGGCTTTTGTCTAAATGTCTCGACCTCGACACGAAAATCTCAGCCGCACATTCTGTATCTCAAGCGTGTGTGTCTGAATGGGGGAGGTGTGAGTAAATGGCAGCCGCATATTTGCTTTGCCTTTACTTGAAAGAACATGAAAATTATGCTGATTATGAGATTGGCCTTTGACGGGCCTCTAGTTCTGGTTGACACGCCCACTGGGCGTTCACACAAAAATCGCATAATCAGCGTGCTGTGTGTCGCGTATGCGTATGCGTATACGTATGCGAAAATGTCAAGGTCCGAGGAGCCCAATAAACTTAATGTGCTTAATAGATTAATTAAAAGCCACAGACAGCGCACAGAAAGTCGACCCATAAATGGCTCACAAATGAATAATTCGAATGGCGAATGCACTCCCAGCTGAGCGACTAAGTGCCCATCAAGTCGATAAGCCTCCGAGCTGTGGCTGTGGGTGCGTGTGCACGCTGCACTCAAATGAAGACCACTTTTGAGGTGCTAAATTAGCGCACGCATTAAAAGCGCATTACTCATACGCAGCGTTGCTCTCTTGAATCCATAAGCAGCGCACACTCGCTGCCACTCAAACTGAAAGGCTTAATAGAGCCATCGATATACACGCCAGCACATACACAAACATTTATATAAAATATATGTGTGCAGTTTTTATAAGCATGTACATTTGGAGCCAAAATCATATACAAATGCCCATAAATCCAAAACGTAAACTACATAAATTAGAAATTTGTATTTATGCGAACGTTTTCGCATACGAGATGCCGATCACGTACGCGGCTTTATAACCGCAACTAGGCGAACCTTTTGCTGATTACGACGTGACCAGCAACCGACCCATCGAAACATATATAGAAACACACACAGCCACAACTGTTTTGTGTGTCTGTGCTTTGTGTTGTGAAATTATTTTAAATTATTTTTGATAATTGAATGAAACACACGAGCATGAAAATGATTTACTGCCATATTTCATAGTTTGAAAATGGCAACAGCATAACGGATTGTTAACACGCTCTTTAAATGTTATCCGCGCATGCGCCAATGCCAGGTGACTTAAGGCTGCACTAGAGGGAACAGAGAATAGGGAGCAAGCAGCAAGCAGCAAGCAGCAAGCAGCAGGCAGCAGTTGCTGTGACAATGGGCACGTGTCTTTGTTTACACAAAGTAATGAAATTTGAACAGCAAACAGCATCCAAAATTGTACGCATTCTAGACCGTATGTGTGTGTGTTTGGGTGTGTGTATGGGCCGGAAATTGCGCATAAATGCGACTAATTTCATTAAGCAACAATGCGGCCAATAAACATTTCCGAAGCATCAAAGTGCCATCCAAACTTTGGCCAGCAACAATAACAACCAAATTTCAAATTTCAATGCATATTAATGAGTTCTCTGATAATTGTATTGAAAACTCGCATAAATTGTTGCCAATTTTGACAGTGCTGGCTCAGCGAGAGGACTTGTGGATGGGATATAAGCTGGTATCCTTATGCAATATCCTTTACAATATCTTTCAGCTTATATCGTACAACCTTGGCCGTATTTTTCATCTATTTTTGGCATACCTTAACTGGAAATCTATTTGGCGGGCTTTCATAAGTTTTTAGCTTCTCTTTGTATGGGGCAACATAAATTACTGCCGCCTCCAACAGTGGCATCCATTTATTTTGGCCATATTTTCTCTCGGCCAGCCTTGAGTGCAGCAAAATGCAAAATATCACGTCGAAACAAAGCAGCTGCAGCTGAGATAGCAATGCAAACCTTGTTGGTTAAAATATGCAGCTAAATTCACGCTTCACAGCAGCTGCGACTCTGGCCGGGGACAAGGTCAGCTGGTAAAGGTCACTTGCTACAGCAGGCTTAAAGCAATTGCCATTCAAGATCTCAAGTAATTAAATGGCCATTTAAAATGTACGCAACTCCTTAAATAGAAGTACGGGCAGTCACTAACGGTTCATTGCCAAAGTTTTCACTGTAAAATACATACAAAATACTTTTAATCCCAATTTACATAAATATTTATGCTGATGGTGCTGAAATCTGCCACAGTCCGACCATCGTCCTCCCTCCTCTCTCTCTCTCTCTCTTTTCTCTCACACCATTGGCGCTAATGTGCCTTAATCTTTAATGAGCCAAGTTTCGCTTGTCAGACAATCCGCTAGTCAGGCAGTTAGGCAGTCAGGCAGTCAGGCAGCCAGGCAGTCAACTAGTCGCGGCTGGGCTTTTGGTTTTAGATTTTGGTTTCAGGATTGGTTCAAGTTCTGCTTTGGTTTTTTACTTATGCAGTACGTGTTGCCATTTGGCGAGCTGATGTGCCGCTAGCGATGACTGAAACTTGGCATTGTAAACTACTTTCGGGGCACCTTGCAGCGCTTTCCCATCAACGGCATGTCGGCTGAAAGATACAGTTGCCAAGATCTAATTATAAAGATAAACTGTTATGCTCGCCCGCACATGTGGGTGTGCCTGTGTCTATTTGTGTGTTTCGCATTTAAATGTAAGAGCAATTGCCGTAAATGTCTTACAAACCGAAATTGAGAAAGGCATTGAAAAGTATTTACACTAAATAAAAGCCAAGCTGAATACCAATATAAAAAGCTCTTCTATCTCCAAAATGAGTTAAAACTACTTAGAGCGATTGCACCAGAGTTGCCAAAGCACGCATTATATAGGCAGATGGAAGTTTTTGTACATACTTATATATAAGATTATGTAAGGAGATGCATCGAGAGGCTGAATTCAACTCTGAACAGCTTACATTTACAAATTCACAAAGAAGCTTCAGGGCTTACAGGGCTTTTAGGATATGCTCAAGTCAAGTCATAGCCAATAAAAACTCTGAGTTCCGTTAAGAATTATTGTGAAATATGTATTTTAAGTTAAGGTGTAAGTTCTCGCAAAGTAAACACAGACAGATCATAAATATTTTACTTTCGCACAGCTTCATCATAATGCTTGTCCGTTTTTTACTATATGTATATATCATATCATATCGTTAAACTCTTATCTATTATCTCTTAGTCGTGCACTCCCGCTAGAAGAGCAGTTTTTTTTGCATCCAATTGCAATCTTTCTCGTCTTCATTTTCATTAGAGAAGCACTCGCTGCACTTTGCTGACAGCAAAATCCACACGAAGGCAAGACTTCTGCTCTTTTCCGTTCGCCCTTGGCCCCCAAGTGATGTGCTCGCTACTTATTTTAATTGCTCAACATTTTTCACAACTCTTGTTTCGTCTGTGTGGGTGTGCGTGCGTATATATGTGTTTGTGTGTGTATACGAGGCATGCTTTTAGGGGTATTCGCATTGTTCGTAACTCTCAACTCGCAGCTTAATCGACTGATTTAGAAGTTTATTGCATTGCCCATGCTCAGCCCGGCAAGGGAAATGGCGCCGGACACGAAGGTATTTAAACGTTGTGCGAACTGTGAACTGTGGGCTGCGAATTGTGAACTGGGAACTGGGAAATGGGAACTGGGAGCTGGGATCTGCAACCGTGGTCTTCTGTCGGCCACTTTATTGTCTCGCATCCTGGCCAATATAAATGGGCTTCCGTGCATAAAGCGTATAATGTTAGCTGGCAGAACGAGCGCCTGGATATAAAAGCGCCTGTTAAAAATGTGCTTCAATTTATTGGGCTGCATTTAAATCGCCAGCAATTGCACCCACTTCCAGTTACTTCAACCATGTTTGTCGAGTTGAAAGCTCAATTTTGTCATAAATATTTAACTCATTTTCACAGGCAACGTACGCACAGCGCGTGTGTGTGTGTTTGAATGTGTGCGTGTGTCCTTGACCGTTGCGTAAATAATTATGCGGACAAGCCATTGTCCTATATCCCTTGTCTTGTATCCTTTGTCATTGTCAACGCCCCTGCAGCGGCGATGCGTACAATTAAGTCAAGCCACCCGAAATCCTTCGATTTATGCCGCAAACATCGCATATTAATGGCTGCTTATAGAAACGACGGCCCATAATGCCACAAATAATCCGTAAATATATATTGACTGCAGTGGCACATGACAAATTTACATACATTTTTTGCGCATCCTAATGGCTGTTATTTGTAATAATTTAATACGCGACTCGGACCCATCTTAATTAATTTCAATTCAATTTGCAAAGGCTGCCAACATTTATTATTTATCAGTTTTTATGAATATCATTTTTTAATTGTTTTCATTTGACTCATTAAAAGTTGTGAACATTATGTGTGCATTTTTTGTGTAATGAAACAAATATCTGCTACCCATAAACCGTAAACCAACTCAACACTCAACAACAACGGACATTGGCCTATAAATAAAAGAGTTAGTTGAGTTGACTTAGCTGCAACAAGAACAGTGGCCATATGCCATATGATTGTTTCCAAGGTAAGAGTAGAAACTATGTAGATGGTATATTATGTAGCTATAAAAGCATTAGACATAAACTAAACTACTTTTTAAAAAAAGCTTCCGCTTATACAATAAGAATAAAACTTGTGACTAGCCTGTATTAAGAGACGACTTAAGATGGTTTGGGATTCTTCAAATGATTAAATGCTAAAAGTTGAAAAAAAAAAAATTCTTTTATAAATATACAGATTTAGTTAAATGTATAAATGTCATACTACGTCAGAATGAGTTCAAACTGACTTTTTTTCTGGTAAATAGCCAAAGTAGGTTCGTAAAAACTCAAGACTTACGAAAAGCAATACTGTGTGTGGTACCAGACGTGAGAGGGCTGGTATTGAGCCCTTGTAAAATGCCATGGGGCCTTCCAAGGCTGTTTTGTAAAAGACGTCCGCGAGGCCGCTGTATTTTCCAGGAGCCGCATTCATGGAACGCGTTTTGGCCACGTCAATGGGTTGGGTAAGAAGTGTTGCTGTAATCGCCGATACGATCGACGAAAAGATGTATGTATCGGCACGAGGTGGGAAGCCTGCGGATATCAGAATGTCCTTAGTTTGCTCATAGAAGGCAATTTGACCAACGGTCATAAATGCGCCCCGTACCGCGGCAAAGGATGCACCGTTAAGCAGACTGATGCAGCCCTCTTCACGACACACTCTCACCAGACCATCAAAAGCATTCTTGTAGCTGAAATTCATATCTGTTACAGCGGATCCAACCCTGGATGCACTTACTTACTTTCTTCTATTTTGGGGCGGCAACTTGACGTCATTCTGCAAACGCACATTCAGCAAGTCTGCCGGCGCACCAATAAGTCCACCCGCACCACCACTAAATGCGGCTAGCAGCACTTTGCTCGTCATCGAGGTAGTGTCTATCACTCTAGCGCCTGCTGCATAAATACCAAATCGTGCTAATGTATAGGTATATTGACGCATCATTGATGCAGATATGCCGCTGAACAATGCGAATATGCCGTGTTGTTTTACTATACTATGTAGGGATCCGACTGTTGAAAGTTTCTTCTTTTGCGTCTGCATTTGCACCTTTATGAGGTCTAACGGATGTGTGACCATCGTTCCTACCGTACTGGCCAAACCCCCGAAATACCAACGGGAAATGCGATTTTCATTATATGACATGATAAATTTTGCGTACTTTGTACGATTGTTGGCCAAAGAAAATATATTTCCTACATCTTAGATATGTGTAGCTACAAATATAAATAAATATTTGTAGCTACAGTAATTGAGTAATTGGACGAAAGAGAAAATAATTTTTATTGCAGTATACAAATGACGCAAATCGAAAGGCAAGCTGACGTCATCGACTCTATGAAAAACTGCCACATTGTTTCATCAATTCGTTCTTACGCTCGTTTGCGTGACTCCAGCTAGTTGACCGAACTACGTCTAACAGGTTAAATCGCTTTAAGCTAAAGTATTCGAATAGAAGATATCCTGTATAGAGGATCGATGTATATTTATATATTTATAGAAACCTGAGTGGGCCTTTAGCCTGTGTATAAACAGCGCATAGCTTAACTAATATAAGTTCGTGTAAGTTAAGCATAACAACTGAATTTTTTCATTTTAGAAGATATTTTGTTGGGACTTCATGAGAGGATTCCCAATTGCAACGAGACTTAATTTTTAGGTTAACTCAATAATATAATATGAATATAATAAATATCGATTTATAATAATCCTACTTCATTAATTGAAAATGATTTGAAATTTGTGAAGCTTGCAGCTGTTCTTAGCAAAAGCAAATTCAGTAAGAGCCAACCAAATATATCAGAAATATATCAGCCAAAGGTCCAAATTTTATTGAAATATTTATCGCAGTATTTTATAACTTTTGTTAATGATGATTAGTTCAGATTGATTCCACAACAGCCTTAAATATGCTTTGCTTCACTTAATTAAATTTTACAGTCTGCGAGATTTCAATACATTACTTATTAGCTCTGCAGGTGAATGGAAAAAAATTTTTAGTGAATCCTTTTTCTTACTTACAAAAATTAATGCTTGAAATTATATATGATCTAAATGTAGTAAAAGTGTGGATTGCCCTTAGACATGTCCTGTCGATAAAAGTTCTTTGTAAGTCACAATAGTTTTTAGTATTTCATGTTGACAATTTACCCCCATCCGATGCATTACGATAAGAATTAGAACTCCAGTCAGGCTACACATCCAATTGGCTATATCGTTCCTCTTCGTATCTTCGAAGGTGCTTACATATTCAAAGATCAGGTAGCCAAAACATAGTAGGAACATATTAAACAGAAATATAACTATTGCACCGCTGATAAAGGAACGCGCGGAGACACCTTTAACATGATCTTCTAGAGAGAAAACACATCAGCCTGCGCGTGTCAGTGAATTAGCACACAAACTTACTTGTAAGTAAAGGTTCTGATTCCTCATGACTGATATCTCCTTGTTCACATGTATTTATCGAATGCGTAGTTAAGACAGACATATTTTCCGTTTATTAACAATCGTCTGCTGCTCAACTTGTACTAAATTTAATATTAGAACTTTGTAGTTTTTGAATGAGAAATCAAGGCACGCAATAATTCGATTAGCCTGTGCTCAGCTCAAGCACCTGAATGCCAAATCATTTACACCTGATTTACCAAACGGCGCCAGATCCAATATCATCCCCTCTCCACCCTAAAGACCAAAAGAGAAACAAAATGTCGAGCAAAATGCTTGCGACACGCAACCGACCCCAAGTGCCAAACACAAAGCACGCACATTTTGATTATGCTAATGATGGTTATTGTTGTTCCTGTTGATGTTGTTCATGTTGTTGCTACATACTATTGTTGTTATTGTTTTTGTTACTGGTCAGTTCATAAATATTTTGACAGCGCATAGAGCGAGTAGAAGCGGATGCGAATGTCTGACATGTCCTTAACCTGCCACAGTCTCTTCCCTCTTAATTTCTCATTTAACGCTGCTTTTCGAGCGGGAAAAAACGTAGAAATGATTATAAAGAGCAAATAAAAAAAAAAACAAAAACAAAACAAATTAGATGAGTAATCATAAAATATAAATACATATATACAATTTTTATAAATTTGTATTTATATATATGCGACAGCACAGAAATTGCTTTTCTAGAAATGCTTTATTGGCTTCCATGAATTACCCCAAAAATGTCAAGCTTAGCATAAAATGTGTCACTTCATTATTTAGCTGTACAAGCAAAGTCTCGTTTATGTCTAGATTTGCAATTTTCCCTCAATTTAAATGGAAAAATACTTGTATATGCGCTGTTAGTTTTTGTTTGTCAAGTGCAAGAATTTCATTTCAAGTCGACCGACAGGTCGAAACACTGCTATATTGACTTGCACTCAAAAATGTATACTAAATTATAATTTAAATGCAGCTTTTGCTGAGCTGTATTTTCTTGCCTTAATTAAGTCTTAAAGCTAATGCATACTTAAGTAAACACAAATTCAAACTTCATGTTCTTATCATTTTTATTGAATCATATACAAATGTTCAAGCCAAATGGCATTTGAAAACTTTATGCACAATTCAGTATAATTTTGATTATTTGCTGCTGCAGCACTGCTCTTTGGGTCCAGACTTGCACACGCAGCTGCAATCCTTATGGCAGGCACACTTGCTGCCACATTTTTGGGCCGAGCACTGGCAAGCTATAGGAATTTAGTTATTCAGTTACAAATTTATTTTCGCTTCAAGCATAAAGTATGATAATTACCAGATACACAATTCTTGCAACCCATTATGTTAGTCTTTTTAGTAAATTTTCTTTAGTTATGAGAAATGTTTAATTGCTGCAAAGCTTTTGACTTGCTGTAGTCAACTGTTGTTGGCTTCACTAAATACCCATTCTATATATATTGTAATTCTAAGCTCAATGACGGGTGCAAAATCGAACAACAAACTAGGAGAGCGGCAAGCGCCAGTGTTATCAGCAGTTCGTGCGCAAAATGCGTACCATTTCGCGCCTATCAGTTGTTGGCATTACACAAACAAATTTTGCGCCATGCGATTGGCTCGACCAACGCTTTGGGCCGTGCTGCACACGGCGCTTTTATCAGTTTATCGGTACGCGCTGCAAATACAGACTGAACAACGACCGAGTGCGCCAAATACGACTGCAGGGATAGACCGTGATTAAATATTTATGTATGCATGTGCATAGTCCGTAAACTTTATCCTGCAGGGCTGGCGTTAAACAGTCGAGTGAGCTATCTAGCAAGTCCGCTTCAATTCGCCAAACAAATAAAACTGCAATCAATTTAATGGCATCCTTTCGATTTTCTTGCACTTTTTCAAACGGCCAAAAAGACGGAATGGCTAGCCAAATCAATTTTAAAGTGGAAAATGCTTTAAGTGATCCACAAATTGAATTTCGACAAAACTAATTTTGGCTAGAGAATTTAAGCATTGCATTAAAGTGTAGCATACTTTGCGGGATTCGCCTGAAAATTCCATTGCGCCAAAGCATTTGTGCAAAATATATTGCATACTTTGCGGCATGAACGAAAAGTATTTATGTGTCGAATATTTGTAGCTTATCATATAGGTGGACAAATAATTAAACGATACTCTTGACAATATGTAAAATTCAATATATTTTTATAAAAATTGTTGAGCAAAGTGTAGTAAATATATGTAATTTGTTTGTTAATTCAATAACAATATAACAATTGCAATGCTAATTCTATAACTAACATGTTCTCATCCGATGCCATACAAATTATTCGCCTGCTTTGAGTAATATATATACTTTGTTTATTCGCGAATACACTCGCTACGAGTGCAAAAACAGATCTAAAAATAGTCAATGGGCCAACATGAACAACATCCAATTGCTGGCATCACATAATAAAGAAGAAATTCTAAGGCATACAATATGGTACTGTGAATGAATACGAGTATAAACTAAGCTAAAATGTGTCTCTGCTAGTGGCTGCAGCAGCGCTACGAGTTGAACACGTCGATTGTGCTGGCTGGGCTGGGCTGGGTACACTATTCCTTTAGGTCGGCTGCAGTGTTAATGAATCCAGTTGTTTGTGTCAGCTGCAGTTGTTTCGCTTCGGCTTCGGCAGCCTTTTGCTCCGGCGTCTTGGCCCACTCCTGTAGCTCGCCGGACGCATAGAACCAGTAGATGACGCAGCCAACAAGATAAATGCCAGCTGAGATAAAGAACACCAGCCGCCATTCATAACGGTCTCCGCTATCCCCCACAATGTAGCCAGTCAGCAGCGGACTTACGATGCCTGGAATAGTGGCGAACGTGTTGCCAATGCCCATCAGCACACTGGCGTGCTGCGGTGCAATATCCAAGTGATTGACACTGCAAGTGTTGCAAGAATTAAGTCGCTGCACAGCCAAAGGCTACACTGACGTTACAACTTACGCGAATCCGGACCAGGCAAAGGCGCCCAAGCCGACAGCAATTGTAATGAATACCACTGACCAAGTGGGATCCATGATGTAAGCCGTAAGCATCATGAAGACCGTCTGAGCCAGGAAAGCACCGCAGTTGAAGTTACGACGCACTTGTGTCGTTGTCCAGATGCCCTTCACCTGCAGCCAATCGGCCAGATAACCAGAGACAGCCAGCAATATGCCCATGGCCAGGTAGGGCACAGCCGAAATGAAGCCCGTTTTGCCTAGATCAAAATTAAGCGTATCTGCAAGGAATTTTTCATGATATACCTTTTTTAAATCACCTCTTATCAAGCAGCTTACCCTTAAGGAAGCTGGGCAGCTGGGTGAGCAACGTGTAGAAGCCCCAGTTCTCAGAGAAATGAGAGGCAATGATTGCATAGAAAGCCATGGATGTGAAGAACGCTTTCCATGGGTGCTTGATCTTCTTGGAGCCCGTATATCCAATCGTTTTCTGTATGTACTCACACTCCTCCTTCGAGCAGAAGCGATCCATTTCTGGTCCCGCGCGCACAATCAGCAGCCATAGAATCAACCAGATCACACCAATAGTACCGAACACATAGAAGACACTCGCCCAACCATAACGGGCCGCCAGCATACCAGAAGATGGCATCGCAATTACCGTTCCAGCATAATTGCCCGCAAATGCAATTGATGCCATGCGAGAGCGTTCCAACGGCGGCGACCACCTGGCCCACACGGCATGTATGCCCGGAAATGTGACGCCCTCGAACACGCCCTCGATAATGCGCACAGCAAGGAACATTTCGAGACTGTGTCGGGCCGCCATCGGGGTGAGCAGAGTGAGGATGGCTGTTGTGCCAATGCCCAAGCCGAAAACCTTTAATACGAAACGCAAAATGAAAAATGGTTTGTAGAGGCATCAGTGAGTGCAATTTACAAGTATTTTCAATTTATATATCAAGTATGTTTACAATTATAAATAATTAAAAGTATTCTTTTATATTTTGAACATGTTAACTCACAAGATTGCCGCCAACTTTGGTGCCAACATAACCGCCAAGGAACTGAGTCAAGATGTAGCCATAGAAGAAGGAGCTCAATATCAAGCCCTTCTGCTTGGAGTCCCAGGGAAAGTCCTGCTCGTAGGATATATTGCCGTCGGCATCAGTGACAGTGCGATTCTCAGTCATGGCCACAATGGCCACGGACAGATTCACACGCAGCGAGTACACATTGAAGAAGCCAAAGAAAGCCATCAGAACCACAATGTAGCGCTGTTTACGCCAGAATCTCCAGGTGAGCGGTTCACTCTCCACCAGATCATTGCTGTGGACATGAATAGAACAGAGGAGTTGCTTAGTTCGATTGGAATGCAAATTGTTGGGTCTGTTGCCTGGCCAACCAAGCCACAGTCACTTTCGCTGGCCATCAATAAATTGCTGTTGTTGTTGCCGCTTTTTTTCTTCTTTTCGTATACAACATTTCTCAACGTCTGCAGTTGCCAATGGGCTGGAACCAGTTTGTTAGCTATGCGCGGTATTAGCAACTGGTTTGTCTTTGGTCGTTTGACAGTGTTTGAGCATTTTGTGCACATGGGTACACATGTTATTTACATATCCCACTTGGCAGTAGTTTTGAACAGCAAGAACACTTGCTTGGCGAGTGCCTGAGCATAGCTTTGCCATAATACGGAAACAATTTGTGTGTGTTGTCTGTGTTTGTTATTGTAGCTAGTTATGCCAGGTATTGCCTAAAGTTGAGGTAGTCATTAGGTACTTACTTGTTGTGATGAGGCTGGTGGCCATTGTGCTTGTCGGCCTTTATTGACTCCAGGTCGGTCATATTGCGTGTTTGTGTGTATGGGGCGTATGATCAATTTATTCAGGCATTAAGGGCCTGCAAATAAATTGGATAAACACAAAAAGGCAATTCAAATACAAATACCAAAAACGCCAGCCACTGTACGTTGTGCGTGCTGCCGTTTCATTAAAATTAAATTAAATTCAAGACCTCCCCTCAGACCAGCTTTAGAGCAAGTTCAATAGAAAAATTGCACACAATGCGAAGCGTGTCATAATTTTTTGCAATTTGTTTTATTCCATTTTGTGTTTCTTTGTTCGCGCCCTGCTATTATTAAACAAATCTACAGCAATTTATTGTCTCCGGGCAGCATTGCGTGCCGGCCGCAATTGGCTTTGACATAGAACTCTAGCCGAGCCACGGGGCAGAGCATTGATTCGCGAAGCATCTTAATCCGGATATACAATATGCACAGAATTTACGAAAAAAAAAATGTAAGGCTCTTTCAAGCAATTGTCTCGCCTTATCGACAATGCGTCTTGGCAGTTTAGATGACGACGCCTCTTAACTCAATTATCCATTTAACTTATTAAGCAAATAGTTTTGCAAATTGTGGCATTTGTAGCACGCGAAATAGAACACTCACTTACACCAAGACACACACACACAGACATAAAACAAAAGTAATCACAGCAAATACGTAATTGTAGCATAAGTGAGCCAAGTGCTTAGGCTACGCTCGCCAACCGGTTTTTGGGGGACTTTCACTTAATTTACGTATTGCTCAGCTGTTCGCAGTACATATTTGCCAGATGCGTGCTCTCATACTGTTTCCTTTCTTTGCACGTGTGCACAATAGAACAAGCATCTATTTTTAGATGATAGATAATAACGGTATGATAAGATATGATGCTTGTCAGTCGTTTTCAGACTCTAAATTGGTATTCAACCAATAAAGAATACACGCACATACTTCTATAAGTGCATTTAGCGTCGTTTAGTAAATATTATTCAACTACTATGTTTTTTTTGCGCCTAGCTTCAACTAGTCTTACGCTATGCATATCACCAAATCCTGTTGAGTCTACATACAAAATTTAAAGCTGATTCGCAGACTTTCAATATCCATGCATATAAATATGTATATACATATATCTATATACGTAATTCCTGTTTGATATAAATAGATTCGCTTTCTATCAGGGTCGCAAGCTTAAATTTCGTTATTTACCGCACATATTTGCTCGAATGTATAGAGTAAATTTGATGTGCAACTAAATTTGGAATTTACATATGAAGTTTAAAAAAAGAAACAGGTTACTCATTAAAAGGTTTGGTCTGAGTGGTTTCTTCTTTTCAATTGGAAAATAATTAAGTTTAATTTTAGTAAAACAAACTGAATTTCCGGGTTCGAACCGGTTGTATTTACGCCCAGCATGCAGCCTGGCTTTCTATTAGCCCATTCAATATGCACTTTATCAAATTTCTCTTTACAGTTTTTAAAATAACCTTCTACTCGTACATATATCAAACATACTTCAGTCGCAACTTCTTCTATTTGCATGCTCATAAACTTAAAACAATCTCTGGTTCGTCCGACTAACTAAATGAAATTAAAAAACTTTTACCATTCCCTGTAGTATTCATTTATACAGCATTAGATAGATACTCTATGGGGGAGCAATATAAGATGTATAAGAACAAGACTCAGAAGATGAAGATGATCAGGCTCTGCAAATATCAACAATAAAGCACACAAATTACGATTAAGCGGCTATTAGCGCGTGATAATCTTAATTTGTTAATAATTTGAATTGCTTCTGATTAGCGGAGGCATAAAACTAAACAAGAACAACAACAACAATAACTAACTATTAACATATCAGTAGCTGCAATAACCAGCTAATCTGAGGTAGAGTATTTCATTCAACTCAAGTCTAGTTGATTATTTCAGCTACAGATAATACTAATCATGCTAATTCTTACTGCCTATATACTTAGGAATAAAGTAATTTTTTGTCCATGAACAACTTCTATGAACACCCAATTTCATAGTTGACGAATTGGGAAAAGTAAGCAAACTAACAAACATACATAAATTAAGTCTAGCCGTAATAAATTAGGCTGTTGCGAAAGTAACTCATTTACTTTGAATTTGTAAAAAAACACTTGCCATTGCTCTAATGCATTCTGCATTACTAATGCAATATATATATATATATATATATATATATATATATATATATATATATATATATATATATATATATATATATATATATATATATATATATATATATATATATATATATATATATATATATATATATATATATATATATATATAAATATATTTTGAAACAGCTGTCGGAATATGCACTTAATTTACACCCATTCATTTCAGCAAAACTCTTTAATCATTTGCAAGAAAGTGACAGTTGTGCAAACAGCAAAGCCGCAGCAACTACAACAGCTTAACAAAGTCGCAGAACTTTTAGATTGCAAATAGTTAAATTAAATACGCTCCAATACACACACTCGCACACTCATGCACATGCACTTTTGAAGTGTCCGTTATATAGAAAAAGCCACAAAACTTGAACGCACCAAGAAACTTTGTCAAGGGTCTTCAAACTCTTCAAGCTGCTCAGCTGGTCCGCCGGTGGGTATGGTGACTGTGTGGGTTGGTTGCGTGGCCAGGTGTGTAGCCGCCGGTTGCTCGCAGCGCACTAAAATTGCAGCTAGTTGCCGGCATCCAGCTGAACACGACCGCAGAGCGCTCGGCCGGCTTAGCTGCGCTCCGGAGAGCTGATCGCGCGTTACGTTCAGTTAACTTCAATTAAGGCAAACAAGCCGAATAGAGCCGCACAGAGCGCGGCTGGATTTGGAAACCTTGACTGTGGAGACTAATCGCATTGTGCGAGCAATTTACTCTTTGCCTGGGTAATCGCAATGATAATCGACATAAAGCTTATGGTTTGATTAGACACAAAATGTGGGCGCTATATAGATAAGGAAAACAAAACGAAAAGAAAAACACGAATCCAGCTGAATTCTCAAATTGAATTTGCAAAGATATAACTTTCTTTATTTGCTTAAATGAACTCTTAAAAGCGGCAGTGCGCATATCGTTCATAAATCTCTATAGATAAGCAAATACAACTACAGAAGAATTTTATCAAATTTATGATGAGATAATATGATATAATAATAACCACAATTCAGCAGCTGAGCAGCAGGCGTCAACTAAACAAGTGATCTGCTAAGTACATAAATACATCAGCGGCTAGTTTAAAGAGCATACAGATTAGAAATGAAACCCATTATATAATAGAGGCTGTAAAGAAATATATATAAAAGTAAAAACAATAGTACTTTACTTGATTTATTGATATATAAATTATGATTTATGGCAAAACAACCTGCGATTTATTGCAACGCCTCGTAAAAAGTTAAGAGTAAAAGTCACAAACATTCGTTTTTATATTGACCATAACGGTGCTCTAATTGAGGGTATATACGGTATATTGCTTAAGAAAAAAAAATATTTATATATATATATATATATATATTATATATATATATATATATATATATATATATATATATATATATATATATATATATATATATATATATATATATATATATATATATATATATATATATATATATATATATATATATATAT
The DNA here is from genome assembly GCA_035045945.1 of Drosophila anceps. Taxonomy (NCBI): domain Eukaryota; kingdom Metazoa; phylum Arthropoda; class Insecta; order Diptera; family Drosophilidae; genus Drosophila; species Drosophila anceps. The sequence continues at coordinate 8,995,260 of JAWNON010000225.1, read as the reverse complement.
ATATATATATATATATATATATATATATATATATATATATGAAATTGGTTAACACATTACATATTCTGAGGGGTTTTATAAATAAGTGACATTCTGGCATTTCGCACACGCCAAAATCAATCGGGTTGCCACAATACTAGCAGGGTTAAAGTAAACGATGCGTGATAGACGCATTTTCAAAACAAAAACATTTGGCGGGCAACTTGATCAAACCACAGCGACCAACACAATACAAATAACAGCTAATTTGCATTGGCAAGTGAGAATTAGACAGCGTTGAGCAAAAATTGATAATATAAATAAACAGCCCGAAAGATAGCCGGTTGTAGCCGGTTCAAATTGTGTGACATCTTTCCGATTTATTATGAGCACATGCATTAATTATTGAAACTGAAATGTTAATTATGGCCTAATAGGGAACACGACGCTGTTAATTTAAATTGTTAACATTGTGGCTGTTATGCTAACAGCGTCAAGCAGTGCACATTAACAGAGCAAACGTTACGATACACATACGCATACGCCGTATTAGCCCTTGAATAGTGAGCATTTATCATTTAAATTGTTGCAAACTTAAGTTAAGTCAACAAAGCAATTAAAAATCAACTATATATATAACTCTAAACATATATGGGCAGCACGTCTGTGGCTACATATATGCATATTATATGTATATGTAGGCACGTATGCGTATAATACAATTTTTTGCATCATATCGCAAGCAATGTGAGAGTTGCACGTGCTGCCAAATAAATAAACACATGGCAAAGCGAAAGGCAACTCAATTTGCATTGGCAGCTGGCTGCACGTGAGAAAACAGCATGGCGCAGCTATATAAACAAACTGCCCGATTGGATACACACACAAATATATATATACACACACACACAGACGGCCACAATACAGAAACAATAACAGATGCTTGGGTAAAAAATAAATTGATTGATTAAATGCAGTTGTCATCAAATGGCGTGCAAAATTGCAAACGAGCCTCCAGCGAAATGGCAAAAAGTGCACGCAGCTACAGCTAATTGTTTTTATATCCGCCACGGGCAAATCATGCAGCGCATGACATTTCGCACCTTAATGCGAACTCATATGTGACGAATTAGCAAACGCTGCGTTAAAAATAAATCTAAAATTAATACTAATTAAATATGCAAGAAGTCTACCAGAAAGTTCCCCGCAAGCGTTTTCTTTCAACCCGAAGCTCAAGCACAGTATACTTGAGCTTCTTTAATACAAATAAAAAGAAACATTTAATATGGCTTTCCAATGTAGGGAACCCTTTATAAATAGTGTTTACGTTTTCCCCGAAAATTGCTATAAAAATACTTCAAAAAATTGCAAAGCCCTTTTTCATGTATTTTTCATCTTCCTTTGGATTTTCTAATTGAATTGTTTCACGAAAATTGGAAATTGGCTTCAAAAGACCTTCACTAAATGTGCTTTTTGTTGAAATGCTTGTGCTGTTGCATGTCCCCGTGGCAGGTGTTGGCGCTTAGCTTTTGTTTTTTTTTTTTTTTGTGTGGCACACTTTGTGCATTATTCGCATTTCTTAGCGCTCTGCTCATTGTTTGTAGATTTTATTCGCCTCCGTTGCAAAGGGCTGTCGCTCTCGACCGCTCTTTTGTTGCTTTGGCAGCGGGGGGTCGTTGGCTTTATGCTTGACAAATTGCATTTTAATTGCGCACCGTTGGCGCGGCTGTTGCACAAAGTGAATGCACCTGAGTGCAAATAATTGCACCTGAATGCACAACAAATAATTCCGAAAATACAGTTAAATATTTGAAGCGTTTAAATTATTTGACTCGATGCCATTCCAGTTTATTTTTATTCATTTCGCTATTGAAATCGTGTGTTGTTTGGGGACGCAATGCGAATTTGTCGTTTGACTTTGGCTACGTGAGCCTTTAATGGCATTTTATGCGCAACTTTCGGAAAACTCGAGACCGACTACAGCTCCTTTGATTTCAACTCGACAAAAGTTGCGTCAACTTGAGCGCACATTACAAAAGCCTCAGCACGGACATAGCCCGTGACTCAATGTAAAAGTTTCCAGCAGCTTTTTTTACTTCCTACTCTACTTACTAGTGCACGCTGCTGCTGCTGCGTTTCTTTTGTCCTACTGCAGCGGTATTTGCTCAACCCAGTTGTTGGCCAACTACTTGAGATGCAGCAGCGACCTTACTCCGCACCCAGCTGGACAGGACATTTGCATTGCATTTGGACACACGTAAATCCCTGGTGTGCGGACCCAAGGGAAAAGACAGCCAGCAAAATTCAACCCATCGTCGTCCTTGGGCTGCTCAAATATTTAAGCTGCTCAAATGCACAAACTGGCAAAAGTTCGCTTAATCGTAACGCCCATAAGTATGCAATGCCACGACTAGAGTTCAAAATTGAAGGCTATCCCATCGAAACTGTCACTAGAGCGGCCCCAAAAATTTGCGGCGCACTTTAATTAACTAATTACAGCCATTAAAAACGTCGAGCTCGGCACGCGCTTTTTGTCACGCCCCTGGGAATTGGCGTGAAGTGAAACTGTGACAGTGATACTGATGAAGTTGACAGTAAAAAAGTGGGAAAAATTTTTATGCAATTAGGCCTAAAAGCCTTCTGATGTTCAAATGGCTCATGCACAGAGACACTGACATGTACATAGATATCTGCTGCTGATGCTGCTGTGTCAAGGATGCATTGGCTGTTTGAAAATTCGTTGCATATGTGAACATAACTCAAAGCCAGGCAAATTCATTAGGCCTAAGACACGCAGCAACCGCAGTATGACGACAGTTGCATGGTTAATCATACGCCATGTTGCCAGGCTGTGAAAAATTCAACAGTAGCTGAAGCCAGAAAAGCCTTTTAACACTAACAAGTGCCTACAAGACACGGCACTGTGGCAAATATTGTGACAAAAGCGTTGCACACACACACACACACACACACACACACAGAGAGACACAGCCACGCACATACCTAGATATAGACGGCAAAACAAAGAAAGGACGAACCACTCGCAGTGTAAATATAAAATTTATAATAACAAAGCACGTCGCAGGTGCAATTAGTGTGCAAATAAGCGTTTATTTGCCTCAAACAAACAAAGACAAAAAGAGAGACAGAAGCAAGCTGAGCAAGATAGAGAAAGATAGAGAGAGAGAAAGAGAGGGAGAGAGAAGCAGTACCGAGGACATCTCATATGATATCTGACCTCGTTTATGTCAAGGTATTTCACCGTTGCAAATGCCAGCCAACTTAATTGTTTTAGTAGCTTTTCAAGCTTGGCTCAAATCAGATTTCAATTCAATCCAATTTTGGTAAGCGCTTGGGGAGCGCAAGCTAAAAAATTGTCATGCACCGCTGTTGCTGCTGTTCGCTCATAAATCATTTTTCAAATACATGATACTTAGATAACATTGATAAAGTTTCTGATCATTGCCTGCACTTAAGCAAATCAGAAGCAACACATGCGACTGCTGCACATTATTCAAGTACCACATACATTGGCCGGCATATGTAAAGCAATACCGACGTGATTACAGAGAGAGAAAGAGAGAGAGAGAAAGAGGAAGAGAAACGAGGGCAGGTAAGCCCAAACAAACAGCTAAGGCACCGCTAGGGACAGCTATTTGCCAACATGTAAAGTACACTGACATCGCCTGCAGCCGAACAACAGCAGCAACAAAAACAACAACAAAAACAACAAAGACATCAAATAGAGCACAACCAATGGCAACGACAAGCGTCAGCATGAGTCTGAACTTAGCTACAGGACTCAATTGAGTACCATGCCAGGCGTGCAGGCAGGCAGGCAGGCAGGCAGGCAGGCAGGCAGGCAGGCAGGAAGGCTGGCGAGCTGGCGGGCAGCCGGCATAGAGTTGGAGACATCTCGTGTCTCACAGCTCACTCAGTTGCCCTGGGGCACAACATGGCCTGGCCTGCCCTGGTCGAGTCTGGCTGGCACCCAAGGCACCCACTGTCTGCCCCTCTGTTTGTTTTGCTCGACTGTCCACTCTGACAGTTGGCAGCTGCCTAAAAATGTGCACAGAAAATGTCGGACCCTGGGACTTAGATGGCAATCGCTGCAATTTGGCCAGCCTGCCATTGTGGCAAATGGAAATTAAAATGAATTCTTATACCCTGCATCAAAATATATACACTCTAAAAGTGTATTCTAATTAACATAGTTGGTCATGGACATGCTCACAAAAGTAGAGTAAGGATCGAGTATTCATTAACTTAAAAGCATTTATGCCATTATAATCAAACCATTTTGATATTAATTAAGCTTTTAAGTATTGATTGTCCCATTTTGGATTGATCATAATTAAGGGTATATGTTCGTCGAATAATTCAAGAGAAATATATGAAATTGATTACATCCGAGGTTCAGGAATGCAAATTGGTTTTCAATTTTTGTTTTTTCTCTCTATCAGCTGGCCTTGTGGTTCATCATATTTGCATGGCTGGTAACCCTTATAAATACAACCACAACGTAGCCAACAGCAGTGGCAAAGTTTTCATTTGGTTCCCCTGCAAAACTGTGCTAAAATGTTATTAGCGCTTAATTAGAGCACAACTTTTCCTTTTGCCTTGCCCAACACCCAATGCCTGGCACCCTGAAAAAACCAAAGTCCCGAGCCCCGAGCCCTGCCTCGACCACAAAGGCAAAGGTGCACTCCGAAGAACTTTTGCTGCAGCTTTGTGGTAAAGTTTTAATAATGTTCAGCTAAAATGAAATAATGCGTTTTGCCAGCAGACTACGGAAATTCCAGCCCAGGGGGCGGCTTGTTAAATGGGAAGACACAGCTGCAGCAGGAGCAAAGAGATCCGCTTTAAAAGTACATCAACAAGAGCACATGCAATGTGCAAGTGGTCAAGAGTGGCCCTGAGAGCAGGCAGTTGCCAAGCTAAAAGTTCCTCAGAACCAATTCATTAAACATTCACCGAGTTGTCTCTGGCGTCAAAATGGGCCACACAATGCAACGTGGCCCAGCAAAGGGCCAGCCAGACGGACATAAAGCGAAACAGTTGGTGGACAAGAAATGGCAGGAATAGTATAGACGAGGGGCTTACTCATGGGCACACAGCAATTGTCATGTGTCTGTGTTTTGCTTCTTTTTGTATGGTCTGAAAGGGTCAACAAACTGTCGCCCATTGCAAATGGCCCATGCATGCTGTACAAGCGCAATGTTTTTGTTGCAACTCTCCAGTTGAACGTTGCAAGCTGCTAGTTGCTCGTTGCTTGTTGCCAGTTGCCAGTTTCTGCTAAAGAAGATGTCATTCAATGCATATATCAAGCTTTCAAACGAACAGCCCCTCTGAGAAATGTTGAACTAATGAAAAGCACAGGAAATTACGTTTCTTACGTAGCCAACAGCTTGCATCGATTGAGCGGAAATTCCCAAGCATGCCACATAATCGAGTATCAATCATACGCACTGTTCACGCTGGCATGCGGTAAATTAATATTAATATTTAGCATGAGTTCTAGCAGCTACTTGAACACTGACATTATTAATACATATATTAATATGTTTGCGAGCTAAATCAGCTCGTAAATGTTAAATGGCAGCGTCTGAATATTAAATTGAGAGTATTCAAAATGTGCTCAACGTTGTTATACCCTGGAACTACCGAGAGATAATGAACAGCAGACTAGAGTTTAGATCAATTAAAACAAAAACACTGAAGTTATTTATATTAAATTCTCTCGCTCTTCACTACAGTGAAACGTGTTCGATTTCGACTGCAGCTCAAAGATATCCATCAGGTTTTAATTAAAAAATGTTACACACATTTTTTCATATATATTTAAAATATATATTTATTTAATTGAGTTTTACATATATATACATTCCCTTAACTTCCATTAAACAGGTATAAGATGAGTGACTACTGCCAGTTAATGTTAATTAAATTGCCGAAATATAAAACAGCGTATACCAAATAATTGCGTGTATATATGTCCATACATTCATATATGTGCATGCAGTCGAATACAGAGGCTACACGCAGCGCATGAGATGGGCTATCAAAAATTTAATAAACTGTCAGCGCGAATGACAACAACAATAGAGACAACAATAACCGCAAAGTGGGTGCACATGCACGAGCCTCATGTGACGGGCAGCACTTTACGAGCACTTTATAAGCGCGGGCTGCTTAATAAATATATCAAATGACACAGGCTGACTGATATTTGGCCATTAAATATACGAAAATAATGCCAATTAACTAGCTCCATAAAATGCACACACATCAAGTGCACCAAAGGATTTCAATGCCTAATTAAATTTCAAAATGCAATCCAAAATATTATGTTCTATATTTTATACATATATAAACACATATATATTTGTATATATATATATATATATCGCGTACAATTTTAAAGTATACAGGCATTAGGTTATTTATAGAGCTATACATTAAAATGACTCGCACAATTGCTGATTTAGAATACTCTCTCCAGTCTCTCCAGGCAACAGTTGCCAAGCGACACTCAGCCGAGCTAAAAATGCCAGCAGCTTGTGTGTTGGTGTGTGTGAGTGGGTGGCAGGAGGAAGTGGTGTGCAAACAGCAGCATTTACATACATATAGACACACACACACACATACGCCCACACAGTCAGGCAGTGCGGCGCGTGTGTGGTGTTTAAAATTAATACGAATTCTCGTCTACCTTTACACTTCAATAACTTTTCAATGAACACTTTGAAACTATTTTTATACCGTTTACACCTATGTAAATCAATATTTGTATATCATTCAATGTCCGTGTGAGTGTATGTACATGTGTATGCATCTGTATATGGTTTCATTGACAGAAATTTGTCTTTTAACCCGCGATGATTTATCGATGTCCGTCGGTTAAAGGTATAATATGAATTTTATGTTTGGTAAACATGCACATATCTTATGTACACACACTTACATACACATACACGCAGGGCACACATTATGATCCATTTTCAATTAACTGTAAATAGTACTTATGCGAGAGTGAAAAAAGAATTGTGTAAAAATGAATATTAAAGCAATGTTATTCAATGCAAATATTATTGTATTGTTATTAAATTTCGAACGCGTAATATTATTGATCCTTATATATATATATATATATATATATATAAAGCAGACATTAAATACTTGTCTGTAGAATGCGCTCTGTTAGTATCTTCAAGATATCTTAAATAAACTTAGCAAGCTGGCACTGACCTCTGATTCTAAAATATGCATTTGATGATTGTTTCAAATGAATTACTCTAAGATATAATAAAGAACTTTAATTTATAACAAATATTTGTATTCCAAGACACCACTTGAAGTTTAAGCTTCGTCGTTAGCAGTCCACCAGGCAGCATTCGTTCAGCTCCAAAGTATGCTGCAATATTTAACCAAGCAGTTGCTGTCAAGACAACTGAAAAGCAATGCAGACTTTTCAGGCTGCCGGCCAGCTGCAGCTAAGAGCGTACAAAATATCACGTATACGTGCCGTACTCATTATCCGCGCTCTTAGGTCCGCACATCTGTGCGTTTTATCCGCTACTGCGCAGCAGCATGTGAATGTCTTGAAGCGGCTGCGGATAGCTGCGGAGACACGTGTTTTTGTTTACCTTCGTCGTTTGTTGTTTTTTTGCGCGTCAAACAGCCTCCGCCGACTAACCCAGTTCAATGCGAACCACTGCAGCAATAGCCACCAATAGTGCGTGTGCGTGTGCGTGTGCGTGTGTGTGTGCATGTGTCTGTGAGTGTGTGCTTACTACTTACAGCTGCTACAACTGCTCCGGCTACTAGCATTGCGAGTGCTACTGTTGCCGCTACTGCTACTGCTACTGCTGAAGTGGTTTGTTCTGTGCGCTTTGTTGCTGTTATTTTGGATGCTTGTGGTGGCGCTTGAAGTGTGCTCGTCTTACCTGCTGCTAGCATGACGACTGTGAAGTTCATTTTGCACATTTGTGCTGAGTGGGCACTCGAGCTGTGCCAACTGCTGGCGCTCGAGTGACACAGGAATGAGGAAAAAAAAGGAGCGCACGGCCACGTAACTCGAGTGAATAATGTGCCCGTAACGGCATGAAAAAGAGCTGTGAAGTTTCTTAATGCGACTTTGATTACTGCAACAACTTCTAGCCAAGCTGCGTATAGCAAAGACAAATATGATTGACAACCGACAGTCAGCTTAAAGAATGGCTAACTCCATGCTTCATCTGCATAAAGTTTTACCAAATTTGCCTAGCAATTCTTTTTATTTTTTTGTGTGTGTCTGACACTGCGGTCTTCTCGAACTGGCCAAAAACCTCAAACTTAATTATTTACAAACGGCCGCACAGCTTTTTTACTGCCGGCCCAGCTGCAGCTCGGTGAGAATCATAAAATTTATTGGCTGTAAACAGAATGTTTGGTGAAAATTATTGCAAGTTTGCATGCATTATGGGTCGCTGTCTCTCCATCTGAAGTGGAGCAGCTGCAGTTTAAATTACAGTACTTACTACAGGTATAAACTCATAGTTGCTATTGTTTCTGTGTGTCTGCCAACCGACAGCAAAAAGCCACAGGCACACCTGTTCTATGTAACATGGCTTATACATATTTCCCTTATATAAATATTCACTATATATATATATATATATATATATATATAAATATATATTTTGCCAACTTGTGTTGTTTGTATTGTTGACATAATTTTTGGGGCTTTCAGCTCTGGCATCCGGATCGCTCAGCCGCAGCTCTATTAATTTTTGTTAAAGTTTTTGCTAAAGTCGTCGTCCCAGAGTATGCAACGGCAATTTCGCTGGCGGGCTGGACAGCGCGGCGTATGGATTAATCTGCAGGGGGGGCTGGTACACGGGGCCGAGGCCTTTGAATTTATATTTAACTTTGGCTGTGCAAATTTAATGAACGCTGCTGCTTAATTATTCCATTTCAGGCAAGTTTATTTTCTACACGCGCGTTTTTATGCCGCAATTGAAATTTTTAATTGGCAAATGCGTGGGCGCGTCCACAATCCACTCGCAGTCTCTGGAGGCAATGAGCGGATGCCGCTGTGCGTCGCCTGGCAGCGCTTTGCGGCATTTTAATTACAAGCTCCGCTAATGAAATTAAAAAGTCCCTCAAATAGAATTATAATAAAATAGAGTTGTTGTACGTCAACAAAAGCCAAAGATTAAACATGACCCGCTTTGGAGCGCCAAGCAGCCCAATTCTGGCCGCGACTCTTGACAGGACCAACGCATGCCCTATCATTAGCCCGTACGTGCTGCGGTCGCCTGCCAGCCAATCACATCTAATTAATTGTCATTTACGTTGCGCCATTAATACAATTATTGGACCACAATTATAATTAGTGACGTTTCACACTTGCTTATTTAATTGTGGTTTCCATGTCCCCACAATCGATTAACTAGTCATTAATTTGCCATAGTTCTATTCGGGCATGCGCTGCGTATGCGCGATATTTATGTATGTAAAATGCTTTACGTGTCGGATTTTAATACTTTTCGCATAGCGCAATCTGTAATAAAATTTGTGTTTTTAGATTACAAACATTTTTTGCTACAATTTATGGCGCACAAACCCAATCACTCATGTAGTATGTGCGTATGTATATTTGGGGGGCATGCTATGTTCGTATACCTTTGAAAAAGCCAGGACATTGGAATTTATCACTTTACATTTAATCCGTTTAAGCTTAGCGCCCATGCGAGGGGCAGTCAATAAGTTGCTAACAATTTTTGTATTTAATTTAAAAAAGATTTATTTTAGATGATTGAAAATACTTGACCTTCTGAAAGAGATGGTTAATAACTCCTTCTTTTCAAATCTTTTTCCCTTAGTCTCCCTTGATTTATCATTTTTTATCAGCCTATGGCTCTCATGATTCCTACCACAAATAACAAGCTTCACGACCAACCCATTTGGTGTCTTCGCCCAGCTAGCGGTAAGCGATCATAAAATATGCATACGTTTTAGATTTATTTTGTGTATGGCGATTATAATGCAAATGCAAGCACTTTTGACAGCAGTCCAAACATGTTTTTCGAATGAGTTTCGGGGTGGCCAACGCTGAAACAGAATATTTATATGTTAAATCTTTTTGCTATTAGGACAACGCAATCACAATTGTTGCCACAGAACGACCAAAAAAAAAAAAAAAAACAAACAAGCCATAAATAATAAAATCAGAGCTGACGAGCTGCGGATACGCTCTGGGTTTCAAGTTCTATCCGCATCGGCATCCACATCCATATCCACATCCGCAGCAATATATCGACCACGACATCGACATCCACAGCGACATAGACGCCGGTTCCCTGGGCGCTTACCTAAATCATAACCCGACCAGAGCGACCAATAAGCCCAAACAAATTGACACTCTCGATGCTTGGGGAAATCAGCGATAGCGACACACATGAAATAGCCAAACGCAGCCGTCGCAACTTCAGTGAATCCATGAGAGAGATTAGCTCGATATTCGAATGGCAGGCAGTGGGACAGTTTTTGGAATTTTTGGAAAAATCATTGCGTAAAGCAATCACAAAGCAATTAGCATTAGAGTCGGCCAATGGCAGTTGCAAAATGTATTTGTTCGTTAGCTCAATCAAATGTTTGCCAGTTATGAAATAAAACTCATTCAAAAATGTTGCCACTGCTTGTAATTTTTGTGCAATGGACAAATTAATGCACAATATGCACCTGCCTCGCGTTACCTATACGTACTGTTGCGCCGGCTTGACTGACAGAGCTGGCTTCCAATCCGGGCACTTCATTAGCAAATGGCCAGCTATGAGCAAGCTTTATTCAGGCTACCTCGTATTTTAGAGCACACAAAACGCTGTCCCGACAGGCGAATGCGTACAACCATTAATAATTCATGCAGCGAAATGAAATGCATGGAATAAAGCGAGACCAACAGGAATTGTACAGCTTCAAATAAAACAAGTTGCGTAGCTGCTGGCATGACAATAGACCATAAAATCATAATGAATACAGCTCTTACCTAAAACTGAACAATCTACCGGAGTAGAGACTGAAACATTTTTATACACTGAATCCATTGCAAATGTGAGTTCAAGGTGTGCGTAAGCATGTTGGCATGTTGGCAACAGCAGCTCGCCATGGTAACCATCAGAGTATCGCACAGAGTATGTGCAACTAGAGGCCAAGTAAATCATTTATATAGCTTATACATTACTTTTTTTGGATTTATTTATATATGTAAAAATAAGAATATAAATTGTATGAACTTGAGTGTATATGTCCAGCATTCCAAATAAATATTTAACCCTTTGATTTTATATCTTTCTTGGATACCTGAGGACGAGTAGTACGAATAAGATGCATTTCTCAGTGTGGATCTGTCCTTCTTATTTAATTTATTATAAAAAAAAATAAAACAGTCCAACAGAAAAAAAAAATATGGGACAATAGCTCAAATGATATAGAAAATATTCAACATGAAAGCAGAACGTGAAGGGTTCGCTATCCTGTTAAACATACTAACATCAATTCTGCACTCACCATCTTTACTCTAGCTGAAATAATTACGTTTTACAGCACTACAATTCAGTATAGAAGTTTCCTAACCAGACTTAAAGCGTCTTTTAGCTGCACTCTAATTGCTTCTGTCAGAGTTTGGCCAAGTGGATAATAGTGAGCTGAGCTGAACTGAACTGGTCTGGGTGCTGGCAGTGGTGATGTCAGTGGGTCAGTGGTGCGATTCGATCATAAAGTTGCCAATGCAATGCAAACAAATTGAAAATTGCCAGCTACCAATTGCCAATTGCCAGTTGCCAGTTGCAATTATAAACGCGGCCATTTGCCAATAGATATGCCATTAGGTTTATTGTTGTTATTTTTGTTGTATTTGTTGTTGTTGTTGTTGTTGCTGCTGCTGTGGTTGTTGCTGTTATTTTGGTAGTTGTAGCTGCGTTAAAGTTTTTGCTTAACTTGAGGGAGCTAGCTACTAAAGCAGAGCATACAAAACTTTGCTAATAGCAGCCAACGAGTTCGTGTGTATGTGTGAGTATATATCTAAGCAATTTGTGAGTGTGTCTGTGTGTGTTCGTGTGTGAATGTGAGTTAGCACAGTCAACTCAATGAAGCCAAAACAAATATAGGAAAAACTTTTCCAATTTTCGATTGCCAATTGTGCAAAAATTTTACGTGCAACTTGCTTGGGGAATACGAGAATACGAGAATGCGAGAATGTGAGAATGCGAGAAAGTTTTGTGCCATTTCGCTGTGTTTTCTGCCATACAATGTCCCCGTTGGCCGACGCACTTACCCAGTCCATTTGTATGCGAAATGACAGGACCTTCGTCTGCATTGCACCTACTCAAAAAACAAATTAAAACTAATTATCAAAAATATATTTAATAAAAAACATTTAGGAACTGCCAACAGGCAGAAGGTAACACAAATTTGGAATTATCTGAATTAACAACTGCCAACTTTAATTCTGACAAATAAAGTTTATTTATTTTTGCACTTTTTATAATAAAATGTTTTTTTTTTCATTTTTTTTTTGTCAGTTTTTTTTTTGGATTCGTATTGTTGTTGCAGGCGCTGGCTTTAACTTTCGCTTTGACGGCAAACTTTTGCTTTTCATGCTACAACTAGCTGGCAAAAGTTTTTGCTAACGTAGCGCAGCAAAGTTTTTAGCACTTCAAGTGCATGCGCCAACCATCACCCGCCATTCTCCATCCGCCTCCCTAGCTCCATCCACCTACAGTCGCTGCCTCTTTCTATCCAGTTCTCAGTTGCGCCCCTCTCGCTCGCACACAATACTTGCATAAAAGTTGGCCCAAGTTTTCACTTGGCTCACATTTGATTTAGTCGCTGCCTTGATGTCCATTTTATTTTGCGACTGATTCAGCAATTATGTACGAGCATGTGGCAGTTGGCAAAAGTACTCGAGTTGGATATAAAGCAACTAAGGCGACTCATAATGTTCTGACGAAGTCTGCTCGACGACCAGTTGCCCTGTGAAATGAATTTATCTAAACTAATAAAAATATGCTGAGGCATATTCGAAGACTTTTTTAGAATTACTCAGAAGTGAAATTGCAATTCTTAATAAATATTAAAACTAATATTTAACAAAAAGAAATATTTCCTTCTTATTACTCTGATGCTTCCAAAAAAAAACCATAATTTCTCATAATATAGATAAATGATTTAAGTGTATATAAAACTTAACTGAGTGTTTGTATAAAATACAATAACTAGCTCAGCCTGACTGTTATGTCCATATTTAATCAGATATTTGGATACGCAAATAGCAGGAGGACGAATCAATATTTGATACAAATACCCATACATATTTGATCAGATGTCGTTTGATAATTTTGAATATATCTAATCCTGCAGGGTATATATATATGCATATATACATACACATATGTATATTGAAGTAGTTATGCTCGGGCTTATACGAGTGATGGCTGCACTTTAAACTTGCCATACGTAAGTGTTTGTAATACGCTCGTTACATTTATTATGGAGTGTGCTGCTCGGCAGGCGAACAATGCTGCTTCCGTTTCCGTTGGCTGTCTGGCTCTGGCTGTAAGGATCACAGTTTTGGGCAGACTGTGCAGCTGGCATTTGAATGCGGGGCGCAGCACATGACATTCGACACAATTCCCCGGCGCAGAGCACGTTGCCCGTAGCATACTTATCCGGGCAACAGCAACAGCTACAGCAGCACCAGCAGCCGGTGGCAACTATCTGTAACTGGAGGCGGACTGCAGTAAATGCATATTTTATATTTTCATTTCATTGAAACCGACACGTAGTCCACATTTACTCTGGCGCCGGCGTGTGTGTGCCTGTGTCCGGGTTGTTGGCCTGCCTCGCCGGCAATCGAGTAGAGTGTAAATTCGAATTGAAGTTGCCTGCCAGCTAATAAGATCCAGCCTATATATATAAATATATGTGTCCTTTGATTGGTATAAAACTGTTCAATTTTAATTAAGTTATTGCTCCCTGCAAAGAGACTTAACCAGAACCGACACTTGATTGCCGCCTGACAGCCTCTGATTGCATGTTGACACACTTTCGTTTATCTTGATAATTTTTATATAAGAACAGCTCAAAAAAAAAAGTGAAGTCCTTAAGTGCACATTCAGTGCACATAAGAATGTTTTTAGACTCAAAACAAACGTTTCTTTTCAGCAACTGAATATTCAAGAGACATACATACATATAAATGAAGCCATATGCATGAATGCATGGAAATTGCATGTTTTTATGCCCACACAGCGGCGCTGCTATAAAAAATAGCACAAGTCGTGGCTTATCAAACGAACAGCATTGCGTTTGCCTTACGATGCCCCCGAGAAGTCGCCAAAAAGTTTATATTCACGCTTCGCCCGTCACTGAAATATTGCACTTTATATATCAGCTGGGATATGTAGAATAAACTAAATATAAAAAAAAAAAAAAACAAAAAATAGAAATAATAATAAAAATAAGCAACCTGCTTTAGAGTGCTAGTATAACAGGGATGTTCTGCTTGGGGATGCCTTTTTGCTTTTTTATTATAAGTTTCTAAATTTTATAGATAAAGTAATATATCAAGTTTAAATGAATGGCACTGAAGTTATACGCCACTTCGTTAGGCAACAAAATCAGCAGCTTTTCAAGTCTAGTTTATTGGCAAAGTCATATCAAAGAGTAATTCACAGTTGTGGCTAGTACTTCGAGATAATGTTAAAGAATGAACCCATTCTATTCACTATGAATGCAGAATTACTCTTGGTATTAAAACATACCAAAAAAGGCATTCCACATAAAAGTGTGCTGAGCTCTGTCGAAATTAAAGAACCCAAAAGGCCAAGGTATTTCTCTACCCTCTAAATCGTGTTTAACCATTTGGCATGAGGGTCGCGTTTGTCTATTTGGCTACACCAGAGCAATGCCTCGGACTGGGTTTTTGATTTCTGCACGTTGCCATTGCCGTTGCTCGCTTTTTGCTGATTTGCTTTTTCTGCCTGCTACGAGGATTTGGTTTATTGTTTAGACGACAAATTGCAAGATTTTCGTTTTGTTTCACTGCGCTGCATCCGTGTACGTGTCTTGTGCAGGCAGCCCAAGTGCCTGATTAAACCCAGGCAGACTGAGTTTGCTGCCAATGTCAATTTGCGGGACACAAAAAGTATTCGATTTCTTTAACGATGACATGATATTCGTCTCCAACTGCTCAGCATGCAAATGGGCAGACAGAACAAATTTGATATAGTAACATAGACATACATATATGCATGTGTGACTAGTTGGCTCCGTTAGCTGGCATGTTTGTGATACGTGAATCTTATTCTTTGGCTCCGAATCAAGCAAATGCATATCAGTGAGTTCTTTACAAATAACGATGTGAATGAAGACAACTTGGCAGATAAAAGAGAATGGTATAACTAAAGAGTCGAGGTTAGTTTCTAATTGTAACTAAAGCCGCAAGATTTAACTTTTCTTTTTGAGCTGTCTTAAGACTTCGACGCTTCAAATGAATTGGCGGCGGTGGCGTGGTTTAGAAGGTCATGGTTAGATCCCAGGCGAGATTAAACTAAAGCAATTAAATTGTATGAGTTCATTTATAGGGGTTCGAGCTATCTAACTTGTGTATTCTATTATTTATGTTTAGTTTGAAAAGACCAGAACTTTCAAAAATTATTTTTTATAATTTTTAAGAAAAATCTATTAGTCTTAAATATCTCATTCTTATTTGTATGTGCAGTGGTCACTTTTGTTATTTATTAGATAATTTTTTTTAGCTATATATATCTAACACAGCAATTCGATTATCTCCGAAGCTGTTTGGTCACTTAATCAACAGCTGCTCAGAGTTGACTTTTCGCATTATTTGACTAAATCGTGTACCCAAGTCACGTTATGCTCGCCAGCCACATAAGTGGACCCGCAACTAATTCAATTTGGTTCCATTGAGAGTTGTTTATCGCTCAAATGTACAAATTTGAGGCCATCGACGGATGCTCTTATTGCTATTTTCAATAAGACTTTCAGTTTAGCTTATTCAATTTAAAAAATTTCCTAAAAAAACAATAAAAGTTATATATTTAAGTAAAAATGCTGCATTTTGAAAGCAAAAATTTCTCAAGTTTTTGGCACGTAATTTGCATAAAATTTTGGTTAAGTGGCAGAATCTATGTATGTATGTGCCCACATGTGGCAGGATGCAGAAAGAGTTGCCACATTTGCGCTGCATTATAAACGCATTTTCATATTCTTCGTCAGCAGGTTTAATAGTCTGTGCAACAATGTGCCCTGCGTTTGCATGGGGTAGTGCGCTCAGGAGTGAATTCAAACAGAAACGGGCAAAAAGTTTACATCGTCAAATGACAAGAGTTCTCATCGTCTACAGAAATGTAAAGCAACCCAATGTTGTCATAGGGCTTAAATTTTCTATGTGTCAAACGTCAACTTAGCAATCCTTGAATTTTGTGTCTAAGGAAAAAATTTCGTTTTCTGCACTTCTCAAATTGGTTAACAAAATGAGCAAAAAACCGCAATCAAGTAAATTATCATCCGCTATTAATCCACTTAAGAGGACTCGCTTGAACACCATTTGTGAAGGTTTCATCCAAAAACCTAAATCCAAAACAATAAAAATAGATACTCCTCAGAAAGTGAAAAAGCCTGGTAAGTACTTATCATCTATTCAAAGTCAAAGGTGTACCTAAAATAATTTAAATGCATAACTAAAACCGCAAGAGCGTCCGTTGCTAAGACGCTCAAGTCGCATACCATCCCAGTGTTTAGCTTCATTGTCCTACGAAAGATATGAAATACAAAAGAAAAGGCGACAAACTATAGACGTACCTGCTATTCAGCAACTAAAGAAACAAGAAGGTAATGACTGGTAACTAGATCTACAATCAATTAATTATAAGTATCAGCTCAACAATCATCTGCAGCTCAATCAACAGAACTGTCAGAACCAAGACGTCCAAATCGCAGAATAGCACATGTTCCGAAGACACGTGAGAATCAACGTCCTCTAGTCAAAGACATCCCTAAAGAGACTTGTGAACCCAAAAAGATTTCATTCAATGAGCAGCCGAGGAACGAGAGTAAGTACCTGAGTCTTATATGATCCGATTAAAAGCCAACTTGTTATCTTCCGTCTGCCAAACGAAAGAGCTCCTAAAAATAGAAATACCAAAACCTCCAGAGCCTCGAACCACTTATCTCAGATCATTGCAACTAACGAAGGCTTTAGCATCTGAGAAACTTCAAAGCGATACCAAACTAAAGGCAAAAAGTGAATCCAAAGATGTTTCTGCTGCTACACTCGCGGAGAATACTACTGGTAAAAACTTGTACAACTCTTTGGATCAAGCATTTACACTCTCTAAGCCTCAACAGATGTGCCAACAATGTGCCCGCCAGCAAAGCTATCATTTCGAAGATTATCGCAGTTGCCTACAACTCCAATTCCAAGCGATGAAAACCAAAAGAAGACAAGTCATCTCAAAGATATTTTAGCTGAGCAGAAGCCGAATGAAGAAAGTAAGTATTAAAATCAAAGTTAGTTCGAATTGGTACTAAACGAAGACTTTATAACCGCCAGGCATAAAACTTCCAGCTGTTAAATCCGAAGGGCCACAAATAATAAATCATTCGAATACCACACCAATGCAGTGCACGTCGAACTCACTAAGGCAAATTCCAAGTATTCAAAACAATACCGGTGAGTACATGTTCTAAATTTTCTAATACCGTTTATCACTAAAAAATTGCAGAACCTCAACCTTCTATAGAGTACAAAAAGCCAGAGCATCAAACACAAGCAATTGAACACAGAGCGTCTTGTCCAAGACCATCGCAGTACTTGGATAAGCGCTATCAGAACGATGGCAACCGAACGCAATATACGCAGTATACTCCAACGACAACGAGCGATTCTCAAACCTTTCGGAATGATTACTTTCAAGGTCAACGATTCAAACCAATTGATTCGTCTGCTGCTAAGAAACCGTTCAACAAGAGTGGTATGTCACAAATTTAAATATATTCATAATTAAAAACAAAATTTGATTGAAGAATATCAACCGACAGCACACCATCCTTACAGGAGAACCTCTGGTCCTCCAAGTCAACTTATATCGGGAGCCCACTTAGATGATAAATATATTTTATACATACGAGATTTGAGTGTGGAGATCGTACATCACCAGGTCTTTGAGCACTTCAGTGCCTTTGGCAATTTGAAACATGTCAACGTGCTCCAACGCTCCAAACACTACAAGTATGCGATGATATTTTACATAACCGAAAGTTCCATGAATGCAGCGCTGTATGCTAATCCACACAAACTGAATGACAAGGAGTACTTTTGCCATAAAGCCAGTCCTTGGCACCTTGGACACTACAAAGTCGACAAACAGCTGTCTGAATCCATCGATAGATCCAACTACCGAGAGCGATTTCAAATGCGAATACCTTTTGGCGTCAATACGCGATTTTATCATTACAAATCACACATAAGCCCAAATCAAACCAACAGCATCGCTGATCCTCATTTAATCAACAGATCACGCTTGCTGTCGTTCACATCCATTGCCCTGTTAGATACTCTACGCAAAAAGCAGGCTCCACCACAACACGTCATCAAAATGAAGCAGCCGCCACAGAATATCTATATACAGCAACTCTATGCAGGCATGGGCGAGAGCTATAAGTTTGAGCGTCACAGCTATACAAATTTCGTGGCCTACCAGAAGAAGCCCGGTCATTACGAAACGGTGCCCATCGACTATAAAGTGGGACTGACAGCGCTGGCCTATGCAGATCTACGAGATAAGTCAGAGCTCATATCATTTTTTTATCACTGACAAAGCAAAGTAAAGTTATTATAAATCAAATATAATAAGTTTAGGTAGCTCAAAAATATAAGAGTACAAAATAGCTCCTGATACATATCCTGTGTACATTTTCTTTTTATTTAAGTTTATTTTTTGCATAGAACTCCTATCACAATAATTGACAATTTGAAAATAAGCAAGAACTTACTTAAATGAGCCCGTTCCGCTCCTGTGCTTATGTGCGCTCATGTATTTGTGTAACGCTGATGGGGCTCGTTTGCTGTGCTGGCAAGTGAAGCCATATAATTTGAGCATCATGTTGATGCACTTATCAGTGTGAAGCTGCTACTTGGCAAGCCAAGGCACTGCAATAGATAAACATCAACAGCAGGCAATGGGAACTGTGTTACTCTTTAGCTTTAGCATTTCTGGGCACCCGGACTGCAGTTGGAAGCGCGTTGGAGCAATTGCAACATACAACATGGCACTTGCATACTTATGGCATCATCTCCATTGAGCCATTGCTTATTAAAACATCTACTCATGCCACCACTCGTATGCTTTGCAGCTGTTGGATTTGGGGCGAGGATGCAGTATGTGATTTTCGTAGTAGAGCCATTCACTTGGATTGCATTTGGACAACGCGTCGTATGTTTGTTTCTGGTGCACTCTAGCTGGGATTAGGGTCTGTAGCGCCACTGAGTCACTCAAAAGCGAGCGTGCGACCCGGATTGGTCGTGGCAAAATTGATTTGTGCACGTGTGCAGTTAGCTAATGAGCTGAGCAGTGCATTGCTCCAGGGAACACACGCAGCTGCATAGCGAACGCGTCACAAGACATTGCGCAATTGCCACCGTAATGGCAATGCCTGCAAGTGGAATCTGGTAGCTGACAGCTGAGCGCGTGTACAGGACAACTGGCAGAGGTTGGCCTCAGCTGTTTGCGTGGCTCCGTTAATTAACAATACAACAAAATGAACACACACACACACACACAGAAAAGTATGCAGTGGCGCAAGTTGATTCGCTTTGAACATGTTACAGCATTAAAATTTTAACGTAAGGGTAATGACTACCTGGTTAGAAGACAATGCAACTTGGTAAAATATAGGGCTCAGAACGACCCAAGAGCCTTAATGAGCTGCGAAAATAGCTGAACGGAACACAAGAAAGCTTTTGGAAATAATGTTTAACTGTTGCAGAACTTTAGCTCCTTGATTATGGAACTAATTATTTGTTATTAAGAAAAACTTTTAGATTATACTTTGATGCTATTACTTTGAATTCAATTAACTTAAAGACTTAGAACTCATGTCTTATAAACTTAACATCTAGGAAAAAACTAAGGCTGTTTCAATTCAAAACGTATAAAATTATTTAAATATACAGTCGCATCGCGAAAATTTGCCTCCATGTAAGTCAAAAGTCTCAAACAACTGTTGCCTGCTTAAAACAATTCATTAATTCAAACTCATAGTATTTTTTCACGCAAATAATATATTACCTCTTATGGATTGTAATTTTTTTATTTGATATCAACCATTTATATCAACCATCAATCCTGCCCTATAGGGTTAACTATTTATATGAAATTTGGAATGATCCAATTGGATCATCTGAGATAAATGATTTTTAACCGCATGAAAACCTAATTGAAATAATCCTACCTCAAACTTAAACGCCAGCAAACTAAATTCTTCCATCACACGTACTTTTCATACAGCTTGCTGGAAAATGCAGCTATTGTCATTAGGTCTTGATTGACTGGGCTTGACTTGGACAACGTCAACGGTGCAGTCGTGCATCCCAAATTGCTGTCAACAAAGTTGGTCAGCGGCCAGTCAATACTGGGCTAGGCAGGACATCCGGGCCGATAGTTGAGACGCGCCCAGGATGTGACGCTTAATGTGTTTGCTAAAGCCAAAGACATTCACGCAGTCATCAGACACATGCTTACAGCCCTCGTCTCTGTGTATGTGTGTGTGTGTGCCGGAAAGTGTTTTGGGAAATCAGCGACAAATCGAAAACGAAATGAGTTTTTGTTAAATGTTAAATGACAAGCGCAAATGTTGCTCTGATTACTCATTTGGGAACGCTGAAATCGAATGGCAGCAAATCACAATAGTTTGCAAATAGTTCGCACTTCAAGCCAATGTCAACAGAACTTTAAGAATGCTGTCTATTGAGCAACGAAAGTAACATGAATTACAAATTAAAATATACATTTTTAATGCCAAATGTTTGCAATTTTAACAGTCACGTCGTCGACTCATGCAACATGCTATTCCCAATGCTGGTAAGGGATACCAAAAAGATTCACAAATTTGGCAAAATAGCAAAGATTTATAGTGGCCCAAGGCGAGTGGATCCCACAGAGTTTGCAGTGCGTGTTGTTTGGAAAAGTTTTTCGGCAACATTTAAGCGCAATTTTCCTTTATTTTTTGCTCAGCACAGTACAGTTGAAATTAGCAGCTGTTGTGGCCGACACAAAAGGAACTATGCGTATTTTTTCCAAGGCCACCTGCTAAAAGTTGAAAACATATTTCGTTGTTGGGGCTTTTGTAGTTGTTGTTGTTGTTGGCAGGCAACAACTAATCTGTTAATTTATGTTGAAAAGTTCAGCAAGTTTTGAAGCGCTTAGCAAACAAAATGCAATAAATTATTAAGAATATTCCGACATTGCAGAGTCAAGGTAAGAGAACAAGAAAGAGAGAGGAAGAGGAAGAGTTAGTGTTAGGGTTTTTTGTGCATTTCATTAATTTATGTTTGTTTGCCAACTGCAAGTGTATTTGTGTCTATGTGTGTGAGTGAATGCGTGTGTGTGTTTACTTTTCAGTGCTATTTGATTTCAACACTTGGCCGCAACAATAGAAAAACTTGCGCCAGCCAAAAGGCAAAAGTCACACGCAAAAGATAAACATGCTCGGCAACGAGCCCATATATCCCAGCCAGCCCAGCCATCGAAACGAACCCAAACCACTCTTACCCATCTCCATGGCCCTGGAACGTGCCCAAGTCTAAAGTGGCTAACGAAAAGTTAAAATGTTCTTATGCATAAGTGATGCGACGTCACATTCTTTTCATGGACTCGCACTCGCACTTGGAGAGACTTCAGCTCTCATGCTCATGCTCAGGCTCAGGCTCAGGCTCAGGCTCGTGCTCCCGGCTGTCGTTCTGCTGCTGGCGACAAAGCGCTCACGAAGTGCCCGCATTGCAGTTGTTTCGCTCCTTTGCTGTCCCGGCCAATGCCGCCTTTTTTGACTGCAGCATGAAAACTTAATGCCGTAATTAACTGTTTGCGTTTGTGTTTAAAGGCCGCGACAGCGAATTAAATGGCTCGCATATCGCGTATACGCAGCGTGTGGCTTAAGCCGCAACTTCCCTGACAACGAATCGCACTTGCCATAGCCATTGCCCTGACCCGCTTGCGGCTGCATCTCATGTCGACTCGGACCTCGGACCAGGTATCGCCATTTGGGTTTGCGCCTGAAGCCAAACCAAGCCAAAAATAACCCGTAACGAATTTCTCGCGTTTTTTTAACATTATCAACACAAATCTGAAATGCCGTGACAATAACTTCCGCTGACTGCCCAATTTAAAAAAAAAAATTGCTAAAAATAAAAGATTAACTATACGACTAAAATATACTCTGATAAAAACTTGAGAATTCAAGCAAAATATTTGGTATTTTCATATATGTTTTTTGCTTAAGTATAAGAGTTTGGAGTTCTTATATTTTATAAATTATGCATATATATTTAAATATTATTTATTCATATTTATACTATTTATATAATAAATAAAACTAAAGCTATTAATATTTTAAAACCAGCTGAATTCAAGTTCGAGTATTCCATAAATATCAGATCATTTTCTTAAATTTAAATATTAAAACCCATTGAATTTCTATTCGAATCGACTTCGACCATAGTTTTAGTTATTGACAAAATGCTGAAGGTTTTTCTTTCTCTTTCTTTTCTTTTTGCCACATATCCGTGTGTCATGCAGAGGCAAGCAAATCGAGTGCTACTGACATTTCGACTAGCAACCATTGCGGAAATGGCTGTAAAAACATTTGAGCTCGAATTTTCCCCCATACAAATTAAGTTTGATGACTTTGCGCAAACAGCAAGTTGCAGAGCGCGATTTCATTTCCGACGCTTTAACACTATTAAAAACGCTGAAATTGAAAATTTTGTTGCACGGTTTGAGGACAAGGTCTTGCTTGACTCACCATTTGGGCCAACGTAATGCAATTGTCAATTGCAATTAGTACGCTTAATGCACTTTTTGGATACATTCGTGTTTACCGGTTCGCCTCAAACCCGCCAACGCTCCCATCCCTCCCCCTAAATGTCTGTCAAACTGTCATGCAATCAGCGTCCCCAAGTGCTGCTTGCGCACTTATATGCCGTGAACAGTTGTTGGCAATTGTACAAGGACTCGCCAGGCAACATGCCCTGGTCACCCAAGGCCCACTTGCTGCCAGCTTAAAGACTGCGTTAACTTGAGTGTCCTTCAACTGAACGATGATACTTTAGTTTGCTCAGTAGACACATATTGTGCCTGCATAATTGTTGAGTGCTTTGCTTGGCTGCAAATTAAACAACTTTTCAGCTAACAACTTACAAAAATAATAATATTTGTAGAGGAGTCGAAATTAAATAGTACCTGATACTCAAGTTAATATACTATTCGAGCAACAACAGCTGGAATGTCAAATTGCATGATTGATAGACTTACCTAATTACCATTCTTCTATCAGAGTTAAGCAACATTGAGTTTCAATTGATTATTAAATATATATATATTATTAAGCTGCATTTTATAACAATCAGTCGGAGATTTCAGTATGGAACTACGTATTTCTATAAAGCGTTGCTTAGGACGTCATCTCACTTGGTCTGGCAGCACTTGGGGGTTGTCTTGCCGGCACATTGGCATTGTTGGTTTCCGGCGCAGTTGCTGCCGCATCCTTTGCCGGACGTGCACTGGCAGTCTAGAGGCAGGATTGAGCTCATTAATATAGACCATCACTTGATGAGGGAATACACTTTACTCACTATTTCCGCATCCTTTGCAAGGCATCTTCACTTTAGTTTTTATTTAGCACTTTTCTGAATGAAATTCCTAACAGAACGATTGCTGCTGATTTACTGTCGCTCAATGAGCTCGAAACGCCGACTTTTATATCGCTTCGCAAAGCTGATAACGCAAACACAAAAAAAAGCACCGTGTGCAGCTGTATGTGTGAAGCGTGCGCAAAACTAAATACGCTGATACCACGTCGGCTACGCAATTTTGCGCACGCCTTGATAAGCCGGCTATGTATGCATGTGCTTAATACTTGTTAATTGATGATTCCACTTGTTATCCCCCCAAATGGTGTGCAAAAGACTCAATTCACTCGAAATCTATAAAATGCCAGCGACAGCGAACCGAGTCAACAAAGTCAGCGAGAACACATCGTGTCGAACACAGTTGTAAACACAAAGATATAATATAAACAAACAAACAAACATAAAATGGGTTGCAAAGCTTGTGAAACCAGTGAGTATATATATAGACCACATATCGGATAAATATTACAATAAACATTACGGTATCGTTCCTCACAGACTGCCAGTGCTCGACCCCCAAGTGCGGCGACAACTGCGCCTGCAGCCAGCAATGCAAATGCGCCTGCAAGAACGGACCCAAGGATAAATGCTGCTCCAACAAAAATTGATTACATATTATAAATAGATATATACACTCGTACATACAAATATATGCAAATTCCGATTCATTGACGCAATAAAAAAAATAAAATTTAAATTTAAATTTGTTTGTTTTACTACTTTTTTTACTGCTTGCAGCGTTGCAAACCGTAAAGAAATGTTAGAGACTTAGAACTTAGTAGAAGCAAATATTCCTATGTTTCTAAGACATACTCTTATATATTATAATCTTATACTCTTAATACAGTCATCTCCAGCTAAACAGGCACAGTTCTCTTGAATGTTGTCTCCAAGTTTCAAAGCATTCATCTGTCAGAGAAATTATAAATATATAATTATAATTATATGTATATCATCATATCTGGTTTAGGTGCATTTAAACATCCTCTTTGGCTTATAGTAAATTCATAAAAAAACCTACCCGATTTTACCTACAACCCAAAAGAACTGAAAGCACCCAGAAACGAAAACACTCATAGATAATGTTAAAAATCAAATCTTTATTGGCCTTTTTGACAAGAATAGTTCTTTAGTTCTTTCAATTCATATATTGCTTACACTTAAAAAAATAACTCCATTTTTATCAATAAATGTGCACATTTTCAAAAATATTTCCCAATATCAGAGTGAGTTTCGTATGTGTGTGTGTGTGTGTGTGTGTGTGTGTGTGTGTGTGTGTGTGTGTGTGTGTGTGTGTGTGTGTGTGTGTGTGTGTGTGTGTGTGTGTGTGTGTGTGTGTGTGTGCGTGTGCTATGTGTGTGTTTATGGGAATGTGTGCGTGAGTTGTAATTTATATCGAAACATTTAATTGAAATTGTAAACTTTACATTCAACACGAACACACATAAAGAGTTTGTCGTTGCTCAATTCAAATTTGCTTTAACAGCTCCACAAAAATGTGTAATTAACTTCATTTGTTTTTAAATCTTTTTGCATATATGCATATATATATATATATATATATATATATATATATATATATATATATATATATATATATATATATATATATATATATATATATATATATATATATATATATATATATATATATATATATATATATATATATCGTGTATATATTTATTGATTAAGTTGGGTTACTTAGAAGTATTATAAAATTCTTACAGTTTCACATTAAAAGCTTAATTGTTTACACAAAAAAATAGTATTTATTTCGTATATCATTTTCATTTTCATCGTCGTCTAGTTTTCATCTGTTTATCATTTCATATGCTTTTGTGTCCTCGGTGTGGGCGACAGAAGCAACAGTTTGTTTATATATTTATTTTTTTTTTGTTTTTGTTTTTGTTTTTGTTTTTTTTTTAACGCATTTTTAATGCAATGCACACTTTGTCCTTAACGAAAATCATATCAAATATAGTACATAAATGAAATTTGTTTGCATTTGCAGCATGGAAGCCAATGAAAAAGGGTTTTATACATAAAGCAATTCATATATAGACATATATGTATATATGCATGCATATAAAGATATTTATATGTATAATACATACGTACGTAATCTATAACTAAAATGAGCACAATTGAGGTACATTTGTGTCCCAACTAAATAACTTAAACGTATACAAAATAAACGATTTAAAATTATAATAAAACTCACAAATTTAGATTCAACAAAAATACGTAGTTACAAAAGGAAACTAACTAAATTCACGTGCTGATCACGCAATCCATTAAAATTAAATCATTTTCATACAGACATTTGACAAAATTCACGAAGTCGTGTCTAAAACCATGTTACACACGCACGCACACACACGCGCGCAAATTGTGTATATAAAATTCATATACATAATTAAGAACAATTTCAAATCTTAATATCTTGTAGGCCGTGTGTGTGTGTGTGTGTTTGTGTGTAATGTGGCGTGTATGGGTTGTGTGTGTGTGTGTGTGTATGTTGAAGTGACGCAATTTGCATGCATTGCTCTTGTCGTTTAGTTGATTCGTTTTTGGCGTTTCACAAATGCTGTAAGAATAAATGAAAAATAATGTTTAATAATTGAAAAACAAACAATTAGCATAAACACTTAAACACATTTAACATTTAGATGAAATTCCATTTCAAAATTTACTTTACTTTTTTTCTTTTTTTTTTTAAAGTTAAGTTTTCTATACATACAACTAGATAAACATACATATAAATACATATAAATATATTTTGACTATGTGTAAATTCGTATACAATCCGTTCCTCAGTTCAAACTCATTTTCTCATCTAGTCTATCAGAGGGCCAATACTTATAGCCGACTACTGAAACCAGCTTTTAATTTGTGTCACTCCAAATAGATATTTGTATATATATTAAAATACATTCAACAATATAAATTCGAATATACGATAAACATTTGATAAAATTGTTGAATAAAATTTTTATAAAACACTTTTCTTTTGAAAACATTTTCCATTTACTTAAATATTTGACTAGTAATAGCAGCTATCGTTTCAAGTATATTTGTGTTTGTGTGTATGTGTGTCTATATATGTATAATACGCTTACAAAGATAACTTCGAGTGTTTCTACGAATTGGAGATCACAACCACAAAATCTTCTCCTTATTTTATTGTGTATTTACGGGCTACCGAAATATGTCTGTATAAATATAACGACCAATAAATGATATACATACCAAAAATAAAACACATGCCACAATGATGCATTCCAAATATATCTAATTTATATTTGGATTAAAACAGTTTGATAAGTTAAAGTCGATGTGCCCGATTTTTGTGTGAATTGTAGGATATATTGGTTGATTGATTACAGTAAACATCTAATGGACGTCGTTAATAGCGGCAAATTCTTGAAAACATTTAAAGGATTCACATGTTTTCCGTAATTTCATTTTACTTTTTTTTTTTTGCTTCGCATACATATATATATATATATATCATTTGCAAATATATAGAGAAATATGTCGTATGCTTTGAATAGGCTTAAAGTTTATACACATCAAAATTCTGCATCGTATCAAAGTCCGCCATGGGAAAATCACTACCACTAAAATTGAAGGAAATATAAAAATAGAAAATCAAAATTAATTAAATAAATAAATCAATGCAAAGAACCAAGAAGACGCATGAGTTATACCAAAATAAATATATGTATATAAATATATATATTTATTATATATATATATATATATATATATATATATATATATATATATATATATATATATATATATATATATATATATATATATATATATATATATATATATATATATATATATATATATATATATATATATATATATATATATATATATATGTATATATATATATATATATATATATATATATATAAAGCATGTGAATGAGTCAGAAAATGAGGTTAGTTGTGACTGGAACGAATAATGTATTGAGTGATAAGGAATATGTGGCTAAAGATGTATGATTAAACAACTGTTCATCTACACAAATGGAGCCCCCCGCCTATATCAAGGCATTCGATTCTCGTGCCAATTTAACAACATTAACAACAATAACATCAAGCTTCATCAAGTGATGGTAACAACAATTACGAACAAACATAATAAAGAGGTATATCGAATGGAAAAATATACATGCAATCAACTTGTTTATTGTTTATATATATTTATAGGTATTTATGTAATTCCAAAGAAGCCCCAAAAAACAGTTGCTTGCAAATAATGCAATTGTTGTCTATTATTGAATTCATTGCTGTGGATGTTGTTTGGGCATTTACAAATGCATGATGGTGCTATTCTGTAAGCTGCGATAATAACAAAAATTAGAATATAGAATTACATTAGATATCAATTTCATTATATACATAGAAATACATATTCGATATTTATGGCTGCTGAAAAGCTTAATAAGATGGCAATACTTTGAAGTAGAACAACTATGGCAAAAAAAAAATAGAATTGAATATAAATTAAATATGAGATCTTAGAATCGAGCGACCTGATAAGTTTGAAGAGTTAGTAAAGTAGGCTGCGACAGCGGGCATATCTAATGAATGTGACAATTGGCGAATGTTGCAAGTAACGAGAGGCATGTAGCATGTGGCAAGTGACGAGTGGGCGTGAGTTTATGTTATGCAGAGGCTCAGAAGGGGCGGTGCAGTGATGTTTTTCATTTTTATTTTATATTTAATTTTCGGTGGCCAAAATGGGCACGTTGTTAGAGCCGTAAGCACACTACAAACGAACTTATGATGATTATTTGTTTTACGAATTTAAAATCGAATTGTTGGTTGTTTGTTTTTTTTTTTTTTTTGTTTTGCTGGGTGATTTTGATGCGATTTCGTATGCGATTGGTACATAAATATATTGATAGATATGTAGGTATCAAACAATACCTTTCGGTAAGAGGCACAACACAAACTAGCCTGCAATTCGAATTTATGTTTTTAGTATTGGACCGTTTGATTATAGGGCGATGGCACGGCATATGTTGATTTAGTGGGCATCATCCACTGTGCATCTTGCCCATTGGCACACACATTGAATATAGTGTGGCTTATCTGATCCAGTATGGGATCGTCTGGCGCTGTATTGATGACATAATTCTCAAGCTCACGCGCCACAGTGCTATCATCTGAATCAGAATCATCCCTGTAATAGGATGTGGTTGCGACGCTCGATGGATTATAAGACATGATGCCACTACGTGGAGAATAACTGGATGGGCACCACAACACCGAGTGTTTGCACAACAAATCAAAAACGCATAAAAGTAGAAAATGAAAATAAACAAAGAGTAGAGTAAGTAACATAGTTTTTACCACAGCTGCGTAGCACAATTCTTGTTCTCTTTATTGTTAATACTATTAAAGTTTATAAAAAAAAGTTTAAAAATTAAAAAAAACAAAACAAAAAAACATAAACAATAAACGCCAGCGATCAATTTTGATTATTATCTTTTCAATAAACTTGTTAAACAGTTTTGGTATCGCTTTATTTCTGTTTACGTGAACCTCACGATTTCAAAGTATTGCAATCTAATTAAACTCTTGAGTATGGTTATAGGCCAAATAAATAAAAATTAAAATACAGTTAAGACTGCAAGGAAACTAAAGGCCGACTTTCGGGATTCTCTTTGGATTTCGGTTGGGTGCACTCCCCAAAGTAAATAGAAGCAACAAACAGAACAATATATATTAAAAAAAAAAAAAAATTAAACAAACATTAGAAAGAGTCGGCCAGAGAGACGCTAGATGTAAGAATGAGGTCGACCATGCAAAACTTACTTTCCCATCGACATGCTATCCTGCGGCGGTGACTGCATTGAGTGATGGGGCGTGCCACTGATGGAGCCCGTATCCCCACTGGTACGCACCTGCACGCGTATCGTGCTGGGAACATATCCATCGCCGCGGGGCGTTGGTTCTATGCAGAATTAAAAAGAGGTGTCAATTGTTAATGTGTGTGTTTGCAACAAAGGATACCCAAGTTGATCTGTTTGACAATTACATTTAGCATTACAATAGACAAATTTTAAATTAATACACAAACTAGCTAATTTTGACATCCTTTCAATGCTCATATATTGTCAAACAATATCAACTCCTCAGGCATTCCTTAAATAGACAATTCAATTGGAATTTCGTTGACATTCAACCGTACCAGCACGCTGTGTATAAAAGTCACCAAAGGCGAGGTCGCGATCCAATGGTTGAACATTGATATCGGTAGGATGCAGGCAACGCAGCATTTCCAGATCGCGTATGCGATCAGCCAAATTGAGTATTTGGAAATCACGAGCAGTCCACGGCGAAAGCATTGTCACCGATCCACAAGCGTTCACATAAGCTATGGTAACACCACCTAAGCCAGCGGGAATATTATTAGAATTTATTAACGAAGCGCTCACTACCAACTAAATTGTATTAAAAATTGTACGCACCCAATTCACTGTCGGAGAAACGCAACAAAAATGTGCCAATGCCAGTAACGGCGCGCAGGAGATCATCGTGTGCCTTGGCCTTGTTGATGAAGCCCGTAATGCGGCCCGCTTTCCACATGGATAACAAGTGGTCTTTGGTCAGCTTCATAATGGCAAAGAACCATTCCCAGAAAGTGAAAGTACGATCCGGCAATGGTTCCTTACAAAATTGATTCCATGAAATAAACTCATTGCGCTCGCCGGCAATATTATCACGCTGCAGCTTCTCAACTGAGTAAATAAAGGTATAAAGATATTATTTAAATAATGCAAGATAAGTTTGCTTCCGTTTAACTTACATAAGAACTCCAAGTTCTCCGATGTCAAGGCGCGCTGTGTACAGGAGCCAAATTTGGTGTTGAGTGCGACTGACAACTGACGCCAAGTGACACGATCTGTGACCACAAACGGATCACGTACAATATCTGCGAAAGCATTGTCCCAAGTAATGGTGGCCCAAGATTGTGGCTCCTGGTTGCCATGAACAATAACCACCACGGGCAGCGACAGTGTCCAGACGCGGATCTGATAATCATTCACTGTTGTGGTCGCATAGAAGAACAATGCAAACTTTTCATCCATGACACTTTCAGTGCCCTTCTTCTCGGCGCGCTTGATCTTCTTCAGCTGCATGTTTCTAAAGCTAGCGGAGAATACATGACTGCTCTGCTGATACTCCATAGTGCTGGAGCAGTTCTGTATCTCGCCCGACGACTGTCCAGCCAGGCTGCCATTAGTCACATCCATGTGTGTGCCACGCGTTACAAAACGCTGTGCCTGCAACTCTGCAAGGATAAACCATACACAATTAGGTTATTTGAGATGTGATTGCTGTGAAATAAATCCACTCACCAGACATAATAATACACTCGACTGTGGGCGGATTCATGTGTATGCCCAGCTGTGACCCAAGTAGCCAACGCACTGAGGCCGCAAAGCGTGTATTTGTCTTCATTACCTGCGGCGGCTGTTTATCCACAATGAAAGCTGAGCACACTAGATTCTTTTGTGCCACCTGCACTTGTTCGAGCAGACAATTCAGATCAGGATCATCGTTTACTATGCGCACCAAAAGCGTTTCCTTGACAGCCGTCAGCAGATGGGTGACAAACGATTCCAACAGCTCAAAGCAACGCTGTATATCATCCAGCATATTCTCGCTAAAATGTGCCCCATTGCCAGCCAGGGCCTGTTGGCGTCGCCAGTTCTTAAGCTCTGTTATGACCATATCCTGCAGTTGATCATAAAACATAAAACTACGTCGCAGCCTGACCACCAACGCGGTCTTATCCTCAATCAAACTCTTGAACAGACGTTCCGCATCGGGGGAATTGGGTGCGTTTAGCATATAGCGATAGTTCTGTACCAAAACTTTCAGGCTTTCAGAGCATGTGGTGAATTCGTTGAAGCTTTGGAATATCTGATTATGTACTTCATACAACTCCATTTTAGCTGTGCCCATCGTGCCGGGCACTGAGGTTTCAGCCATATTATGCATAATGCCGGCTGGCATGCCACCAGTCACTGGGGATACACCGGTGCCGGCAACACCTAACAAGTCACTAGCATCAACATAGCCAGTGTTCATACCAACGGCTGCGGCAACTACTGCGGCATTGTTCATATTATACGTGTTCAGCGGCATCGATTGGCCTGCGGTGGCAACGGCGACACTCTTCTCAGCGGCTAACTGCAGTTCTTTTTGCACTCCGCTGCGCAGATGCGTATATAGCTCAAGGGCCGGTGTGCGTTGGATCAGCGCACAGAGCTCAACCAGGCGATATTTTAACACCTGATCACTGGCGCGTGTTGATAAAAGTTTCTGCTGCAGATCCTCAATAAACTTGATGGCAACGTGTTCCAATTGATTTGTCGAATTAGGCGTTATCTGCTCAGACCTATATGGACAGAAAAAAAGAGAAAACGGCCTTTAGCACAAGAATAGAAAACTGTTTTAAAATCGAACTCAGAAGAATCGATCAGATATAGTTTTATTTTACTGTTTCAAGCGCAGCACCCGATTTTGATCATTGAACATTTAATCGAAATATTCTCCAAGCAAACAAATTCCGTCTATGTGGAAAATAGAAAAACCAGCCCATACCCATGCCTAGCAGTGTGTTTTAGTCTGAGTACCTTAGTATCACCCACTCTCGACACTCGGAGTGCACTCGGGGCAACTACTCACATTATTCTGTCTTCGATCCAGGGCGCCAAGCAGAGACGCAGGTCGTACAGACCCTTCTTATTGTAGTAAGCCGCCATGCGCTGCTCGCAGTCGGCATGGCTCGAGATGCGCTTCCACAGACTCATGCTGCTCATATGGTTTATTGGTTTGGATGTATATGGATGGGATGTTAGCGAGAGCGAAGCAGCTGTTACATATGCTGCAACCAGGATGCAATGACAGGGATACGGCTGACAATATATGCTGTTTATACAGATATTTTATGTTTTTTGTTTTTTTTTTTTTTTGTGTTTATTTCAATTATTATTTGTTATTCGCTTCTTATTTGGATCGATTTGTCATGCAATTTAATTTTGTAATTGTTTAATGCATTTTTGCGAGGCTCTCTGGTGGTGCTTGGTGGTGGCGGCGGCGATGACCTGGCCAAGGTCCAGCTGCTGACTTCCACAAGCGAATCGGAAGTTGGATTCGTCCATAAATTTCACACAAACGGAATGTTAGGTATGAATGGTTATGGATCAAAAAATAAACTATAAATAAAATATATATGTACATAAGCATATAAGTGGCAAGGATAACATGAGAGGAAGGATATTAAATGTGCGTTTTTATATGTGTGTGTGTGTGTGTCTGTGTTGATATACATGAGTGAGTGTGTGAATATGCATTTTACATATGCAGAGCGCCTTCAATAAAATCCATTTCCACAAAGCCCATTTATTTGTAATGAATACATTTCAAACTCTTTGACCATATGAGACGCATTTGCAACCAAAAGTTAACTAAATCATGCCAACAGCACAATTGCTGATGTAAACTAATAAGATTTCTTGAGAAAATACAAGTTTATGCTTTACGTTTCCTTGAATTACACTTTGTTCTCTGCTTGTAGGTCTGTCAGCCCTATAATTGATATCACAAGGCTGAGGTCTGGTTTGCACATTTATCTATCTATCTATGTATTACGCCAGCTTTTAAAAACATTTCGGTTTATTACAAATTAATATTAGATTACTTTCGTTATTAATATTTGAGCTGAAATCCGATTGGCCAACGTCATAACTTTCAACATTCTTCAAGTCTCACATTACAAAGTCAAAATGGAATTTATTTATCAAAATTCCATCCTTTGAATATGCAACAAGGCAGCTAATGTAGCAATGTGGAAAGAGCGGGATGTACGATAAGTGAGTGAAAGAAAACCTCATTGCTGACGCACTTTGCGTCTAACTATAACATAGAAGCGCCACTCAAAGTCTGTGTGTGTGTGTGTGTGTGTGTGTGTGTGTCTGTTGTTACGTGTGTTGTGTGGTAGGGGCTTATGGCAAAGAAGAGATACGATAGAGCCATATGCTAACAAAACACAACTTTAATTACCATAACAAAAATAATGTCGAAAGGCAAACAATGCGACAACTCGCATAACAGTGAGAAAGTAAACAAAACGCAGCCGGAATGAAGGCAAATATCTGACGCACCCTTATGGAAAGGTGCACGGTGCACAGGTGTAACAATTAATTGCGCGTTGCAAATATAAACGTTTTAGCAAGATCATTTGGCGTTCATGGCGCACAGTTTACTCTCGCTGCGTCGTGTGGGGGACACGCTAAAACGTGATCGACTGAGCAACAAACAGCAGACGAGAAGAACAAACAACAACAACAACAGCGAGCCCCCGGTAACCCGAAGACCCCTGCAGAACAGCGACTCATGCCCAGACATTTGTTTGCCTTTGTGGTCGATACGCTAATTTTCGTAGTTCTCCAGAAAAAAATGGACAACAACGTGAGCACAGCGCACGTAGCAAATATGAATGGCCCGAGAAATGGCCAAACAAGCCAAACCAGTCAGACCAGGCTCAAAAAGAGAGCAGCCCGCAGCAGTAACAAAAAAATTAGATAAAAATCAAACTCCACACAGACACACGCTGAGAAAACAAACACACACACACACACACACACACACACAATGAAATTCAACAGGCTATAGCGATGGAAGCGACTGAAGAAACGTGTCACGATGTGAAGAGAATTCCTGCTTCTGCTCTTGTCTTATATTATATAAAAACAGGTAATTATAGTCCAAGTTGAATTGATCGAGGCCAAATGGAAACAATTATATATTTAGAATTGAAAAGCTTCGGGGTTCCATGTGAATTTAATAAAGTTTTGTGATCTGTTCTTCAGTCATTGAAAATGTTGATTCGGCATTTTAGAATCACGAAAAGTCCCTCTCATCTCTATGTGATCAAAAGGGACAACAGCCACAGAAATAAAAACAGGTCATGCCCGTGTCGTGTGTGTTACCTGCTGCACAAGTCTGGCTCTGGCCGACTATCAAAACCGATCGGATGTGCGGCTGGCTGACTAGAGAGTCGAAAGCCCGCGGCGTCTCCGCTTAGGTAGCCAAGCGATATTGTGCAGGTTTATCTACGATTCATGAGTTTTTTTTTCTACTCGTTGGTTTACTTTCTGCTGCCGTTCTATCAAATGGTTAGTAGTTCAAGGCTGCTGCTTCTGCTTCTGCTCCACACAATGCAAATGCCGTTTCAGTGGAAGTTATAGCTGTTGTTATAAAAATTATGCAGCGTTTATATTGTTTCTGTTTCGGGCGAATTTCTAACAAAATGGCTGCATTTACCCTCGACCTTGAACAATTTGTGATATGCAAATTGTGTTATAAATATATGTATTCCTTGGGGCCAGCCAACAACGCAGCCACCCACGGGGAGGCAATCAAGTGAGCAACAGCGTCGTATTCCGTTCTTTGTCTGTTTGTTTCTTTTATTTATTTATTGAACCGTTCTGTTATGATGCGAACTACACCTGCGTCACCTGAGACAAGCAATGTCGCAGCTGACATGTTTATAAATAACAATCCAGCACAGGACGCCAGAGTTTTAATACGAATTAAATGTGTATCTATGAAATAATGTGTGAGTATTAAATGGCAACAGCGACTCTGGATACATATACATATAACGTATATATAACGTATATATATGTATACGTATTTACTTACGTATTGAATTGGCTTCAAACAATGGAAATGTGCACGCAATTTAAGCCAGAAAAGAAACTCAAGCCCAAAAGTTTAGAAGTTTAGAAAGCTGTAGCCTTAACTTTAAACACAAAGCATGTCAGACAATTTGAACAAAATGTTTATAAATGTCTAATGGAAATGTCTAATAGAATTTCGAATTTCTTGAAAATAAAAAACAAGCACCAAAATAATACGCCTTCCTGTCCACTTTTAATAAGAACACAATAAAAAAAAGAAAAAAGAAAACGGATGGTATAATTCGTCAGTGAATCAGTTTACCCGGAAGATGACTACCAACTGATAAGCTACTCAACAGCTGATTGAGCCGTTCGAAAGTCTTATCAGTTAACTTGGCTAACAACTTATGGTCTGAATATTTGCGCTAGTTTTTGGTTACTATAGTAAAATATACCGCTTGCTGGCCATTTCTCATGAATATATCTAACATGGAAATTATATGGAAATTCATATTTTGTTTAGAAGTTGGCAAAAACAGACCATTGTTTAAAGCGTATAATTAACACAAGCCAAAGGCTACGCATAATAACTAAATGTGCATATTAATATTAATTATATATGTACGTGTTTGTGTTGGTGTTTGTGTTTGGCATCCTCGATAAAGCATATTTTAGCATTCGACCTATAAACATGTGAAGAACAAGCCAAGCGTGCGACTTCAAAAGCCACGAAATAAAAAGCTGTGCCGCCTTTTGTTGTTTACCTGCCATAAAATATGAAATAAACTAAAGCTGAACGAAACCCAGCAACAAAGTTAGCGTGGCATAACATGTCGATAAACCAAATCTTTATTAGATGGTATACAAAATGGGAGATCAGTGTTGCAAAGCATCAAAAGAACTCTTTAGTAAACTTTTCAGACATTTAAATAAATTTAGAAAGTGTTTTTCCAACATAAATTACAAAAATTACAATTTAAGCAGATCTCTCTGGACTCTGTTAACACATTTCAGGTCATTAACAGTACATTTAAATATTGATAAGATTCAAATGTTTATGTCAACAACAGTCGATGTTAATGATTATCACATAAAATCTGTTACAGCTGTTAGCTCTTTAAAGTTCTGCTATATTTAACATAACAAACTAATGTTAACAACAGTAATTGTTATCGTTCCAATTTACTTGACCTTTAGCCACAGTTGAAACAAATTTGTTGGTAAGTCAAAATACCCATTGCAAAGAGTATATGGACGCGATAACCGGTAGTCTTAAGGCGACGACGACTTCCAAACTGGCGGATAACTTACTTGAACAAGAGGCGCTACGGGGCATGGCAGCGCATTGCATCTGCTAGACCCAAGTGCAGCACAGCGCAGTTTGTTAGGGGCGATAATATTTATAAAGCAATACGTTCATAAAGCAGACGTCCGCTGTGCATACGTAAACATTGAACACAACCAATTCAAATTGAATTATTTTACGCATCGAACGAAGCGAAATGAAACTAAACGAAACTAAACGAAACGAAACGATTCGAAACATTGTCGTCAGTGGGTTAAAAACGTGTCTACACTCTGGTTTTCATGCAAAGCAACGAATTCATAAATTCGAATCAATTTCTCAACAACAGAGAAACTTGTATCTTTAGATGTGCATTGACGTGTGTATTCCAAAGCAGTTCCAACGAATTACATTCACTCTCAAGCAAATTTACATAAGTAAATTATAAAATTCTAATAGTCAAGGCGGCAGTGATTAAATATCAATACAAAATGCCAAAAAAGAAAACAATATATATATATATTTATATATGTGTATATGCATACATATATATAGTAGCTAGACCTTGGCCTTCACGAATGATTTTCCGAAAATTTGTTTTTCGCACAATACGTTTTTATTGAATTTCAAAATTTATAATGGAAAACTTTTTTGCACAAACTTGAT
Source organism: Drosophila anceps (assembly GCA_035045945.1). NCBI lineage: Eukaryota > Metazoa > Arthropoda > Insecta > Diptera > Drosophilidae > Drosophila > Drosophila anceps. The sequence goes on along the minus strand of JAWNON010000225.1, from coordinate 8,957,634 downwards.
ATGAAATTTTCCGAGAAGCTACTATAACCATATTTAGTGTAAGCCTTTAAAATCAAATGCGACACATTGCTGTAGTCAGGCAGGTTGACTAGATAACACAGAACTTTTTATAGGGATTTTATTACTTCTTTTTTTTTGTTTTTTTTTTGTTTTTCTTTCTATGAAATTGATAAAGAAATAAGCGACATTCGCTTGGTCCCATTAAATTTATCAAGGTATTTGCACACGACGCCGACATCTCATCACAATATGTACTTTATTTCGGATGTTCATAGAATATAATTAGCTTTAAAAATTTTAAATAAAAATGAAAAAGTTTTTGGGGCGCGTTTATAAGTGCGATAAACGTACAAAAGTGCAAATGATACGCATATGACGCATGCATGTTGATAATATAAATATATATTCATATATGCATCTGTTGATAAGACGCACATGTGAGAGCGAACAGAAAAAGAGCTAAAATGAATGGCAAACCGCAGCGGACCCTTGTACATATATATTTCAGTCGTTGCATTCTTTTTTAATTTCTTAGCAACAGCGGTTGATAAATTTTGAATTTAGAAATTCTATGCATAACATTATCTACGAACCATTTCTGAAACATAACATATCTTTTAAAAGAAGAACAGTTCAAAGTGTTACGGAATCAAATGGATGTTGTATATACGAGGTATGTTCAATTCTGTAAAGTATGCCGATAAATTCTGCCATTTTTAATGTTCAGTTAATTGTTGACAGCTGATTTGCATGCAAGTATCGTGGCTCGTCTTCGATGGCGCAACATTCGCACCAAAATTGCTCAATTTCGACCAAAAACAGCAGCGCACATCGTTACTAGGCAGCAATATTTTGGCCAAAACAGACACACTAATGATGCCGCAGCCACCGTATTTCGGTGTTCTACAAACTGAAGGCCCATAAATGGACGACGCTACGCTACAATAATAGAAGAAAGACGGCACTGAAGGAGCAGCTGAACATGGTCACAAAAAAAACGACTTTACGAATAATATCTAATATGTAATGGGGGTTACTTTGAAGAGGACCAAAATTGAAAATAATTAATATAAAAATCATTTTCGATACTTTTTGAACATATCCCGTATATATATCGTCTATCAGACTTCCGCCTTTAAGCTTAACCTTGTTTTATGCCAGTCGGCCAGTCAAAGAACAAAAGTTTCCCCATCTCTTTTTATTTTCCATTGTGTTTTCTATCTTTTTTAACGCCGCACGCTGCATAACCTTGAAAAAAAGTAAGTTTTGCAGCAGCTTTAAAAAAAACTAGCGCAAAATTCAACCTTGAAATGCATGGGCAATGAAAGTTGCTCTTGTTGTTGCTGTTTGCTGTTGATGTTACAGTGAAAACTGTGAAACTGGTTTAGCGACTTTTAATTTTCATGCTGGTAACACAATTGACGTCGTTGGCGATCTGTGGAAAGCCCAGCGAGCAATTTGAATAGTATTCAATTCAAAATTGCTGATGTGGTCAGTAAACAATTAATGCACTCATACATAGATATGTACATATGTAGCTAAACATACATATATATATATATATATATATATATATATATATATATTTCAAATTTGTATGCAGCTGTTGTTGTATCTATCTGCAGGCAACAAACAAACAAACAAACAGGAAATAGAAAAAATTGTTGACAGCAACAACAAATGGCAAAAAGTGACTCCAACGCATTTATAGATTATGAATAATTGTTTGCCATAGACCGAGCGATGAGAGGTAGCTGCACACTGCAGTTGATAAGCGAATCATATTCACAACAAATGCAAACGTTACGTAAAATCAAGAGGTAAAGAATATGGGCAACAATTCATTTGTTGTCGGGCCCAAAAGCATGAGCATAATAATGACATGAACTAAAATCTAAACTGAAACTGGAGCAAAGATGCGATAAGCATCGCATATGTTATATAATAATCTTTTTATTACTCTATATGGACACATATTATACTTATTCAGAGTATTTTAAATTCAGTTCGTTTCACTACTAAATTATTTCATCCTGATTCATAGCAAGCATTTTAAAAAGTACCGCAAGTTCGTGTTAGGTAAACAAATTGCAATATTCGAATAATACCCAAATACGCAAGGCGCACTCTTCGCTTTCGTTCTGGGGTTAGCTAAGCAAACAGATTCGCTTGCTAAACAAATAAAGCCAACGTTATGGCGACGACGACTCTGCCATAAGGCGAAAGATAAACAAATTTTCAGATATAACGCGATATATACATACACATATACTCACACGATTCCGTGCAAAATAAATAGCTAGATATATGGATAGGAATTTTTTTATATCTATTTTTTATTGTTTTTTTTTTTGCAGACAAGCAAATTAGTCGATGCCAGCTAATTGCTGCTAAAGCTGCCCAAAACACGTAGTTCAAACATGTTACAATTTCAATTACAAATTTACACAAAAGAAGTTTAATTAGGCGCGTTACAAGTCTATGGCAATTTTCATATATTGTCAGCAGCTACTGAGCATCAGCTGTACGTGCGCTTAAATATATAAATGTGTACACAAAAAAAATGCATATTAATATAAATCTATACATGAAGCTTATGTATACATATATATATATATATATATATATATATATATATATATATATATATATATATATATATATATATATATATATATATATATATATATATATATATATATATATATAACGGCTTCTTCATATATGCATATATATGTACATACATATACATATAAATAGTCGTATATGAGTATATGCACCAAGCTGCTGCTCTTGTTGTTGGCATTTGCTTTTTTGCTGCTTCGACATTTGTTTTTTTTTCTTTCCCGACTGCCTGCAAATAATATTTAGTTTTTTTTTTCTATACACATTCAAAGATAAGGCATTCCGAAATGCTAAGAAAGTCGCAAACACAAAAAAAAAAACAGAAATAATTTAATACATTTATTTGGAGCAATGTTAAAATGCTAAAAATGTTAAGACACAACACGTTAACAGAACACACGAATGTTATCAACAGCTCTGAATAAAATGTGTTTATTATGAAGTTTTCTAATGAATACTGCGCTTAATTACTAATACTAATATTCTTAAAAATTATGAAACAAAGTCTAAAAAATCGATATACTTAGCTTAGTATCATGTTCGTGTACATAAATGAAAACTGTATGTATTGAGAGTATCAAATACTTCGGTGAAGGCTAGAAAAAAGTTTTTCTTACGTTTTCATTTTTTATAAGCAATACACACACACATGCATATATATATATACATATATATGTCTATAAAGCCCCCACACATATGTACATGTATGTATATATGCTTATTCTGTGCCGTTTTTGTGCTATTTGTTACTGCGCTCATAAAAGTTTAATAAGCGCTTTTGCTTGTGGAAGTAAATTTCTGTGTCCGTGTGTGTGTGTGTGCAAGAGAGTAAGAGCAAGAAAGAGAGAAAGAGATAAAGAGCGAGAGAGAGAGAGAAACAGAGTGAGTACGTGCGCCTAAGCTTTGGATGTTTGCTGCCAACATCAAATGTCAAACCCACCCACCAGATATTTTATTGGGTTTATATTGGGTAATCAATTATCGTCATTGTTGTTGCTGTTGTTGTTTAACTTGTTGTTTCTCTCACTCTTGGGATTCCTAGGCACTGTGCATTAAATAACATATTTGCAAACAATAAGGAACGTCAGCAAAGTATCGATACTTTAATTTATATATTCCTGTATCAATATATACATATACATATTTATATATACATACATATACATATTTAACATATACATACATATACATTCATATATACATACATACATTCGCTGTAGACTATGCTTTATCAGCCTCACAGCCTGCACACGCACACAGCCGAACATCTGGACAGCAACAACATTTTTTCAAGTGTTTATGTATATTTTCTGCACAATTTTACAGAGAAACAGCAACAGCAATAGCAGACAACACTGATTGATTAAAGTTCACCAACGCACACACATACACGCATGCACACTCAAACACTTGATAAGCGCTTTCTCGATCTTTTCACACATATTGCGTTGCATTTAGTTGCCAGAAAGGTGTAATAATTACTGTGCGATTTAGCGAGAGAGCGAGAAAGAGAGAGATAGGGATATCTGTACAGAGATAGAGAGAGTGCTTTTAGCTAGACTAACCTTATCGCAGCTTATCGGTAGGAAGGCATCGATAGACGCGATTACGACCGCAGCAGAATCAGTTGGTCGCAGCGTTAGTGGGCAGCGGCGTCATTGACACGACGGCGACGGCGACTAGAAAAGTAATTTGTCCAAAATGGTAAATGGCAGCCCACGGCCAGTGTGAACATTCGTGCGTATGTGTGTGTGTGTGTGTGTGTGTATGAACATGTGCGTGTGTGTGTGTGTGTATGAACATGTGCGTTTGTTTGTGTGCGCAACACATTGAACGAAAGAACGAACCAAGACCAGAAGAACAGAACAACAGAAGAAGATAAAGTGTTGAGCAGGCAGAACGAGCAGAACAGCGCGACGCGACGCGACGCGACACGAAACGACGTCGACGTCGCTGTCTGGGCAAGAAAGCAAGAGTAGCAAATGTGATTGTAAGAGCGAGAAAGAGATGGGAGCTAATATATTCGCTGCTATTGCACTCGAAAATTCTTTTGCTTTTGTTTTTATGATTTTTCCAAGAATTAACAGCGAAAGACGATGGCCACAGCGACTGCAACGGCGACGGCAACGGCAACGGCGACGACGACATGCACAGCCAGCAAGAAAAACAATAAGAAACAGGAGCGCAACAAGAAACAACAACAGCGTATTAAAATGTCTGCCCAAGTGGCAACACATGATTTTGCATGGTCAGGCACACAGACTGCACACACGTGTGTAAATACATATAACTTATACACACACATATGCATAAGTATATACATGTGTATGTACATATGTATGCATGCATATTTTATAAATACTTGAAGAAATTTAATTAAATAAATGAGTCAAAAAATAAAATTTTATTCAATAATGACCAAAAATATACTTATTTTCCTAGAATTCTCCACAAAAAATCTCCTGCTACGAGGGAATAAGTGAGTGCAGCAGCAACAGCAGTAGCAGCAGCAGCAGAGGCAGCGGCTTATGGCCCGCCCACGCATTGCCCCCGCCGACAGCATTTGCTTGTTGGTTTTGTGCACAGAACAGAGAGCAGAGAACGTGCCCGTGTTTTGCTCTTTTCTCTATATTCTATTTACCTTTTATACACAAACAGCTCAGAAGGTGTAAACACGTACGAAGAATGTACATATGTGTGTGCGCATATGTTGGTATTGGTAGTGATGGCCCCAACACACACACACACGCGTACACTAGTGCAGAGCACACGCACACACACACACAAGCAAGCACTCACACACGAGCAGACCTTTTCTTCTTCTGTTTCTTGCTTTTAATATTTTGATATGTATTTGCCGTTTTATTTTTAAATCGTACACACTCACACACACTTACACAAATAAACGCGCCACACAACGACGACGACACGAACACTATCACTGGAACTCCACTCAATGAAAATATTGTTTGAAGTTGGGTGCCAGAACGCTCAATTAAATGCAATTAAGTATATTATCAAACAATATAATTTGTAAAAATATATTTTATTTTGATTAATTTTTCAAAAGCCGCGAGGGCACACCACCAACGCGATTGGACGCACGAACATTAATGTAAAGCCGACCTGTTAACATCAATATCCAACCGTTTTACTCAAAATGGCACTGCGAACGTTGCGAACAGCAGCGTGGCCAGACAGTTCGAATTTTGTTTACAGTTGAAATCTAGCCAATTTATATATGTATATAAATCTATTTGAATTTAACAGGCCCCGTTTGGAATTATTAGATAATAATTATTATATTAAATCAAACAATTCACGATTAATTATTTTAATTTGATACTTTTTTAACTTTACATTACACACATCAACATGAACTGTGGGATGCCCCTTTTAAGAATAAGTAATCCTGCCTATTCAACCTTTTTTCATACGTTTCAGATAACAGCTTCAGTTATTATAACATAATAATACCTTCAGCTATTATTAATTTCCACAATTCACAATTGTACAAAACTTTGATTAGCGTTATCATGAGTACTCCATATTATTTATCATTATCAGTTGTACCAGTTAGAGTAACAGCATTGTTTAGAGCCCTGCGAATATGTTGTTGTAGTAGTAAACTAGTTATTCATTTTTGACAAAATAAAATTATACGCAATTAAATTGATTTTTCGCATTTTAAAATTGCCGAAAAGGCTTAAATAACGGTGTGGCAACTCTGTTCACCTGTTGTTCGCCAGCCGTCCGCCCACAAGGGAGCGGCCATGACTACAATAAATCAATAGTCGTCTTATTTTACACTTGCACTTGCCACTTTCATCAATTCCCTACACTCACCTGTCTTTAAGCAGAAGTCATCGAAAGTTTTTATTATTTATGTACTTGTATACATATATGAATGGACACTTCATCCAGGTTTGGTTAAGCCGAAACAAAAATGCAAATAAACACCAGTGCTTGAAAGCACATAATCTACATATAGCACGTGAATTAGTTAGGAACGGTTAACGAAATATGACTTGTTCTTAAACAAAATAAATCAAATAAATAAGCAATTTGTTTTTGCGCACTATTTTTGCACAACTCAACGCGACTAGAGATGGCAGATGAGGCCAAATGCTGAAAACAAAACGTTATCGAACAAAAACCTATCGTCGGCGTTGCCACATCAAATGCGTGCTGTAATATAATGCGCCCGGTTTAAAAATTTGACAAACTTTGCTTAAACTATTGTTAATTTATTTTTTTGCTAATAAAAAACACACTCACATATAACATATTAAAGTATTGATTGCATGGCTAAACATTCGAAATTTTTTTTTACAATATTTTGAAAACTTTAACTGCCACCAGCCAATTTTAACGTACATTCAACACTTGACAAAATAGAAACAAGCTATACAATTAGTTTAAGAGCTAGAGAGTTGTTTTATACATGAAAAAGTTATTGTCAAAGTTGTAAGTACAAATAAAGCATCAAAATCAATGCAGTAGTAGCCTTAACTTGAAACTTTATACAGACAGCTTAGTGATTTTATTGTGTTTTCTTTACTTTCAGCTTAAAGAAAATAATCGTTTACAGTGAATAACAAAAGTAAGCGTTTGTGTATTCATCATGACTCTTTCATAGTTAACAACTAAAAATATCAATCAAATATAACAATGTTGATGCTGCATGAGAAAATCTTTCCATACTATCCGAACATTTAACTTAGGGACGAAAGCAGTGCGTTTTGTCTATTTCGTTCCTTATCTGTGTACATCTATATATACATACATATATATATATACATACATATATATATATATATATATATATATATATATATATATATATATATATATATATATATATATATATATATATATATATATATATATATATATATATATATATATATATATATATATATATATTTATATATATATATATGTGTGTGTTTGTGTGTCAATGAGTATGCGTGTTTGTGTGTGTGTGTGTGTGTGTTTGTATGTCAACTGCTAGTTTTCAGCCCGACCACGCTTCAAATGGGACAGTTCGATAAGCCAAGCCTTGATCAGATCATACGTGGAGAAGCTAATGCCTACGGCAATGGGACCCTTGATCCAGTTCATACTCAGGCCCTTATAGAAGCCGTTTTTGATGCCCTCCTCCCTGTGGAAAGTGAATGATGAATGCACACATTTTAGTACCTAAATTCCAATCCTTGGAGTTCCAAACATTACCTGTAGATCTTAACAAGCGTCGCCAGTATCGTTGGAGAAGGCTGCGGCTCATTGATGTTCACCCGGGTCGTCTGCATGCGCCGGCGCACAATGTCCAGCGGATAGCTAGCCGTTTGACCAGCTACACCCGCCGCGGCACCAAATGCCAGCGAGACAAAAGCATTCGGTTTTGTATTGCCAATAATTTCTGAGAAGAATGGAATACCTTTAGAAGGGAAAGGCGGGTAACAGCTTTGATTTACCATGATATTCGCGTTTGAGCGTTTCGTAGGTGAAGAAAGAGGTGCCCGCATAAGGTATAACCCCCAAGACTGTGGCCCAATAGCCACGGAACAGGGTACGCGGCCCCTCCTCCACCCAGATCTTGGCGAACACCTGACGCAGCGTGCGATAGCCCGTGTATCTATCCGTGACAGCCATGCGAGCGCGTGCCAAGTCCAAGGGATAGGTCAACGATTGCGATGTAATGCCCGCCAGCGAGCCGGCGATAAAACGACGTCCTTTAGTGCTAATGAACGATAAGTAGATTTCGAATCATTTCAGATTTCATTTTCAATTGAAATGCCTACTTACTTGGCGCCATTCTGGTCCACCTGCAGGACACGTCGCCATTGCTCGTGGGATGTGAACTGGATGGCTGCATAGGGCACAATGCGCGCCATAGTCGCCGAGTTGCCGCGCCACAGGGCAAGGACGCCCTCCTTGGTATATGTCTGCTCCAGATAGTTGAGCGAGGCCTTGAACGAAAATGTCACATCTTTGCGTATCTGGAAATTGATTTTCGTGCGGTCCAGCGGTGCAATTGTGGTCTTGGCCAACGCACCGGCCGCTGCGCCCGATATCAGACTGACGAGCACCTGGTCCACTTTGTTGCGTACTAAAACGGGAGGATCGAAGGGAAGCATGAATCTTTCGAATATGCGTCAATAGCTGCGCGGTATCTGCTAGTCAGTCAGGCAGATTTCTTATTGTATACACGATCAGTTTAACACTCCGCGCGGTATCTGCTAGTCTGGCAGATTTCTTATTGTATACACGATCAGTTTAACACTCCGCGCGGTATCTGCTAGTCTGGCAACTTTCTTACTGTATACACGATCAATTTATTACTCCAAGTTATATTTAATAACAGTATCTGCGCGGTATCTGCTAGTCTGGCAACTTTCTTATTGTACACACGATCAATTTATTACTCCAAGTTATATTTAATAACAGTATCTGCGCGGTATCTGCTAGTCTGGCTGATTTATTACTACACGATCAATTTAATATTCCAAGTATTAAATATATATTCTATTTCATTTCAAACTTATCCAATTTCTGCATTTTAGCAACTAACTTTACGAAATTTAGAAAACACTGAAGCTATGAGAATGTTTGAAATTGTATTCAATAGATGTTAATCTATGTTTAAACTCGAATGAAATGTAAGTAACTATCTAGACAGTCTACCTATTGAAAATTAGTCAAAAAGGGGTAGACAGACATTATATTTATAATATATATTTGATAAGAATTACAACTGTATTGAATATTTGTGTTGGAGATGTAAACTCAATGCAGTCTGATCGATTTGTTATCGGTTCTTTGGCATCGATCGCAAGAGGCATGAGGACATGATATAGAATATATATCGTGGATTATAGCATCTAAGCAGTTTATATACTTTTCAAGTGATCATCCCTTTATTGGCAATCGATTATTATTGATTTAGTTTATGGACAAATTCTCTCAGATTGCCAATTCTATAAGCTATTGATAAATGCTCTATGTTCTGGCCATCGATAAATATCGATTCTGGCGAATGATAAATGCTTTAATTGCTGGAAATCGATAGATATGTCTATGTTTTAGAGCCTATCTCCTTGGCTATAAAGCAGATTAAGTTGCTTGGCAGAAATCGATATGAATCCAACTTGATTCTTAACTGCTAAATATGGAACAAGCATGTATCGGGAGAAGAGAATATCTAGAAAAAAGATACTATCAACTAGGGCAACGTACTATTTGTTCTCGCTGCGCTCCTGTGGCCATCCTCGTCCTCCGCCGTGGCAGGTGTGTCGTCCGCTGTGGCCGCATTGCTGGCCGTGCCGGCGACAACTGTGCTGGATAATTGACTACCTGTTGATGTAATGGACATGGCAATGTTGGGCTTCTCTATAAGGCGGCTCATGGCAGACTGCAATGGCAGAGACATATAAGACAAATTAGAATTTTAATTATTTATTATCCCCTAAGCACTGATACACCCCGCCAGATCCCACAATCCCTTATCATAGTGGCTAACGTATTATGCTTGAGCTCAAGCTCTTATCAGCTTAAGGCGCGCGCTGATAAGACAAGGCAAGGGACAAATTCACAAGGCTTAGAGATCGCATCGAACGAGAACTTTCACAACTGTTTCATAACGAAACAAAAAACATTTGCTAAATACTTTGGTATTTTGGCAGTGTTTCAAGAAAATGGAAAACAATTCAAAATTTATGCAACCAAATATGTTCAAGCCAAAAATCTGTTGTTGGCAATTTGCATTGTACTGTGCTTGGACAGCTACCGTTTCAAGATTGTTTATTGATTAGCTGCTCTGATAAGATTGTAATGCGTTGCACGTTTACCTTTGAGGCTAAGACTACTTTATTTACTACAAACACACAAGGAAAAGAAAACAAGAAATAAGATGGACGAAATACCCTTAAGCCCTCTTAGTCATATCTTTTAGTGACATCGTTCACCTGTTCATCTGTTTCATAGTCCATGACAAAACAATAATTCTCTAGATAAAAGTGTACGAAAACCTGTTATTGACTAAAAAAAAAATGTAAACAAGCCAAGCAATAGCAACAAATTATCACCAAAATTAATTATAACAAGCGCATGTGCTGGCGGCACACACCTCCCAAACAACTATTATATGTATATAGATAGAGTCACACACACACACACACACACACACACACACACATACATACATACACGAGTAGGCATATTTCCATGTGAATATGTATATAGATCTATAGAGCAGGCCAGCGCAATTGGTTTCTAGAGGTGAATCGTTTCACCTTGAGCAAGTTTTAGCATTAGGCAAAAACGAGCGTAGCTCATGATAAAAATATATATCTCTCAAGTGATAAGATACAGCTGCCTGAGAGATAAAATTAGGGCGTCTATTCAGTGTACGGAAGAGAAGACAAAAGCGAAACGCGATTCTACTACGATTTGATTGAGCTTCTAGAATGCTGTGAACAGCTCAAAATGTCGGGTTGCTTTACAATATTATATTACCTTTAAAGGAAATAATTCTTGTTTAGAAGTATGTTTAGGTTTTTCTAAGGAAATCAATGCAACATGTGCAATAGAATTTTCCTTAAATTTACGCATTTAGGCAGTTCCAATTTCATGCCTTTGGGCGCATGAATTTCATGTTTTATAAACCAATTCAAAAAGCCTTTTTTTCGATTATATATTTTGTATACTATATATTTTATATATACAATATATTTATCAAATGAAGCATAGTATTTATTTTTATGATTTATTTGAAAATAAAAACTGATTTGAATGATTTGTTTCTGTCTATTTTTGGAAGACCTTGACAATGTTAAAAGTAGATCAGGTTGACAAGAGCAATATATAAATTTATTTAAATTAAATTTAATTTAGGAATATTAAACAAATTGCGAACAAAATTTCAAGTTGAAATTGCAGCAAACTCAATTAGATGAGTCTCTCAATTTACCTACGCCCATATGCAAATCAATTGTGTACCACTGTGAGCTGGATGCTGGGGGATGATGGTTGAGATGAGGTGAGATTTTGCATGGAGCCGGCAAAACGAATGTAAACAAGTTCGTTAAACGTTATTTGTTGTTTGCCATTGAGTCAAGGCTGTCGCCAAGTGATTTACATATATAAATGCATATATATATATATATATATATATATATATATATATATATATATATATATATATATATATATATATATATATATATATGTATAAATATATATGTATTTGCATGCGCAATTGAGTGTGGTCTATAAATAGATCCACTCATATTAGATTTGACGCTTGCTTTGTCTAATAGGAAGCATGTGGCAATAACAGCTATAGTTCTGATTGGAATGGACTTTGCACTTGGCTCAATTTTGCTGGCAAACGCACGTATTTGAGCTATGCAAATATATGTTGCATTTAAATATATTAAAAAAGAATTAAAATACAAACATATGTTTTAATTATTACATCGTTGCATTTCGTTTACAATTCAATGTGATGCAATTCTGATTGGAATTGGCTGCGCAGACTGCGTGCCACAGTAAACAGCTGTTGCTTAACTGTATTTCACTTTCAGTTCACTTGTTTCCTTTGTTATGCACCCGAACACTGTGGCAACCCTCTTACCCTTCACAGCACCCCACATATTCTATCGTTCTGTTTTGATTTATATGCGTTTATTTATCACGAATTTTGTTGCCCACCTATGCACACACTTGAACACACACACACATTCATATTATATAATTGGCCAAATTTAGAGATTTTAGAAATGTGCTGCCAAGACAACGACAATAACGCACCTTTGTTTTTGTTGTTAACAAAGATTTGCTGCGTATTCTTTTTGGACATGCAGCAGCAGCAACAACAACAACAACAGTGTGACGTTGTTTTGCAGCGGCACGCTCATGCACTCACTAGCTGTAGGTAACAATTTGAAGCGCCACACTCATTTATTTTTGTTTATTTCACAACACGTAATTTGTATTATTTAATACATAATAAGAATTCGCAGAGCGGCTTCGTCTTTCCGTCTTTTCTGACCATTTGACAAAAACATCGAGAACTGTATGGCGTACCAGGGCTGCAGTGCCGCCAAAAAAAAAAACACCAGAGCGCTACCACATCGCTGAATTCGTGTTGCATTTATCAGGGATCAGGCAGCACCACGTTGCTGCAGCAGCAACCAACTTCACGCGAGACGCACTTGGAGAAAAACAGCAAAATATCAAAGCATAGAAATATATACAAAAACAAAAAGGAAAACAATGAATGTATCCAACATAAATAATGACTTGCGATCCTATTCTCGGCACTGGCTAACCGAGTTCATTGAACAGTACCAGGAGGAGGAATGCCTGTGGCAGCCCAAACACCATGACTACAACAATCACGCTGCCAGAAATAAAGCCTACGACAAACTGGTTGAAAAACTAAAAGAAGTCGAACCAAATCCAGATCGGGCTATGGTTGTACGAAAGATCAACTCACTGCGGTCCGCATTTCGTCGCGAGTTTCGCAAATTCAACACCAAAACCGACTACGAGACGCGTCTCTGGTACTACGACAAGCTGCTCTTCATAGCCGACCACAAGCCCAAGCGTCACTCAAATGAATTGGCCGGCAAGCCGAAAAGAGAGCTACACATCAATTTTGATGACGAGGACTCTATGGATTACGAGGAGGAATCACATCATACGCCACAGTCACAGCACATTGAAACCATTGTCCCCAATCCCAGCGACGAAGTCGAGGCCGAGGTAGCTGCCGTCGCCTCCAACAATGTGGTGGTCAGTAGTCAGGGCGCCACGTTGAGCACCATCTCGGTAACGCCAGCGGATTGTGTTACCCTGGTAAAGGACGAGACGCATCAGACGCACAACGAAGTGGCCGAGGCGCATCAGCGTCTGGTTGCACAGGCCAACGCGGCGCAATCCTCGTTAGCGGCTGCTGCAGCTGGCGGCCATGCGGTCAAGGTGCTTGAGATAACATCGCTCGACTCCAATTCGCAGCGCGAGATACAACAGGTGAGTGCACAAATCGTTACATATCGACATATACTAAATACTCTTTCCTTCCTCCTCCCCCTGTGCTTGACAGGCTGTCAATTCGCTCGAGCATCACCAGCAGCAGCTGCAGCATCTGCACCATCAGGCCAATGGACATGCCCAGCCCGTGCCGACCATACAGATTGGACGGGACCATTACCAGCCGCTGTTTGGCAGTGCAGCGACCACAGCGTTTACCACCGCAGCGCCCGCCACGACGCATCGGCATGAGGATGAATACGATGCGATTGGGGTAAATGTGGCCAGCAAATTGCGTTCCATCAATCACACGCAGCGCATCATTGCCGAGAAGCTCATCAGCGATGTACTCTTCAATGCACAACTCGACAATCTCACAGTCAATTCGTCATTGACGCAATAATTAATTAACCGATTAATTAATTCATATTGTAAATTAGCTGCAGACGCTTTCTTCTGTCTGCTTGATTTTATTTTACATAAGCATATGTATATTTATATGTATATGTATATTTAGTGTATGTACGTCGTCCGTTAATATGTTAGCTTGTATATTAGCGTTTAAAGTTTATTGTAGATTTAGTTACTGCATCAGTTGCATGCAATAAATAGTTTTTAACTACTTTTTAATCTGCGCACAATTCACAAATTCGCGCGCTCATTTCGAGTCACTCTTCTCCGCAGCAACGCCATCATTGCCAGTCAGTCGCTTCCACGCGTATTTGGCCAACTGCAAGTTAATATATATATCTCATCTGTTTTATCAGTTTATATTGCATTTACCGTAACGGGCGGCAAGTCAATTTGTTCCTCGGCGGTCACCAGCTTTCGATTATCTTGTAAAAGCGACCAGCCAAAGTGCATGGCAATCAGGCTGGGCACCATCACAATGGCAACGAGGTTGCGGGACACAAAACTAGGCTTTCGTGTTGTCGGCATTTTTATTTAACAAATTATGACAGGCTCTCGATTATTGTTATTATTTAACATATTTGTGCATAGTGATGATATAGCTAGTAAATCGATAACTTTTCGATGAATGCACTAAAAATGACCAAGTAATTTTATTTAAAGGTGGCATCGCCATTATAATGGCGCTTAAATATTTACTTTTAAATAAATAAATAATGTAAATAAAATTGTCTAGACTTAGGTTATCTTCTACAGAACAATTATTGTAGACTTTGTATTGAGTGCATGCAATTTTAACAGCAACAGGTACAAAAGGTCTCAAAATGTTAATGCAGCTAGACTAAAATTTACATAAATATAAATGCAAATGTCGCTAACATATGCATTCATTGCTTAACGTTCTGGCTTAATTTTAATGTATTTACACATTTCGTTTAGTATGCATTTAATATCAATTAAAGCAAACTCTCATTGTTAGTGTATTGCAAGAGCCGGTATTGCCTTTCGGCTTACCAATTATTTGTTTATCTGTAAATTTACCTTTGACCAAATTGTTGCCAGTAGCTGCTGCTGCACACACACATATATATATATATATATATATATATATATATACATACATACATACATATATTGTGTAATTAGATAGCCAAGTGTCTTTGTTCCCATCACTGGTCACCTTTACCCTCGCCCTCTCTCGGCCTGTCCCTGTCGTACTCATGCTACCTACAGATAGAGCATAGAGGAGCATAGAACACGTAAACAATCGAATTTCTGTGTAAAGTACAAGGTACATTCAAGTTCACAGTGGGGGGCTAAAGCACATAGCAGGGTGTTTGTAGTCGTAGTGTTTTCGCAAAAGCAACAACAGCGCCAGCATTAAAAATAAATACAAATAAAATATACGTATGTATGTACATATGTAAGTAATGCAGGCAGCGGCACTTGCAATGTCTCCCTTCAGAGTTAGTTTAGGCAGAGCTCGCAGCCTATTCACAACAAAGTAAGCGCGAGTCACTCATTGCAAAAATAAAAGAAAACGGAAAAACGTAACGTAACGAAACGAATAAGGGAAATAAAATTCAAGTGATTAGAGAAAAGTGAGTTACGCACTTTAGTTGCTCTTGTTGTTGCCGTCCTTTTGCTTCACGTACTCCTTTCGAATTCTATGTTTTTATTTCCATGTTCAATTCCATTTTCCATTTCTCAATTGTTCCTGTGCCGCCTGCCATGTAAACACAGTGATGCGTTTGCTAAAATCGATAATCGCCTGCGTGCGCTTCCATCTGGAAGGCATTCTACTAGACGGGTAAGTAGACTAACTTGCGCCTATCGACTGGAGTATACTTTTGCATCGCTGCGATGATTATTTCTCGTGTTGCATAAAAACAGAGATAAACGTAATATAGCTAATAACGTAGTAGGGACAGTAGAATGCCGTAGAACATGAGCTTCTCTCTTCGCGTACGGTCAGCCCATGAAACATGATCCCGTTGAAACAGCCTGTGTGTTTGAGTGTATGCATGTCAGTGTGTCGATTACGTGGTATAGATAAGTCGTATATCCTTAAATATTTCTTACCGTCACATCAAGTTGAGCTGCAGTTGCGAGTAGTGTCCTGTATATCCCACAATTTTGCTGTCCAACAGTCCCACAAGTAATTTCTTGAACACAGCTATACGTTGTTACTCATTGGACGAATATAGCTAGTAAAATAATAAATTCAGACTCTAAGCAATTTTAACTTTTTGTATATCCTATACATTTCATAGCGTAATTGCCCGTGTTTACAGGTATATTTGATATCGTGTTATATACATATATATATATGTACATAACAAATGTTTATCTGAAATTAAAACTGCTTCCATTGAGAGCTTTTAAATCTTATAAAATGATATATGTATATTTGGCTGCTAATTAATGAGCTTTATTCCCTAATTGAAGTAAGGCAAGCGAAATAAGCTTTAAGCTCTTCTTTACAGAAATTCCATTTCATGCTATAAAGCTCTGTCTCTGTAGTTAGGTTATGTTCGTTATTCAATACGATCTCGACAGAATCCTTTACTGAATGACACGCTGACTGCGAAGCTCGGCAATTTGATCGGGTCCATAGCCTAGAAGTTTGCCGAGCACCTCGTCTGTGTGCTCGCCGAGCATGGGCGGAGCGGTGCGTGCGTCGTTGCGTGCTTCACTGTAGACGACTGGCGGACCCACGACCTTGACGCTGCCATCGCGCGCATGTGGCAGAGTCTTGACCAGGCCTATGGCCTGGATGTGCTCGTCCTCGAACACCTCGCGTATGCTGTTGACGGGACCCACTACAAAGGAGGCGCCCTCAAAGAGACGCATCCAGTTTTTGGACGAGTCGCGTGCGAAGATCTTGGCCAGCAGATTGATGAGCTCTTCGCGATTTCTCACGCGATCCTTGTTGGTCTTGAACTTGGCATCAACCGCGATCGGCTCAATGTTCAGGCGGCTGCACAGCTCCACGAACTGGGCATCGCTGCCGGCGCCCAGAGTCAGGTAGCCATCGGATGTCTTAAAGCTCTGGTAGGGCACAATGCTGGAGTGGGCGGTGCCCCAGCGCTTGGCCTCTGTGCCGGCGTTCAGATAGTTGCTGGCCACATTGATCAACAGCGAGCAGCACGTGGACAGCAGATCCACATCGATCTTCTGGCCGCGCTGTGTGCGCTCCCGCTGCAGCAGGGCGGCTAGAATGGCGCCGTGCGCATATAGACCCGTTGCCACATCCGTAACGGCCACGCCCACCTTGCTGGGCGGCCCGTCAGGTTCGCCCGTAATATGCAACAGGCCGCCCATCGAGGAGGCAATCACGTCGTAGCCCGGTCGCTTGGCATACGGACCCACCGATCCATAGCCGCTGATGGTGCAGTAGATCAAACGTGGATTCACCTGTCGCAGCTGTTCATAGCCCAAATCGTAGCGTTCCAGTGTGCCGGGCACATAGTTCTCCACCAGCACATCGCACTTGCCCACCAGCTGCTGCATCAGCTTCCTGCCCCGCTTAATGTCAATGCAAACGCTCTGCTTGTTGCGATTGGGTGCTAGGAAGTAGGCCGCATCGCCGCACTCCTCAAGGAATGGCGGCCCCCATTTGCGCGCCTCATCGCCGAAATGGGGACGTTCCACCTTTATCACCTCGGCGCCCAGATCGGCCAGCACCATCGTGCAATAGGGTCCAGCGACAATGCGCGTGAGATCCAATATGCGCACGCCGCGCAGCGGATGACGCTCATCTATGACAGCAGCGTCAAGGTTATTGTTATTGTTGTAGTTACTCTCGCTGGCAGCGGCAAAGCTTCGCAAGCTTTGACGCGCTGCGGCGGCAGCTCGTGAGAGTTGTAAACGCTGTAACCACATAGCCATCGAGAGTAACTGTTTATTTCCAATCAATTGCTATTTGCTATTTGCTTTGCTTTTGGCAGTCACTTTCTCTGTTGTCGCTGTTGTTGTTGCTGTTGTTGTTCTTCTGCGCTATGCGAGTATTCTTAACGGAAAGTTTTCCAGCCAACTGCTGAGCAGCCACTGAATCAAGCACAGCTAACATGTGAGAGCTTTCTTAAAACATCGCGCACTCTTCGCTCTTAGCACAGCGTGCACTCCCTCTCTCTCTCGGTCTCTTAGTTTCTCTTAGCTGCATACACATATGTATATTGTTTTTAGCATACATGATAACAACTTGTTTATCATTCAAGTGTAGATAACTAACTAAGCTGCACATATATTTCATTGGCACTCTTTTGAGTTCGTTTCCCTTCGATAGCTGCCTTTGGAATGTTCTTTAATTATTACACTATTAACTATTTTTACAGCATCCGCTTTATTACCATTTACCTTGGTGCTTTCCCGCAAAAAATAAAAATAAATACAACATAAAACCTGCTGCGTGTTTTTTCCCCGCCAAAGAGCAAAGGTCCTACACGATAAAAAAGAAAAAAAAAAACAATTCAGATTTGTTTACTTAAACATTTCGCGTGATCTCAAGTTGAGAGACTTGTAAGTAATTTAAGACATTAGGAAGCTTCTAACTGATGGCACATTCCTAAAGTACTTTAATTATACATTTTTGTTTATAAACAGCGCTCTAAATTGGCCGGCTTGAACGCTAATGGTTGCGCAATTAAAAAACAATTCTTATCTCGTAGACAGCTAAATAGTAAACATTTAAAATATTTACAAAACAAACAAAAAATGCTAAATTGCCATTAAATATTCGTCAGGCATGAGCGCCCAAATATAGCTGCCTTTAAAATCTCATTCTCCCACGTCTCAGCAGTTATAGAGATATGTTTATAGATAAATTTATATATAGATGCATTCATATTACTTATTTGTTTATTTGAGTAAATATTTTTGTTTTTTTTTTCTCACTCCAGTCAGCAGAATTCAATATGCAACTGAGAATCTTTTTCCCTTTTCTCCCGATGATCTCACTTTCAGTTTCTAAGCCTTTTTCTTTTATACGTCATTCGAATAGCTTGTGTGTCGATTGACTATAATCTGTATAATTAGCCAACAGTCCAAAGGAACAACTTGTCTTCGCACTGCATTAATAACAACAAATTCAAATAAATCGAAGTTCATAAGTTCGTCTAATTGCAGGTTAGCAGGAAGCATTTCAAGTCATTAGCTCCACTGACGCAATACCCAACAATGATATATGTAGTTAGGCAACTTAAATTGCATTGAAAATGGAATTCTAAGAAAAATGCATAAGTAACCAGCCTGCATCCAGTTTAAATTATTGTATAATTCCATTTACTAGCAAAAGAAATCGCTTTTAGTTCTTTTCATTTTCTCTGAGTGCATTTCCGCCGAACGAATGGGATTCACAAATGAACTAAAAAGCTGCGCTGCATACATGCAACTAGGTAAACTTAAGAGCGGGCGCAGTTTGAAGAGAGCGAGAGCGTCACACAGCAGACGAACCAGTTCGGGTTTTCGACTCAGCGCTGGGAGCGCAGCTTACGGCCGAGTCAAGCAGAGCTTTAAATGTTATGCGCTGCGCTAGTTACTCATTTATTTGCTTAGCGCGCGTCGTTCGCTTCGGTTCGTTCGTACAATTCGCTTCAAGTCGTTTCAATTCGCTGCGATCGGTTACAAATGTGCTAGGCCCGACAAGAGCAACGAAAACGAAAAACAAAAACAAAACCGAAAACATAGTGCAACAAAATGAAAGCCAGTGATACGTTACGCATGCGTTTGCAGCGCATACAAATTCGGCTAGAAAAATGCAATCGCTGCCGCAACTAAATTGAGATGCAGTCGCGCTCAAGAAAGTGTTTTGCCAACAGCTATTAGCCAACTGACCAAAAATAGGGAAAATTAGTAAAAACAAAAACAAAAAGAAACAGTATTAAGCCATCGCCAATTTTCGAGCCAAAACAGCGAATTCGAATTCGAGTTCGAGTCGTGTGTTGAGTTGTGCAAGCGCAAATCGCAGCAGCCGCCGCAGTTGCTGCCTCAGTTGACGTCGCAGTCACCGTCACCGTCGCCGTCGCAGTCGCTGCAATTGCAGACCAGCTGCATATTGCACAATCCTTTCGCTTGTTGGCCAACCTGTTCGCTTGTATCTGTTGGATACCATCTATACACATACATATACATATATATACATATATAGATATTTATATCTAGATATATATATATATATATACTTGAATTTTAAATAATTTCACTTTGAAGCCGCTTAACGCAAAGCCGTCAAAATTGCTGTCCTACTGTGTTCCAGGATCCTGGGGTACATCATGCGCCGCTTCCTGCGCTCGGCCATGATTGTCTTCAGCTGGTTTGTGGTGCCCTACAGCCGCTACACCAACATCAAGGTGATACGGCGCAAGCTGCCGCCCATACGCAGTCATCTGCTGGAGATACCTGCCGTCGATCTAGCCAAGCTGATTCGCAACAGAAAGGTGAGTCCAACTACTACGCACACACAGACACTCACACATGTTTACATCTACATATGTGAATATATTGATATATACATTAATCGAGCGCACCTTCAAATTGACAATATCTTGTAAAATATCAGTAGACAGCCAGGCGAGCCTCGACCAATGGCTTTGGGCTTGGTCAGGCGCCGGGGGCGTGTTTTTTTGGGGGGCTTTCAATCCACAGTCCACTTAGTGCACAAGTCAATTTAACGACAAGAGAGGCCACTCATGGCGCTTGCCACATCCATTAGACACTTTGTGGCTAAGCTGAGGCAATTTGAGGCACTGGTCAGGTATAAACTGACTCACAGGTGTCGACTGAGCTCACCTTTAACATCAAGATATTACTTGAAAAAGCCAAATTTTTGCTGGGAGTTGAAATAATGATTCAGCACTTTAATTAAACTAAAGAGTATAAATTTAAAAAAAAATATGTTAATATGTATAAAACTTAAATATTGAATAAAAATAACAAATTGTTAGATTGAATTAATTATTAAATACTTTCTTTCGACACATAAAAATATTAAGTTAATTATTTACAGTCTGCTTAGACTAGGGCTGAACCTTTGTTCTCTATATCCATAAATTTTACGACATATGCTCTAAAAAAGAATTAAGTCAAAGATCAGCTTTAAAAAAAGGGGTATATACTATATACGATATCTAAAATTTATCATGAATATACTCCAGAGCAGACTTAAGCAGATATATGTGTATATGCAGTTCATGTTCATGAAAATAGTAGTCGAAGACGTCTACTTTAGAATGCAGAGAAGAACTCTCTAAAACAGACAGAACTGTTGGTCTTTGTATAGATGAAATAGGCATGTCTTATATGTTTGTTGATGTCTTTAACTCACATATAGTTGGGCAATTCTCTACAATTTGTAACAACTTTAACATGAGTCTATTGTTTATTGTTTCATCAAACCAAACTTTTTACATTTTCCATAAGTTTTCCATTAGATTTTGTTTTGTTTTTCTTTTCATTTATTTATTTATTTTTTTTTTTTTGACTGCTGTCAACACTTGCATTTCGTCAGTTAAGGGGCAAAGAAGACACATAGCACATATTACTCATCCTGATCTCAGTTTAAACAAAGCATTTTATTATAATATGAGCGCATATGTGGCGCGCCGTTGGCTGTTTCAAAATCGGCCTGTAGAAATGCCAGTCAGAGCAGCAATACGTCAAATTGGTTAGCTAACCGCGGCCTAGAGAGTTTGCTTGGCTGCAGTTACACACATACATACATGCATATGTATGTACATATCTTGGCCATATCAATAACATCTGTATAACTGCCTCAAATTACGTACACAGAGAGACGGGCAGCCGACGAGTGAGTCGAGATGACGAATTTATGTACTAAAAAAGAGTATCTGCGAAATACATAAATAATTGCAAGCTCTGGGCTGGTTATGTTTTATTGTAGTTGTTGTTGTTGTTGCTGTTGTTGTTGCTGTTGCTGTTGCTGTTGCTATTGCTGTTGCTGTTGTTGCTTGGGCTTCTTTAGCCCGGTTTGTTGTGCTCTGTAAGACTCATTGCGTTCATTGGTCCACATCCACACACAGCGCACTTAAGGTCATGACTTGACAGACCTTATCGAGTCACTTACACACTCACACACACACACGCACACTCACAGACATGCATGCGCAGACATGTTATTTCTTTAATTTCGCCTTACTTTATTTTTATTAAATTTTATTTTATTATTTTCATATTTTGTTTGCTGGTTCATATAACATTTTAACTACTTTTTAATGCATTATTTTAAGTATAATTTTTATATAGTTTTTGAGCTTTTTATTTGTGTTTTCATTGCCAGTGCTTAAGCAATTGCCCTCTTTCGCTTAAGCAAATTTTTAAAACAATTATAAAGTTTTTTTTCTCTGGTTTTTGCCTTTTTCCAAACTAGTCACTGCTATCGCATCAACTGTGCGTATATATATACATATTTATATACATACTTATTGTCGGGTCATCGCCAGAGACAACTGCGACAACATTTTGCTTAATTACTACACAAATTGAGATTTATTTAAACAATAAGTGGACTCAAGCTCTGAGATATGTTTATTGCAGATTTATTATGTTGATGTCTATTCTTGAAGTCTATTCTTGAGTAGCGTGAATCATCTGTCTAGTTGACTCTTAAGCACTTTGCAATTCGGAAGAAGAGTTAAATTATACATCAATTTCAATGTATATACATGTTACAAGTGTATGTATCTCAATAGCAGTTGTACTTATGTTTGATGTCTGCTCTGTCAATCAACGATCGTCACAAACAGATGAATTGTTCTCCCTCTCTCTCTCTCTCTCTCTCACTCTCGCTCGAGGCTCACGTATAGGAAACACGAACCCGCACAGCGCAAATAACTAAAACAGAGCATGTAAAGCTTTTCAGATGCATGGCACTAATACACGCACCACTCATACACACACATACACACATAGCGCATAGCACACGGCGAGGTATTGCCATAGTCGACTGACCAACTGCGGCCCAAACTTGTTTTCTGTTTCGCTTTTCTTTTTGTTTATCTTTCCTTTTGACTTTAGTTTGATATATGTAGTTATATGTATATATATATACACACTTATATATATAAATATATATATATATATATATACACATACATATGTACAGCTGCCGAATCTGTGTCTGTGTGTCGCGTTTACATTGCATGTTTCACTTGTGCTTTATCAACAATTACAACAAGACTCAAGTGGATGAGCGTATCGAAAGTCGCACAGAAGTCCATGCCTTTAGATATTGTTTACTTTAATAAACCCTACTAAAACCCAGAAGTACGTCTTTCGCAACTCCTAAACTGCATCTATTTCAATATTATTCATCTGATATTCAATATTATTCTGCTGACTCGATCTAGCTTTATATTTGTGGAAACTACTTTAGATTTGGTTTAGTTTTTCGTTTGCTCCTCTTCCTACATTATGTCGGTAATACAATATACAAATTTAAAAAAAAAAGCAGACATTATCAAATGTTACTTTTTGACTCACTTAATAGAGAATCAATCTATTTGACAATCCATTAAGAAATAGGGCAACTTCTCTTAAATCGCTTCACATTTAGCCAAGTTAAATAAGTATGAGCTAGAACAATATTTCAGCGATACGTAAGCTCTAAGTAGTCGACTAGAGTTTCTAGAAACTTAAAGCGAATTAACTATATTATATATGTCTTTAAGAATCAGAATTACACTTTATATTCAGGGTATATATAGCTAGCTTACAGCAAAAAGTATACCTATTTTTCCCTTTGTAAGCCGAATTTTTGGAACTCGTTTTCTTTTCGACTGGGCTTCGATTCATTCGATTGTTCAATTGTTTGCTGTTGTCACCCTCAGTCTGGAAGCTGTGCTGTGTGTGCGTATTTGTAAGTGTTGGCTGCTTACAACACGGCACGCATGTTGCACCTCTCCCAGCCGCTTAACACCAGGTAGGCAACTACCTACCTAGATACATACACAACTTGAGTTCGAGTTTGAGTTCGAGTTTGAGCTGTGGTTCCATCTGATTTAATATTGCACTGGAAGTCATTGAAAAAGTCAAGTAGCCTTAAATTTAATGATATGTCTGTCTATATATATATATATATATATATATATATGCATATAAATGTATTATTGGCCAGGCGAGTGCATTGCGTACTGCGAGCCTGAATATGCATTGCACTTCGGCTTACTGAGACATTAATGGAGGCATTGAAATGCATTGCAGGCAGCTGTGAAAATGTCAACTTGAAATAGACTGCCATAGACGCTATATAGATGGCTAAGTGTGATATTAGTTCAGCGAATATTAGGAAAGAGTTGCTCCCTTTGTGATTCGTGATTAACAAGTGAGCAATGCTCAAACTACATTATTCAATCAATATGTAAGTGTATGTATTATATATATATATATATATATATATATATATATATATATATATATATATATATATATATATATATATATATATATATATATATATATATATATATATATATATATATATATATATATATTCACTAGAATGCAGCCTGGCCTCATCCCTACCCGCACACCGACCCCAACTGCTAGCGCTACGCAATAGGCAATTGAAAATCCGCACATTACTCATACGCCGTGTCGCACGCTGAGGCATTCGCATTCTTGCTGCTCTCTCTCTCTCTCTCTCTGCTCAGGCAGGCTGACAATTGGCGGGTGCTGCATGAATGTGAATTTTTATTGATTTTAATTTAACGTAAATTGCTTTTGTGTCGTCGCTTGGTTCTCACAAACAATTAAGCGACAAGAATGGAACAATAAAACATCGAATAAAAAAATAAGCACACAAAACATTAATGTTAAAGTCTAGCAAATGCGGAAACGATCGGAGAGTTTTTATTATTCTATTATTTAACTCTTTGCAGATTAAAAGCGAAGAAGTCGTCGAGGCCTATATCGAACGATGTCGGCAGGTAAGAGAGCCACACAATTGCTTGCTTGACTCGAATGAGGTTTAACAGGTGTGTGTGTGTGTGTGTGTGTGTTCATTTGCTCTGTGATTCACAGGTAAATCCGCTGATCAATGCGATTGTGCAGGATCGCTTTGAGGAGGCGCTGGAGGAGGCGCGCGAGATTGACAATGTGATTGCCATGGGCATTAACAGCGTCGAGTCCATGGAGGAGCATACGCCGCTGCTGGGCATACCGGTCACGGTCAAGGAGAGCATCGCCGTCAAGGGCTTGACCAATCAGGCGGGCCGTGTCTTCAAGACCCCGCAAATTGCTAAATCGGATGCGCCCGTTGTGGAGCAGATCAAACGTTGCGGCGGCATCATCTTGCTGGTATCCAACACGCCGGAGCTGTGCCTACTCTGGGAGACGTACAACAATGTGACGGGCCAGACGAAGAATCCTTATGATCTGAAGCGTACCCCAGGTGGCTCCTCGGGCGGCGAAGCGGCGCTGCTAGCGAGCGGCGCCTCCCTGCTGGGCCTCACCTCGGATATTGGTGGGTCGTCGCGTTTGCCCGCCATGTTCAGCGGCATTTGGGGACATAAGCCCACACCGTATGCGGTCTCCTTTCGTGGCCATCATCCGACCAGCGACTTTCCCAAATGGGGCGACTTCTTTACCATTGCGCCCATGACACGTTATGCCAAGGACTTGCCGCTGCTGCTCAAATGCATGAGCGATCCGACCGGGCCGAAGTTGACGCTCGACAAAGAGATCAGTGCGAATGGCATCCGCTTCTTTTTCATGGACAACGACGGTCCCTCGGGCATGATGCGTCCGCTCAGCCGGGACCTGCATGCGGCCATCAATCGGGTGGCCAGCGACTTCAATGCGAAGCGTGTCAACATACGCAAGATGAAATGGTCTCTGGACATCTCGCTGTCGGCCATGCTGACCATGAAGAATATTGAGACCATTTACCACAAGACCGAGGAGGGCGAGCAGCCCAAGACTGTGTGCAAGGAGACGGTCAAGTATTTCTTTGGCTGCTCGGACAGCATACTGCCGTCGGTGATCTTCGGTCATCTGCAGAATTTCATGAAGATCATACCCAATTCGCGGCACAAGCATCTGGCCAGCATCATCGAAGCGCTCAAGACTGAATTCAAGGAGCTGCTCGGCACAGATGGCGTCTTCCTCTACCCCACATTCCCCAATACAGCGCATCAGCATTATCAGATCTATCACAAGCTGCTGGAGCCGATGTACATGGCCATCTTCAATACGCTCGGCCTGCCCGTCACCAACTGCATGATTGGCCTGGATCGCCGCAACCTGCCCATGGGCATCCAGGTCGTTGCCAATCCCGGCCAGGACCATCTCTGTCTGGCCGTGGCGCGCGAAATGGAGCGTCGCTATGGCGGCTGGGTGCGTCCGCCCTCGGAGGATAGCCACAGCCACGCCCAGTCGAGCGGTAAGCGCGGCTGAACTGCTCTCGTTTAGTTAATCACATCATTTGGCATCCACATCGACAATTTTGATACCATTCCTTGTGTCAAGCACGATTGAAACCCAAAGAAAACTTCACAAAATTTTCCATTTTGTTTTTAGTTTCTTTTCTTTTCTTTTCTTTTCTGTTCGAGTTGGGGCTTACTTGAATTGTATTTTTATTCCATTCAACCACACATAAAGGAAACTCATAGAATCACATCACACATTTTAGTTCAAGTTGCGGAGTATTAAATTATTGCTTTTGTAATCGTCCAAAATTCCTTGTTGTATGTATTCGATATCTATATTGTATGTATGTATATATTCTCCTAGATCTTAAGCGCTAGGTTACGATGGCCGCAGCTGTCGGCATAGATCATAACTATATATGTATAATATCATTTTTCTAGCAACTATTATGATATCGCACATCGAAATGTGTGTATCTTCTCATTGGGATCTTATCGATTGGATATAATTGAATTTTTATAATAAAAAAAACTAATACCAGATATATGAAAATATGTATACATATACATATATATATTTTTACATTGAGCCAAATTGTTAATAAAAAAAAAAAGATTTTATATTATCAACCAAAATAATATTTTTATGAATTTCTCTTGCGCAAAGCACTTAGCAGCCGCTTGGCCTCCAGTTCAAGCCGCAGAGTCTGTAAGGGCAGGCGGTAGAGGAGGTCTTAACTAGGCGCTGTTATGGGCTAATAACGATTATAATAAGCAACAACAGACAAGCTCGAAACGCAAAGCTGGCTAATAAGCAGCCACTGCTAGAGTCGCAAAACAAATGCTTGTTCCACCTGGCTGCGCCTCAGCACAGAACATTGAAAGCAGTTGTAGCTGTGTGAGTGTTATATATACATATACGCACGCACACACACACACACACACACACACACACACACACACAGACATACATGCATATGTTGAGTGCATGCAGCAGCGCCTGCCCCTGGCCAGCCAAGGCATCATCAATCCGCAGCTCTGAAGTGCTTCTACCAGATTGTCGTTTTGTTGGCCAGGCGCGCCTAGCGCACAGTTAGAGATCTTTTCGACAATCTTTATATTTGTGTTTTTTTTTTTTTTTGGTAGCTTTTGGAGTAGCTCAAGGTTTCGCCAATATGGCTTGCGCAATTGCGCTTGCGGCTCGGCTCTAAGTTTTGTCACAGAACGTGTTATTTGGCCAAAAATCGGAGGTAAGTTGAATTCTGTCCAAAGAATGTGGCGGCCAAATTGAAGTTTTTTGTTTTATATTTTGTTATTTTTTTCTCACTTTGACCATGCGACTGGCAACTAGTTGCAGCGCACAATTAACACGCGCTGTAAATTTTGACTGTTATAATTAGCATAGAGTTCAGAGCGTGTGTTAGCCAAAGTTCTGCTGCAGGCAGGCGAGGGTTAAGCTGAATTTTGTACAAGCCATGTATTTGCGTCTACCTGTTGGCCAACTGTTCATAAAATGAGAGCGCAGCCAGCCAAGCAGCGCTGACTGGAAGTCTAAGTGAGAGAGGGAGTAAGAGAGCGAGAGCGAGAGAGACAGAGAGGCGGTTGCATGTGGTACGAAATTTACCAAAAATGATTTTAGTTACATCTTAGGTACAATGTACCTAAATTTTTCTCTTTAAAGTATGAAATACCCATTGGCAATTATTTAATAATTATATATAGTCTATAACTAAATAAATATATATTTGTGATTGGTACAATAAATATATAAGCTATCATTAGATTTGGTACATTTCCTTGTCAGTTTGGTACTAAAACAATCATTTTTCCAAGTGTAGCCAGAGCAACTGTAACAAAATGCTGAGCGTAACGAATTTCATGCTCATTGATCAGCCATAAACTTAAGCCGTTATCAATGCTGCTCACACACACACACACACACACACACACACATGTGTATGAAAGAGTGTGAGAGCGAGCCAAGCGAGCTGCTGACCATTCCACTCAGCAGTATTCCAGTGACAGAAAATGGCTGTCTTCGGTCTGCAGCTGAGCCTATCCCAATTCTGGCCAGCGAGCAGCTCGTTCACTTCGAGGCTGACTCAAGCAGCGAGCGGTTGTGTCTGCGCATCAAATCGAACTACATCAATTTACATATATACATATAGACAGATCGACTGTACCATTATTCATACACATATACCACTTAGATTCTTGGTAATTTTATTCTGCGCATTTGAGGTGACAAATTTAATGCATATTTGTTAACCGTGATCTACGCAGATAGATTAAAATTGTGTCGATTACCGTGTTAAATCAACTGAAAATCAAGTGTGATCTTAACCCCGTAAGACTCGAACACGTGTTTGCCATACTTGGCAAATGCAAGTTGATTTTAGTCTTATGCCACGTTTAGGCATTTTACATTTTTAAATTTTCAATTAAATCAAATTAGTTTTTATAGCATTCAGTTTCTCTAGCCATAGGTAATTGCTGCAGAGCAAGAGTTTGAAGGGAGTTTTGGAGTTTGAAAATTGAAAGAATATTATAAAATTATATATTTATATAGCATATTATTGTCATAAAATATTGTGTTCATAAAAATAGTAGTGCGACTAAAATGTTGGACAGCAAAATTTTGTGATAAACATTATATTTTTGTATATATATCTGTATAAAAATATATATGCTAATTTTAATATACGTTTCAAATTGTTTTAAAAAAAATTATGCTTAACGCAAAATTTTTCGACTTTTCAGCCGCACTACTATTTTTATGACCATGCATAAACTTATGATTTTGGTTAGTAAATATATCTTCTATAGTCCTAGACGAAATTGATTAGTATTTTGATGTCCAATTCTAATTAAATTGTAATGAAATTTTGAATTGTGGCACTTCTATCGAATATTTTAGACACATTTAGCTAAACTACAAAACTTCAAAATTTTAATTCTTAGATAAGAATTAATTAGTAAGTCTTTATCTATCGAAAGATATGCTAGTTTAGGATAAAGCAAGTTCAAATACCCTGTAAGTTCTATTACTAAGTATATAGAGCCCGAAATGTAGTCTACTACGTTATATCTGAATATACCGTTGCACTATAATAAAACCATCTCACATACATATATATATATATATATATATATATATATATATAAAACTTCCACACTAAAAAAATATAATATACAGTATACTCGTATTCAAACAGAACTTCCATTGAAGTATTTAATACAAGACGCTGAAGCTATTTACATAATTCGAAATGATTATTCAGAACAGACTTTACAGCATTTCACTGGGATATAGTAAATGACTTATTTCATACTAATGAACGCAAGCAAAGCACTTAACAAATTACAATTTCATCGAATGAAAAACTAAAATAGAAAAAACCAAATGTGTGATCATGTGATGGCAGATGATGGGCGACAAGTCAGACTATTTCTCTTTGGCTGCTTGGGGTTTGCGGGGCTTGGGCTCTGGCGGATCGATCAGGTTGCCATGACGCACCACATCGATGTGGCCAAGACGTATCATTTTCTCCTCCCAAATCGAAATGCTTTTTCTGCAAATTCAAATGAACTGATTAATGACAGCATTGCGCTATGGTTAGATGGATATACATACTTGTACTGATCTAGCTCTTTGCGCGATTCGCTCAGATAGACGGCCTTCTCCTCGTCGGAGAGGCGCGTCCACTTGGCGGTTGCCTTTTGATGCCATTCGCGGTACGTTTGCTTTTCTGTTTGCGGCGTATTTGTACGCTCGATGGCAATGAAGCGTAGGAATGCGGAGGCCGGTTTCTTTGGTCGGCCCAGCTCCTTAACACGCTTGCGCAGCTGTTTGCGTTCCTTGGCATCGTTGATGTCCTGTTTCAACTGCTTGATTTCGGCGCGCTGTGCGTCGGTCAGCGTGGCATCGTATGTGGTGCGCTGCTCTACATATAGCTCCTGATCCCTTTTGTACTCTGAGTGCAAGCGCTCCTTCAACTTGGGATCAGCATCCACCCAGCTCTTGGATAGCTGTCGCACAACCTCAATAGTGCTTATACTTGGATTATTGGCCAGCATCTTCGGTCGCATTTCTCGCATAAAGCGAAAATATGGCGTAAGTGGCTTCTTTGGCCTGGGCGGCAGACCGATTTGCTCCTCCAGCGTCTTGGAGTGAAGCGCCGAGCTGTTGCTCAAGCTGGCAGCGGCCAATGGTCTGTTTGGTTTTGGCGTAGGTGTGAAATGATGATTGTTGATTTGATTTGTATGTGCAGTGTCTGGATTTTTGGCTACAACTTGCCTGACTTTGCTTATTAGCGACCCGAAGATGGAGCCTCGCGACAGCAGCGTCGTTGTGTAGATCATTTTGAATTGATTTTGTCTGTTAGCTGAGTGCTTAAAAGTTCTACTTTTAGGTATTTTTCACAGTATTTGCATTAATAACTTGTTGAATTTACAAATTAGAATAAGTTTACGTAAAAAATGCGGCGTTTTGCTAGAGTTGCTTTGATTTGCACAGCTGTCAGTTATCGTACAAGCTATCAATAGTAATAATTAAGGAAAATACTATTATATAGCAATGTTATCGATAGCTGGCTGTGTAGATGACGCCAGTTATATATACAACACTGTGTGCCTGCTGTGCAGAGGGCGTTGTGAAGTGTGCAACTCTGCTCTGTGCGAGTGTGATAGCAACAGCTGTGCAAGCAGTGCGACTATAGTGTACTAATAGTAGCGCGCGACAGTTTGAACTGATGGCGATATAAATGTAGTTTATTAATGTTAATTGAAACATTTAAGCTTAATTGTTTTAAGAGCCAGCAAAGTAATGAGTTAGTTGTTAGCACTGAGTTAGTGTTTATGGATTGCAAAATATTAGCAGCTGCTTAGGCATATATATAATCATGTACAATTTGATATCCTGCATTTATAATTTCATGGCCAAAACCGGATATTAAACGTTTTTTTTTTTGGTCTACTGCACACTGGGTGCAGTTGCTGTGCTCGTGGCTTATGACAATTTGTCGTCGCCCATTGTTGTTGACTGTCAGTTGTTGCTTTGATTATTCGTGGTTCGCTGTTGGCCAATTTACTTATTGGCTTACTCCACATAGCGTCAACGTTGTCGCACCAAAAATAAAATTAAAAAAAAACTAAAATTTCCTCGCCAAACAAAACTATTTCACTGATCATTTTCCCAGCCGAACCGATCACAATTTTATGGGAATGCATATAGACAGATATATAAGATATATGCCTGTATTTACTTTTCCGACTTCCGTCAAGTGCGCTTAGCCAAGCCCAGTTGATTCGGCCAACTCCCAGTCGCATTATGTAACTTGGCTTGGCGAATTGCTGTTTTACTTCTTCTGGTCAAACAATTTTTGGTTGGCCCTCGTTGCGCCAAGGCGCGACTCTGTCTACATATATATATTTGTGTGTGTGTGTGAGTGTGTGTGTGTGTGTGTGTGAGTGTGTGTGTATGTGTGTGAGTGTGTGTGTGTGTGTTTGTTGTGTTTGGCTGATTGTGCAAGCGGCTGACACAAATTCTTTGTTGCCGCTGGCAAATGTTGCAATTTGGGCTGTGTTTGGCTATTTCGCGCGCGCAAATCAAAACAAGTAAAAACCAAAAGCTGAGCAAATAACAAGTTTCGATTGGCCGAGGCAATTATCAAATGCAGCGCGGCTGCATTTAAATTTTGCTCATGAGTGTTGGCTTACTGGAATTGCTACCGTTTCCTTAGTGAATGTGAACGTGCTTTGGGTCGGACTCTGGCAATGACAGCGACAGCAAAATGTCGCGTCGTTTGGCCAGCCGGCAAAACGTTTTTTTGAGAGCTCATATCAAATGCTCTCGAGGCAATCAAATTGAACAACGAATAAATGAAAAACAAAAACAGAAACAGAAATAAATACAAAGACAAATACAAATTGTGTGTGCTGCTCTGAACTTTCTTTTTATGTGCCACTTTTAGCTGTGGCCGAGCACTCGGTCTTCGGTGTTTTCGGCCACGTTTTGTAAGACGCCTCATTGATTTTCATTTGCACTGCTGCGACGTCAGCGGCAGCGTCAGCGTCAGCGTCTGGCCATAATTGTTGCAATTTCGATGAGGTAACCGCGCGAGTGTCTGCCTTCTAGACCAGGCCCAGACCCAGACCCAGCGCGCATAGAGTGGACCCAAACGGCGTCGTTTGCTTGTGTTTTATTTTTGGTTTTTCTCTATGTCGCTCGGCATTGTTTTGCCTGCGTTTGTGTTTTGTTTTAGCCATTTGCATACCAATTAAAACCCATTGCAAACGGAAAATGAATATTCAAACAAAGCGCTGCGTCTGCAAACGCTTTCACTCTCAACTTCTCGATGCGCTTCGCTCTCAATTAGCATAACTGCAGTCGTCTTACATAAGACTGCTCGTACTTCGATTTCAGATTTGACACGCCATCCACTCCAATCAATCCCATCAATAAATTTTATATACGAAATGCACAGAGAGAGAGAGAAAGAGAGAGAGAGAGAGAGGGAGAGGGAGAAAGAGAGACTCATGCACAGCATGCGATTTTCTAATTTCGCCCGCGGCCCGGCACGTTGACGGAAATGTGTGAATTAAGTATATTTATATATAAATATATATATATATATATATATATATATATATATATATATATATATATATATATATATATATATATATATATATATATATATATATATATATATATATATATATATATATATATATATATATATATATATATATATATATATATCAATATCTACCATCTATATAACTGCATGTGTACTTTTTTCAGTGAAAACTTTTCACCAGCTTACCAAATTGTTAAATGAATTAACGTATAATATATAAAGTTCATTGCGGTTCAATTTCACTTGAGACGACCATCAGACAAGTCATCTTTGGGCCAACGCTTGATAAGCGTCTTAGCAGGTTCATCAAAGTTCATCATCAGCTGTGCTCCTATTGCCTCCGATGTTGTTGCTGTTACCAATTTGACACTATGTCCATGCCCTCTAAGCGCATTGCCCGCAGCTATGTAACGGCGCTTAGCCGTGCTCCTAATGAAGTGCCACCTAATGCCCATTGTTAAACGGTGGCACAGTGGGCGTACGCAACTGTTAACAGCTACTGGAATTGGGCAACTTAATGCAGCGCATTCCATTTAGCTGGAAATATAAATTAATTAAAGCTATATTGATTAACTGAACGAGTTTGTTGCCCAACTCATTTGTTTTGGGTGCATTGCGGGTTCATTCATACTCAGAATTTTTAAGCTAAAACTGAAACTGATTTTCGCAGCCAAGTTCGTTGCCTTTGCAGCCAACTGCAATGCAAGAGCTTTGGCCAACTGCTTAGCTGCAGCTGCATTATATACATATTATAACAGCTGGCTATGCTCTCCTGCTCTATCTGAGCGGTCTCCCTCTCTATCTCTCTCTCTCTCTCTCTCTCTCTCTCTGTGATGTCTCGCTCCCTATGCCGTTTTGGCAGCTCTTGTGTGTAGTGCGCGCTGCGGCTGCTTTCAGTTTCGTTTTGAACTTCGGCGCGTTTGGCAGCAGCTGCGCCAGCAAATCACTTGATCAGTAAACAGCGTAAAAACAAGTAGAGAGATTAATAAGTGAACAGTTGTGCATGATGTGCGTGAAGCTATAAACTCAATTACGTGATTTGCCTGTCGCCGTTGAGCTGTCGTCGTTGCCTTCACGCTGTTGAGCAGCTACGTAATTGTCTGCGTACACCTTGCCATCAGTGCCGCGTGCCAAAGACAGCTGCTAGACCTGTCAGAAGTAGCTAAGCAATAGCAACAGCAACAGCAACAGCAACAACAACAGCAACAACAACAGCTTATTTCAAGTTACAAATTCGTTTCGAACATGAAGTTCGTTGCCTAAGTCTTTTGTTTCGATCTGCACAGTGCAAACGCGCGCGAATCTCATCATAATAAGCGAAACAAGAGTGTGTGTGTGTGTGTGTACGTGCGTGCGTGCGTGTGCTTGTGCATGTGTGTGTGCGTGTGTATGGATTGAAATAAACACGATCAAAGCAGAGTCCAAAAACCCGTTGTGCAACTATTTCTAGCCACAATTGACAAAGAGCCGGCTCCTTCCAACGTAACGTAACGTCAGAGAGCATCCATAATGGCGCCCAAGAAAGAGACAACCTTGAGCCAACAGCAGCAGCAGCAGCAGCATCAACAGCAGCAGCAGCTGCCAGCTATAGACTTCGAAAGGATTAAACGCCACTTCAGCTGGTCAGATCCGAGTGCCATGTGAGTCACATTTTGTTTATAGTTTCTTTAGTCTCCAGTGCCAACTTTATGGCCCACAAGTTACAAGCCAAAGCCACCAAAACGGAACTCAATGCAAAACCAATTTAATTGCCGTGCGCGAAGCAACAGCACAACACACAGAGAAATAAAGATAAAGAGCAACATAAAGCGAACGACAAGCAGATGGAATCAGCGCTCGTCTCTTATTTCCCATTGTTGTTGCGGCTGTTGCTGTTGTTGTAGTAGCTGTTGTTGTTTTTTGGCCCAGTCTTTTGTTCATCTCACGGGCAAGGCAACAGTCGTACATATCGTAGAGCCATATAAAAAGCGGTTGACTTTGAGCACGTGCTGGAAGCGAGAATCTTAAGTCAATTTCTTGGCTTGTTGATTTCCAAAATGTTTCCGCTTTAATCAATTGCGGCGTTGTTAATTGCGTTAGAAAAACGAACGAAATGCGATTTGATATATATAAAAAAAAAAAACACTAAAAAAGACAATTTTTTAAATGGAGTTTTTATTAAAACTGAATTGAAACTAACATCAGATTGAATTATTTATTATATTATATAAAAAATTATATATTTTATTATGTAATTTCACAAAGAATATATTGAGTGGATAGACTTTGGCTTACTTAAGGTTATCTTACTTAACCTGCAGCTGCCTGTGCCATTAAAGAAAGCCTTTTATATAGAAAGCGAAACAGTATATCATTCGGCTGCCTGATGGATATATTAAAGATTGCAATTTGCTCTACGACCTAACATTAGATTTTAACTGGCTTTTAAGAGAGCATTAGTAGATGATTTGCTTTTTATGTATATTATCTATTATATATTTTTAACAGCGCATTAGCTGATGATTATCTATTATAAATACAGAGCTCTCAACGCACAGGTTCAATGTTATTATTATTATTGTAATGTTTAAAATAACTTTATAAATACAATACTAATATATATTTAACAATTTGAACAGCATATAAAAATTATTAAAACTAACAACAATTACACTCAAAAGCTTAAATAATTTATAAAAAATGACTTATAACAATAAGAAAAAGAATAAATAAAAAGTAAAAATTACAAATATATTTTAACTATCCATTGTATGCAAGGTAATTAGTTTTTTGATTGTTCTGTTAAATATATGTTATGTACATATTTTTGTAGAACCTAATGATAGATCACAAATACGAGTGGGTGTGAGAATTTCTTAACACTGCAGTTCATTTTTTAAGGATTTAAATGAATAAATATTTTAGTATTAGTTTATTTTTAGAATCAGATATAGCTGGAAGATGATTCCTCGACTCTTTTCTTATATCAACAGAACAATTGAAGTTTGGTCTAAATTAATGAAAAAATAAATGTAGAGATATTAGTATTTATTGTGACACTAAGGCAAACGCTTCAAATCGAGGCAAATAAAATTAATTGTGACTATTAGAAATTGCGGAGGAACTTAAGCTTGAGCGACCTTGCAGAGCTTATAGTAAACTGAAAAGCATAAACAAATAAAAAACGAAAACTTGAAGTTGAAATTGTTAAGCTATAAATTTTAGCTTAGATATTTCTAAAACAATCAAAAATAAAAAAAATGTCATAAAACCTCATGGAACTAAGCTGAGAATTGAAGAAAGAAAGAAAACATTTAAATAATTTATAAATTGACAATTAAAGAAAGAAATAAAACATTTATATCTGTCAGCAAATTGTTACTATTCAATTAAAGTCAGCGTCAGCTACTTTTGAGGCGAGCTTAAAGCCAGCTTAAGAGAGCTTAAGAGTCTGGCTCTGACTTCGATTGAAGTGCAGCGTAGATCGAGAAATAAATCATTAAGATGTATAAGATGCTTTCTGGGTGCAGATGACATCAGAGCTGATTCGCGCACAGTTTCGAGTGCTGATAATTGACAGCGATGGGCAGCGCAATCAACACAACAGAATCAATACAGTCAATAAGGCACTCAGGTTTCATGTGTTTTACAAATTAACACTTTAATTATTTATTTACTTGCAGCTTTTAGTTCTAATTGAAAGCGGGGACTGCGACTTCAGTTGCACTGAGGCAATGTCCTCGTGCATTGTGCAATTTGTTTCTTTTGCTGGCTATTAGTGCAAAACATAGAAAATAATAAAAAACACTTTAAATAAAAAAAAAAAAAAAAAAAATCATAAAATATAAATTTGTACACGTCATGCTATTTAAGCTTCGTGTTTTAATTGCACTTAAGCTAAGCAACAAAAACTGACGGTGAAATTTGCAATTATATAAATACATGTTACAAGTGCGAGCATTTGTATGCTTACACACACACACACACACACACACATACACACATAGTCACAGGTGTTTACAGGTATTTGGCAACGATTTGAGCGACTGTCTTAATGCACGACTTGAGCCACGAGCTGGGCTGAGCTGAGCTGGGCTGAGCCGAGTCGAGCCGAGTAGAACCCAGGGCCGACTTTTGGTTTCACTGACTGAACTTAAGTAATTGCAAATTTCAATAATTTCACTGGCTAAATCAGCTGAAATAACAACAAATGTTGGCAGCTATTATTAGCATCCGGCAGCCACCGCAAATGTGTGAAAAATCACTTGGCCATGATTTCAATATGATTCCCCTCCTATTTGTACTAAGCAGGCATTAGGTATGCAAATTGGGGCACTAACAAATTTCGCATTAATTTAGTGTTGCTAGTGTTGCTGTTTACCCGTGACATAATCCCTCGATATGTTTAGTCTAAACAACTGAAATAATTAGAGAGAGACTTGCAACATTTTGTGTTAGCGGCTATCGGCTATCGGCTGCGCTGTTAACGGTTTTTTTTGTTTTGGTTTTAGGCGGCACTCATTAGATGATTGTTAACAATCCACAACGTCATTTCCGCAACAAACCCGTTAAGGCGGTCGCTGCATTGGGAAATCATTTCGGCTTGTCCGATAAGTCGAACGCGACTATCGTGCGTCTGTCAACATGTCCCACAGACACAGACATGGCGTGCTCTTAATTATTGCACTTGTTCGACTGTGGCTTGTTGTTGTTGGCAGCTGCGGTCCACGCCCCCACAGCTGAAACTGTAGTTTTGTGCATGCGCTTCCAATGTCAATTCTAATTGCCAGACAATACAAATGCCAATAACATTATATGACTGGGCGTGAAGAGATGAGATTTGTTTGTTAATGATAATGCTAACTGCAGCAGTTGCATATATGTTTATATAATTAGAAGAATTTATATGTGAGTACATCAATAGTTCAATTTGATCTTTATTATTCATTCATTCAAATATGGCGCGCAGCAACTAGTATAGCAATCAGCTTGACTGCAAATGCATAGCAGTCAGCTTTAGCGCGTGTGGCGTTGCTGTAGCTTGCGCTCAAAAGCAACAGATGGCGCCTAAGCCAGTAACAAGCTTGACAAAGCTGAGCTTTAAGCTTAGCAAAACTAAAGCTTGACTTTAAATTGACACGCACTCACTAGCACACGTGTATGTGTATGTGTATTTGTGTGTATGTGTAAGCGTCACTCGGGTCTAATGGGCTCCAAAGATCACAGTCGA
Organism: Drosophila anceps; assembly: GCA_035045945.1. Classification (NCBI taxonomy): domain Eukaryota; kingdom Metazoa; phylum Arthropoda; class Insecta; order Diptera; family Drosophilidae; genus Drosophila; species Drosophila anceps. The sequence continues at coordinate 8,919,328 of JAWNON010000225.1, read as the reverse complement.
CGAGCGATATTAAAGCAAATTACATTAATCTGCCGACAACAACTAACTCAAAATAACATTAACAATAGCTTTGAAAACGGCCGTTGCGCCTTTCCAAAAAAATAAAATAAAAAAAAAAAAAACAAAAATACTTTAGAACATTTTTTATACTGGCTTACCACATTAACATCTGTGGAAACTAAAAGTGACCAATAATATGATATGGAACCCTTGGGGCATTAAGTGGCCTTTATTGCCTTTTAAGGCTGTAGAATGGACTAGGAAATGTAGTTACTTAACTCAACGGCCATTGACCAGGGAGCAGGGTGTCTAACCCTCCAGCAAGCAGCTGTCGTAATTCCCAGTAATACGAGATTTATTTTGCGCTTTCGTTCAACCTTTGTCCATATTGAGGCTAAGCTTTGGATTGTGTACCCGTATTGTATTATCTTCCACACTGTCTGAACTCATTCACGTAGCATTTCAGCGAATTTCTTACGACATTCTCTTCTGTCACGTTTTGTTTGAATGCAAAGGATGAACCGTGGGGGCTTTTTTTTTTAATTGCCAAAAGCAAAAAGAACCAAATTTAAAACTTGTTCCTACGACCAGATTCAGTTAAGCTTAATATAGTTGGATCTCTATCAGTTGCCTTTTTTTAATATTAAAAGTAATAAGCAAGGAAAATTTCGAGTGATCTACAACTATGTTAAAAGTACAAAAATAAATCAATGTTTTCCTCTATAAAGATGTCGATGTATGCAGCTGAAAGCTGTAGTTGCTTATAATGATGAAGCCCATTATTTCATTATTGATTCATGGATTACATTTTCTAAAGCTATTGCGACACTTGTTGTGCTCTGCGTTTTCTCCTGCTCATCGTCGATTTTCGCCAATATATTCAAGTACTTTCACCGAGTGCAAGAAGCCCATGCATTGTCTTAGGTGCTGCCCCACACTTTGGCGTCTTTTTACGTTTATTTACTTGGGGCATTAACGGCAATTTGGTCGGTACGCTAATTGGCTTAAACGTGCTTGAGGTGTTGGCTTAAAAAAGAAGGCTCTTGCACAATTCGCTCAATCAGCTTACAATTTTTTTTTTGGCTATGTCAAAAATTCGGATTCAAATGCCGTGCATTGTGCGCCAAAGTTTTCCCTCGGCCAATTATAAAAGCCAATGCCCGAAATGCGGAGCGCATTGTGACTACGCTCCACTAGCTTCACTTTTGTCTCTCTTGCTCTCGCTCTCGGCATCTTTTGCTCATTTGCCAGTCGAATTTTACAAAAGACCTTGACACATTTGGGGCGTGTGCGTCGGTGTGTGTGTGTGTGTGTGTGTCCAAACCTTTGGCCCAGTCTCTAACAAATTTTGCCAACTTAAGTTCGGATTTCAAATGGACCGAGCCGCAGATAAATAAATAAAACCAACAGATTTGCCCACAGAAAAGGCGAACAAATTATTGCAATTTCCTTAGTGCGCGTATGGCTAAAATGCGACAGACGCGAAATTGTAATAAATTGTTGCCGCTAACGTCTGCTGCTCTTTTGCATTTGCAGCAGAAGCCGAACCCAAGCTTCGAGCTTCCAGCTCCAAGAATTGCATAATGTTTGGCGAGCAGCAACAGCTGCCACAACAGGCAAGAAATCACTGCACCAACAACAACAGCAACTAGCACAACCGGACCAGACTCGCTTAGCGATGAGCGTTGAGTCGTGCTTGAGCTTTTAGTTTTTCCATGCAACCTGGTTCCTTGCAAAGTTCATGTTAAATTGTGGCATTGTTAATGTCAAATGTAATAGCTGGCATATATATTCCTTTGACTGTACCCATGTTCCTTGCAAAGTTCATATTAATTTATAATATTATTTGTTTAAAATCTGTTATCTTCTTGTCGTATCTTCGTCTACAAATATGGCATAAATTTTAATTTGTTTAAATTATCCACGTTTCATATTTGTAGCTTAGTGTTAGCTTTTGCATTAAATACAACCGAGCTTTTATATACCCCCAAAACAATTGAAACATTGTGCCAAATTGCCAGTTAGTTAAACTAGCTGTTTGATTTAAACAATTAGTGATCAAGCTGAAAGTTTATTAAATTTGAGATTACACCCTTGATGACAATTTATTAAAGCGGCTGGTAAATTTTAGCTGGCAGCTGTGATGCAAAACTGTAACCATCGTGTCGTGTGTCGTCTCAGCCAACGGCTGGCTTTATGGCCGCTTAAAGCATTTCGGCCAACTGGTGGCAAATTCAATAAAAAACATGAAATGCGAACGCAAAAGGCATTAAAGAAGAAATAGGTGATTAGGACACAGCGAGAAAACGAGTTTCACAGCGAAAGGGAAAACTTATGGCAAATGAAATTGCGTTGAGCGCTTTATGAGCCGACTTTAGATTGAAATTGCCGCCTTAAATACAATTAATTTGCCGCTGTTGCCGGTTGCACAGTTGCACAGTTGCACTGTTGCTGTAGCCGCTGTTGTTGCAGTTGCATAGTTGAAAGATTGAGAGATTGAGACTCAGCCGTCTTCCTCGACGTAATTCTCTTTCGGCGACCTTGTGCTCGTTTTATGAACAGCACTCGCAACGAAATGAAACTGAAATGAAATTGTTTACATGAATGAATGGGCATGGTCTTGGCCAGTTCGTCTCTCTGGCCATAAAGGCGATGAAGTAAACAGCAAAATAAAACAAAATTTAGATTTGAAGTGCTCGTAAAGCCAAATGCTGAAACAGTTGCAAGCGGCAAAGCCTGCGTCAAGTCGTTGTCAAATTGATGCCATGGGCAAAAGCCCAAAATATTGTCAACCAATTTCTTTAAAACTGTTTGCCATTTGTCTTCGCTGTTGCTGTTGTTGTTTCTGTTATTTCTGTTGTTTCTTCTTCTTTTTTTTCTTTTATTTTGTGTAAGTTGTTGCACTGTCCAGCAGCGAAGTCAACAAACTTGTTCAAGGCGCAGCCGCAACCGTCGCTGCATGACTTGCCAGACAAGCTCAAGAGGCAGACAAACAGAGAAGCAGACAAACTGACAGACTGACAAACAGACATAAAAAGACTCTAACTGAAACTGAAATTGAGACAGAGTTAGAAAATTTCAAGCTTTACGTGTTGCTCTATTAGCTAGAAATCGCTTGGCCAAATGAGCTGCAAAGAAGAAAAAAAAACAACAAATTTTGTTGGTTTCCTCTATTTGAAAGCATTTTCAGATTTTCATGTTGTTGGCAATGGTAGCATAGCGCTCACCTGCGGCTTAGCTCTTAGCCAATTTAGCGTGCACTACGTTTGATTTGAAATATATTTGTTTCCTTATATGTATGCCCTGTAGCAAATTCAGGTGGATTAGTGGGTATTATGAATTTCGGCAAATGCTGAGTCGATCATCATATGGAGTGAAGACTATGCAAATTAACTGTTTGCATATTAAGAAACAACCAAAATACTATCTTGCGCTTTGGGAACAGGAATAGGTAAAGTCGTAGTATAGAGCACAGAGTAGTACCTTGGAAATACTTTAAACGCAAATGCTGTTTGCGTATTGTAAGCAATTAAAATTATGTTTTATGATGAAATCCTAACAAAATATTTTTTTGTGTTATTTCTTCGGTTCATGAAGCATTTGGAGCTACAAAAATAGTTTTCCAATAATTGATGATGTTTTAAAGGCAGTTTTATTTGAATAAGTCATTAAATTTTTATAGTTATTAACTGGTATTCCAAGCCAACCAATTTGCTAGAGTATGAGTATATATTTGCCATTAGGAAAAAATTTATGCATTTTCGGGCTTGCCATGTGGGAGCTTTGGTTTGAGATAATAAATAAAGCAGAGCTTACGACAGTCGCTCTATATAAAAGGCAAAAGCAACGTTCCCAGCTCAGCTTTATGCTTTTGTCTTATCGAAAGCCTTTACAAGAGACACAAAGAGTTTTGAGCGCAGTATGAACTGCACAAATTGAAACAATCTGAGCGGTGGCCCAATGCAAATTAGCTGTAGACTAAGTTAATGCTTATAACTAGTCTATAGAAATTGGAGTAGGCCGCTGTGATTCATGTATCTGCGTATTTCAAAATATACCGGCGATGATGAAGTGCTGGCTAGGCAGGCAAGGCAGGCTAGGTAGAGCCGAGCCGAGCGGGGATTGGTCGGGCAGGTATGGAACTCAATTTGCTTGGCTCATTAGCACGCGGACAGTTTGAGAAAACGATGTCAAGTGCGTTGCCAACGACTTATGCAGCTTGTTTATTCATTGTGCGGGGATATTTTGTTGTGAATTACATTTATTTGACGGCAATTACTGGGCCAGCGCAACGAGGATGTTTACAGCAAATAACTTCGTTTTATGCGCCATCAAAACAGACGTTACACGCGGCATATGCGTAACCAGCAAGTGTATGTGTGTGAGCGGGAGTGTGCGTACAGGAAGTTCAAGTGGCAGCTGAACAGGCTAAATATTGATGCAAACAGCTAGATATGCCTGCCAGGCATGACAGACGCTTTCCATATCAGGCAATCTGTATTTATTTTATATTAACGTGAAACCTTGCCTTTTAATTGCCGATTCAAAAGAAATCCATTTGTAAAAATGTTCATACGTTTTGTATAAGAGCCAACATTTTTGCACTGCTCTTGGCTGACTAACAACAACAACAGCACAATATCAATTTCGATTTCATGCGCGATTTGTTACAACATTCAATTTGATGGCACATTTGACCAACAAACACCCACAGCGCTGGGCAGTTGGGCATTTTCAATGTCAGCGTGGCGCAAATGTCGCCCAGCTGGTTTATATAGTATGTGTGAATGCTGTCGATGTGAGCCTATTGATATAGCCATTAGATATGTAACGCATAACAGGTTGCAACTGATGCAAATTTTATTGCTCACAAAATTAAATCAAATACTCAATACAAAATATATACAAATTTATGTAAATACTAAGTGATTCGCTTAAGGTATAGATTTTACTTCAATTTATGAATGAACTGAAACGTTTCTAAGCAATATATAAATTTTTTTGATTGCATTAATTGTCCTATAAATAGAAAAATACTATTAGTATATATATATCAGTAGCATTAATAGAGCATTTGGTATTCGCTATTATCCATTTACGTTTTCTTGTTATTCGTCTTCTTCTGTGTCGCTTTAACATGGTTTCAAGTTGGTACGCCCTAAGTGAGGCCCTCAAACTGTTAACATATGCCTGACATTGAAATTGTGCAATACCCAGTTTCAAATTGATGTTGTTTCTGTTGCTGTTGCTGTTGTTTTTTGTTTTTTTGTTATTGATTTTTTGCGGTTTGTCGATGCGACGTCTGCACACGCCCGTCCATCACACATCAATTCTCGAGGCGATTCTGTGCCGCTTTAATTATTACAATTAAAGCATTAAATTTCGCCTTGACCACGCGCAAAAAGCCAAATCTCATTGACGTGTCTTTGACTGCGGCTGTGACTTCTTAATGCGCACGCATATTTGGCATTAAGAGCAATTTCAACAAATTATAACTTATAATTGCGAACCGCATTTGTTTTTAATGTCTTGATGCCTGGATCAGCTATGAATTCAAATATTATAATATTTTTTATTAACTGCGCATTTCCGGCTTCATTTTGGGCCCAGGCACAGACACCAGACACCAGACAGAACCCGGCTGCTTTTTCAACAGGTGATGCAATTGGCGGCGGGCAAGTGAATGGTGAGTGGCCTGCCTGTTGCAATTCTGGTTGGCTCACAAGAAGAAGAAGCCGCGCATTGTTTTATGCGCGGCGCGTAAAGCGTCGCCCTCAAGGTCGCCCACTTACATAACCATGGCGCGACGCCAACGTCAACGTCAACGTCGGCTTGAACGTCAACGTCACAGCAACGACGTCGAAAAACCCAACTGCAGCGGCACCAAGAAGCCCTTTTGTGCTATGCAGCAGCAACAACTAAAGCCCGCACGCATGCCGAATGCTTTGAAGGTGAACGAGCTGGCGTTGTTATTGTTGCTGCCGCGCACAGGAGCAACAAACGAAGCCAACAAACTTGTAAGCTCTCAGCGAAAGACACTCAAAAAGCGCCAGACGAAACGCGCTCTTTCCATGAGTAGCAATGCGAGGCAAAGCACAGCTCAGTTTAACTTTTGAGTGTTTCTTTGAGCGCTCTTGCTGGCGCTGCTCGCACAGGTGCCTTGGTTGTCAGTTGTGCTTCTAGCAGCAGCGAGACAGCAACACACACGCACGTGCAAAAGTGCAGCAGCCTCTGAAAAACGCTCAGTTCGTTCGCTCGCTTGCTCTCTCACACACTCCATCTCTCTCACAGACAAAGTGTAAAGTGCAAAGCTGGCAGCGACGTCGCAGTCGTCGAGCATCAGCGTAGCTCAGCTCTCAGCTTGGGCAACGGCTTGAAGTCAGTCTTAGTCGCAGCTTAAACCGCAACACACGCGTCTGCGAACTCGCTCCCGTACGCTCCCATACGCCGCGATACCTAGTGAGCGATAACGATAATACAGTGCCGATATTGATTGATATCAGAAGCAACACATATTTGTGCGTACAGCTAGCTACTGAAGTTTGTGTCTTAAGTCTTCTGTTGCACGAGAGCAATCAACCAATTAGTGAATTTAAACTAAAAAAGCAAAAGGAGAAGAGCAACGCGCACGCTTAGCAACAGCTTGTGCAAACATATTTGCGCTGTTGACGACACTTATCGACTCACCTACACACTCGCAGACAAACACACATACACACAAATATACATCTTAGCGGACAGGAAACGTCTTAAGAACGCGAACTGTAAGTGTGAATTTACTAAATCAACAATTGCGAGCTTTTCGATTTGGAGTTTGACGAGTTTGGCACCTCAAGTGCTACATGTTGCAGGAAATCGTTGCGCAAACATCATTAGTCCACCTCAGCTAAAACAGCAACAACAATAGGCATCTTTCAAATATCAGTATAATAATAAGAATATTAATAATACCATAAATATTCTTTGTAATACAAATGGCCGCCGCTTTGTTGTCTCTTCGAGTCGACAATTACTTTGCGCTGCTCTGTCGGACCCTCCATCATTGTCCACATCATCAGAAAACAAAAAACATATAAAAACAAAATAACAAGAAAACAGATACACAGCAACGTGACTGTAGACCCCGCCACGCCTCCTGTTCAAGCTTCTGCTATGGCTCTGTCTCTGGCTCTGGCTCTGGCTATGGCTACTGTTTGCTTAAAATGTGCAAACGCTCGTCAGTCCTAAGCGCTGCGCATACAAATGGACAGCTTTGTGTCTTGTATCCAATCCCGAAACGCCATTAGAATATTCGCAATCATATCCGAATACGAGACACAGCTTAGGATCGGCACTCACATTTGCTACATATGGCGCTTTAATGGATTATCGTTTGAGAGATGTATTCATAAATTGAGAGCTTTATATGTGCTTTTATTTGAATTTCGATCTATACTGTCGATCCAAAATTGACGGTAAAAATATTTCAGATTACAAATATGGACTCTTAATAGTTTTATTTTGATTTCTATAGAAGAATAATAAATAGATATTATTTTGAACATTTTCTAATTACAATTCGAGCGACCAAAAGTTAAATATAAGGACCGAAAACTGAATATATAATATTATGATGGAGTATTATTTTAGATTATTTTGAGATTATTAAATCTAGTTTCCTTCAAAAAAAGTATTATCAATTATAAGATGTACGTTTATTTATATGCAAGGTAGACATTATTTATTTTTAGATATCAGTAGGTAGAAATATTTAAATAAATAAAGCTTTAGCTGAGCTCAACATGTAGACAGTTGCCAGAAGGCTGCATAGCTAGAGATTTTTACAAAAAGCTGTAAGCGAGACGTTATTGGTATTAAATTCATGTCATTAGGCTGGCATATCATTAAGTAATAAGTATAATCCGATATTTAAATACTTGTAAGAGAAGTTCAAAGATTGTTTATTCTCAATGATGACATTTTGCTGATAAAGTCCGTGAGCGGTAAATGGCTTTAGGCTAAATTAGTTACTCTAATTGTACATAGTTGTTTATTTGACTAATGATATAGTGATTAAATTTGATCATTATCAAATGCATTGCCCAACACTGGCTCAGATGTCAGAAATCGGGCTCAGTGCTGAGCCGCGTTTCCAGGTCGTTTCTAATTGGCTATAATTAACAACTATGGCGACGATGCCTGCACTGGGCAAGAGGTCAACAGCAATTTGCTCGAACGAACGGGGAGGCCCACAAAGCCGGCCTTAAAGATACGCACCGTAAGCCCGTCTATAAGTCGCTTTGACGTGCATTTCTGCTGTTGCTAACAATTTCGCGAGCAAAGTTCAGTGCAAATGGGTGTTACGACTTTTTCGCATTTTCAGTGCAAATATATATATATAGTTATATATAATATATATGTATATAGTTACAGCCAGATCGCGCAAGCAGGCAACAATAATCGCGTTAATCTTACTCTGTATGTTGTCTTTTGAAATAAACATTTATCTGCATTCATTGTCGCATGTTGTGTGCACCCAACGACCTTCGTTGAGGGAGGCCCTGAAAATTTGTTGTCAAGGTCTTCTTGCCACATTCGATGCTCTGTGCATTTCCGAACTGTGCAGCGCTGAAAAGCTTCGACTTGAACTGGTATTTTCAGTTTGGGGTTTTTTTCTCTCTTTTGGGTTGTATTTGTTGTCTTCTTCTTCTTTTGTTCACTTTTTTCTCTTGTACTCCGCTTTACTGTGTGTTTATCACGCGCGGCAGAGTTCAAGGAGCCTTCAGAAAACTAGTAAACTGCATATTATATCTGAATCTAGATGAGTTTTTGTATTTTTGTTTTTGTTTTTAGCTCGTTAAAAAAATCAAGGCAATTACCGTATTTATATGGTAAAAAAGGTGTTATGCAAAGCATACAGTTCTAGTTGTCTCGATTAAGCATTTATACCAATTAAATCGGGCGACCTGCAGTATTTAGAGACATATTACAAATCGGTTAAGATAGGAAATGCATGTCTAATGAGACCTTCATAATTTAGCTGAATTCCACATTCGAGCTGTGCCGTTTAATTACAGCCTCTAATGGCTCAATTAAAAACGTTTTGTCGCTGACATTAAGGTAGATAATATGAAAGGCTATAATGGAAAGGCTCTAATGAGCCGGGCATGCTGACAGCTCTGTGTTAACAAAATATTATTTTGTCTATCATTATTATTCGGAGTGTTATTGAACTGTGAACCTTAAGTATCAATCAATAATGCGAAAGCCTTTGATGGTTAAAAATTTTTAAGTTATTTACATATTTAATTGTGGCCTTCACGCACTCATCATAATGGACGTGGCGCAGTTGGTTTCGTTCTCGCGCGCTTTCTGTTAAAAACCTTTTCATTTCTTTCACTGTTGCTTGTGTAACAGCAAATTATTATATTTTATTATCAAGTAAATTATTTAATAATTGTAGCAATCATACATTTTCTTGCAATACAACTACGGTTGTGTTATTAACCCAAAGACTGGTTTAGCACTTGCCAGAGAACTGCATCGTCGTCTGCATTATAGTTTATAGTATACGAGTATGTAGGTGGCAAGCCAGGCGGATTGCTAGCGGATTGCTAAATTCTTGGCTAAAAGATTATCTAAGGATGGAAATAAAGGCCTGTTGTTGCGGGTGTGCTACAAAAATATCATTTAGACAGGCCGCCGCACCAGTTGCCACAACAACAACAACAGTAAAAACTAAAACTAAAGTTAGCCACAAGTAAATTAAGCTTAACTGGTTTGCAAGTTGCAGCAACAAGTTGTTGCCGTCGCCGTTGCCGAAGAAGTTGCAGCCGTTGCAGACTCAAAACTGTGTCGCAGACAGCTGCATATACACTGATACACACACACACACACACACACTTAACACACACACACTCTCGTGTGCGGCTGAAATTATGTCATCGGAAAAACAAGCAAAGTGGAAAATGAAAACGCCATGGGAAAACACATGCGAGTCCAACAGAGAGTAAAAGTCTTGCCAACTGTTCAGCTGTTGAGTTGCTTTTGGCCAAAGCAGTTCTAGGCCCATATCGATGGGCAACGCGCTGCCCAGCCTTAGAGGCCACTTAATGGCTGTCACATGCCGCGCTTATTTACATTTTACTTGTTATTTTTTTTTATCAATTTTAATGTCACGCACGCAATACATGCGGCACTTAAATTATCAAACCGTTTGTCCATTCGAATTATTTGGGCAGCAAACGAATCATAAACGTCCAATTAGGATTTTCCGGTACGCACTCAGATCGTTGGCCGTTTGGCAATTGCCTCATTGATATCTAAAATGTGAATTGAAAAATGAAAACTATGCAAATTATATATAATTGTCTTTATTGGCCATTTAAACACAGACAGCTGCTCCCAATGCCTGTCTGCCTGCTGCTTATTGCTCAATATTTGGCGAGCTCATATATATATATACCCCAACTGAGAGTATTGGCACTTTAAGAGATGTCTAACACATCTATGAAATATCTAAAAATATATTAAACATTTTCAATACAATTATAATATTTTATAATAAATATAATAAATAAAGGGAAATAACCAAAAAAAATAAAATAATAATAAAACATATTTTCAAAAATTCATTAAAAGTTATATAAATGTATTGTAAACCAATATGTAATTTTTCAAAGTGTATTCATACTTCGGCAACGGAATATACATTTTGTTGTAGTTTGTTTCTTACTCGCTTAAAAGTATTTCTTTAGTTGCAACCAGTTATGTTTAACTATGTATGAGTGTGTCCAGTTGTTTTGACCAAAATGCTCATTGTTGTGGTTTGTTTATTTGTGCCGAGATTCATTGAACCCCATGTTGTTGTTGTGGCCGCTTAGACAAATGCGTCATGCGTCAAAGTGCAGCAAATGTTGTTGAAATTCTGTATTTCGTTATTAAATATGATTTGAGAATTTGCTGATGCATAGCAAAAATTTTCCGTTGCATTTGCATGTCAACTTGCACTTTGTATAGCAACAACAACATCTGAAGCTCTTGAGACAAACTCATATTTAAGGAACAGTTAGTGTGACTGTGTTGATTGACAGCTGTGTAAAGTAAATCACCGCCGCAATTATCATTATGCCATGTCCTCGAGAAGGCGATGTGGTCGACTTTTGGACTTCGGTTTGATATGCCATTTCAATTAATTGCTTCAATGTATACAGTTATAACAATGTAAATGATCTTCAGTCATAAAGTCATGTTTCAATATTGTAGCATGACTAGGCATTAACGGTAACAGAAACTAACAGAAGCTCAACCGCAGAGCCGTTTTGTTTGTGAATGATAGTTAGATAGAAGCAACTTGTATGAGATCGAACTTTATGTACGCTACTCTGTGATTGCTTAGGTATTCAATTTACAGTCGTTTTAATAGATAGTTGAGCTATTGTCATTTGCTTCCAATTCAGTTAAAATAGTGATTCATAAGCAATTAACATTTATAGCTGAGTGCTTAAACCGGTTGCTTTTACTATATATTGAGCGAGGGTCTATGTGTTATTGCATGCAAGCAGTAAGAGTAACTTAGTTTCATAGCCATAATGTGTCTTCAGTTGATGTTGATGTGATGCAAAACAACAAACTATGCCATGAAAGCTCGTCAATCTCTAGATACAGCAGCAATTTATGCTCTCAACGTGAGCATTGTTTCTCTCTTACACTGTCTCTATTTATATATATAAAATTATTTATGTACATTTCAGCAATGTGGGTATAAAACGCTAAACTCCACTTGAACATTGCAAAAGGTTCGGCGCAACTCATAGTTACGAACTACGTTTTCAAAATTGTTTGAAATATTTTTTTGGGTAAAAGGCAGTGTAACTAGCATTTAAATAGCTAAACAAAATACAGCCAAATAAAGCTAAACATAATCAAAGCAAACAAACACCCACCAAAGGCGGCGCGACAACAAAGCACCACAAAATGCTGATATCAACGTAAGTAAAAGTGTTAAATAAACAACAACAACATCAACTACATTAACAGCAACAACAACAATTGTTAATTGCAATCAAAATGTGAAGCCAAAAAAAAAAAATAAAACAAAGGCAACAAAATTGATTTTTTGACCCACTGATGTTGACCCAGTTGAAGTCGGGCTTTTTTGATACAAAAACTCGATTGCCGGCTTCCTTAGCGTTGAGCCAGTCAATCAGTCAGTCATTCACTCAGTCGGTCAGTCAGCCAGTCAGTCAGTTAGTCTTCCTGCTGTTGCTTTTGCACTTTGTCGCCCCATAAATATTGCATAATCTGTGCAGCTTTGGTGAGATCTGTGAGATCTCTCTCGCCTATAGCTTGAAATTTGACTTTTCCTACGCTTCGCCCTTCGCGCAGTCACCTTTTTCGCGTGTATATATGTGTGTGTGCGTGTTTGTGTGTGTTTGTCTCTTTTGCATATTTGCGAGCTGCGTCAAGCGAAAAGTCCGACCGCATTTTTACGCAGGGCGAACAAGTTTGTAATTGTGTCAAATACTCATACTCGATGGCCCATTGCATAATGCTGCCATATCAATGGCCCATTTGTCAGCATCTTCAGACAATTTCGCATGGCTTATACAGGTATTGATATATTGAACAATTGTTTATGCGGCTTCCGTTGCGAGATGAATAATTATGAATAGAACTCGATGATTTATATGCCACACGCTTAAGAAAATAAATTACAAATATGTGACTAGCAGATACTCTGCCAGCGACTGACTTTTCTGGCATTGGAATATCTTTAAGCTTATTTCAAGTTTCTTCTTGCGGTTCCTGTTTTTATTGTTTCTCTTTAAATTTGCATATTTGAATGGAAATTCCAGAATTATCTTGTTGTTATCTTGGAACTTGCCAGACGTGCACTCTGTGTATACATTCCTTGAGGATTGAGTGTATTCATTCACATTCCCATCATGCCGCACATTCAACCGTGACGAACGCCCAGCTCTGAGAGAAAGAGACAGACATATCTTAAGTGCGTCTGGACTTGTTTACATTGCGTGCTTAGCATTAACTTGATTGCATATGATTAGATAGCTCAATCATCGATCATTCTCAAGCGGCTGCTGTTCGTCACAGTAGCGCGGCTTATGTAAGTGCATTATGGCTGATTGTCAAAATAAACAAAACAAAATAATTAACTCCCGTCTGCCACAAAATACATTTCCTGTCTGCTGACTCAGCGCCCTAACTCCCTGGGACTTACACGGAAAAAACGCTAACTTGACCAGCTGGATGACACAGCCAGCTACACAGCCTAGTAGATGAGCTAATAGACAGAGTTGGTGTATGGACCTTATGACCACATTATAATTACAAACTGTCAATTCGAGTGTTTCTCAACTGTTTACACTGCATTTGGCACGGTGTCTAAAGTATTTATCTGAGACAACTTATACAAAACTTTGATGAGTTTTTTGTACCTTTTAGTTGGCTATAAATTTATTTAAATGACAGCTTTAGACTCTGCCCAGTTAATTAAAAAAAAGTTATTTTTGGGTATTTCAGGAAATAGATAGCATTACCTGCTTCACAAATATTTAGGGCTTGTGACATTTCTCACGGTGGATTTTGAAATTTCATTTTGTCACCTTAAAAAATGTTAAGCAAATGCATATAGTTTATGTGCATCTCTGTGTGTGTGTGTGTATAAAAATAAATGGCGCTCTAATAGCTAATTAAATTATCAATAAGCATGCACAAATACCAACAAACAAACAAAGCGCTCAAATTTCCAGCCATAAATGTCAAGCGCACCCAAAAAAACTAAAAAAACGTTGGCCTGTTGTTATTATAAAAAACTACTTGGCCTGACCTTGTCCATTGTTGACTGTACACACACATACACGAACACACTCTTACACACATGCGCATACCACACGTACAAAGGCACACAGAAATTTACGCAATTTACGCACACACAAATGCTTTTGGCTCTGACTAACTCAATATAATAGACAACACACAATACGCAAATCGAAAGACTCAAGCAACGAACTTGAAATACATTTCGTCAGCATTTGGACTTGCTCGTTAGTCGTTGTTTTTGTTGCAGCATGACATTTCTGAAATGCGTTTCATTTACAGAATTAATTTGGCCAAAGCCTAAGGTGTTGCCCGGCCAGCCGCAATATGCAAATAGCTTTTATCGCCAAGCTTGGCGTTTGAGGATGTTTGTTTGGCACTCACCTCAACGCGTTGGGCAATTCTCAGTCCCACTCAGTCTCGATCGGAGATGGCAACTTATACAAAATGCTAACATTAGCTTACTGATTGGCTGTTTATAAATATTTATACACAGCGCAATCGATTAGCAAAACGCCAGCGCCAATCTTTGATCGAGCTGGCAGCGTTCGATCAATGACCTTGAACTAATTTCTGATCCAAATTTGTTTGACTTTAAACACATTTATTTTGAGTGTTGGCTTCATTTTTTTCTCGCTATGACTTGCGCTTTATAAATGACTTGAAAATGCCCGAAAGCAGTCTAAAAAGGTTAAAAAGGTGTAAATTATATGAAGAGCATGTTAGTATGAGTTTGTCTGAGTGTTTGCCAGCCAATTAGTCGCTCTCTTTGCCAAAGATAATCATTATGGCCCACGGTGCTGCTAACCTTGACCCAAATGAAGCACTCTCCGCCACTACTATATAGTCTGAGTGCAGTTTGGGGCATGCGCCGGCTAACTCAATTAGGCAGTTGGCGGCGTATTTGCATTGCAATTGCACAATAAACGCGTCAAATGAAAATGCAAATACAAAAAGCGACAACGACAGCAACGGCAACTAAGGCGATTGCATTTTGCATAAGTATAGATACATGTATTTGCTTAACGGCTGACCAACTGTTGCTGCTGTCGTTGGGCAATCAAGCAGACCAAGCCAGACCCGAACAGGCCAGCTCTGGCCACTCGGAGGCATTCACTTGCACGCCAAAGTGTGTTGGCAAAAAAAAAAAACAGAAAAAAAAACAAAAGTTGAGTAAGACTCTTCTCTGCATAGTCTAGTGTATGTATACATGTATATCTGTGTGTGTGTGTGTGTGTGTGTGTGCGACTACCAAATGGCTTGGTCAATTTATGTATTGAAAAGAAAAGTGTTGCCAAGCAGCTTTGTTGTTGCTCACATAAGTCGTTTGCGTTATGATTTTTTTATTTGCAATGCGATGCTGGCATAGTTGTTATACCCTGTAAACCAAAGATGTGTCGATAGGCTATAAGAAAAAATATGCATGGTAAATTTTGAGCTATTTTATGTACAAAAGATGAGACGATCTATATTTAATCTATATGTAATTGCAACAGAAAGCAGTGTACAGAGTACAGGGTATTTGTTGGGCTCTTTACCCACTTCAGCATACTTACTGGTTATGTGTATTAATGATTGCCAGCTGGCTGCAGCCATTGCTGGGGAGTGGGTCAACAGGAAATGGTGAACGTTGTGCACGATTCTAAAACGAATGACTTAGGCAACAAACTTGATGGCACTTTTATTTTCTTTTTTTTTTTTGTATGACGTATATGAGATTTAGTTACTGTTTGTATGCATTGTCATAGCTTCCCTTATTAACATACTCGTTTTTTTTTTGTTTTTCTACTTTATTTATAGCGTCTCCACAGACTCCGTGATGACGGCCACAAACAATGATGGCGGCACACAACCGAGTCCGGTGGCCGTTTGGGGTGCGCCCGCGACGGGGCCAAGGAATACACAGGCGGCGGTGTCGGTGCGACACGCCTTTAAGGCCTACGGCAAGAAGAAGAACGCCAATCAAGTGTTGAATAATTTGAATATGACGGTGCCCAAAGGCACAATGTAAGTACACACAAACACACACACACGCTTACACCTACACACGCACATACAAATTGAATACATTGACAGATGAATGTTTTTGATTTGGACAATAAAAGTGAAATGTTGACAGCATTCATTAGCAGGCCATACGAATTAGAAACGGCGAAAGTAATTCACACATATCACTTAACGCGACATCAAATTTGTGGCACCAACATCACGCTGTGATACTTACTATTTATGGCATATATATCAATAAATATACATATATATATAAATCTATATATACATATAGATACGTGACATATAGAACTGCATTCAATGTTAAATTGGCTTTGAATATAAATTTCCTTGTGCCTGCTATACGATTACACAATTAGCGCGCATTTTCCGTGTGGCCTAATCAAAGGTCAACTGAATGCTCGCCAGCTTTAATAGCCGTAATTAACTATGCTTCTAATATATATGTGAGTGTGTGTGTGTGCGCGTAGTTTGATCTGAATACAAGCTTAACTAGTTTCGAGCGTCTTGCAATCGAAACAACATTTTTGCATTGTAATGTGATGCTGAGGCAAACTAAACGTGTTTACAGCGTACGCTTTTTATGGCATAGGATTGCCAGAGCTCTTCAGAAATGCTAATATTAACAAGAATCAATACCAATTTGTCATAAAGCTTATACTTATACCTCATACCTGGCCTAGAGGTAGGACAGCTTAAAACTGAAAAATCACTTTGTCTATCTATTGGCTTACGGCTCGCAATATTTTATTATATGTTTGTAAACGTATAATGAAAATTCTGTTTCTATTATAAAAAAGAGTGTTAAAGTATGCCAGTAGAGAAAAATTATAGTTTAAGTTTAATTATTTTGTTGGCACTTGGTTTGCCTTAAGGTTTCTATGACAGCCCTGAAAGATATCAAAGACTTAAATATTCTTATAACTATTTATTGCGGCCACACGAACTTGGTTATGAAACTATAAATACACCAAAATCAATTTAACAGTTTCATGATATACCTCTCTCTTTCTCTCTTTCTTACTCTTTCTCTCTCTCTGTCTTTATTGCTCGCTCTCGATTTTGGCCATTCGCTTGAGTTTTTTTTGGGCAAACATTTAGTGGCCATAAAAATCAAATCGCGAATTATTTTTTATGATATTCGGCTTTGGCATTGGTATGACTGTTAGCCAGACATTCTTATACGAGCAGCAGCAACTGATTGCGCAAGCCGAACATTAAAAACATTAAAAACAAACAAACACACACACACACACACACACACTCACCCATGAGTTTCCTAACTGCATTTAATTCTGTGCTTGACCCAGAATCGAGTGCAACACACAAGTTATGTCTGTCATATGTAAAAATATGCTCGAGCGCTCCAACAACCGTTAAGCTTGATCAATTTCGGCTTGACCTAGGTCAGGCTGGCAGTCAATGAACCTCAGAGTTTAAGTCAGCTTTATGTGCTTTGAGTTTTTTTTAAATTCATTTCTTGTTTTTGGGTCGTGTCAAAGTCGCTGCGTTAATTAATAGCTGAGACGCCGAAATTTTCATGAACGAAATAGAAAAACAAAAAAAAACGGTCTATACGTTTAATATTGCAGCGTGTTAATTATAATAATAAATCCAATAACAAACCGAAACGTGCGACCTACGTGTTCCAAAATATTGTCAGAGGCCGAAAGCTGTAAGAGCCAAAACCAAATACCACATGATAGACAACAGAGACCGGGGTCTCTATAACGAAGCGATAACAATAATAATAATAATAATTGTATTGTTATTGTTGTTGTTGTTGCTGCTGCTGTGATGATTGTGGGTCTGGCAAAGAAGGTGGAGTCGTGTTGCGGCATTTGCTAGTCGACTGCGAAAAACATGTCTCCGATTTCAAGGTGAACATTTCGAAATAATTCAACTTGAACTGCTGAAATTAACATTGACATCGCCGTTGACACGGCACGAATAGCATCACATACACGTTGCTTTACTTTGGCAATGTGCTCGTCAGCACTTATTTCTCAATTTATCTAATTTTTGCGCTGAATGCGCACAAAAAGCATTTTGCTAGCGGCGAAAAACGCGTGCGCAGCGCTGCTTGGTCAATTGCTAAACAAAAACAACCAAAATGAAAAATAAAAACAGAAACAGAAATGAAAACTAAATACATATGTAAATTCTTATATATGTTTAGCTGATTGACAGAGGTGTTAGTGGGCGTGGCAGCCATATTTTCTTATTTTTAATGTTCTGGCATATCAGAAATAAGTTTTCATAGCTTAATCAGGGCTTCGCTTCACTGTCTTCGTCATCAAATTTGTTTTTCAAACACATTTTTCTTTGTAAATTCAGTATTAAAAAATCTATAAAAATTCGATTTATAAATATTGAGTTTTCGGCTTATCACTTAGCTTATACAAATTTCATTCGAAACTAGAAATCTTTTAAAAATGTAAGTGCAAATATCATCCTAAAAGTAATTTTTTTTCTTTGTATCATATCTCAACCTTAACTTTTGGATATGTATTTTTAGTATATGTATACATTTATGACTCATATGTGTCACTTAAGCCGTTATAAAAAGGTTGACTCACTATTTGATAGTTATACATATGCACTGACAAACAGAACACACTTAACTCATACATTCGCTTTGCGACATGGATAAACTGCATAGTTTTTCAACTCTCAATGAATTTTCCTGATTGAATCTTTAGCTATGGCCTGCTGGGCGCCTCTGGTTGTGGCAAGACCACTCTGCTCTCCTGCATTGTGGGTCGTCGCAGCATAGACTCCGGCGAGATCTTTGTGCTGGGCGGCAAGCCTGGCACACGCGGCTCTGGTGTGCCCGGCAAACGTGTGGGTTATATGCCGCAAGAGATTGCACTCTATGGCGAGTTCTCCATACAAGAGACCATGATGTACTTCGGCTGGATCTTTGGCATGGAGACCAAGGAAATATTGGAGCGCTTGCAGTTTTTGCTCAACTTTCTCGATCTGCCCTCGGAGAAGCGACTGGTCAAGAATCTCAGCGGTGGCCAACAGCGACGTGTCAGTTTTGCTGTGGCGCTCATGCACGATCCGGAGCTGCTGATTCTCGACGAACCAACGGTGGGCGTGGATCCACTGCTGCGCCAGAGCATCTGGAATCATTTGGTGCACATCACGAAGGCCGGCCAAAAGACGGTGATCATAACTACACATTATATCGAGGAGGCACGACAGGCGCACACAGTAAGCAGAACGCGAAGAGCTAGTCCCAAGATAAAATTTGATATGATTCCCAATTGCAGATTGGTCTGATGAGGTCTGGCCATTTGTTGGCTGAGGAATCGCCCAGTGTACTGCTGACCATGTATAAATGCATTAGCCTGGAGGAAGTATTCTTGAAGCTGTCTCGCATCCAGAGCCAGAAGGGTGATGTTAGCCATGTGAACTTCAGGTAAGTCTCGACACTGACATATGCACTGTAACTGTAACTGATACCCCTAATGATCACTCATCTAATCTTTGTCTCTCTTAATTTCCATTTGTCCCAACACTCGCATGCTTGCAATCTGTGTACCCATCTCTGTGTGTCTCTCTCTCCTGTCTCTCTCGCTCTGTGTGTGTGTGCCTGTGTGTGTTTGTGTTGGTATCGATGACAGTAACAACATCTCGTTGCATGCCATGGCCTTTGGCAGTAAAATGGATAAGCCCAGCTCCAGTCAGGAGGGCGGCGTTGTGGGTCTGAACTTCCACCAGAGCAAGGAGGTGCTCATTAATGATAGCAATGGATCCATTTATACGGTTTGTTGTGGACAACATAACGCTTTAAAATGATAAATCCTAATGAATCTTAACCACAACAGCTTAACCAGGAACCGTATAGTCCACCGCCTTCGAAGCGTCAGAACAGTCCCAACGATGAAGAGAGCTGCCAAGATTGCTTTGCGGATCTCTGCAAAATTACTTCCAAGGGCAAGATACGCGCTCTGCTGACCAAGAATATGCTTCGCATGTGGCGCAACGTGGGCGTCATGCTGTTCATCTTTGCTCTGCCCGTGATGCAGGTCATACTCTTCTGTCTGGCCATTGGTCGTGACCCACAGGGCCTCAATTTGGCCATTGTCAACAGCGAAATGAACAACACGGTGGGTGCAATTATATATATATTTATTGAATATATACTAAAGGCCTCGATATAAGCTATCATTGTCATACAATAAGTCAGTCATTCAATCAATCAATTAGTGAAGTATTGTCAACTGTCCGTTGGTCAAACAGGGAGTCAACCCCTTTGTTAATTGGACAAATAAGCAATCAGTCAGTTAACTACGGTCAATTCAGTCAATCAGTCAGGAAGCTAATATTACATTCTTTTAGCCACTAAATCAGTCAATATATTTTTAAATTAATCAGTCGAATAGATTAATTGATCGGTATAAAATAACAAGTGACTCTTTGAAAAATTTTAATGGCTGTATAATACCCTTTGCAGGACACTTGCTTCTGGGAAGAGGGATGTCACTTTGCTAATCTGGGCTGTCGTTACTTAAATCATCTGAACACGAGCGTGGTTAAAACCTATTACACGGATATAGAAGAAGCCAAGGCGGCGGTGCGAAGCGGCGATGCCTGGGGCGCTCTCTATATAACTGAAAACTTTACGGATGCATTCACGGCGCGCGCTGCATTGGGCCGCGACTCAGACGACGAGACCATTGAGCAGTCCGAGGTGAAGGTGTGGCTGGACATGTCCAATCAACAAATCGGCATCATGCTCAATCGCGACATACAGCTGGCCTATCGTGACTTTGCCATGGGCCTGCTCGGTCAATGCGGCAACAATCCGAAGCTCGGCGATGTGCCCATTCAGTTCCGGGACCCCATCTATGGCACAATGAATCCGTCCTTTACCGACTTCGTGGCACCTGGCGTCATATTGACGTGAGTGCCAATTAGCATGCTCACTTAATCAGTTACCGATATTAATTATATGCCATGCCATTATATTTATAGCATTGTCTTCTTCTTGGCTGTGGCCCTGACGTCATCCGCCCTGATCATCGAACGCACTGAGGTGGGCTAATCAAACGACAACAGAATAACAACATGATTTGCATTACTAATCCATTCTATTTCTTAGGGCCTGCTGGATCGTTCTTGGGTTGCCGGCGTCTCACCTGCCGAGATTCTCTTTTCGCATGTGATCACCCAGTTCGTAGTCATGTGCGGCCAGACCACGCTGGTGCTAATCTTCATGCTGGTCGTCTTCGGCGTGACCAACAACGGTGAACTGTTCTGGGTGATCGTATTGACCCTGTTGCAGGGCATGTGCGGCATGTGCTTTGGTTTCCTCATCTCCTCCATCTGTGAGCTGGAACGTAATGCCATTCAGCTGGCGCTGGGCTCCTTCTATCCCACGCTGTTGCTTTCCGGCGTAATCTGGCCCATTGAGGGCATGCCTGTGGTGCTGAGGTATGCTTAATCTGCTACAATTTCCTCAGACAAATGCTCTAACTCTGCTTTCTACTCCTAACTCTCGTAGATACATCTCTCTATGTCTGCCGCTGACGATGGCCACATCCTCGCTGCGCTCCATTTTGACTCGCGGTTGGGCGATAACCGAAGCAGACGTCTACGTTGGATATCTGAGCACGTTGTCCTGGATCTTGGGATTCCTGGTGCTGACGCTGCTGGTGCTGCGCTCCAAGCGCGGCTAGAGTGGGCTTAAGTTTTAGAAAACTAATTTTAAATGTGTCAAACTGATCTAGTTTGCGTTTAGCTTAGGCCGCTTTTAGTAGTCATTTCTCTCCCAATTACCTACCCCACTCCACTCTAACTTACGCCAGTGGCTCTTAGGAATCCTAGGGACCTACCTGTGTGTGTCTTTAGCTGTTTGCTATTTGCTATCTCTATCTACACTTTCAATCTGCCTAAATGTCATAAATTATTTAAGCACACATGCAACGCTTCTTCTTCCCCTTCTTCTGTTTCCCTTGCAAACTTTCCTTAATTTAAGTTGTGCACATTTTACGTAGTTTAATTCGTAAGGTTTAGAGGTACATAAATAAATTGTTGTAAATATTTAAAGCTTGCAACGCTATCACAAAGGAAATAATTGTAGCTAGTGACGTCGCGGAGCGCCGAATATTTTTCGCAATCCCTTTCAGCAACCTTAAGAAAAAAAAAAACAAAAAAAAAATCAAAAAAAAAACAAAAACGGGCAAAAAGCACACAAAACAACTAATTTTATATATTTTCAATGGACTGTGATTGTACTTTTTTTTTGTTTTAATATTTGCACGAAAATTCGAGTTGGGAGCAAACCCAAAGAAATAACAGAAACTGAAAAACAAACAAAAGAGAAAAAAAAAACAAAAAAAATATAAATAATATATAGATATTGGTGGGGTTTGTTTGTAAAATTAAGTAGCTTAAAGCATTTTTGTATGGGTTTAAGTTTTGTAAGTTAAAACGTAATTATATACATAAATGTTAACTACACTACTTATATAATATAATTAAATATGTATAGATACAAATCTGTGGAAGTTTTATGCAAACGACATAAATATTTCGCAACGAACAAATCAAAAAACAAACGAGCAAAACAAAACACTTCTTATTTAAGCAATATTAAAATTTGTGAACGCAACTATGTAAAAATAACAATAAAAATGAATAAAAATCCAAAAATAGTCAAGTTTCTTATTCGCAAAACTTTAATAAATATGATGGAGCACGCATATTAAATTCAAATTTGAATTGGCGCTACGTCTCGTGCCAGTCGTTACACAGCACTCGCGCTATTTTATCAGATTGGCAGCACCGTGGGTTAGTGCTGCCCAGCGCGCCCTATGAACATATGTTCGCTGTGCTCTCAGCGGCAAGAGGAAGCATCAAAACAAAGAAAATTTTAAAAATAAGTCTCAATTTTACGCTAGTAAATAAACAAAATGTGATGAATGCATAATAAAATACACCACAATTAACGCCACAGAATGGAAAAGTCCAGCGCTTACGAAAAATTCACTAGCCATGTGGACCAGCTGCGTAACACGGAATGCAGGTAAGCGTTTGTTTGTGCTTGTGTTTTTTGCCCTGACTTTCATTGCGCTGGGGCTGCAACAGACCGGCAACAGTTTGTTATTGCGCAAAAGACCAAATCAGGCTGCAAATTATAATGCAATTATGCATTTGGCGCATTTCATGGTGTTATTGATCAAGCACCCAGATTCCAAGCGGCTCTAATGGCCTGGCAACGGCTGCTCGGCTTATTGCACATCCGCTATGACGTCATCAGATGCCTATACACTTAGGCGATGACAGTAAACCATGCAAACATTGTGCGACGATTGGTTACATTGTGATTGCAATGAAATCTAGATATGCTTAATATATATATATATATATATATATATATATATATATATATATATATATATATATATATATATATATATATATATATATATATATATATATATAAATAAATATATATATATATATATATATATATATATATATATATATATATATATATATATATATATATATATATATATATATATATATATATATATAAATAAATATATATATATATATATATATATATATATATATATATATATATATATATATATATATATATATATATATATATATATATATATATATATATATATATATATATATATATATATCCATATTCGTCTTTCTGCTTTTATCCAAACTTTAAAAGATATATTTGCATTTTGTTGACTTTTATGGATCGAAACATATGTCTTATAAGTTAACGTCTCCATTAGCTCAATCGCCGTATCTTTATTTAGCAAAACAATCACTTTCAGTCAAAATTCATTGTTAAATTACACAAAGTTTTACTGCATTATCTGCAGTATGAAAAGTCAATTTATGCTTTAGGCTTAGAGTAGACACCTGTCTCAGAATAGTCTCACCATTATCCCATTGAGTTACGCCATCCATGCAAACTTATTACTCGCATGATTTGCTTCACAATATTCTCTCTTTGCAGCCAAAAGCAAAAGATTGGCTGCTTTCAGCAAATTGCCGAATGCATTATGTCAAAGGCTTTGGCCGGCCACATCAATTATGCTGCACACTGTGGCACGGCCACCAATGTGCTGTTGCTATTTTGTGAGGATTTCGACTCGGTGGTGCGCATGAGCGCCGAGGAGAACCTAAACAAAATCTTTCGCGCTTTGGAAAAGACGCGAGTCAGTCGTATACTGATGGATTTATATGGTGAGATCAAGCGGAACGGTAATCAGCGGTAAGTTCCACACACAAATACAGTACAACTTGCATGATTAATCAAATATTTATATACGTTTTTCAGATCGCTACGCATTTGCCTAAATTTGTTTTCGTACTACGCGCCGCAAATCAAGGAGAAACACATCAAATGGTACGCTGTGCGGCTGCTGCAATGCATGTCAATCATGTCGCAACGCAAGGAGACGCTGCTACAGGAGACGCTTTCTGATTTTGTCAAACATTTTGGACGCTATGTGCAGCAGGGTCTCCACGATAGTGAAACGTGCAAACTGTTTGAGGTAAAGCGGCTCCAAAATATAAGGCTTATGTATTGATATAGAGCTATAATGTAGACTTTTTGAAATTGATAGGTCTAACTTTAAACCTTTATATAGATATTAATTTTAAGTTGCTTAGATTATAGCTGACATTCCTTATAGATCAGTTTTGTATTAGTTTATTTCAATTAGGTTCGATTTATATTTAGTTGAATGCCGAACTCTACTATAAATTTAATTCAAATGCTGTTAGCAACTTGATTGTTTAAGTTGAAAAGCAGTTGTGTATCACAGGCTTCCGGAGGCCTGTCCAATTGGTTTAAACGTGACTCGCTGTATGTTAATTTGTTGATTCGCATCTCATTCTCGAAATTTCTTTGATTGCAGACATTCCTTGGCAACATCAACTCGGATTGCGCTGTGAAGCGTCGTTGCTCGGCACAAAATTGCATCAGTTTGATTGAGCATGCGCGCAATAGAAGTCTCATGGCCAGGCATGGTCTAAGCAAAGTGATTGGTAAGCCAACAAATGCCGGATATGAAATGTGCACGTGCACATCTATATATATATATATATATATATATATATACCACATCTATATCTAAATCATTACAATACTAAACTACCAAAAGCATCAATTGTTAATGCAGCTGTCGGCTGTGGCATTTATTTGTTTGAATTGCTTTTATTTTTATTTTCATTTAATGTTTGTTTTCTAAGCTAAGCCATTTTATTTTTGTATCTGTTATTGTTTTTGTTTTTGTTATTGCTTACCATTTGACGCATTTACCAAACGCTAGCAGAAAAAATTGCATTAGTTTCATCAATAATGAAAACTGTGTTTAAAAAGCGTGTAAGGGCTTTAACGCACCAAATGCCAAGTGCCATATAAAAAATAATACAAAAATAAAATAAAAAGCCAGGCATGCATATATGTAGGTGTAGGTGTAGGTGAATGTATGTGGAATATGTGTGTTTGTGTGAAATATTTTTTAATATTCTAAAAAGCCACAAATCCATTGAAAATACCATTGGAAAATATACAACCCAGCGCATTGTGGACTCTGCTTCCTTTTGGATTTTGTTGGGTTGGACCTGGCGTTAGGTGTGGGTGCTGCCGTTGAGGACTATACAAACTAACTGTAAATGCAATCACAGTCAGTCATAGAATTTTCTATGGCGTTTATTTACCTGTCTGCTGTACGAGAGTGTGTGTAGGTGGGTGTGTGTGTGTGTGTATGTGTATGTGTGTGTGTGTGTGTATATAGGAGTGTGTAGCTGCCACGACTAAAACTAAAATGCCAGTTGATATAAATTATATTTCTATATTGCCGTTGCTTACCTTTTGTATGCGCTGTTCAGCCAAGTATCCACAGTCCTGCCCAACTATATGTAATGCATATATATTGATATTTTTACGAATTTGTTGCGATTTTAGACAACGGAAACGAGGCAGTTTTTATTTAGCCATTTGCTGGCTGGCAACTGCAGCAATAACTGCAATAGCAACAAAAATCATACGAAATGCATTGTACAAAGTCTTTCAAAAAAGGAAGAGGCAAAAATCAGTTTGGCATTTTTGCAACACAAATCATTTTTTATTGAATTTTCATGAACACTTTATTGGCAAAAGGTAAATGGACAACACATTCTAGATATATGTACGATATGCGCTGTAATTTCGGGTGCTTGCATTTTTACGCTGATTCCGA
The DNA here is from genome assembly GCA_035045945.1 of Drosophila anceps. Classification (NCBI taxonomy): domain Eukaryota; kingdom Metazoa; phylum Arthropoda; class Insecta; order Diptera; family Drosophilidae; genus Drosophila; species Drosophila anceps. The sequence continues at coordinate 8,893,262 of JAWNON010000225.1, read as the reverse complement.
AATCGTTTTTAAAACTAGATTCAATTAGACACACAATTTGTTTATATTTCAAATTTATTTATGCAATTCTGTGACCCGAACAAAACATAAATTTGAAATTTGTGTGTTTACGGTCAGAGGACACAAGTTATGCATCTAAGGCCAACTGAATATGCAATGCCGTCTCTTTGGCTGCGCCCACATTGCGCTTTTCAGCTTTTTAGTTGTTTACCTTCAAATCAACTCCTTCAAATCCTGGCCTCTGTGGCTAAAGCTGCAGCACTGGCTATGTCAACTTCAAGCCACTGCTCGGCAAGTGCATACCACAATAGTTGGCGACAACAACAACAACAACAACAGCAGCAGCAGCACCAGCAACAACAGCAACAATGAGAACATCAACAACAACTACTCAGTGCACAGTCTGCCGCCTCTTTTTATGGCAGCCATCAGTGTAGCACTTGCAACACTCTGACGTTCTGCGCCTCACCCTCTACAGTCAGTCTCCAGGCCACAGTCTTGTGTCTTGAGCCTTGGCATGCCCCAACAAACATTCAGTAAGAGTACGGTCCTTAACGCTGTTGCTCCTGCTCTTTCTGCTGCTCCCGCTGCCGTTTCTCTGACTGCTGTTTGTCTGTCTGTTTGTTTGAGGCTGTAAGGCAGGCAAAATGAAATTTATGCACTTGGACACTTCCCTGTAATAATTCATGCGAAATTGAATCAGATATTCATTCCTGTGCAGCTTTAAAAGGATAATCAACTTTATAAACAGCCAGCAAACAACGGAAGCATCAAATTTATGCAGACAGCAGTTGTCGCGTTGACTCGTTGCAAAACAAAAATGACCGAACAGCTCCCAGTGAATAAGTTGACCAAGTTAACAAGTTACCCAATTACCAACAATTGCTTTTCTGAATACTCATAATTTCAATTGCAGTCACTGCGCTCTAACAGTTGTTTAACTTTATTTCTTTAGTGCTATTGGAATAGATGGATTCAGTACCATAGCGGAAATCATTTTTAAGCATTTGTGTGTGAGTTCCTATATCCTTTAGTTGGAAATGCCTCCAATAAACCTGTATTAATGCAATTTTTTTGGATTAATATGTATATTAGACCTAAATAATATCGGTTAAAATAGCCAATATTCATTTCCTCTTCATTTCCATTAAATATAATTTCTATAAAAATACTTTTAGGCAAGGAATAGCATATTTAACACTTTATGGTCCTCATTTATTCTCTTTTCTGTGGCGCTTTCTATAATTCATGAAATCCATTGTCGAAATTGTCGCATTGTTGGAAATGTGGCAGCTCTTAAATGAGTGGCATGTAGCGCAGCTACTCAGGCAGGAAGGCAGGAAGGCAGGTAGGCAGCCAGCTTTTACTGAAGTGCCACTCAATCAAGTCAAGAATATTTCAAAAGTCAATTGATAAAAATGTGGCACGAAGAACTTTTCGCAGCTAGGCAGTACTATGCATTGCGCATTACATATTAATTTAAAAGATTAAACACCACGAGTTTTATCAGCCATTAATTGAGTACATTAAACGTGCCTCAAGCAGAAGACTTCATCTTGGTATTGCCCAAAGTTTTTTGCGGCTTATGGGCGCAATTAATTGATACACATGGAGCATAGGCAACAAGTTCCTGCTGCTAGCCGAAAGTCAATTGGAGAGGGTCATATAAAAGTTGCTCCGGCATGGCGAAAAGTGTTTTTCAATTTTGCGGCAAGCCCAAAGGAAAACGGCAAACTAATTGAGTAACAAAGTTGCAACATGGCATTTTGTGATTGGTGGCGTATACGTAATAAAAAGAGAGAGGGATAGAAATAACCGAAGCAAACAAACAGTCGCAGCGCAGCCTATTTGCGCGTATGTGTTCGTGTAAGCGCGTTTGTGTGTGTCGGCACAAAGTCTATAAATACAAGATGAAAACTTTTCAATGAGATAAATTTAATTGGTGGCAATTTGTTGCAAAGCATGCGAGGTGAAGAGAGCGAAAAAGTTGCCAAAGAAATATGAACTGCAATTGGCCAAAGCTATGTGCGAGTTTATGGCTGTGCGTGTAGTTGTGTTTGTGTCTGTGTGTGTGCTGCAAAGTTTTAGTTTGCGTTTTTAATTTGTGGCAACATCAGCCATAAGTTTTGCGCACCAACAAAAGACATTAACTAAAAGTTGTCTATAGCTACACATATAGAAGTGTATCCTGATCAAATGTACTAAGCGTCCGCTTTCATCTGCTCTTCTTTGCCAGAAATGCTGCTAATGGATCAACAGACGAGTTGCGTGCTGGGCGCCTTGGGTTTGTTGCGTCTACTGCTGCCGCAGCTGATACGCGGCTACTCTGCTGATTACCAGGACGATGGCGACTCCTTGGCGGATGCTGGACAGCAGCAGCAACAACAACACGCTGCCGCGTCCGATTGCCGGCAAATTATTGAAATTTATGATTATTGTTTGCACCTGCTGAGTACGCAGCACACAACGAATCACGCCATCATAAATGCTGCACTCGAGGTCATCAATGGCATACTCCAGGCACTGAACGATGCTCCAGGACCGGCCGCACACGCGACTGCCGGTGCTGGTGGACTGGCGCAAAGTTTACGCCAACTGCTGTGCAATCAACAACTGGAGCACAATGAGTATTTGCGGCGAAGGAAATCATTAAAAAATCAAATATTCCAATTGAGAAATTACGAAGTGGGCACAAGTCGATGGGAGGAGGTGCCTGGAGTTGCAACGCAAATGCAAATGCAAATGGCAAAGAATCCAAATGCCAAACTACAGCAGCAAAAGTGTCAACAGCAGCAACAACAACAACAAGAGCAACAGCAACTGCAGATTGGCATCAACTTGCTGCAAGTCGTGGGAATTAATGCCATGGCTGATGATGCTGACACCGAGAAAGATGCTGCTGCAAGTTCCGCTGCTGATGAAGGTAAAGTAAATAAAGCTGAGTTTAGATGAGCGTGTGTCTGGCTGTGTGCATGTGAGTGTGTGTGTGCAGTCATGTACGACTGTCACATGCTGACAGAGTGACATACGGACGGAACGACTAACAGACAGACAGACAGTTAGACAGGCAAACAGATAGACCGCACCGAAATCAAGAAAATTGAGCAATGCCACTGTCACAGTCACCGCCCACAAACACACACACACACACACACACGGCCATGCCCACACAATGCGCATATGAAAATTATTGGTGCATGCTTTTAGGCGGCGGTGCATGCCAAATGAGGTCAAAGCGAAATTTGCATACGCCGCCAGCAACAACAATATACTATGCGAGTTGTAAAGCTGAAGCTAAACCCAATGCGCATTCGCTTCTCTCTGTTCCGACAGCAAAAAAAATATCGCGACAACACATTAGAAATGCTGCACGAAGCATAAGCGAATGCGTGGCGAGCAGCGCATCAGATGAGGACGAACAGCCAGTTGACGATAATGATGATGCCAACGCTAATACTAATGCTGCTGATGATGATGATGATGACGATGATGGTGATGGCGATGATGATATGGAGCTGTTAAGTGCCATTGCGGACGATGAGTACGAGGGCTTTACAACGCTGTCACAACTAAATGAAACACAACCAACTGTGTCAGATGCATTGAAAATGCCAAATATAACAGCTTCTGATGCGGCAGGAGAAGGAGCAGGAGCTGGAGCTGCAACAGATGTGACTGTTGCATCCATGGCTAAACCTCAGGCCGTGCAACATCAGTCGTCGATGCAGAATTTACTTGCCAGCGATGACAGATCCCAGCATTTGAGTGACATCGACAATGAATCCTTCAACAGCATCGATTTCGATGCGGAAATAACAATTGCTGGCATCAGAGAGCAACAGACAGATGCAACAGCAACAACAATAACAGCAGCTACAACAACAGGAACAAACGAGTCAACGGAGTCAGTGCCAGATGCAACAACAATTGGCACATTCTTCAACAATTTGTTGTCCCATTCAAATGCAGGTGAGTCGTTCATGCCAATCCGTAACTATATTGTGTTCTGATACCTCTTAAAACAAAACATAATTTAAGGGGTATATTGAGTATATCTAGAGTATGCGACAGTCTAATAGACTGGACAATATTATTATAATTTTGAGAAATTTTTGGAAAAATAAAAAGAATGTTTCAGGATTTAGTTTTACCTTATATATGATGAACTATAGTAATAGATATTAATATGTCAAGTTTTTTAAAAAAATTTAGAACTTCTTTAAAAGCACAAAACTAAAAATGGGAAAAACATTTCTTTAATGGAATATCGTAGAACATTTACAAATGTCAAAGCAACAATATTTGTACGTAATATTTCATAGCGGTGCATAATAGATTTGCTTTTCCAGACAAATATTTCATTATGGTGCTTCAAATTACAGCTGGCGGGTACTTGGAAAATAGTTTTCATTGGATGTTATTGGATTTCGCGGTCTGTCGTTTTTTGTTTTCCATTTCACCACATTTATTTACAATATTTGTGCATGGCAATCAAATTATTTGCATAATTGTTCTAGAGAATGGGCACAAAGAGAATAGGAGAGAATAAGAGAGAAAGAGAGAGAGAGAGAGAGAGAGAGAGCACACAAGAGAGATAGAGATAGAAATTGGGGCCCGGTGAGCCCGACAACACGTTGGCAACGAAATTTGCATGCTGCCTTTTGCCAATTGCACTTGCAATTTAATGAAGCGTAATTGTTGTTGTTCACTATGTTGCATGGTCTCTGTGGAATCAACAACAACAAAATCACAAACAACAACGACAACAGCAAGCACAACTAAATTAAATTAGGCAATGCTCGAACGAGTCAGTGGCAGCGCAGGGCTTGCATAGACCAGAAAAGTAGGCAGAGGAGTTGTAGAGCCATGGGTAGGCGAGGCAAGACAAGGCACAAGTTGCATGCATCATTTGTCGCTTCAGTGGCTATGCGTCGCTTTCGACTTTTTGTTGCTTTTGAGTCTCGTCTGTTGACATGACAACAGCAGCATCAGCAGCAGCAGCAACAGCAACAAGAACATCAACAGCAGAGTCAATAGCATTAGCAAACAATATTTGCCATTTGAAAATTGAATTCATTTTGATTGAGAAAAACGTCGACGTTGTTCAAATTTACAAACATTTGATAAATGCATTCAGCTTTTCACTAATGTACATTTACTGGAGTGCGTGTGTGCGTAGGTGTGTGCCTGTAGTTAGTGCCAAAAGATATTGCCATGAACCCAAAAAAATAAGTAACATGAAAATGAAAAAAGGACCGACTGTAAACAGGCATGGCCTGCCTTATATGTGTGTGTGTTGTTGTGGGTGTGCATGTGTGTGTGAGTTAATAAGCAATGAAAATGCTGCTCACGCAGCCGGAAGCAGTAATTAAGTGAATGAGTTGTGTGGGTGTGCGAAAGAGCCAGCCATACATTATGTACGACGTGCAAAAGAGAGCGCATTATCTGTGGCAAAAAAAAAGAAGGAAATAAGAAATGTAAAAAGAAAGCTTAAGCAACTACTTGACGTAAATGTTGGGCTTAAATTCGTCGTCTCTTCCACGAACTGAATGTCTCTCTATCTGTCTGTCTCTGTGTCTGTCTGTGTGTTAGTCCATGTGTGGGCTGAGGATTAAGCTTAAAACATGGCAACGCATTTACCGCGAACAATCCCATGCGACGACCAGGCTCAACCTTCTGCAACACCCTGCATCCAAACCCCTCCCCGCTCAATCTTCTTTTGGATGCGCGACTGCTGCTGCCACTTGGCCAAAGCATCACACTGCAAGTTGGCAACAAAGTGGTTAAGACAAATGGGTTACGTGATAAAATGCGGTTACTCAAATTGCATGTATGCAAGCTTACATCTTGTGTGTGTGTGTGTGCGCGCGTGTGTATTGGTATGTGTGTGTGTTGTTTATTTGTGGGTGTTTTAGTTTATTTAGCATTGCCAACCAGCCAGCCAGCCAGCCAGAATAGTCAGCTAGGCTAGGATCTGACGTTCATTTAGCTGCTTTTGCAACCGATGTTGTTATTGTTGTTACGCTTACTGCTGTTGCCTTTTTGTTGTGCACTTATGCGATATCAGCCTTTTTACGCTGCTCGCTTGCCACCCGCTCACCCTTTACCAGCGCTCCTGCTGCTAGTTATTGTTGTTGACTTTTTTCTAGATAAACATATATATATGTATATGTATATTTATATACATATATATATATATATACGTATACATATGTATATCAGCAGCCGCCAATCTTCATCCGCAGCCAAAGAGCGTCACCAAATCCTGCAATTTGTATGCTCTTACAGTGAGCTAGTTCTTATGATTATAACATTTAATTTGCGCGAAACATATAAAAAGGACTTTTTTTTGTTTTATTATAGATTATAATTTGTTTTTATCATAAAATAATATAATCTTATATAATATTTTGATATTTTATGTCATATAAATATTTTATATATTATATGTTAAATATTTTTTATATTAAATATTATTCATGCTTTAGATTCAGTCTGTTGTCTGTTTTCAGTCTAAGTTTAGAAGCAAACAAACTTTTACTCCAGGTTGTGTTTTTTATGTTTAATTTTTATCTTAATGTAATTTTAATTGGACATAAAAATTTTTGTTTTTAAAATTAAATATATATTTTTTGGTCTTTATTGATCAAATTATTGTTCTTCCTACACACTCATCTTGATATTATGGATTTGTGAGCTACATTTAACACGAGAGTATTCAAGCTTCATTGTATTTCGAGTTCGTTCCCCTGTTTTCATAAACAATTTATGTATTTTTTGTTGTTGCTTTTGTTGCTGTTTCTGTTGTTGTTTTTAGTTAGTTTGCATATGCTGTTGTGGGTAGTAGGCGAGTCTTTTGGCTGGTTATGTGTCACCCATAAAGTGGCAGCCCGCATTTCCCCCACATTTCTGCAAACAGTTCCACTTCTTGTTCTTGCGCGCTTTCCGTTCGTGACTGCCGCGTTTCCTACGCGGCTTTCGCTATCCTTTGGCATTTTTTCTTCTTCCTGGGTAGGTTTTCCCCCTTTAGTTTTTTGCTAGAGCATGTATGCTCATATGAACGCCCGCTAGTTTTATTTGCCATTTCGCTGTTGTTGTTCTTATTTTTAACGTGATTTTAAATAACAAAACTGCGTAAAAAGTTGCTAGGGCTGCTGCTGCTGTTTTATAACGGTTTCAATTTGTGGCACTCAACATTCTGGGGGAGGGTGCAGCGCTGACGCAACTTACGGCTTAAGTAAAACTATTAAAGCATAAACTGCACCGAGCAATCCAACAAAATTACATATACATGCATTCATCTACTCGGGGGCAACTCATAAAAACTGATGGCAACTCAACGTGCAGAGTGCTGCAAGTGCCTCGAATTTGGTTAGATTTACGAGCCCACTAATTGAACGTAAAAATTTAAATGATTTCACTGATTTAGATGTCGTTTGGCTGCGCACTCCAGCTTAGCCTCAATTTTTCTTTAAAATTCAAAGCTACAATTTTTAGCTGTCCAAATGAAACCCCATTAACATTTAATGCCTCGCATCCACTTTAGTTTATTGCTTGTTTTTCTCGAGTGAACAAAACAGAATCAAGTCGTTAATGATAATGAACAGAAAGCTTCGCATGATATTAAAAATATTTTTTTTATTTTCGATTTTTTTTTACTCGGTTCTATTTAAACTTATTATTGTACTCATATTATATCAATTTTAATGTCCTCTCATAATATCAACTCTATTTATATATATATTATAAATAAATATATTTATTATTCTCTACTCTCCTCTACCTATAATTAATCTGATATTTATTATATTATATAAATATTAATATCCTTTTGAAATTGTAAAACCATCGGTCATTTTCTTTTTCATAATAAACTATATATTAGTTGCAGCTACATCTTTAGCGGATGCCTGCTTTTGTGCTTTTCTACTTGGATGTGTTGTCCTAATTTTAACAGCGCTTGCATGCGGTTGTAACATCCATTAGAAACACAACAACAACAATAAAAATAGCTACAGGAATTCCAGCTAGCAGATACAGCAGCTAAATAAAAACAATTTTTTAAGCCAACTTAAGTGCGGTTGCGGTCAATGGTGGCAGCTCTTGGTCCACCTCTCTCACTCTCTCTTTCTCTCCTTCGTAATATCTACTCTCTCTTTTTCTCGTTTCTTTCACTTAACTTATATATACTATAAAATTTGAGTTTTCAATTAATTTCCAATAGCTGCAGCTAGGGGTAAGAATGTTAACTGCATTGAGAGAAAGAGGGAGAGAAGTACTAAGCATGCACTTATTGGGCATGAACGGCTAGTAGACGTCCTGTAAAATACCATGTCTTTATATATATAGTTGATCTATACTGATTTGATGTTCAGATAAACCAATAAACAATAGGCCATGTACCTTGTTGAATTAGATACAAGTTAGAAGAGAACGATGAAGTTAAGTACATATTAGCTGAGACTATAAAGGGTATTAACAGCAACTGAAGTGAATAGTTTTGTAGCTTTCAGACTGACCAAGTTAGGAGGTTGGGTGGTTGGAGGTTTCCGTTTTTATTGCCGTCTCGTGTTTAGAAAGTTTGCAAACATTTTCCGTTTTGTTGCATTCTTAAAAGCCCCAATAGCCAAGACGGCCGCGACAGACAAATGTGCCTGGTAATTGGCTACAAGCTCTGAGCGCGAGGGAGTGAAGCTGAAGCTGAAGTTGAAGCTGATGGTGATGTAGCTGAGGCTAAGACTGAGGCTGGGGTTGAGGTAAGCTGGCAGTGTGGCAAACCACAATTAGCCTGAGCCAACGTCGAGCTGGGCATTAGTGTCAGGGCAAGTTATCTGGCAAAAGTTTGGACTGCTCAACTGAGTTGGTTTTTTGTCTTGCAGCTTCGGAGTCGGTCAGTAAGCTCTTTCGTCAATCAAGCGGCTCGAAATCCACGCCAGCCAAGTTGGCGCCAACCACTGATAAATCGGATGTTGCATCGACGGCTTCGCTAACGCTCTCGTTGAGCTCGTTAGCCAGCAGCAGTGCGGCCGGGCCGCAGGAGCGCCAGCCTTCAATAACAGAAACGCCCACTCCAGTGGAGGAGACTACAGGTTCGGGCAGTGGCTCGTACACGGCATCCACGGCGCTGCTAATGGATGCACCAGCAGCAGCAACGGCAGCTGAAGGAAACTGTGAAGTGGAATCGCAGCTACGTCGGACGCCCAACGGTAAGTCATTGACTGTCCATGTGCAGCAGACTAATTAGATTCTTTATCCTGACAGCTAATCCCTTTCTGGCGGAGAGTTCACCGCTGAAGCAAACGATATCGGGTCATGCGCTAATCAGCGTGAAAATTGGCAGCATTCTGGAGCAATCCCTGGTTTACTTCACAGCTCGTCTGCTTGCTGCGCGTTTCCTGCTGAGCGGCCAGGCATCAGGTCTGCAGCCGGACACTATAAGTCGTGTGTCCATCAAGAGTCTATCGCTGGCAGTGATTGCGCAATGTGTACGATTGGCGCCACGCGTCCTTCAGTTGCCGCTAGAGATCAGTGAGCAGGAGTTGCAGCTGCTCGCCCAAATTAGCGCAAATAGCACACAGGTTTCCAGTCCGCAGAGCAGCAATGAGTCGCAGAGGAGCACGGAGCTCTGCCAATCAATGACAGGATCGCTTTTAGAGCCAGTCTTGGACAATGAGGACAATCAGCTGCTGCTGGATATCAAAGATGACCATTTCGGACCCAGCACCTGCCCAGCTTATCTGCAGCAATCGCCGACATTGAGTCGCAGTGCTGATGCCACGTTGCTGCAATCGCAGTTGGAGAAGAGACGGCAGTCAAATCTACAGCCGCCTAATGCGTCCGAAAGTAATCTCTCCAGATCTGAGATCATTGGCAATTCGTATCGCATAACGGTTGCGACAGAAGATGCGCCGCCCTTGGCTCTGCCACCGGTGCCGCCCAAGCGCACTAAATCGATGCGCAGCCGCGCCAGCTATACAGCGCCGCCTACATGTACGACCACGCCCACAACAGGCACTGGTGGTCAAACATTGGCAGATGTGCTGCTCTTCCACGGACACTGTGATCCCATGTTGCGTGGCGGTGTACAACAAATCGTGGGCAGCTTTGTGCAGGCGAGCGGAGCTGGTCGCTGCTTGCAGTTGCAGCCTGGACTCGGCCTGGCGCATTTGCTAGCCATTTTGTTGAAGGTATGCTAGGATTACAGCACGTTGACAACAATAGTGTTGCATTGCTGCAGGCGTGTTCTTTGATACCTTGGTGATTGTATATGAGTGGATGGGTGTTCGTATGAGTGGCTTATCTACCGTGACTTAATGTGGCAAACGATGCTCCACATGCAGTTATCTATTCATATATGCTTGTATCTCTGCCCATGCAACTTACACCTGGCCCTGCGTCGTGGCAAGCTTATGCATAACGCATACGCTGCGCTGTTTGTCCTAGCGTTGGCTTTTCTCCCACTCTCCCACTCTCTCACTCTTTCTCTTTTCCACATTCTATAAATATGCACCTCCACCTTTTCGCTGCGCGTCCTTTTTTCACTGTTAAACCAACAAGCTAACATATTTTAACACATGCAGGCGAACAAACACACCCCAACACATACACATACATATATACATAAAGAGACACAGACACGTGTCCATATCAATGGCTGTTGGTGTATGCTTTTGAATATTTTGCAGTACCCGGCGCTGCAGTAGTTGCTGCAGTTGCACTTGCTAAGCCGGCGGCATTTTGTGCCGGGCTGTTTTTCATTTCGAAATAAGAAAGAAAATTCTTATCGCTTTAGCAATGTGCAAGTGCAAATGCCCCTAAGGCTAACAGCGCATCCGTTGCCAAACCCCAACCCTAACACCAACACACATTCACACTCACACACACTCATACGCGCAAGCAAATGGAGAATGTGCGCATAACTTGCACATTGATTTCTCTCTTGAGAATTGCTAGGTACACATACATCCATGGTCTGTGGCCAGGCCAGGATTGACTTAGGCTCTTTTAACGTGGAGTTCACTCTTCTTATTGAATTCAATAATTTAGTGGCCGGTCGAAAATTTAAATTGCAGTCGGCGCGCCCAAAAGCGCAATTTGATTATGCAATGTTGTTATGCAACGAGTTGCAAAGCGGCGCGAACGTGCCAGCTGAAAATCACATTAGATGCCTCTGCCCCAAATTCTAATGCCAGCAAATCCGTCTCAATGGCACTTGCCAAACACACACACATACACACACGCACAGATGCATATGTATATGTATATAAATATATATGTGGTATGCAGAGTGAGATCTTCCCTAGAGCAGGGCAACTGTGATAACAATAGCCCTTTGGCTAGGAAGAGCTTGTTAAGATTCGTTAAAAATGCACACACTCAGTAGACACACACCCACATACACACACAATCACAAACACACACACACATCTGCTTGGGCAAAACTTTTTGCTTGTGCAAACAATAAAACACAAATTCGCTTAGCAGCGCAAACTGAGAGCCAGAGCCCAAGCGTCTGAGCTCAGCTCGGTCTGTTCTTGAGGCCATCTATGAAGAAATTCTGCAAAAAAAAAAAAATAAAATAAACTAAAAACTTTTTTCTGCTTTTGCACATTTGCAGGGCTTTGAGGACGAGATACACACAGTGGTCATACAAGCGTTGAATGCATTCGATAAGATATTTCCGCATGTGGTGTCCAAATATTTGACAGGGCCGCCATGTCATTATCATGCTCATCAGAAGCGACAGCAGTTGCAGCAGCCAAGTGGACAACAAAAGGGTCCCGGCCAGGCCCAAACATTTGGCCAACAAACTTTTCCAAAGAATCTGGATAATGCCTTAAGCAGTCAGCAGCAGCAGCAGCAGCCGGAGCAGGAGCAGCAACAATGGCACTCTAACGATGACAACTCGAGGGCAGATGAGACCAGGATGTGTGCCAGGTCGTCAGCCACTGATAATGATGAGCTGCTAGCTGCTCTTTTGAATGATTTTCAATTGCAATCGAAACGCTTGCTGCAGCAGAAGCAGCAGCAACAGTCCAGCAACAACAGCATTAGCCAATATAATGAGCCTGGCCCCTGCTGTGTATTTGCCATTTCACCGAAATTGCTCTTGAACAAACTTCGATTGTGTCGTCACAATAAATACTGGTTGGTCCAGAATAAATATGCCGAAGTTATTTCCAATTTAAATTACGTACTGCTACGCTCCTACTACGCAAATTTCGACTGTGCCTTTGACAACAACAACAACATCAACAGCAACGATATGGAATTGGAGTCGAAAAATCATTGTGCAGCTACGCCCGATGCCTGTAACTGGCAAATGGTTGCTTGCAACAAGGACATTGTCTGTACTTATGAGGTAAGCAGCTAAATCGCCTTATTACAACGACAGCAACAAAAAGACGGAGCCTCAAGCATATCTCTCTGGTCTGGCCAGCAGCTGGTTGGCTTGTTTATTGTGTAGATTATTATTTTTTATTTCATTTTTCTTTTTGTTCCGCACTCGTGGCAAATGCCTTCAAAAGCAATTGAAGTGAGCCCAAATGCCCCCAGTTCCCTTTGCCCCAGCCAGGCGTGGGCAACATCCTCTTATTGAACTTTTGTGCATTGAAGTGTGGCTCTTTGTGCATCTCTGCAGACTGCCCCCAATACGATCCGATCCGACTGACAGTTTGTTTTGCTTTTAGAGTATCTCGCAGCGTATTTATATACGTATAACATATATGCATGCACACCCACACACATGCATGTACATATATACATATATATATATATATATAGATATGTATACAAATACATATACTCCGTATTTGTTGATTTATTATTTTGAGAAAGCCAAGCAATTTGCTAAATGGTAAAAAGGGACGTACTCCGTACGTGTACACAGACTGAAGACTTAGCAAACAATTGTGCGCCGTACAGCGGTGCGTGGGGGCACATACGTTCGGGTGTATGTTGCCACATGCAGCCATAAAAGAGGAAATGACACTTCGCCGGGGGAATGTAAAGCCTTTGATTGAATATCGCAGCGCCAAGCAAAATGTTTCACAAGAAATTAAAATAAATGAAATTGAAACTTAATATCGTTGAATACAGAATATAGAGAATATATAATTTAACGGGCTATGCAATGATTTTAATTTTTAAATAAACTCAACCGTATTTACGTCAAATATTTAGTCAACGAACTCACTTATGAACTGCATAAACAGAGTTAATTTACATTTGATATACGGTTTATTTATCGAAACGAATTGGTATACGAAACTAATATAGTGTATATTATTCAAATATAAATGTCTAAATTTTAATATCCATTTTATCTTCAACATACTAAACATAAATGTTCAACAAATATTACTGAAGTCTTAGGTTGCATATAAGGCAGATTAGTATAGGGCTAAGTTTTTGGGAACATAGTCGACTACATTTTCAATCAAGAGCTCTTTTGATGTAAGCAAACAGATCCACTGGTACTGGCCATATGAAAAGTTGCAAGTTGAAAGAGTTGTTGCCTGGATGCAACCACAAAATTGCATAGCAGCAGGTGGAAAGCGTGGGAGTTGTTGTAGCGGGAAAGGGCATTATGAAAACTTGGCTCTGGTTTTTGATTTACAAGCTGCAGTCAACTAACTTGGAAACGGTTTTCGAATCCCCTACAGGCTCAATTCCTGGACGAACTTATGCAGCTATTGGGCGACGATGATGCGCGTGTAAGGGAGCAGGCCGCCCACAGTCTGTGCCGTTTTATAATGCAAACAGCGCGCCAACAGGAGCTAACAACAACAACAGCAGCAACAACAACAACGACGACGATACGAATTGAGGAAGGCAACATGAATGCTGAAACTCAACAAACTAATTTCAATTTGCTTTGGGATTTTTTCGACTATCGCATATTTGGCAGCATGTCCGTGACGTTGCGTAATTTATTCCGGGCTAGCTCAACGATTGCCTCGCCAATGGCAGCCCTGGATGCCGGAGAGCACGGTCACGGGCCGTATGCTGCCACCGCAGAAGCTGTTGTTGGTGTTGGCGGTGGCGGTGGCGGCCCCACGATTGGTTTCGGAGGTTCTCTTGGTGGTGCAGCCGCTGCGGCGTCGGCCTACTTTGATGGCAGTTACGGTGACGGCCATGTTTTTGCCTTTGGATTTCAACGTCAAATTGCGCAAGAGGAAAAAGTTTTGGCCAAAGTTTTGTATCGCATGACAAATAAATTGATGACGCTCAATGATAAAAATTTGCAGGTAAATATTTGTGTCCGCTCAACGATTGCCAGCCAACCCGATTGAAACCCAACAACATTTCTGTTCTTAATCCATTCGACAGTTTGGCATAATTAACGCGCTGCGGCTGCTGCTAAAGCACTTCAATTTTGTGGACTATCAACAGGCCTGGACAGAATTTAATTTTATTGAAATTTGCATGAGCTACGCGTATTACAACAGTGCAACAGCTGGTGACTTGAATTGCCAGAACGATTTGATTGATGTGATGGCCAAATTAATAGCAGGTAAGTGCCACGCCTTTACAGCCACTGAATAGCCCTTAATTCGAAAATCGCTCTAAATACGGAATCGATTTTTGAAAATAAGAGATAAAATGCATATTTTACAGTTGAATGTACAGATTTAATGTTACATAAATGTTAAATAAATATATATATATATATATATATATATATATATATATATATATATATATATATATATATATATATATATATATATATATATATATATATATATATATATATATATATATATATATATATATATATATATGTGTGTGTGTGTGTGTGTGTGTGTGTGTGTGTGTGTGTGTGTGTGTGTGTGTGTGTATATATACATATATGTGTATATGTATATCTTTTGTTAGATCGCATGATCCTTCGAGTCGACAAATAATTAAATTGCGCGTGTTTTTTTTAAAGCATTTAGTATAGTATTTTAATTTTAATCTTTATATATTTATTCACATCCGTTCATTAAACTGTTTCGACCACTTCGATCCGCTAAATAGTAAAAATAAAAAAATACATTGAAAATTTGTTTTTAATTGTATTGCATTGCAGTAAATGCCAAAGAAATAATTATATAAATCATTTTAATTAATTGTTTGTCATTAAATGAATTTACATAAATATTTTTATGCTATCCGTGGTACTTGGTGGTGCTATATTCCAATTCCTGTTTTCTTTTTTTTTTAATTTCTTCTACTTTTTTTGCATTATTTTAATTGTAATTTTAATGAAGCAAACGCGCAAATTAGCATAAATATTTTTAATTTTCTATAGGCATAATAATTCAATTTGTGTTCAATTTATTTCTTTTTCTCTTTTATAAATGAATAAAGTAATAAAAAAAATAGTTGTTATTGTTAACATGGCTAGACTAGGCTATAGACTGACATCAGAGATGGGAGACATTCCCATACACTATTTAATACTATTTTATTGTTAATATGAAAAAGGCTAATGAAATTCTGTCTTTGAAAAATCATATATATATATATATATATATATATATATATATATATATATATATATATATATATATATATATATATATATATATATATATATATATATATATATATATATATCCGCCTTCGATGTGGCCAATTTTTATCCAGTGTTTGGGTTTGATAGGTACTCCATACTACTAAAACAACTATATATATAATTAGTTATATATATATTATAGACCTTAAATCATATCTGATTACACACACCCATAATTATTCACGTTTTAGGTTAAATTTATAGTTTTTTTATCACTATTTGCTTACAAAATTTGATTTATTATTCGATTTATTTGATATGCAAACTGACAAACCAAGCTTTCAATGCTCTTAATAATTACACATTTAAATATTTGACATCAAATTGGTAGCGTGTAATTAAATAATTTTCAACAGTCCCATTAGCGCAGGGCTCGCTCCACAGCTTCCAGCCAAATGTGCCAACAACAATTAAAAGCGGAAACAACAACAATAACAATAATGACAACCGATACGATTTGCAAGCTAATAAACATTTTAATTCAATTTACCAAATTGCATAAACCAGAAAACCAAACTTCAACTTAATTTCATTAATGGCTTTTTATATGGCGCCCACGCATAGGCCACGCCCATTGTCAAACTGTGTTCGCTGTCAGCGACAAGGTTCGAGTTTTATATTCCATAATGATTTTTATTTATTTATTTTTTTATTTCTATTTTTATTTTATTTTTTTTTGTGCCCGTTTGTCAGACGCGTATTTGCAATGCGCTAATGTAATCCACCATAATCAAAAAGTAATTAAATTATTAATAAACCATTAAATGTAAAATAGTTTTCGTGCCACTCGCACCATGCAGCCAGCACTCCATGCACCATTCCCCTTGCCCCGTGCCGCGAGAGCCTGCCCCTCTCGTGTGCTTCGCGTTCACCGCAACCAATGCAATTTGCATTTGTGCATTTTTGCATAAGCAAATAATTTAATTTTTAAGCCGTGAGCGCTTTCGCACCTCCAACTATAGAACAGCCATGTAATATATAAATATTTATACATGCATATGTGCTTGGACGTCCGTGTGTGCGTGTGTGCAGGCTTTATCCGAGCATTGATTCCAAAACAAAATCGCCAATTGCTTTACGGCTTTTTGGTGAGTGTTTTGTGATAAGTTTTGACAGTATGCAAATCATATTGTTGACATGTGAGCGCCAGCGAAAAGTTTTGTAAGTGAACAATACATGATTATGCGATACCCTAAAGAACAGTTTGTCTTTATAACAAAGCTATTATAATAGCTATAAAGTTATTATAGTTAGATTAATAAGACTAATATAGATCAGGTTATACTTAAAGAGCTCTGCTTGTATAAATATGATAGTATAATTAAATATATCTTTATAGGAGAGTTGCAAGTCATGAAAAATTCTCTTCTTCTGTTTTCATAAATCATACATCAGATATAAAATTTAGTTGCTTAATGTACCGAAGGGTACATCAATATTATGTTTACTTTAAGTGCAAAAATTCTTTTTTAAAAACTATGCAAATTGTACATGAAGCAGATGCATACGATTAAAGCTTAAAAACTTACAACTTAAAGAACCGACAGCCAATAGCTGATATCTTCCCTGTGCAGTTCACACAGTCATTTTATTTATGCGCAAATTGTAATGCGACGCATTATGAGTGGAATTAATGCAGTCGTTTTCAGTGCGGCGCGAGCTCATTTGCGAAATGTTCAATTAAAATGAGAATATGCTGGATTGGTTGTCTATAAAAGCCTGACTGATAGCCCAAGTGTATATCAAATTGACAGCAACTGACGGCTTGCGTCCTGCCGCTTCATGTCTCCGTTGAGCTGGGCCGTGCGGCGGTCTCCTGGCATTAATAAAAATAATATTACGCATACGCACAGTGCGGCAGTGGTGCATAATAAGTATGCATTTATTTATTGTTCAGCACGACTCTCACTCTCCTTATCTCCCTCACTCTAACCTTTTCTCTCTCTCTTCCTCTCTCTCTTTGTCTGTGCATTTGTCTCTTTAATTTCTGTGATAATACAAATATTTTAAAGAAATTTGATATTCGATAATTCTTATGATGCCTGCCGCATAGACTGGACGTAATCGAACTATCATTCTGTATCCTGAGCCCACATAAATACAAATAAATATAAATTAGCAACAGAATTGTGGCATCGTCTCATTATGTGCAATTTTCAATTAATTAGTTAATGTAATGCAAACTTCAGAGCCTGCCCTTGGTTCTGTCACGGCCACGGCTTCACCTGTGCTGGCGCCGCGTTGTCGCAGCTCTACAGGCTGCTGTTGTTGTTTTTAATGGCTCCCCGAACACTTAATTTTTATAAATATTTATGCGAATACAATTTAATTTATTTGCGCAAAAAAACAAAAAAAAAAAAAACAAAAGCAAACAAAAAAAAATAATAATAAAAGTTTGCTTCCATTTTCTTTGCGCGTACAAATAAAAATTTATTTAGTATTTGCTGGCGTTGCAATATTGACACATAAATTGAAATGCCTACACACTCATACACTCACGCACACACCCACACACATTAAATGAATGCATATAAATCATGTCGTACTTTGAGGCCTTTTCCGCTTGTTACCTATGCAATGTTTGCTTTAATTTAACATTATTTGTTTGCCTTCGATATTTATATAGTTGTGTGCGGAATATCTCCCATCTCTCTCTCTCTCTTTCTCTCCCTGTCTGACATTCCTCCCGTGTATATTCATTAAATGGCTTTTTAATTTACCACGCTGCAATTGCTCGGTATTTGTAGAATTTTAAAGTATCTGTTCAACATTTAAACACAATTGGCTGGCTTAATTTGTCATTAATATGCTACAAATACTTACACACACACACTCACATAATGCTCTGCCCCTTTCAGGTGGCATGTTGAGCACGGGCGAGGCGCCGCCCGCTGCCCAGTTGGAATTTCTACTGCGTCACTGCGTCAAGCTGCTCAACATTTACTATCATCTGGTGGGCAATCAGCGCCCAGTGCAGCCGAGCGGCAGCAGTAGCAGCAGCGGGGGCAGCAGCAGCAGCAGTACTGGAGGTGGCAGCAACACCGGCAAGCCACCCAAGGCGAGCAAGAGCGAGCTCTTCTCGCTGAGCGGCAGTGGCAGAGAGACGCAGGCGACGCTGCAAGCGATGGGTTACTTTGCCAGCGATTACGTTTACATGAAACTTTACAACATTTTAAGAGGTGCTAATGACAGCTACAAGGTAAGTCAAAGCCTCAGGTGAAGACAGTGCCGCGAGGGGCCGCGCTCCAATGGGGGCGTGGCGCCATTAAGTTGCGGCTGCTGTTCGCGCAGCAAATGGCAAAAGTTCTTGGGGCACGTGCACCGAGATTTACCAATTCTTCCAGTTTGCTGTGCGCGACTCCAATTGCACCTTGCACGTACAACGCAATGCGCCGTTTTATATGCAACACTTTTGGGGCAATGCCGCCGACGAAGACGCCACGCAATGAGTTGTAAAAAATGAAATGCTGGCAACGTACTCGACTCTTGACTTCAACTTTTTGACTTGCCTTGCCACTCGCCGCGACTGGCATTAGGGCGTGGCCAATAAAATGCAAAGGCTTTTAGCAGCTTGGCTTCTGGGTTAACCCACTCTGGGCTTTCTCTCTCTCTGTCCCTTTGCTTGCAGATAACTATAAATCAGGATGCTGGCGGCTTATTAATTTGCCTGCTGAAGACCTGCCTCAACGCGCTCAGTCTCTGCCTGGAGGCATCAATGCCACCTCCGCTGCCTGCGACTGCAACGGCAAATGCGCCAGCTCTGAAATTAATTGAAGAAATACTACAGTATTTGACCAAGCTCATAAATTATGCGCCCGGCGAGTGTGTTGCCTGTCTGCGGCAACTGTTGAAATATTTATTTGGCCAAAATTATGCAAGCCAAGTGCAGCAGCAGCCTCACGGATACCATGCCACATTTGTGCGTCCCTACTTTGTGGCCAAGCACGCTGCCAGCGGCCCTGTCACATTGTTGCCACCAGCTGCTGTAGGCTCGACAGCAGCAGCAACAACAGAAGCTCCTGCAACAATGCAACAACTAACTGCAACACAGCCAATACTGGGCACCCTTTTCATGCGGGGCATGCAGCCGGATACTCCGCCATCGGCTGACTGCGTCCGGCTTATAAAGCTGTTCGAGCCGCTGGTCATCTACTGTTTGACGGTGAGTGGCGGATTGCTAATTAATTTTAGTAGTTGCCAATTTGTTTGATTAAAAACTGCGCCGACACAAAAGCCACCTGCTACAGGTGCATGCAGCACGCATGCCTCCCGCACGTGTGTGTGTGTGTGTGAGTGTGTGGCATGCATTCATATTTTATTTATGGCAAACATTTGCGTTGCACTTGTATTCAATGCATTCCCTCTCGCTCGCCCACAGCTCTTCATGAAGTCCAATGCGCTGATACAGGCGCCCATATTGAAGCTACTCTCGCAGCTGCTGGACCTAAATGTTACCTACAGCATTTTAGATTCAAAGAGCGTTATTTTTGAGCAAATACTAAACAATTTGGACCTAATTGAAAATGGCATCGACAGGTGAGTGCGCCCCAATAACCACATACCGTATATTATTACGAAATATGCACATTAGAAATGCAAATTATACGATTGGTTTCGTAGAGGCAAACGTTTTAAATTTAATTGAGGTTGCTATAAATTAAATTATTGATAGCAGATAACTGAGTCATGGGACTTAATGCATTAATATTTATTTTTTTTTAAATTATGTGCAGGTCAACTTTAAACTTGGTAGGTTTATTTAACTTCGACTTGGTAACACAAGATCTTAAGATTTGATTATGAATTGAAAATGTAGAGTATAAAAGTATTAACTTTTTTAGTATAGCTTACCTGTATGTCTGTAGTATTCCAGCAGGCCATCAATGTATTATATATGTAGATATTTTTAATATATTTCAGAGGACTTAAGCAATCACTTATCTTGGAAATGAAGCTCCAAGTCAACATATATCTTGATCTATCCTTAAATTCCTATCTGCATCCAAAGAATATTTGTCAAAAGTACTTTTTCTTCTCTTTATCTTCTTCTGTACAGAAATGCCGGTATTATAGTGCCTGTTATGCTGAAGTTTCTCATGCAGCTGACCCATAAGAGCGACCGTCCGTTGATAAGCATACCGAAGATCATAAGCGTGACCAACAATCTGTTGGCCAATGGCGCTGTGCGGGATGTGGCCCTGTTGGCGCTGAAAACGCTCAGTTACGAATTGTTCTTTATGCACAGCCCCCTCGATGAGGCGCTGGAGGACGAACAACAGCAGAGAGGCAGCTGCCAGAGTCCGTTAACGGCGTTGGCTACGCAGGACACAAAGGAGGCGCTGTTGGCGCAACGGCGCGAACTGAACACACAGAAGGAAGTTGTGCTGGGCATGTTGGAGAAGTTTGTTGATGCGCGAGCTGTGCAACAATTGCTGGCACTGTTGCTGCTGTACGAGCGGAGTCTGCAACAGCTGGACGCGCCGAAATATCTAAGCGCACAGGATGCGAATGTCCTTTATGGCTTGGTCTGCCGCTCGCTAGCCACCGGACAGTTGCGACTGCACACATTCGTTGATCTGCGGCTGTTGGAAAGCTGCTTTCGCAACAATGGCAACTATGTTCTGGCTGACAGCAAGGAATTTCTGCAATTGTTGCAGCTCTTCATTGAACAGGTGAGCACAATGCCAGAAAGTTCACATGCGGCCAGTAAATGAATTCCAAATGAATGCAGCTCAGCAGAGGACCTTAAAGTCCTGCGGTCACGGCACTTCTTTTGCTCATAAATATGCGCCCATCTAATGCCTTCTTAAGCACTTATAGCTCACAAATGTAGCGTCAAATCTTTTGAAATATTGATAGGACACAGCACGAAATTGTGTTGCCTCGCTGTGGCAAGCAACATGACCTTATATTCCATAGCATTCGCATAGTGCATTTGTGTCAGGACTTCATTGCTTAATAACGTCTGTCCACATTGCCACACACACTGCTAACAGCATGCATTGAGTAATATTATCATCTTTCATCGCTGGCATTTGAAATGACAATTGCAAAATATGCTACTTGGCATTAAATTTTCGTTTGCACTCGACCAATGGAGTACATCGTGTCCATGGTTTCCTTCTATTTAGATTGCCTACAGCTGTCAATTTCTAACACAGTTGTCAATTACTCAAGAATGCACTTTGGGACACTACAGACAGCCAAATAAATTGAATAATTGACGTGCATTGCCAAATTAAGTAAATTTGTTGCTGCTTCACAAATTACACACAATATACTCTCGGCTTTTAAGCCGATTAAAATTTGTAATCATAATAATGACAGACTCAGTCATATGTTTATTATTGTTGGCAATATAGTTGGTAATACTGAATCGCGCATCAAACTGCAATCACTTATTTAATACGCATTAACGATCTAGTAACTTGAACGAAATCAGCTTTGAAGTAATATATGTTAAATAACATGAATCGGATTATTGCTTAAAGCATGGAAAATAAGAGATAAAAAAGTTATATTGAGTTAACTGAACATTAAATACTCTGCTAAACAAATTATGAAACAAGTTCAGTTTTTCTCTTAGATACGTTTAAAGGTAAATAACATGTTTATGCAACATCTCAATTATATAGAATAATATACTTTCTGGTAACAAAGAAGCAGAGAGGGAGAGAGGCAGAATCAGTAGTTACTGAAATTGATTTGAAATATGGACAGCTCTCTCTCTCTCTCTCTCTCTTTGTCCAACACATTTACCTTTTGCAATAGAAACAAACGTTTCACATATCACATAGATATGCCAGCCACTTTAGATACAACGAAAAGTATATTATTATTGTGATTTCACTGATTTAAATTGATGTTTTCATACGAAAGCTGCCTAGCAGTATCGAATAGCGCTTTGTGTATAAATTTAATTGTCAGTTGCTTTAGAACTTTGTTGCGCTGCTCTGTACTTATTTCACTTGTTTGCCACACGGTGTTGCACGTAAAGTAGGCACTGCAAATGGTTCATTTAACACTCGTGCATCAGTTGGCCTCGTGTGGCCTGTGGCTGGCACTGGAGCTGTGGGAAGGTAAATTTCCCCCCTGGTTGCTGGCGTGTGGGTTCATCAGCGATTTGTCATTTCCCCTCCTCCTTTCACCTGTCCGGCAATGTGCCTGCTTATTTGCATTTACATGCACACGAATGCACTTTGTTGCTTTTGCGGCACATATATATATACTTATATATATATATATTTATATATGTCTATATGTGGACATTTTTTGCCTCTGGTGTTGTTGTTGTTGCATGTGGCGCCGTAGTTAATGTGGCACATGTCGTATACGTGACATTTTTAATACCTACGCTTCAACGCCGCACATTTTCAACTATTAATGCGCATTTAAGCTACACATGCATTAACTGTCGCCCTGCCAAGACCTGTCAGACCAGATCCCAGACCCGGCGCCTGCCCTTGGCCATATCTGAGTTTCGCCAGGAGCAAGAGCCAGCCTGTTGTGCTACTCGCAACTTAATTACATAGCAAATGCACTTGTGTATATGTGAGCGTGTTTCTCCTTGTATGTGTGTGTGTGTGTGTATGAGTACGTGGACACTTACTTACATATGTAGCGACTTGCCCACCCCGTGCTCGGCTCATATCCTTTGATGCATTGAGGCAAATACAGCACACGTCTAATGTTCGGAACTAAACCGTTAACTTTCAAGCCATGGGCCATTGATAAATATTTTGTTGGCTCTGGCTGTACTCAGCTTCAATTTATTAACGCAATTAAATAACACGCCCGTAAAACTTGAACCAATTATAGTTTATTTAATTTCATGATGAACCAAAAAAAAAAGTTTTAAAAATTTAAAAAATTATGCAACAGCCGAGAGTGCCTGAATAGGATATACTCTGCATCCATATACGAAAACTATTAGAGATGTAACTATCTGAGATGTAAGTTGGGTCCAACTAAAGCATACCCTGTAATGATAAAGGTCTATAGACCATATCAATGTATAAGTTTCAATGGAAACTTGGATCTGTCTATACCTTATACAGTTCAAAATGAAAAAATTCGTTACATACTTGTTCGCTCTCTGCCTATCATATGCATTTTTTTATATTTAACTTACAGGGTATTGAGTATGTATCCAACCACGCACTTTTTGCCAGCCAGGTAGGCATGAGTAATTAAGTCGGGCAATGAGCGCATAAGTCAATGCACGACTGGCTGAACAGCAGCGTTACGCACACACAGCCACACACTATGTGTGTGTGTGTAAAAACTTTATAGCATAAACATTTTAATTGAAATTGAAAATGCGCCACAACTTAAATAACATTTTGCGTGTAAATATTAAAAATGCAACCAGGAGGCGTTTCTGAAAAAAAGAAGCCTATTTGGAAATTAAAAGCTAGCAAATTTAATTGCATTGCAAGCAACACTAGAAGTGTGTGTGTGTGCGTGTGTGTGTGTGAGGAGTATCCTTTCTAATTACTGCCGGAAAATATGTTGATGTTGTCGCTAGCAACTTTGTTACTGCAATTTATGCAAAGTTTCACACTTTGCCGTCCTGTCGACCAAGTCGTCCTCTCAGCTAACGTTTATCCCTTTCTTTCCCCTGCAGGACGTTGGCAACTTTGGTGATTTAGCGCTGGCAATGATTACGCTGGCAAATGTAATTCTGAAAACCGAAGAAATTTATCTGGTGAATCACATAAAACTTTATTTGAAAAATAATCCTCAGGCCGAGCAGGCCGCAGAGGCAGCTTCCGCAGCAGCAACAGCAACATCAACAGCAACAACAACAACAACAACAACAACAATAAGAACCACACACTGGCAGGATGAAGCACCTTCGACATCTTCGGCAGCTGCTGCCGCCAGAGCCAGCGCCGCTGCCTCCACACGAACCACGCCACGACCCACCATAAGCGAAATTAACTACTTTGCTAAAGTTTTAAGCGAGAAGCTGTTGGGCTGTCTGGATACGCTAGTGGCTCTGGGCGCTGACTGCGATTTGGGCTCGAGCCCGACCGGCCATGCCTATTGCCAATTGGCTGGGCGATTCGTTAACGCGCTGCATAATGTTTGCTGTCGCTCACGGCACAAGGATGCGCTGCAATCAGTTTTCCGTTTGGTTTTGGCCGAATCTGAGTTCCTCTGCAAATACTACAATCTACTCCTGATGAGTGCCGCCGGCGGCGATGCCCTGGAGCCCGTGCTGCTTGCCTGCCAGCAGCTGATGTTGTCCATGCGGCTGCTGGAGCCGATGGTGCTGCTATTTCAGGCAGCCGAGCTGCCGCTAAAGTGGAGCCTGCAGCGTGCCATGTTGAACGAAGTTTGCCAGAGCAGTGTGGTAAGTAGTGGAAGACAAAGGGTTTGCTGGGATGGCACAGCTGGGCGCACATTAGTTTAATTTGAATTTGGCAGCTGATTTGGCCACTGGCTGTGCCACAAGCAGCAGCAAAGCGAGCCCGGCCAGCTGACATTTGTCGTGCTCGTAATTTTGCGGTTCACCGCGTCGGGTTCGAGTTCGGTTTTTGGTTTCCGGTTGGAACAACGCGGCTCTGTCCGTGGTCCTTTAAACAGTCTGGCTTGGCTTTAAGCTGCGCTCAGTGCCGCGCATTATTTTAATAGATTGCCACTCGAACATGCGCCACTTGTCGGCACTAATGGCTCAGCTGGGCCACGCCCATGCTCGAGCTGGGCTGGGCGGGTTACAAGCGAATCACAACCAACTAATTGCAGGCAATGGATTGGAGTCCGCAACAAGTGCGTCGCCTGTGCGCCAACAAGTATCTGAATTTCCTAATTGCTGACCACTTGGAATTCCTTTGCGAGCTCTGCCAAGTGCGTCCCGAGTGCGGCTCATTACTGCTGGCGGGGCTGATCCGTCAAGCGCACAACTTGAACAAAGTGAGTTGAAATCCTTATATTTTACATTACAATGAATTCATTACCCACTCCAATCTGCTTTTGTTCGCTGCATTCTTTGGTTTCTGTTCTCTACCTCTTCCAGCACTCGATACGCAGCATCTTGTGCCTGTTGAACTACATTTGCGTACCGCAACAGCAGGTGGATGTGGATGTGGATGTGGCGGCAACCACATTGCACTCCCTACAGCTGCTTAGTCGACTACATCAGCTACACGATGGCCAGCGTGCACTGCAGCTGCCCATTGAGCGTCTTTCTCGACGACTGGCGGCCCAAAGTAGTTCGGCCATCAGAAGCAGCATCTACGAGCAGCTGCTGCAAGGCGAGCTGGCTGGCGGAGACGACCAGGACGAGTTGCGTACCATGCTGTGAGTAAAGGACTTTGACTCTCGACAATCATTTAAATTAATTTGGGGCCACACTATCTAAAAAAAAAAACACCAAAGAAATTTAACTGCAATGCTACTACTTTCGCAATTTGAGCAATATCTGATTCACTCAAGCCAAGTTACTTAACGGAAATTTCCAATTTTCCAATTTACAAAGAAAGCGAGTGAAAATGACAGTTGCAAAGCAAATCGAATTAGGGGAAAAATCACAACTGCCACAAATGTAAAAGTAAAAAGCAAGGCAAATCCCTTTTAGGGTTATGCCCACGCACATACAGAGCAAAGTAATTGAATGGCAAATTGTAGCTAGAGAAATTCGCAATTCTTTTCTGCAAGTGTATTTGGTGTTCGATGTTCGTTGTGCCCTGACTTCAATTGCATGTTTTACATATTTTTATTTGATGGCAGGCTGAAGGACTTGGAGTGCCCACAGGACAATAGCCCAGCTGCTGCAGCGCCGCGCATAATTGATGAGAGCTGGCTCTTTGGTCAGGTAAGTGCTTTCTCTACTTAGCTTTGTGTTTGGCTAATTTATGATGTCCGCCTCTGTTTTACTGCCTGCTTCCTATTACATGCTCCATTTTGAAACGCTGGTATTTGCTTTGTGCCTGCGCAGCTAATCAAATTTGCCACACAGCACGCAGATGCGCCGCAGCAGCAACAGCAGCTGATGCGGTTGCTGCTCGAGATTCAATCGGAGGCCAAACTGCAGCGTCTGCTGCGCAGCCTGGGTTCCGCACAGGAGGCGCGCCTACTGCGTCATGCTGTCGATGGCGCTCTGTCCACGATGTTGGCCACCTTCAGGCAGAAATGCATTCAGCATGCGCCACACATCAACTACATGCAATTGCCGCCCTTGGCGCGAGTGGCCTGTGCATCGCTGATGACGCGCCTGGCCCAGTTGCCGACGCAGCTGGCTGTAGGCAGTGCGGAGAATTTGGATGTGGCCCGTGCGATGACCACGTTGCTAGTGTCCATTCAACGCCTAGAGCAAACGGCGCTCATTTACATCGATGCCAAGCACATTGAAAAGTTTGTGGCCGAGCACTTGCTGCGCTCTGAGCAGCTGCCCGTGTTGCTCGCCTATGGGCGTCGCTTGGCTAGCGAAGCCCTGCAACTACTTCAAGCTGTCAGCGATCCAGATGATGGGCTGGGCGTTATGCTGGGCTGTCTGGATGCTCTGCTGCAGCAGCCACGCATCTGGTGGGCGCTCAATGCCAGTGGAAATGAGTTGCGTGTGGAGCTGCTGCAAGTGCTGGTGCGCGCTGCATGCCACATGCTGCAGGATACAATTTTCTATCAACGGTATCGTCTGCACAGCACGCAGCCGGCACCGCAAGCCATTTTCCTAGCCAAATTGATTGAAACGCAAATTGATATGGAATCCATGCTGCAGGCCGAAAACGAAAATGTTCACTTGCCTTTTGCCGGCCATGAGTTGGCGCCGCTTCAAGTGCCGCTGGTAAGTGACAAACTGGCTCGGCTTGCTGGCTGCAACTACTAACATAACACACTTTGTAGCCGCTTATCGCCTCCATTGGCACCTCGCTGCTGCGCACACATCAGTTTTACGCCTACGCAGTGACACCTTACGAGCTCGTCCAGCAGCAACAGCAAGAACAACAGACGACAACTGATGCCAGCGGGAATGGCAAGTTGCCCACAATACCTGTGGATAGCCTGAGTGATGTGGATGTGCTACGTCAGTTTGTGAAGCGGTGAGTAGAGCTGGCAACTTCTACTGCTAATTAACTGCTTAGATTGCTGCCTGTTGCTGGGGCTAACCTGGGGCCACTTGGGTTATGATTTTCTTGAAAACTTCAACTGCTCTGCATGACTGACCAGCAGTAGCAGCAGCAATACAACTATTGTATGTACAACAACAAAGCAACGACAATTGTTGCTGACAATGCTCTGACAGGCGCTTGGCAGCAACATGCAGCGTTGACGACAATGTGAAATGTGGATAAGGACAACAGTGGCTAAACTGCGACTGAAAACAGCAGTATCCTGTATTAGATGCAGTTTGCATGTGTATATGTGTCTGTGTTTGTGTGTATGTGTGTTTTTGGGTTTGTGTGTTGGTGTGTTGATGTGTGCTTGTGTTTGTGTTTGTAAGCTGTCATTGTCATCGGAGTACTTATGTCCGCTGTCGGCTCGTCCGTCG
Source organism: Drosophila anceps (assembly GCA_035045945.1). Lineage (NCBI taxonomy): Eukaryota > Metazoa > Arthropoda > Insecta > Diptera > Drosophilidae > Drosophila > Drosophila anceps. Next base: position 8,865,204 of record JAWNON010000225.1, on the reverse strand, counting down.
TTTTGTCCTTGACTGAGCGTTGCTTGTTTGCCTCGTCCTTGTCGCATGACAGCTTCCACATCGCTGCTGCTGCTGCTGCTGTTACTGTTGCTTCTTCTGTTCTTGTCATTGTTAGCAGTCGTCATCATTACGCTGTCAGCATTTGAATTGTCATCAGCCAAAGATTGAGTTTGTGCGTCTGACCAGCCTAAAAGTTGCAGGCATCGCAGCTTTTCCCTTTAAAGTATCATACGCCCAAACCATTTTTCGTAGCATGGCAAAAGCGCAGACATCAAAACCACATCAGCGGCATCAGCAAAGGAACCACCCAGCTCCACACCACACACAGTATAACGGCAGCCGCACAACAAGAGCGCAGCCCGCGGCAACGACAAAATCCCCCAAAGGGCTGGCAGAGCGGAACATCAACAGCTCTATTAGATGAAGCTGTGACGATGTAGATGGTGCTGTGACAGCCAGGGACAGAACATGCCAGGGCTGGGTGGGGTAGGGCACTCGCGTATAGACAAGCACTTTGGACTCGAAGGCAAGCGCTGCGGGTTGGGATTTCAGTTTATATGTGGGCGGTGCGGGAGCTTAGGGCAAAACTGAAAGATATTGCAACAGCAACGGCAGCAACAGCAGCAGCAGCAGTAACGGCAACAGCAACAGTAGCGCAACGGAGGCAGCCAGCGATATAAACAAATTATGAGCAGCAAAGTGAGATAAATGCATGTATGCGTGTCACAGACAAAGAGTGTGCGAGAGAGATAGAAAAATCAGCAGCAAAAGGGCGCTGCATGCGAGGATTCAGTTCGTTGGTGTTGCCTCACATAGTTGCTAATTGTGCACAAACCGCTGAAAGCAGCCAGCAGCAAGAGCAGCACCAACCCAAGCATCAGCAGCAACTTTTGTCAAACAGCAAATGGGCGTGGCATCGTTGCATATTTGAGAAATAAGCTAGTTGCTTGGTAGAAAGTTAGACGCTTCAAGCGTAACAAAACTAATCAATGCCTAATTGAGATTTTTGGCCTGCTAAATATTTGAGAAGCTCAACTAATTGAATTAAATTTGCAAAGGCCTTTGTTGACAACAAACCAATTTATATTTGTGTGCGTGTGCACGTCTCTCTCTCGCTTTCTGTGTGTGCGTGTACATTGGAAATATTTTTGCAATTCATTAATTATTGAAGACATCTAATGCACATTCTTAACTATTTGCCACAGGCTCTCCATATTTGGCTATACAACACGTCAACAATTCGAGGAATACTTCATGACATTTCTGCTGCTGATCAACAAGGTATATGATGAGCACATGGTCGATCAGCAGGAACAATTCCAGATTAAGCAGGTCTGTCTACAGGCCATCATGGAGCTGCTGTCAACCTACAAAACTTTCCCCATTGCCGGCCATGGCAACAGCCAGTTCTATCATACGACACGCTGGCAGCGCATCAATTGTGACAGCATTAGGTGAGTGTTGCAAATGTTTTTCAAAAATCTGCAAATGAGCAAAACTCAAATTAATATTCAGCAAGTGGGCGCAAAAGTTTTTAATGCGCAAATAACCAAAAAGCATAAATTAGAAGCGACCATTAAAAGTTACTGCCCGCAGCAGTTTTGTGAGTGTGTGTGTATGTGTGTGTGCATGTTTTTTGTGCTCCAAGAGCCATGGCACCCATATGAACGTGTATCGTGTCCCCTGACGCATATTATTTTTTAGCAATTACTAAAACTCTGCTCAACTTTAAAAGCTCAACTAATTTGTTAACATGCAATCCCTAAAACAATTTGGCCAACAACTTTTCTTCTACTTTTTTTTAGAAGCTTGGCTTTTGCAGCAGCAAGTACTTAACTGTATATTTATATGTATATATAAATATATTATATATACAGAAATATTCCTCATATTTAGCTAAAATACCTTTTCCAAAGTTTTAGTAGCTAGTTAGGAGCAAGCAAAAATAGTTGATAATTATTATTTAACAACACACACTATATATTTGTTGTTCTTGAACTTTATGAAATGGGAGCTATGAAATAAAATTTATCTGCTGCAGGTAATATTTTCGTGTATCATAGAGAGAGAGCGTTATATGACTTTTAATTAAAAATTTGTCGTAAAACAAACAAATAAACTTGCAACGTTATCTCTCGAATTGTAGATGCCCTGTTAATAGATATAGGTATATATAAATTCGTATAGTAAAGTTTGGCTTAAACAACAGTACTGCATAGCCCACTTCATGACTTGGAGTAGCATTCGTAGAAGTCATTCAATATTTTGGCTTACGCTTTGAGAAGCAGCCTTTGGTTTTTTTTTGCGTTAATTTTTGTTTTCGTTCTTAGTTTGTTACTACTATATCAACAATTTGTACTGTCTACAACTCTTACATTATTGTTAAAAAAAAAATTTCCAATAAAGCCTTGCGTTTTCTTAAATACAACATACCCTCTTATACACTTGACTTTAATATGAAAATGGTTGCATGCATTCGGGCGTTTGTTTTGTTTTTGCGCGCATAAAAATTATAGAAATAATTTTAAAAGTTACCAAGTGGGCAGAGTTTTTATATTTCTATATTTGCTGATATTTATGTGCACTCTATAAAATTGAGTTGCCACCGGAATAGTGAAATTGTTGCAAGTTCTTTGCAGTGGCCGCGGGTTAACAAAACAACAAATGACTCGACTAGTTAGCGGTCAAATGTTTACTTTTAATTTGCAAGTGTGTGTGTGTATGTGTTACAAATGTGTTGTTGCTGTTGTTAACTTATGTTGCGCTCTTTATCATGTCTACACGCATGCAGCGTTGTAGCCTTACCCATGCGTTTGTCAGTTTAAAACGTTTCATTGCATTACCCATTTAACAGCTTGAAGAAACTGCACAAGGTGCAGCTGCTGGTCGATGCTACGTGCAACGTCTTCTATCTAGCCAATCTGGAACGGCAACCGAGGGTGGACAATGTGATTGGCACGCACAACTTTGCGGCCAATCAATGCGATCTCAATTTCAGTTGGGCTCTAATGGAGGCATACGCACAGTCGCCCCCATACGACGGCGATGTGGCTAGCGATGAGACAGACGTGGCTGGCGAGCTGGGCAAGCAACGCTTATCGACGTGGAACAACAACAGCGTGACTGACATCAACTGGCGCAACTATCGGCATTTTGTACAACTGTCTGGCATCGACATTCGGAGCAGCACACAGTTGGTCTTTGACGTCCTGCAGCAGATGATCGAGGTAAGTTCAAAGTGGCTGTAACTGCAACAGTAGATGCTGGGTGCATAAATGTCAGTCACATGCAGCATAATTTCATTAGACCAGCTAGCTTAACATGCCAATCCATTTGATTGATTCTGTGAAGTGCGCGATGCGCAATGCGCTAGCATTGAAACGTATTGGCTTGTCAGTTTGTCTAATTGGAAATGTCTCAATGCAATTTAACTTCTGTCCATAGCTAAATCACATCCTAGTGCTGCCCAATCTGGTCAAGTTCTGTGAAATTTGCGAGAGTCGTGATCAAATCAAATGGATTAGGGACCGCACACTGCGACTGCAGGACCAAATCGCCATGGATGACACCATATCACATGAGGTGGGTGACTAATGATAATTAGAGCTCAATACAAAGCACAATACAAATCACAAAATTAGACTACTTATACTACATATATATTTACCTGTTCAGTATCAAATTCAAAGTGGATTAAGTCATATCTAAAGTAGAAACTTATCGATTAACTATAGTCAGAGATCTTTGCAGAGATGCATCCATCTGTTTGCCATAGATGATGAATCTATCTGTCAGAGAGTTTATAGAAAAATATATATTTTTTTATTGTATAAGAGATTATTTTATTTTCTGGATATCTTAACGAAATGTTGCATTCATATGTTTTATCCGTTGATATGCGCTCAGCTTGGATACAATATTTTGTAGCTGTAATAGAAACGATTAATCAATTGTTTAGTTGTCGTATATACAATTTTTATTGTTATCTAAATTGGAGTTGAAATTAATTATCTGTCGTTTACTTACCCTCTTCATATCAGATGTGTAGTTATGAACATCTATCTTGAACATAATTAATCCCGAACATCGGTCTTTGTGCATTCAGTCTTTCACTTCATCTTCTTGTTTTGGTTACAGCACATAATCTACTTGCTGTGCCGTACGCAGGCCCTGCTGATACCTAGCCATGGCGAGCTGCAACACTTGGCGGCGCTGATTGGGAACGTCTATTTGAAGAGCTCGCATTGCTTCATACGGATTGCGGCCCTCCAGGGTCTGCTTTGTCTGCTCGAATGCTGTAGTCGAACCAACACGGCAATGGGCAAGCTCAGTGATGAACTTGCATTGCTGCGTGACTTAATTGTTGGCTACATCAATCGTCATGGAATCATTGATGAGAGGTAATACACACATAGACACACACGCACACGCACACACAAATACAAATTCTGTTTTTGGCCAAACCTCAAGTTTCAATGTAACGATTTGCGCTGCATGTTAACCAGCTGGCATTAGGCAACAGTTGCTGCACGCTATCCTTGTTGCCACATCTTGGCTGCAACCACAGACAATAGCAACAACAACTAGTTCGAAAGCAACTGTTGGCTCTATTTACGATGTGCATTAGTTGGGCTGTAGCCAACATTCGGTCTCTCTTCTCCCATCCAATAATGGCAAAAGTTCGCATTTTGCATTACGAACTGTTTTGGCTGCAGCTTTCTGCGGATCTACCTGGCTACCGCACTGCCTGGCTGACTGGCTCACTGCCTGACTACCTTTTGTGGCGTTATCAAAAACTTTTCAAGGACTGCGTCGGTTGCAGCGTCTTTCCTGCCTTTTGCTGGCAAAAGTCGAAGTTCTAATAACTCAACGTGGCTTCCAATAAAGTTTCGTCCTTTCTCGCTCTCCAGCCCTCTCTCGCTCTCTCTCTCTCTCTCTCTCTCTCTCTCTCTCTCTCTCTCTCTCTCTCTCTCTTGTGCTCTATGTGGCTGTCGATATATTTAACCAGCTCAAGCGGAATGGCTGATCGATGACACTGCCAGGACTTCTGGTGGTGGTGGTGCTGCTGCTGCTACTGCTTCTGTAGCCAAATTGTAATTATTGGCACTGCAGCTGCTGCTGCTGTTGCCTGGGTGCTGGCAAGTTTTGGTTTAGCCACTTGCTGTGCGGCTATTGATGAAATTTCATATGGCAGCACTTCAGTTGCTTTGCTGCAGCAAAGTTTGTTTTCTGTTTTCTACTGGCAACCTTGAAAATGTTGCAGCTGCCGCTGAGGCGAAGCCCGTTACAAACATTGAAAATTATTAAATTGAAATCGAGGCAAAACTGTGTATACGCAGCGTGCAACCAATATGCAAACAAGGCCCAAGCGCCATTTTGCAGCAGCCGCAACAATAATTAGCGGCTTTTAGGGCAGCGAAAATCTAATCAGCGCACAGACAGCGGTCCTAAATACCGTGGCCAACAGCCAAGGCTTGCACCGGCCTAATTATTTTGCAATTTAACGCGCGTAGCTAACTGAACTGCTGGCATGTAGCGTGTAGAACGCATCACAAATTTCTAATTAATTTAGAGAGAAAGCAGAACCAAACAAAATGTTCCTGATGACAACGAGTCAGAGTTGGTGTTAGCGTCAATGTTTCTACATTGATTGATTGACTGGCTTCCAAAGAAACTCAGTTTGTAATCTAGTTTGATTTTTGCATTTTATCCGTATTTCTATTCTATTTTTATTTCTTGTTCTTTAATCTTTGAACAGTCCGCTGCAGCTCAGTGACGCACATACGAAGCTGGTCTGGACGCTCAATTACAGCCTGATCGAGTGGACGTCGAAATTTGTGCCGCAATGCCATTTGCTGTCGAATACAATTATTGCGGCCAATAATTTTCTGAAGAAGACACACAATGAAGAGCTCTATCTATGTGTGCTGCATGTGAGTAGAACTAGTCATATACATACACTCAACACACCACACTCATATTGTTGCCAGTGCGGCGTCTGTCCATTGCCGCCTCTATTGATGGCCCTAAACGCTCAGCCCATTGCCCTAACCAAATCTAGTGGCCAACTTCAACTCAGACAGCGTCCACGTCCCGCTTAATTGGTTTTTTGATTGACAATTTTCAAGAGGCATCCAGCCAGCCAACCGGCCAACTAGCTAGCTAGCCAACTGCAGTGGCATTCACTATAAAAAAAAAATGTAGCCACGCTCTCATAACTGGCAGACGCGAAAAAAATGCGAAAGCAACAACAAAATGTTTATTGGCCCAAAACACAACGTCAAAACAGCACAAGTCGCACATAGACGCACACACATACCCACGAGTGGGAGAATGCGTGCATGTCCTGAACCAAAGTCCAATATAATGAAATTGTTGCTCAAACATTGTGCACACATCGCTTATATGTGCGCTCTACCAGCAGAGACAACATCAATAACAAATTTCTCAGTCAGTGCGCATAATTTGGCCATTTAATAATCGACTAGCTGGGCTTTTAATTGCCTTTGGTAACATCGAGAGTATGCCAGTTGACAAACAAATTGCATACACTGACTCTCTGGCTGTAATTAACAAATAGCAATTTCAACTGCAGAGTCTGCACGACTAACAGATGCTACGTAGAACGATTTTTGCGAAAGTTACTTATTAAAGTTGAAGCATACACAAAATGATGAATTGATCTATTGATATTACGGTAGATGGCTAATGAATGAATGGATTCAGGCGTTGAGTTATTGATGAATTGATATAAGCATAGATCATTGACTATGTAGTGTTGATATTAATATTAGGATAGATATTTAGTTTGATAAATGGATAGGTTATTGAATAAGAAATTTATTGAATCGATATATAAAAGTCTTGATATGTTTAGGCCTTAATAGGATAGAGGTATATATTATAGAGATTGATTGATCTTTAGAGAATAATGTATTGATTTTGTGAGTCAATGATTTATCAGTGAATTGATAAATTATTGTGTATCGTGAAATTTTTTTTTATTAAAAAAAATATTAAAAAATATTTATACAATATAATAAAAAATTTTAACTGAATATTAATAATATTAATATTAATAATAATAATAATATTAATATTAAGCTAGAGTAGCAGTCTTTAAATACCCTTTTTTGTGCCTAAGAGTTTACAAAACGTTTCTGTTCAGTGCACACTTCCGGTCATTGGGTATTTTTTGCAGGCAGTCAAATTAAATTCAACTTTTGAAGCAATTTATGAAATTTGCACGCAATTCAATTGTTTCATTGTTGTTGTTGTTGTCGCTACTTGTGCTTTGATGGTGCACAACAGGACACATACAGAAAGAGAGAGACACAGACAGAAGCTGAACTAAAAAGCAAGAGTGGATGCTCACTGGTTGGCTGTGTGCGTGGGCTGGGCTGGGCTGGGCTGTGCTGGTCTGAGTTTTGGTCGCCCACTAGCGCGCAGCGACAACAGCGGCCAATAACAATAACAATTTGCCACTCAATTAGCGTGGCCATTACTGAAAAATCCACTTAAGTATGCAATGATAAAAATTCAAAAGCGAATCGTTCGCCCCCCAAAAATTCTGTTGCTCTATGGGCCGCACACACTTCTGTGCCTTCTGCTTGCATATATACGCTGCTGTCTACATAAATATATAGAGAAAGACTGTTAAGTTTGATATTTTTTGCCATTCCGACACAATACATATTTACGTTTATGTTTTCATATTTATCTGCAGGGTCTCGAGCGCATTGTTGTGCGAAGCGGCTGTTCGAGTGCAGCGCCTACCGCAGCTGAGGGCTGCGGAAGTGGTGCGAGCGGGGGCTCTGCTGCAACTAGCGGCGATGCTAGAGCTGGAGCTGGAGCTGAAACTGGCACTGGAGTTGTGGTCACACCGCAGTTGCGACATAAAATTGAAAAACTTGCGCTCGAACTGCTGAAAATGGAAAATGAGAAATTTTCAATTCCAGCATTGAAATTGCTTTTGTCCTGCATGTATGTGGGTGAGTACGAAAAAGATAACCATTCGAAGAAGAGGAAGTAATATAAGAAAGAGAAGGCGAAAAAGAAGAAGTCACAATACCTCTACAAAGGCAAAGCCAAGCAAGAAGCAGATGTGCGTAAGATACAAGAAAACAGTCGAAAATATTTTGTTATTTTATTTAACAGCTGCAAAACAGAAAAACAAAAACAAAAACAAAAAAAAACAATTCCAAACAATTGTTGTCTTTGTCAGCGGATCAACGGGGAATTGCTAGTAGTGCAGGTCTCCAGCTGAGCGAATATCCTCCAAATATTGTGGCTTTAACTGGCCTGCTTTAAGACATATCAAAGGCAGAACTTAATCATATGCATTAAACATATAGCACACTTGCATTTAGTCTCAGTTTTGCTTCAGGTCAATTGGTTGACTCTTCCGTTGGCCGAAAGTTAATGTGGCGTGTGTCCGTTTGTCCATTTGTTTGTTAGCCATGGCTAGCACCGGGTCAACAGCTTGTTGTTGTTGCTGGCCATTTTGCCCATGACTGCGTGTGTGTGCCTGTGTAACTACATGCTTGGGTAATTGCTGTCAATGCTTACTGTATGCTATATGTTGGCCTTGGCTGGCCAGTGGGCCAGTTCGCCAATTGGCCAGTTGGCTAGCTGGCTGACAAGCCAACAATTATTTCTCTTGCTGCCATTATTACCGCAATTTCGGGCCAATTATTACCGTTGAGAAGTGTTTGACACTCGAACACATGCACCACATTGCGCAGTCACTCCCGATGATACCCCCTTTCGAATTGCTCATTTTGATACCCTTTTGAAAGAGTGCTAATAGGGTACATTTGTGCACGTGCCAATTACCAGCAAAGATATGCCCTAGAGAATAAGAATATTCTTTTTAAACATTGCTAGTTGAATAAGCCGAAGACTGGACATTTGCTGCAGCGCCTTAGGGACTTTGAAAATTGTATTCTTTGCATGATTTCTATTTTGTACAAATGCTCAAGTAACTTGTAAAGTAGTTTAAGCTAATATGGATACTTATCGATGCCTTTTTAGGGATAAATTTACAGGGTATTATGTTGTTACTCACTTCCGCTTTAGATGCTAAAAATTCTTAGCAAGTTCATCTTTGGGGAACTCTTTAACTAATGTTTATGTTTTTATTGATTCAACGGCATCACCCTCACCGTATGTTCATTTCGCATTGCATTACCTTTAACTCTTAGAACAACAAAATATCGATTCAATGGTACATATATATAGTATACATACATATATATTGATATGCATAGGCACTGTCCGGCTTTGTTGCTCTTAGACTTGTTGATCGGACCAATTGGCTAAGCTGGAAGCCATTTAGTTGCGTTTGCTTTAACTTTCAGTTGATGGAACAAAAAGTCGTTCCCACTTTGCCCGTGAAGTTTAGCTTTGCAGCCGGAGCGTGCATGCATATGTGCAGCAGCTTTTTGGCCAAAACGATGGCAGCGATGTGCATAAATATGGCCCCAGGATGCGATGCGATGCGCGCGGCTACATGTATTTTTCTTGCACTTTGTCAGACGCGATGCGATGCGATTCGATGCAGTGCAGTGCGTAGTGCCATTCGCTTTTAGGTCCTTGGCAAATGCGCACAGCATGCAAATCCTTTGAAAAATGTCAATGTTTGCGCTAGCTGTGTAACACGGCCGCTTCGTGCAGCCCCAACACGAGCGTTTGGCTAGCAAATGGCAGCAGCTTCGGCGATATTTAGGCTCTCTCGTAGCCAGCCAAAACAAAGTGCAGCTAAGCGGAAGTTGGCCATGGCATGGCGCGCCTTCTCGCCCGTTCGTTAGCCTGGTTTATTAAAGTGTTTGGCGGCGCAAAAAAAAAGCGCAAATAAATCGAGTCCCAGGCGACGCAAGACGACAATGCACGCCCACAAAAGTAAAAAAAAGGCAGCAACCTAAAAAAAAGTAGCCTCCGTTCCTCCCTTTTATCGAGCAGTACGCAATAATAAATATTTGCGGCTATATTGGGCGTCCTTTAAGGACCAGCACAGCAAAACACAACCTTTTTTCCTAGCCAACTTTTTGTTGGTGGTGCTTGTGTCTGTTGTTGTTTCGCTTCTTTTTTTTTGTATCTTAAACGAATTTTACAGTTTGTTAGCTTTTTTTAAGCTTTCCATCGCTAGCGGCATTTGTGGTGCGCATAATTGTGGCCAACAGCAGCAGAAGCCGCTCCTGACCAACAGCAACAACAACAATGCGCAAATTGGCAGCCAGCAAGAATGTTAAGCTAGCAAAAGCAAAAGGCCAAAGTTGGCGCTGGACAAGCGCGCGCATTGTTAATAATTCGCGCGAGCTAAAGCTAAATGCAGCCTCACATGAAACAGCGAAGGCTTAATGCCGACACACACAAACACACAGGCAGACGCATTGCCATTTGCTCCACACCTGCCAACAGCAATAGCAACAACAAGTTTTCTCGACAGCTTTTGACTTTCCGACATCTTTTGCCTGTGCTGGAAAGGCTACGCCCACTGATTCGCACAGCTTAAGCACATTTCACACACAACAACATCATCACGTCCATCAAAAATAAATATACAAAATTATAATAAGCGATCGCCCGATTCCTTGAAATCGAAATATACTTTGTTGTGTTCACTTAGCCTTAAATTTATTTGATTAGCTTGAAGTGGGGCTTTTTAGAATTTATTTATAATCATTTTAGATTTAAGGTAGTTTAGATTATATTGAACAAAATGAAGGACATAATAAAATATTTTATTTATTATCAAAAATATGTATTTAATAATAAATAATATAAGTACTTAGGAAATTTTGAAAATTAGGTAAGTTATTCACAATTTTTAAGTATCTCTGAACTTAATAGTTGATTATCAATCGATTATAAGGTATCTTTTTAGTTGAGCTTAATTTGTTGCTTTTGTGATTATTTGAATCATTTTATATTCGCCTAAATATATATTATATATTGAGATCTACTCTTCTTGCTGTGCAGCTCGTAAACAAGCAAATACACTTTGGTAAACAGCAACGATTACAAGTATATGCAGACACAAACACACCCACACAACTAGAGAAAACGAGGGAGAGAGAGAGAGAGAGAGAGAGTAGACACGTCAAGTTGTCTGTTTGTGAAAATAGGTTTTTTGCTCTGAGCTGAAAGAGCAAGTGAAATATTCATAAAATTTTAAATGTAGATTTATGTGTTGTGCCCTGGAGTATGTAGAAACATTGACGTAGACGTAAAAAATAGCAAATAGTTAAAATACAGGGAGGGGGTAGTTTTGTTAATTGTAAAACTTTTGACTTGTAACATGTTTTCTCTGTTGATGGCGTATTTAATTCTCTTGTTTTTGTTGTAGGTTCTTCGACGCAGCTGGAGAATACGGAACTGTCAAATGGCATTGTGCAGGATGATCCAGAGATAATCGCGCTGCAAAGCGATAAAGTCGATATACTTTTGCATTGTATTAAATCATCGAGTCGAGACGCTGCCTGGATTTATGGACAAGTGCTGTGCCAAATTATACGTGATTTAGTGCCACCGAATGAAATATTGACGAAGGTCATAAAGGAGTTCCTGGCCATAAATCAGCCGCATGGCGATGTTATTGCCACGATTGTGTATCAGGTGAGTAGCAGCCAAATCTGCTGGCCAGCAGCTCTCAGCAGGTCTGCTGGTCAGCTCAGCTCAGCTCAGCTCAGCTGGCAAAGGTAAAGACGTCGCAATCTACTACGCTAGCCACTCGTGCGTGTTTCAGCGAGTGTGTGTGTGTGCAAGTGTGTGACTGTGTGTGCCTTTGAGGTGGTCCATTTTGCTTTTGGTAGCTTTATGGGCCTCTGTGTCTTGAGACTCTGGAGCGAAGCAAATGCACCGCTAATATCTGGTCTGAGCACCCGGTGAAAGGGTAAAATAGTTGCCTCCAGTTCTCAGATGCCGGCTTGTGTGTGCCTGTGTGTCTGTGAGTGTGTGTGGAATTTGTTGGCAGCTTGAAAATTAATGGAATTCATGGCTACAGCTTGGCCCCTGACCAGCCGAAAACGTACGCAACTATGTGGGTCAGTTCGAGGCAACTGCCACTGTGGTGCCATAAAATTTTTTTCATTAGGTTCAAGGTTGCCCAGTGGGCGTGCCATGCATATGTGTGTCGTGTTCTGCGTGTGTGTGGAAATTAATAAAACAAAAAAGAAAGAAGCGAAGACAAGCAGCCTTGGACTTGGCTGTGCTGGAGCCAGCAGCCACATGGCTTAAAGCACAAATTGCACTGTCATTTGGGCCAGGCTAACTAACTGTGGCAAGCAGCGAAATTTCATTAGAGCAATCCTTACCCGTTTGCCTCCTTGTTGCACTCGTTTAATCAAGCATTTCTGTTGCCTTTTGTGCTTTTACCTGGCGCCAAATTCTAAAAGAAAACTAATGTATTTTTGTTTCTTTTGCTTCTTTGTTCCATTTCGTGTCTACGTGCTTTTTCAGGTGTTTCGCTCGGCTATAGACTCGTCGTTTCTGCAAATGCTGCAGGACTGGCTGATCTGCACGCTGCCAACGTTTTTGGCCCAGCCAGAGCAGCAAGGTGTCTGGGGTCTAAGCGTCATCTTTTTATCCGCTTCCATAAATCTGCATTTGATTAAACTATTTCCGCTGGTGCTCGGCAACGGGGCGTCTGCCTCTGGCCCCGCTCCCGCACCTGTCGCCAGCGCCAGCCCCGGTCCCGGCCCCGGACACGGGCCCGCAGCCACATCCGCCTGCGGCAGCGTCTGGATGCCACCACGGAAATTGGGTCAACACGAAATTGCATTGTTCGTGACAGCTGCACAAGATTTCCATGCGAAATTGAGTGCCGAGCAGAAGTTGCGCTTTCGCGAGGCCTTCAGGAACTATGAGCAAAGCCAGCTCTATGCCTCCATGTTGCAGCGCCTCTGATAGCGCTCAAATCGGACTGGAGCCTCCAAGGATTTTGCAGCGGATTTTGCCGAAAAATAAATAAGTAAAAGAAGCAGAAGAAGAGGAGGCAAACTTACGCCCAGGACAAGCGCAAGCGTGAATAACTAATTGCTCTGCTCAGCGCTTACAAAGTTCAGACGGATGTCCTCCAACTCCGCTCCTGCGCTGTTCTCCCAGGCAAAACTTCTTTAATAGTTTGCGAATTCAAAATTAATTTATGGTTTACATTATGTGTAACTAATATTTAAATTATTTTCTCCCCTTCTCCAAACTTTAACGACCCGCAATTAATTTCTGTGTTGCAGCTCGCCCTCACTCTCTCTCTCTATCTTTTGCCTTTTAGAAAATTGTGTTTTCTTAAAAAGTTTTGCATTAGTATGCAGGCGGCTTAATCAATTGTTAGTTAATTTGATAACAAATTCCATTATGCGAAAAGTGTAACCAGCGATTAACTTAAACTCCAAGTGCAACTAAACAAAAATTTATTGTGTCTATAATAATGTATATTTAATAAAAATCAATCCTCTGAAGATGTTTTTCTCTCATTGATCTGTGTTTTCCTGGGGTCTACTAAGGGTCTACTGGGGTAGCTACTTTGAAATACTTTATTTATTTATTAATTTTTTTTTTTTTTTGTTTATTGTATTCTTGTGTTTTTTTAACTGTGTTCCAAATCTGTTTTGAACTTTTGCGCACTTACCTGTTTATCGTCTTCTTTTTTTCTTTCTAGTGCTGAGGCAGCTAAGCGCATTAAAATTGACAAAATGTCACTTAAAAAGCATTGCAAAACTTGTTTACTGAAAAAGTTCGTTTTTTCTCAAATCAGTCGACTTATAGATACTCTGTAGCTTTGAAAAAATCAAAGTTCTTGACAAGGATGAAACACAGAAAAATACAATAAACAGCCAACTGGCCTAGTAAATTTTAAAATCAATAAATCTAGTAAGTAAAACCGTCGTTCGTCCTCCAGCTAACATACCTGCGAAGCATTTTGAATTGTAGAGTATGCATAGAAAGATTTTTCGCCATTTTGCGACTTACAGAAGTTGCACAAACACTGCCAAACCAGCCCATTGGCTGTATTCGTGAGCAAAAATTGACAGATCAACTTTTTTTTGCTGCATGCGTACATGTGTTGTGCCCGCCCCATCGCTGTGCCTGTGTGTGAGCCGGAAATTTGCCAGTTGAGAGCAAATGGAGAAAGCAACGCTTCAGAATGAAGTGTAAAATTGTTGCACGTCGTTATTTATTTTTTTTTTTAAGTCTGCGTCTTATGCAATCGAGTTCTGGTTTTACAAGGGCAGTATGCGGGTGTGTGTGTAAAGACAATGTCCTTTTGCTGTGGCCATTGCTGCGATGATGCGACACAGCAAGAGGCAATTTGGCTTTCGCTCTGGCCATAAACTGCAACATTTCGGCATTATCAGCATTTGGTTACGGTTCATTTGGCCAAATAGCCATAACGACGGGGCTCGGGCACAGATTGTCGCTGCCCGCTGCTCACCCGCTGCTCGCCCGCTGCCAATTTATGTGGCGCAGCAAGCGACGTGCCACAAGCACTGATTCAGGTGTGCCAGACACCATGACCTGCGCCTTCGTGCAGCTGCGATTCGTGTTCCAATCCCAAGCGTTGCGCGCTCTTTGCCGCTGTGGCTCGTTCCCTAATACCAGGCCGTGTGCTCTCTTCGACGCTGTTAACAGTTGTCCAAGGCGTAATTCACCACTTTTCGGAGTTGCTCTCTTTGTAAACTGGCGCTCTTAAAAGTATTGCTTGCGCTCTCTCTCTCTCTCTCTCTCTTTGTTTTTACTGTTATGACTAGGTCAGTAGTGCGAGCTGTTTCATGCCATTACGTTTCGACTGCTTTGTATGCAGGCCAGCACGAAAGTATACTACAGTTTCTAAACACACACACACACACACAGACGCTCAGCAGGACAAATGTTACACTTACAGTTATGATTATGATTATTGTTATGATGATAACATTGTTGCTATTGATATTGTTGTTGTTGTTATTGCTGCTGCTGCTGTTTCTACCGTTATTGTTTAGCTATTTGCTTCAGCGCCACAATGACTTAAGGCCGCAGCAAATGTGTCCACTGTAGCATGAGCCAATAGCTGTGCGCCATTCAACAAGCACACACACAGATGCACACACGCACACGTATAGGCAGTTATTCCGCGAACTGCCACAATGTTATCTAATAAACAACACCTGCTTTTCGCTTACCTGCAACAGCTTTGATCAGCTAATTTGAAATTTTAATTACATTGGTAGAGGCGATGAAGTGATGCCTGTCAGCAACTGATACGCCTTAATTACGCCACCTTCGCAAAACAGCAAGTCAACCTTAGGTACGCCTACGCCTATGCTCACGCCAACGACAAGAGCCACGCCCTCGTCACGTGTAAAAATCAACGCGCCCCAGTTCTGGTATTTCACAGGAGGCGAGCACGCTTATTAAAACTGAATAAATTATGCAAAACTGTGAGCAGCTCGATTTCCATTTGCCCAATAAACCGGAGCCAATACACGAAACACAAGACGAACGCTGCATAATTAATTCAGCTCCATGTCCGGCGGCTCTGAATGCAATCAAAATGCGTGCACAACTTGGCCAAGTCGAAGCCGACAACCTAAAGCTGCTCCAAAAAGTAGAAATCGACTTAAACCTGGGCCCACTTGAGCAAGCTGTCGAGCGACAGCTTTGGCCAGATGGTATGGGCTACGTCTTTTAATTTCTTAGCTGCCAGCCAGCAACTGCAAGTCGCAGCGACACAATTGGACCTAGGGCAGGTCGCAAGTATTTCAATTTCTTGTTATTCCACATCGGTTCATAGACAAATTTCGCATTTTTCACCCACTTTGAAACAACTATAAATGATACAAAATATCTTGTTTATTTCCTTTTTTGTTTACATTGAATTAGCAAAAAGCTATGCAATTAACAGTTTTGTTTACATTCAGCATTCGCCTGGGCGCACTCGATTGCGCGTGGCTCGCAAGAAGCGTTAACTCATAGACAGTTAGCATTAGCCTATATACATCTTTATCTAAATCTAAGTACAAATACATATATATTTATATATATATATTTAAGACTAAGGAGGCTGCGATTTGAATTGCGCGCTCGTATTTTATAGGAGTTCAATTTGTTTGTTGTTTCTGCTTATAAGTTTGGTCCTTTTTCTGTTGGGCATTGGTCGTTAATTAACGGCACATCCTCAGCCCCTTAATTGGCCGCATTTAGCCGGTTGGCCGCGTTCGAGCGTCGAACGAAGCAATCAATCTGCCACCTGCTGCCACTTCGCACTAGCCCTCTTTCATCTGCTCCTGCTGCTGCTCGTGCTTGTGCCCCTGCTCCTGCTCTAGCTGGCTGTCAGTCAATCACTTTTCGATATATACAGATAGGTATTTGGAGCTGTCGCCGATTTTGGATTGTCGTCGCGTTTGCGCTCACAGGCCCGTGGTGGAGGTCCTGCCGCACGACGTCTTGCGCGGCGGTGGCAAATCAGATGTGTAATTCTGGTAACGATTCGAACAGTTAATGGCCTACAGAGAGATAGAAAGTATGAATTGCCAGAAAGAAAGCGAACACGACGGGCATAAGTTAATGCTAAAAATACATAAAATAACGACAGTAAATCGTTGCCACAAAATGTTTGATTAATGATGTGTTGCTCGCTGCACGGAAGCAGGCGTTGCTTCATCCACAATTCCCCACATCAAACATCCAGCCCCGCAGCGCAGCGAACGCTGTGGCTTTGCATTTGAATGATTAGATTTGATTCAATATTCAATTATTTAACTGGTTTGAGGTGTTGAAATGCCCACAGTTTATCTGTGGGCCCAACATAGCCCCGACCAACCCACCCCACCCCACCCAGTCCAGTCTAACCGAGTTGGGCCCTGCTCAGTCCCTGCTATCCCGTTGGGCGTTTGCATATAAATGATTTATGAATTTGCGCTCTGATTGAATCGTCCAAAATTGTTGATTAGTGCGCCGTCATAGAAACAACAACAGCAACAACAATGGCACCAACAACAACAACAACAGCCACAACAATCGCATAGACTCTGGCACTTCCATGCAATCGCTCAAGGGAAATAAGTTACGATTTTCGAGCCCCATTGACTGTAAACCATATTCAGATGCATTATGTATATACATGCGTGTGTGTGTACCTGTACCTGTATTTGGCTGTGATTTGATTATAGCGCACGTTTGGCAGCGGAGTTTATAGACAGCCTTTCAACTGCTGTACAAATGCTGCAAAATCTTTAATCGTCTATCTCTATAAATTGATATTAATTATGCACAGAATACAAACAAATGGTGCCCTGATTAAACGTTCAGTTTAAAGCGAAGTATTATAATT
Organism: Drosophila anceps; assembly: GCA_035045945.1. Classification (NCBI taxonomy): domain Eukaryota; kingdom Metazoa; phylum Arthropoda; class Insecta; order Diptera; family Drosophilidae; genus Drosophila; species Drosophila anceps. The sequence continues at coordinate 8,847,896 of JAWNON010000225.1, read as the reverse complement.
CGTCTCTGATCGGATATTTTAAGAATTTTTTTAACCAAACAATATAGTCAGAGAGGAGTCAAAGGTGAACATCCTACAACTATTCCAAAAGATTTTCCAACGGCTTCAAGGTAATTTTTCTTTTGATGTTTAATTAAATTCATTTTAATAGCCTTTAATTTAATCGAGTAGCATAAAAATAACGCAAAATGCAAATAATTATGTGATTAAAAATAATTGTAAATATTTAAAATAAATAAAAGTGATTTTTGATATTTCATTGGGCGCGAAAGCAAATATTAAATAACGTTAACTTTAATTAAGAGAATAAAGTAAATACACCGACGAGCATTGCAGCCGTTTGCAGCGTTTGTAAATAAATTATATTATATTTTTAATCGGGCCAGCGGAGATAAAGTCTCTGGGCAGGCAGATGACCTCATGTGTTGTTTGATTTAAATTCTGTTTGCGACGCATGCGTCCACATGAGTCTTTAAATAAAAACATTAAGCTTCTATTCACAAATGGCATAATGGACGAGCCGTCAGTTGGGCAATTAGCCAATTTGATGGGCGAATGCGTGTGTTCAATACCTGGCTGAAAGCGGACTTACAGCAGTAGAAAAAGTGTATTTGGAAAAAAAGTGCGCCGCACGCGCCTAGCACAATTTGCCAAAACAATAGCCAGCAATTTAATTAATGTAATTAATCTAATTTAATGACTTGACAAACACATCAATTAGCGCCGGACGCTGGGTCGGGCCGCGGTCAGGCTCAATTTAAATGCAAAGTGCTAGAACAGGACTTTGCGGAAAATGGAAAAGCTGCTGCGCAGCAACAAAAACAAATTAAAATATTAAAATTAGGCCACAAAATGATTGAAAGGAAATGTTACAGACGACTTTGCCATCGACTCGACTTGGACACAGCACTCGAGACACTCTCTCCACTCAGTCTGTCCCTAAAGTAATTAAAAGTAGGTAATGCATAGTCAAACCCCGCTTCCCTGTGGAATGTTACAATTTTGGTTTTATTTTGATTTTTCCTTGCGTTTTGTGCTTATGTAAATGGCCAAAAGAATTAATGCGTCCAGCTAGTGAGTTGAATGGGAATGAGCTGAGCTGAGCTAAGCAGAGCAGAGCTGTAGTATGTTGAGGTCGGCGCCTGTAGAGTCCTGCTACGTATCAGCAACTGTGTCTGCAATTTGCATAAAGTGCTTTAATAACGGCTACTGTGCGTACTATTTAAAATTCCATATTTCAGTATTTCTTTGTGTAAGATAATTCCAAATATTTATCTCGCACAAATGCTAAAAATAGCTCGAATTTGATTTAATTTGATTGGCACGCCTGCTGCTGCCTCTGCTGCTGCTGCTGCTGCTGCTGTTGTTTGTTTCACAATTTTGCTGTAAAATGTTGGTATTTATAACGCAATTATTGGGCGCATCCCACGCGGCGTATGCGCGTTTTTCGCACTTAACTCATTAAGGCCCCCAACGATTGCTGGCAAATGTTTGAGTATTGCGCGCGTTTTCCCAATATTATTTTATCTGATTGTTTCTCTCTCGTCCTCTCTTTGTCTGCGTAAATAGTTTAATTGTATTATCGACGGAAACATTTGAAAGAATTAAACACACATTTGAAATCGCATCAAATGACTGACGTTTTTACAGCTGCATGGAAAATAACACCAATTCAAGCGAAACCACTTTATCGAACTGAACAAAAAAAAACGTCCACAAACTGGGTCGAGAGCAGCCACTACTGAATGAAGCCATATGCAATTTGCTTTGACAGTGAAAAACAACACCCAAACAATTCAATCGGTTACAAGAAGCACTCAATTGAACAATAGTGTGCGGGTCTTTGTCATGCTGTGTGCTGCGTACTCACCTTGTAGAAGGCCTTGCGAAAGTTGTCCGAGAGGAAGGCATAGAGCAGCGGATTGATACAGGAGCTGGTGTAGGCCATGGTGTGGGCCACTATCTGCAGTATGACACTGAACATGCTATTCGTCTCATACATATCCAAAGCCTTCAGCAATAAGATGAGCTGCAAATCAACGGAGCGATAAAAGGGAAAGTAAAATAAGACCTATGAAAAGAGTATCGTGCTCACCTGCACAGGCAGCCAGAGCGAGGCAAAGGCAATTACCACGACCACCACCAGGCGTGTGACTCGCTTGCGTCCACGCTGTGACTCCTTGGACATGCGCACGCCGGTACCCTGGCGCCAGAGGCGCATGATCATGCGCACGTATAGCCCGCTGATGACCATCAGGGGCAGCAGGTAGGAGCTGATGAAGAAGCTCACCTGAAAAGTGCTCTGGTCAAGTACATCGTTGTCGATGAAGCGGCACATGGCGTAAGTGATATTCGTCTGGTTATCATAGTCAACCTGTATAGAGAAAAAGTAGTCTCTATAAAAAATAAATATTACGACGTCATGTATCCTGACATTTTCATGACTTTCATATTCATAAATAAGCCAAAGTAAAAAAAAAATGTTATGTAAAACTAAACACGTGCAAATCGCTGGCAAAGCCGCATCTGCATATATCTGTGAATGTATCTGCCAGGGAGACTGTCTGTGACAGGTTGATAACATATTTGACTCTTCACATGACGCACTCACCATTTGGAGCCCCGCTGACCCTCTGTCTGGCCTGTTGGGTCATAAACTAGCAATAAGTCGTAAACAATATATATTGATTCACACGGCCAACTTTTTGTTTACAGTTTTGTTTACAGCACAGACGCAGCGCGTTGTGTTAATATAAAATACGATTAAAAACTCTAGAGAAAAGCATATTTATGGTATGTTTTGTTGCTACTTTTGTTGTTGCGACGCCAGAAAAAGTTGGCCAAGGAGAGTGCCCTATAGCTATAGCACCGATAAGTGAAGTGCGGGTTAATTTGACATTTAATTAGTTCGAATTAAATGGATTTTCATGTAGCTCAGCAAATATAAAATGTGATTTCGTTGCTGAGTGTGTCAAAGAAAGAGAAAGAGACAAGAAGAGAGAGAGGCCATCAAGCAAATACTGACCCAACTCAAGTGGCTGTGAAAGAATTCATAAACAGCTGTCAATCAATGCCACAATAGATCTATATTTAATGCAGATATTACGACAGGCATATGCCCCATTTTATGGCTATATTTTGTCCATATATATAGATATATACATCTGTATCTATATGTTGATATACAGTGACTAGTGAGCTGTTCGCATCTGTTATTGTTACAACTATTTGTAAATATTGTTTCTTTTTTGTTTTGTCTTGTTTTGTTCTGTTTTGCTTTGCTTTGCTTTGTTTTGTTTTGTGTCGACAATAGATAACAGTATGTAATATGAATATAATTAATAGCTAACTGTTAATTAACATGTTGATCAAACATGAGTTAATTATGCCTTTTTATCGCACGCTTTGCTTTTGTTTGTCTGCGCATATAAGGAGAGAGCAAATGTGGGTATGTGTGTGTATGTGTGTGTATGTGTGTGTGTGTATGTGTGTGTGTGTGTGCTTGTTATCGATACACACGCACACACACACATGCATAAATATTCAATTTGGCCAGCTTAATCCTATGGCACAACAAAGCAAACAAAAACAAACAGCAACAAAAGCCGAGGCGTGAAAAAAGAGCGTGAAATGCCATTTAATAAAATATCAAGTTACAACAACAGCAACAAAAACAACCACAACAACAACAACATCAACAATAACAACATCAATAAGTGCACAGCAAATGGTCCATTTCATTGATAAAGACGCCAACGGCGATAAGATACGTTTAATTACGGGCGACTATTCGATTATGAATAGGGCAACCACACACCACACTCATGTGGGCGAAAAACAAAATCTAGGCCCAACCACACACCCACGCATAAGCACACACACACTTTCCCTGGAGAATTATATTGAAACGTGGCTCAAGAAATTTGCGTTGTATTTTGCTAATGAACTTTGTTTGACTATTGAGAGAAAAGCTATTAAGAGTTCACAGCTGCAGCAGGCATTTCCAGCTAATAAGCTGATTAGCTGCTTGCCGAGACATTATTCACACATTAAAGATTGCCAAATTGTATTCGTATAGTGTTTAAACAATATTTAAGTGAATAACACAGCCTTTATGTTAGCATCCCCTGGAATTCTATAAACATTGAACTTTCTTTCAAATTTGTTTATATTTACATATATGTTTATTCGTTAACAAATAAATGAAAGCTGTTTATGCTTGCCATTATGTGCACAACTTAATGCTAAATCGATTTCAGCCGTTGACTCGAATCACACGTTTCGAATTGATTTCGCGAAATCAAAAAATAATTAAATGAAGCTACCTGTTGTATCAATTCTATTAATGATTTAATGAAACATATAGTTATCTGAACTTTCGTTTTAAGTAAATCTTCTTTAAAAATAAATCAGTATAAATATATTTTGAAATTATTATATATGGTTTCAAAGTTCAGATAAAAACATTATTCTTTAAATAAATTTTCCCAGACTTTTTGCGAAAAATTCAGCTATTTTAAACAAAAAATTAAACAATATTGACCTAAATTGAAACAATAAAAAATTTGATATTTTTGGATTTCTGAAAATACTTTCAACAAATCCAAATGCATAAATATAATAAATTAAAACAAAAATAAAATACCTCAAGATTTGAAATTCCATTTTGAAGTGATTGATAAACATTTTCCTGCAATTTTGCCAGGAAATTTTGAGGAAAATAAAAACACAAAATTAAATACGCTTCAAATAAATATGTATTTAATTATTTTGATTGCTGGTTCATAAAAGCTCTACTCCGCCTTTTGGCTAAACAAAGTTTTTGTTGTTGTTATTTCGCTTGTTTGGCCGCGTTTATTAAAAGATTTACTTGTTATTCGCACTCAGCGCATGGATCAGGGAAGCATTAATGCTTTTAAGGCAAATGGATAAATGATATCGAAGCCAAAGATCGGGGCGTTCAGTGCGCACTCTGTCGATAGTATCAAGGTCATCGATTTATCATGCGCAGCGTATGCCCAACCAGAATCTCTATCGATCCATCTATCAATCTGTCTGGCTGTCTGTGCGTCTGTGATCAATGATCCATTAGATTCTTTAGCAACTGAATAAGCAGAATAGAAACACTGATATGCATATTGTAAATGGATATTGCGCATATGAATTAGAAATGCTATTGGCCATATGACCAGCAACTGTATGGCTCGTACACACACATATATTTATATATATATATGTATGCGCATATGTGTTTGTATTTGTCTATATCAGCTCTATAATTAAAATTTATGCATTTAAAATAGCAAATTAGTAACAAAAACAGAACAGGCGCCCGCACCTAGCCAATTCTCAATATAAACACGTAAATGCGAAACAAAGAATAAACTTAAATATAATTAAAAGCAACAACAATAACAAAATCAAAATGTGGGCAGCTAAAGGCCAAAGCCAGATCCAGCTAGAGCAAAAGTATTTCACCCACTGACGTGGAGCAGCAGCTCGAGACATCTAACGAGGTGCCGATGATGCGAAGCAATAAATTTTAGCTGGCCTCTGTTATTCGCAGCACATTCGGCCACAGCAGGCATCTAGCCCTGAGGCTGGGCTCCACAAACAGACACCCACACTCAGCCACCCACATGTATACACAGACAGACACACATACTTACCACCACATCATGCGCAAAGGTGACCGGCATGGAAACGGTCAGCACGACAGTCCACAGCGTAAATATGGCAATCTTTGTAATGTGCTCGGTACGCAGCATACGCGAGCGTATGGGATGTACGACAGCCAGAAAGCGATCGATGGACATCAGTACGAGCGTATAGATGGAGGCATAGGCGGTGACCACTATCAGATACTGGACACTACGACACCATATCTTGCCAAAAGGCCAGTGCTGCGTCACATAGTCGACGGCAGTGAAGGGCACACAGAAGATGACGAACAGCAGATCGGCTGCTGCCAGATTTACAATCAGCAGATTCGTTGTCGAGTGCATGTTTTTGTTCAGCAGCACCACCATAATGACCAACAGGTTGCCAAAGAAGCCCGAGACGGCAATGATGCCAAAGAAAATGGGCACTAGCCAACGCACTGTGGCCCGAATGGCTTCCGCTTCAGATTGAATTGTAGTTGAATTGTCGATGTTGTTACTGACGCTGGCGTTGAAGCTGCTTGTGGTCAGCTCCAGCTGTGCAGCCAGGGCCGTGGTTACGTTGCTAAGTTCCATGGTGCTGTGGTGTTCGCTGGTCTATTGATTTTTAATTGGCCCAACGCTCATTACATTTCCTTTTGTTGGCGCACACAATGAGCGCAGCATTTTCTTTTTTATTTCAGGGCAGTTTTTGCCGATGTATTGTCACAGGTCGTCGGGCTCAAATAACAAATTTCCAATTAAACGATTTTGGTCAAGCAGCCACTAGTCTAAAAGAATCGCAATACACTGCTGCTGTTACTGCTACTGCTGCTGCTACTGCTTCTTCTCCACTTTTTCAATTATCATGCGCAATAATCCAGAGGGAGCAGCTGCGGACACATTGTCTAAGCCTGAACGTAATTCACGGACTACAACACGTAGCGGTCCCAAAGACAATTTCGAGACACACCAATGAACACACACACAACACACCTACACACCTACGGAGTACACGATAATTGTAACAAGGTAAGACAACAATACAAGAAAAGAAAAAAAATGACGCCACGTGCAGCGCCCACTGTTCGCTGTGACCTCCTCGTTGGGCCGTGTCACGCCCTAGCTAACTGTTATCCCTTTGTGGCAGCTGCACCCACATGCTATAAATGGTTTACAAGGACTTCGTAAATTTCTTATTGACAGACCGACCGGCGTCGCTTTCAGAGCTGTTGCTGTCACATACACGCGCAAACAAATCGCATAACTTCTGCTTGGCTAGCTTTTAAATTTGATTATAATTTTCTTGAATGATGTTCATGAAATTATGTTCTTGGTTTTATTTTTTTTTTTTTTTGCTTTTTCGACAAATCCAAAATTCAAACTGCACGCGTTGGTTACCAGCTCGCAACTGATGGCTGTGCCTCAAAAGATTCGCAGTCTACGTCGACGGCAACGCCAGCAGCACCAATAACAACGACTACAACAACAGCTGGATGTGTGAGTGTGTGTGTGTGTGTGTGTGTGTGTGTGAGTATATGGCGCAGCGCTTGCTCAGCAGCCAATGCCTGGCCAGCGCTAGCTGTTTGCTTAGCCAGACGGCAAGAGCGACAGCCAAAACAGTTGGGCCCAACAATAGCCGGCCGGTCACCAGGGTGACAGCTGGCTGTGCCGCACAGCTGGATATAGTCGCTGTATGGTGCTTAACTTCACTGATTAACTGTTGCGTCCAGCGAAGGCAGAAATCAGCTAGCAAACGCCAACAAACGAAATAAACACAAATTCAGTCTGACAATGGCACGCGCTACGTTACCCATTCGCCAGTGCCCCGCCTCTATTCGCCCAGTTTTATTGTCTGTAGGTCGCTTATCGCAACTGTTTTATCGCACACCTTTAGAGCGCTGTGGCGCACCGCAGCGAGAAGTTGGACTGGACTGGGCTGGTAAAGCAGCTGTTGCTGTCACTCCTGCTACCCGGGTTAAGCCCGGCAACGACAGCCCATTTACATGCCTATCGTTGCCAGCGTCTGGGCCATTCACCTGTCACAGCCAGCTTGACGAGTCGATGTTGACGTTGACGGTGACGCTGACATCGACAGCGGCGGCGACGCCGACGCCGACGCCGACGCAGCGTCACAGCTGCGGCTTAATTGTCGCACAGCATTTGCGTCGGCCACGCCTCAGTGGGCCGTCATCGAGTACAACAACAATTTGACAAGATTAAACACGAATTAAGCAGCGCCTGAAAAAACACAAGAAAATAAAAGACAACCAGAGAGCAGGCAAAATAAACACAATTTCAAAAAGCAAAAAAAAAAAAATTATAAAAAATAAATCAAGTGAAATCATATATATTTAATGTGAAACATGGCGCATTTAATGTAGTCCTTAATTTTTAATGATTGTTGTCTAGCAGCAAATACAATTTTTTTTTCCTTTTTTTCAGCGCCAACAGACACAATGTGATATTTTTACTGTTATTACCATTACACTCTGTCCAGCTAACAATTGTAAAAACGCATGTGCAACTCTGCCTAAGACTCTACGACTCTGACGATTTATCTATCATCTACCAATATATACAATATATATACAATTTTGAAGTTTAACATAGCTTATCCATGTAAACTGCGTAAGCATATTGAAAGCAAAATGAAATTTGCAATATGTGCTGCATACCTTAAGGCGCATCAAATCCAATAAAATTTTGGTATTTCCATTTGTATAGCACAGATTGGCAAGCTTTCGGATAAGTATTTGCACAAAATGGTTAATGTAGAAAAAATTTAAGTGCTTGATATCAGAATATTGAGAAATCATATAGAGTTCCGCCTATGTTGGTGTTCTATCTACTTTGTTAACAAATATTATTGAAGTTCTGAGTTAAATTCGTTTTCAACGCTGAATATAATTAATTTTGCATACTCTATTTATGAATTTAAATTTTGGTTTTGAATTAATGACGGGCGCAGTGCTCGAAATTCGTAATTAGCATTAAGTCAAATACACAATCTACACAAATCTGTGGGTTTTTCATACATGCACACATACATTTATGTATATACATATATATATATATATATATATGTATATACACATTTTTTTGTAATATGTGTTACCAAAAACAACAGCAAATCAGGTAATATGTTTGTTAAGCCTAAAATGAAAAGCGAGCATTTCAAATAAATTAACATGTGAATGAATAACAGCCTAACCCATACTCCACACACACTCCACACACACACTCCACACACACACACACTCCACACAGAGAACAGATTTTTGAGCCGCATAACATTTACTGCCTGGCTCACTTTTAGCCCAATTTCTGGCTGTTATAAAAAGTTAAGCAAACAATTTTGTTATGCCAAAACTTTCGATGTGATTGAAATGTTTTTAAACGAGCTACAATAAGAGCATGCACATACACAAACAAACACTCACACACACTCAACAAAGGCACATATATATTTATATATAAATATATATATTTAAATATGTATATATATGAAAAATGCTTCACCATGTTGTTGGGTCGAGCATTTTCATGTTTTTGGCATAATCATGTGCAATACCTTACTTTTAGACTGATATTTAAGGCTAGTGTTAATAGCACAGCAACAATGGGCACAAGTTTCTAAATATTTAAGAAAAAAAAGGACTTTAGTAAATAAAAATGAAAAGCGAAAATACTTTTGCTATCCATTATGCAAATAACTTTGTCTTTAAAATCCGTTTTAGGTTAATTTAAAGCGTTTAATTGAAACTTACATTTGAGTAAATAAAAGACATTTTTGCCCATGGTTGGCTGGCTGTTGGGTAAATTCTATTGTCATTCTGTAGACACTTGATGCTCAAAATGATGGATTATCGTCTTTTCCGTGTCGTCGTAATATTTTCATATTGCATTATTTGGAGTCCGCATCCATTATGTCTGGCTGTGGGTTGCGCCAGGGTTTTTTGTTGTGGAGTAGCAGAACAGAATTAATAAATGTAAATCGGCAGGAAACTGTGCAGAAGGCGAGGCGAGTCCTTAAACAGTACTAACAGCCGCATTAATCGGCATTTCTCGGGAAAAAGGGTTCGGCCGTGCACAGCTTTTGCTATTTAATCATTCAAATTGACTTTCTTGCCTGATGGCCGTTAATTTTGAAATCCCTTTTAAAAAACGCTACTCTCATTTTCCGGGTTTTCCTTTCATGCCTGGCCCGTAACTTTGTTTTCCGCTTGAGGCTTATAAGTTTATTCCCTCTGCCCCGTCCATTTTTTCATCTTCTTCGCCTTTTTTCGCGAATTTTTTCTTTTGTCTTTCGCGCTGGCCCGCTTAGAGCGCGCTGAGTTTGCATTTGGCTTTCCTTTTAGCATTTTCCACATCCTTTTTTTAAGTTTTTAATCAAGATGTTTTAAATGCGGTTCGCCGCTGAATGATGGATTTTTTCACTCTACATCTTCCTTACGCCCTCTTCCTCTCTTTTTTTTGTGCGCAAAGTAAACAGAAAGTTGGCGGTGTGTTTGGCAAAGATTTATGCAGATAATAAAATGAGTCTTCAAATGTTTAATCAAGTTTTGAACGGCCAGCCCCTTTAGCTGCTTCTGCCCACTTTTCAGCTTTCAGTTTTCAGTTTTCAGCTTCCATGTTTCCAGTTTGTGCTCCATAATTAAGGCTCGTCCTTGGTTAAAATCTATTCAGTGCAAGAGCAACTTTTCAAAAGCAATATAAGCCTGGGGTAAAAACATGTCAAGGACTGCATCCATTCAGTTCACATTAAAGCCAATGCTTAGAAAAGCTGGCCATAAGATTGCTGTTTCAACAATTAGCTGCATGACTCTTCTAGTGCTTCAAAATATTTTTCTGCGGCCAAGTATCATTAATGTTGGCAACGGCAACAGCAATAGCAATAGCAATAGCAAGAGCAAGAGCAACAGCAACAGCAAGAGCAACAGCAACAGCAACAGCAATAGCCTGTGCTGCAAATCGTATTTACTATTGACCGTGCTCAGGTGCTCCGTGCGTCACAATGAAATGTCTCAAACAATGGTCCAACGTAGTCATAACTGGAAAGAAACTAAAATAAACCAAACTTAACTAAACTAAATGCTGCTTCCGCACGGACAAACAGCTGCAACTTGTTAGACGTCTAGCTGTCGTTGGTTTTATTTGAGTACCCTATGCAACTGCTGAGGTGGGTATGATATACTGGCGAGTCAGTTGTATGTCTTAAGCTCTCTACAAATTAGACCTCACCTATAAAATGTTACGCCTCAGATTGATACCTAAATAAAATGAATTTAACAAATAAATGAAATAAAATTTCTATTTCTTACAGCTTCAACACCAAATCAAATAGTCAGTTATATAGATTAACTCTCGTCTAAATTGTGTAGACATCAGATAACTACATTAAAAGCGAAGTTTCTTAAGGCATGCACTTCAATCAAATCGTCAAAGATATGCTATACAGTTTCTTTACTGAAACAGATTTTCAGATTTCTTTTCAGTAACATCAGAGCTGCTGATCGCATAATGAAGTTCATTTCAACTAATCACAACTCTCAATATTCTACATTGCCAGAGGTCTAATTTGAAAATAATAGACTTTATTTTCTGTTCTGCATAGTGAATGAATTTTGAGGATGTTTATAAATATTTCAAGTTGTATTTCCCATTAAAACTACAAATACTTTATAACTCAATATTTCTACAATTAAAAATCAGTCAACGCCTAACGCCGAAATCAAACTAAGTTTTCATACATATAAAAAAAAAACGGCCAATCATAACGAAATATATATTTAAATAAAGATATTTATAGGGCGTATCGTAGCCCGTCATTTAACAGGCTTCTTTGTTTTCTATAAGCTGCTATGAAAAATATGATTTTACGCGCTGTTCGGTAGTCGTCGTCGCCGCCAAGTTAGCCGCCGCCGCAGACGCCGCCGCGTCTCCGGAATGGCCAGATTTGCGGGCGTGGCCGGCAGCGCCTGTTGCCGTGATACCGTAAAATAAATGTTGCTGCCCCACAATTGCAGCAATTGCTGGTGGCGCACAGTTGCCGTCATATTGTCAACTCGGTCCATTGTGTTGTGTTGTGCTCCGTTTTTTTCCCTCGCTTTTGCGTTTGTGTGCAACAAAATTAGCTTTTACGCTTTATTACCGCAAAGATGGCCAAAGAAAACAATACTCTAGTTGAAATTTGTTCGGCCTGCATGTTGTCCGGCAGCCTGGCAGCCTGGCAGCCTGGCTGCCCGACGGCCTGGCTGTCCGACAGTCCTCCAGATCTCACTGCATTTTGCATTCTTTGGGTTTTATTGTGTTGCCGCCGCTTTTTGTCGTCAGCATCCGGAGGCCATCAAAGTTGCCGGAAGCTCGCCGGGCAGTCATCAACTCAATTACATTTGCGACCCGCGCGGCGACTTTGATATTGCCCCAAACCCACCACAGCACCCACAGCAGCAGCCACAACAACAACAACAACAGCAACGACAATTGCAAGAGCGTCGCATTGTTCAAGCAGTTGACTGATGCCGTAGACTTCTAAACAATACGCGGCCCGTTGTTGTCTTTTATCTGTCTGCAGCTCCATTGTGTGCTGTCGCGTGTGACGGATGCGACAGGAAGCGTGGGAGCTCTTGATAGCAAAACGTAGACTGTACAAAAACACTATACCCAGCATTCCCTCTCCCTCTCTCTTTCTCCCTGTCTTTCTCTTTCTCTCTCTCTCTCTCTCTCTCACTCTCTGTCTTTCTCTCTCTCTCTCTCTCTCTCTCTCTCTCTCTCTCTGTCTGTGCAATATTTAAAGCTTCCCCTGGCGATAAACTATGGCGACTGCGGCAACGGAAATATTTCACAGAGATTAGCACAACAAGCCAACATTTTGATTAGTTACCAACTGCTGCTCAATCTACACGACATTAACGGGTTTAGCTTTGTGCCTCCATTTCCAATGCAAATTGAAATGACTGAGAGACCGCATGTGGTCGACAATAGCTCAACTGGAGCTGATCCTTGAGCGGATTATCCAGGCAAAGATGCGTCCGAGCATGCTGAAGCTGTGTATTGCGGCGCAGCCAATACTGTCCAGTCTGACCGGCACGGCAGGGCTCTAAACTCAGCTGCGGTTGCTTTGTTGCAGCATCAACCGCCAGGCAGAGGCTCTGATCGGTACTCAACTGTCCGCTTTCGTGATGCAAATGCCACTGCGTGACTTGCAGGCCATGGCAGCTGGTAAGCAACAGCTGCAGCTGGGGCAATGTGCCTGCCACATGCAGACAGCGGTCTGCATTGCGCACGGTGCCGAGAGCGCTGAAGTTCGCGTGCTGCAACCTGCCATAAAATAGCAACAGATAGAGCTTGATTTATATAGCTATCAAATGTTAAATCAATTGTTCGCTAATGTAATAATACAGTTAGTCAATCGAGTCAATTGAATTTTCACATTAGTTCAATGGGGAATACCTACCTCAGCTCTGGACTCACATGTCGCATGAGCCAGTCGAAAGGCTGGCATTTCATTTCAGCTTTTATCTGGGCCGAATCATAGGTGGGGAGGGCTGAGTGGAGATTCAATGGAATTTGCTTGGCCGACGGTTTGAGAGCGTAGAATAAATATTTGTACTCGTCCAGCCAGGACTCGGCTATGATTTTTGAGTTGCTGCAGAATACAGAATATAAGCGGAACGGTCAGTATGTAAGCAATCGTATTGCGTGCTGGGAATGTTTATATTAAAAGGTGCCCGACGGAGGCGCACAAGCGTCTGGCTGAAATAAATTGAAAAATACCAAAGGCCACCGCGCTTTTCACACCTAAGCTAGTCGTTGGCCAAACAAAAACGAGCAACAAGAACAGAAAAAAAAGTGAATAGAAAACCTTTCGACGGGTCACTTCAACCTACCGCAAATATGTCGCCTGTGCGCTGTCCAGCTGCTCCTGCTCCTGCTCCAGCTCCTGGTCGAACTGAGGCGGAAACTCAAAGGCATGGGCTGGTCGGAAAATATGTCCAATTCGACTGCAGGGCACGATCTCAATTTGTCCGCCGCAAAGCCACAACTTAATGGCCAGCTCAATGGACTCGCCGCCCCAAATCTACAGACCAAAAGGAAATGAGTTGTTGCTCTGCACTTTTCAGTTTCTCTCCAATTCCCTCAGTTCTCAATTCAGTCTGCGGCGCAAAGTTGTGTGTCATGGCTTGACATAAGCAATTAGCACACACTTGCAACAAGCACAAGTTAATTAGGTGCGGGCGCTTACCTCCAGATGCGGATTGAAGCCCTGCAGCTTGTGGAACAATTCGCGTGAGATCATCAAGATGCCACCCGCAAAGGCAGGACTGGTATATGGTTGCGCTAACGTCTCCTTGTCAGCCAGCACCCGGGGCAACCAATGGAAGTGAAGGCTCCAGTCGAAACCACCTTTCAGCAACTCATTCCCGGCCATATAGCTCAAGGTCTCGGGTTCAATAGGGTCCAGCAGTGGGCTGACCGCAAGCCTTGAATTCAGCGCCAGCCTCTCCAGCAGGGGTTCCAGCCAGCCATCGTTGACCTCACAGTGACTGTCCAAAAACAACAAATAATGGCCGCTGGCCAATCGAGCGCCCTCGTTGCGTGACCAAATCAGGCCCTTACGGCTCAGATTGCGACTGAAGAGGAGTGCGGGACGCCCTCGGTGAGCATAAGCTGCGGTCATGTGCCGTTCCAGACTCGCCAGCAGGCCGGCTGCGAAATGAGAACTAAATGAATGAGAGCCAATGTCAACATTGAAGCTCTTTGACAAGCTCACCGTCTTCACTGCCATCGTCTATGACAATAAGCTCGTGCAGATACTGCTCCGGCGTTCGACTGATCAGCGTTAAGATCGTGCGCAGCAGCATGGAGCGCGCCTCATTATGAAAACTAATCACAACGCTCAGCTTGGCGCGACTGGCATGTGGCAGCTTATAACGGCGCATATTGCAACTGCAAGTTAAAGCGAAATAATTAAAGATCAAGTTTAAGTGTGCTAATCAATGCTGACTGACTGCTATAATGTAGTTGACAATTTTTAAATAGTTGTAAGATTGTTTAAGCTTCTATGTTATTAGCTAATTAAATATATGCATAAATTACCCAAGCAATGTGTATAGATTAAACAAAACAAGTCAAGTCGTTAGTATACAGACCTTTGATGTCGCGTCGCTGGCAGCAGACGTACTGTTGCTAACTTGTCGCTCAACTCGCGATTGTATTGGTAAAGTGTTTCCGACTGATCGGGCGTATGCGTAATAAACTCGCGCCAGTCAAGTTGATGTAGGTTCAGCTGTTGCTGCTTCAACATCAACTGGAACACAGACATACACACACACACACACATAAAAATAAAAATTGTTGTCAATGATAGAAACATGCTAAACACTCACTCGATGGCTGATTAATGCATCGATAAGGCCAAAACGCACAACCAAAACGACAATCAACAATTGCATGACCAAGAGCGACAAGACGCCGAGCAGGCAACAGCGCAGCCGGCGATGCAGGCTGCCGGACATCGCGGCGTTTGCGACCGACTGTATGCCACATGCTGGCACCAAAAGTGAAAACCCATAACGCTGCACGCGTCGGCAATGAATGTCTACTGTCTGTAATCGTGTTTCTGGGCAAATAAATATCAGCTGAAAACTGATATTTCAGGTGTGTTGATTTTCTTCTATTCAGCCATGATTGTGTCGTCATAAATGCTAAAAATTGAAAATTAACTAAAAACTGGTCTCTCTCTGCTTCTCTCTCTCTCTCTCTCTTTTTCTCTGCCGCTCTCTCGCTCACTCTCACTATCTAGCTAGCTGTCAAACTTGTTGCTGATAAACCGTTCGATAAGTTTGGCAAATATTTGTGTACAGCTCGCAAGGTGTTAATTATACCACATGAAATCTATATATTACCTGTCATGCCTGTCAGTTAGTGGGTGTACACATACCTATATATATATATATATATATATATATATATATATATATATATATATATATATATATATATATATATATATATATATATATATATATATATATATATATATATATATATATATATATATATATATATATATTATGTATATATATATATATATATATATATATATATATATATATATATATATATATATATATATATATATATATATATATATATATATATATATATATATATATATAAATTAATATATTGTGCGTTATCATTTGTAATCAGTGCGAAGTTAACACAGTTTGCGATTTCAATTACATAAAATAAAAACACTTGACAAAGTTTTGTATTTGGATTAGTTTGGACAGGGATGGATTACGCAATGTCTGCTTGGACTTCTTCAAATAAAATTTTTTAAATTGGCATACTAATACCGAACTGGAAAATAATAACAATAGCATTTTATTTTAGTTTTATTAATCAAACTTATTTATTTAATTTAATTTCATTTATAAATAGTGACAAAATTATATTTATAATAGGAGAAGCAGCATGCCTAAAGAAATTCCAAATATATTTAGACAGACAGGTAGATTGCATAACAGATAAGGCAGCCAGATTTATATACAGAGATATATCACATGTATTTGTATTAAATAATAAAAGAGTGATTTCGTTAGTATGGCTCGACTAGGAGATATCCTGAGCCCTGCGAGAAGCTGATATTTCAATCACACTATGCTTCTTTTATGCGTACATAAATACGGTATTCTAGTTCAAGCATTCAAATTATCTATTTGGATAGATATTAAGAAGAATAAATTAAAAACGCATACAGCGTATTGTATAACAAGTACACATTTCAAATTTCAAGTCTCTAGCTTATAACGGACAGACGGACGTGGCTAGATCAACTCAGCCCCTCATCCTGAGCAAAAATATACTTTATGTGGTCTGCCACGCCTCCCGCTTTTTGTTGATCATATCTGGAACTTCAAAACAAAGCTATGTATTAGCTAAATACGTATTCCATTAAACTAAAATTTATTTGCAAATGTTTATCTTCTAACTATTGGTTACATTTCAGAGCCAAAACTCTAGGGAATTAGTTGGTTAAATAAATGTTTATGGCATAATCAACATAAATAAATTGAAATTGAAACATGGCCTGGCTAGTATACACAATAATCCGTCGGATTAGTCATACTTGTAATTCCGTTCTGTGCTATGGATATCGATTACAAGCCCATTTCGGAGTGAAGTCAGATGATATGAGTAAGAAAGAGGTTTGGCATTTCTGCTTTATGCTTTTTCTGACGTGATTTAATTTGAAATTGTTTAGCAAAGCGGAAGTAACTCATTCACTTAGCAACAAAATCGGATGCCACACACACACACACTCACATACACACACAAAGCAGGTAAATTGAAGTGTTACTTCCGCATTGCATTAGGGTACAGATGCTACGTGTTGTTGTTGCTACTGCTATTGCCACTGCTGTCCAGCTGGTGATTGACTTACGTGTGCCTCGTTTTAGTTTTCGGTTTGTCGTTGTAAATTTGTTGCCAGCTTTTACGTGCAGCGGAAATGCATTTTCCTAGTCACGTTCAACTGCCAGACCCAAGCCAGACCCAGACCCAGACCCAGACAACTCAGCAGACCGATGTCCAGTTGTAGTTGTTTTTGGCTGCTGCTGCCACAGCTGCTGTTGCTGTCCACAGGTTAGCTAAGAAATATAACCGAATGGCGCAACAGCGACTGGCAAAGATTCAGATTCATGTATTTCTCTTTGCATTTTTTATACACAGCTGTATTCCTTTTATTATTTTCTCTGGTTTGCCCAGGCTCACTCGGCACGCCAATTTATTAGATGGCGCGTGATCCATGTTTGCGTCCATGCTCCATAGATTAAAGTGCTTTTTAATGAATGCAGCAGCAGCAACAGCATCAGCAGCGAACTCTAATTGTATGCAGCGTCGCGTGCGCAGCTTCATAATTAAATAGGCGCTGCCTGAGGACCAGCACCAGGAGTATTTCGATGGAGGCAAATTCAATATTCAATATGTTTTCAATTTGCCATTGTTGGCAATGGGCGTGGCAATCGCATCAAAGGCAAACGCAAATGCCGCGAAGCAAATAAAAATAAAACGAAATTATGTCAATAAATGAATTATAAGGCGCACGCACAACGCTGCGTATACGCAATGCCCAAGAGCTCAGCTAGTCAAAGCTGCAAAGCAGACAACGCAGCGCCTAATGGGCATGTAAATGTGCGTTTCTCTCTCTCTCTCTCTCTCTCTCTTTCTCTCTCTCTCTCTCTCTTTCTCTCTCCTCCTCACACAATCTATTTCTTTCTGTATGTGCGTGTGTCGCCATGATTATTATTATATTGCCACTTACACATGCGTGGGCCGCAGTGTGTGTTATGATAATGTTAACAGCCGAGCTTCTAAAATTTTATTAGCCGTCGACTTATGGAACTTTGAAAATAATAACAACAGCAGGGAAAGTGTTTTACCCACCCTCATACAGCTCTTCTCTTTCTCTCTCTCTCTCCCTCTATCTCTATGTGTGTGTATTATGTACCTATTCCAGCTCTTGCTTTTCGAGCATAAAGAATATTGAGGAAATTGCTTTCTTTGCACTCACGGCTCAGCATTCCGGCAGCCAGGACTTTCCAGGACTTGTCAGGACTTGGCACGACGGGGCGCACTCATTTCGAAATTGTTGCGTATTATCGTAAAATTTTATATACACACACACAGACACGCACATAGTACGTGCACACTCATACAAATGTTTTGGCGATTTGCTTTGCTTTGTATTTTCTTCAACTTTTTTCCCGGCACAATTTTTCGCAAATATTTTCATTGAGGTTTTTGGTTTTTGTTTTTTTTTTCCTCCTGCATACTTGGCCAACACAAACGTGTTTAGTTTACAGTGCATATGAAAGCATTTTGTAAAATATTTGTATAAATACAAGTTAGTTGGCAGACAGCGCTGTGGTTGCTTTTTTTTCAACAATTCAAATTCTCAGCAAAAATATTTGATTTGATGTCAAGCAGAGCATTAATCTACAATTTCATTTCGAGTAAAATACAAAAAACGCAAAAAAAAAAATTAACTACAAAGTAAAATAAAAAAAATCGTATAATTTGAATGATTTCCCATTTGCAGTTGGCATAAAAGAGAGAAACATTTTAATGATGTTTACACAGTTTGCATGTGCCACTCCATTTACCGGCAGTCGGTGCTGTCTGTTTCACAGTATTATGTGCTTTATTTCGATTGACTAGAACTTTTCACTATGCCCGGCGGAGTACTTTAGTTGATGACATTATCGCTACAATACAAAAGCTTTCTTTTGCCATCCGCCCCGACGTAGTCGTTGTTGTTGGTCTTGTGAGGCTGCCGCCACTTCATTTCTGAGCTTACAAACTTTTTTGTTGATGAAACAAACACCGTGAGTGAGCACAGACACAGGCAGACAGTTAGAGAGACAGTCAGAGAGACAGTCAGACAGGCAGACAATAAGTCAGACAGACAGACAGTCAGTCAGTCAGACAGACAGACAGTCAGTCAGTCAGTCGGTCCATTGAATGGATGTGACATTATTCATGAAACCAGCAAATGTGAGTATCTCAGTGCTTATATTTTTGCCCAATGCCAAGAGCGGAAATTTGTCATTAATTTGATTGCACAGTTAGATTTCATGTACATATATACATCTATTTAAAAACTTTGAATTGAATCTATCAAGTGTCAAAAAAGTTTCAACATATTTTTATAATTTACATTTTTTTAATTTGTTTTTTTGTTTTTTTTTTTTAAACAACTGCCACATAACTATTGACATTTGATGTTGTT
This sequence comes from Drosophila anceps, assembly GCA_035045945.1. NCBI lineage: Eukaryota > Metazoa > Arthropoda > Insecta > Diptera > Drosophilidae > Drosophila > Drosophila anceps. The sequence goes on along the minus strand of JAWNON010000225.1, from coordinate 8,828,456 downwards.
GGTTAGTTTAGGATGTCATCCAGGTTGAAAGAGAAAACCACTTTCAGAGATCTGCCTATAAACCGTTTCTCTCTCAGCAGCTTCACATAGACATCAGCAATCGATGCATTTGGGCAGTTGTGACCCAAAATGTTCATGCCACAGAAGGTGCCCTTCCACACGTAGGGTAGTCCCCTGGTTTTCTCGCACTGATCTGATAAACGTGTATTCTTCACACAGTTAGTGGCGCTGGTTATCACCTTCCCATTGGGATCATTAATGATCTTCTTGCATTCATTAGCTGGTATTTGTGACACCGCTTTCTTGACCGGCATGAAATATGTACTATCCCAACTCCATTGCTCAACTATGTCCTTAGGTCCTAGAGGTTTAAGGCAAAAGCGAGGCGGCGTATTAAACCCTGCTGACAGCGGCTTTTCGAGATTCAAGAACGTCAACAGATGGGCACCACTCTCCATCGTGAAGTCTTTGGAATCCGTGTTATTTGCAGCTGTGTGTACTGAGCCATCGGAGAATTGCAAATGGATGTCTTCTAAATGCTTGTCGCGCAGACAGTCTTTGACTGTAAGCACCGTCAAATTATTGATCGCAATTCCACTGCAGAAGACGTTTCTGTTGTGCATAAATGTCACCATATACCTATCCAAATCATTGTTCTGATTAATGATTGCTTGTTTTCTGTGACGATGTTTGCTGGCCCAATGGGCAGGATTGTAACCAAAATGAGGCCTCCAATCGTTCCTCTGATATAACATTTTGATCACTTTATGGCCAATTTCTTTTTCCAGCTGTATTTCATCAGCCCTTATGTCATCCTGCCGGCAGACAAGCATCAGCAATAGGGTTATAGTTATTCCTAAGATTTCTGATATCATTCCAAGCAGCGTGTAGCAGGCGCACCAAAGTTGATGTCTGTATCCAGTTTTTCTAGTGTAACACTAGTGCCTTATGACTTTTGTTACACTTCATGAAAGCGTGAACTATTCATTTCATATAGCCCAATGCCTTGCATCCAATCGATTTATTTGATCCATATCTATTTTACGCCGTAACTCTAATCGATTTAAGATAGATTCAATTTTAATAAAGAAATAACGCTTTTTTCGAATACTAATGGAGTATAATAGAATTCGATTTACGTTTATTATTTTGGATAAGCCAGGGTATACAAAATGTGATCCAAAAGCAAATTGTGTATTTATAAAAATATTATTTGATATACACTCACATAAGGTCGTCTTCTAGCTGGGCGGCGCGGATTCTTGATAAAACGTGCTTTTGGTATTGTGCTTCATTCAGAACTAGGGCATACAGATCGAATTGCCCATCCTCAAGGCACCTACGGCCCATTAAGTTGATGCCACATATCTGGCCTTTGTAAAGGAGCGGTGCGCCGTAGTTCTTCTGGCAGGCGGACGATTGCTTCGTATTCTTAATACAAACTATCTCCCAGCTATTGTATTGGCTGGTAGTTTCATTTAACAGAGAGCGACAATATTTTTTGGGCATCACCATGACCAATTCATTGAGAACCGAGCGTTGCCTTAATATGGATACCTGCGCCGTTGAGCCTCGGTTTGGCACGATGCTGCAGGTCTCGGGCATTAGGTTATCCTCTATCACGGGCTGTTCAAGATAGAGATTGGTTGTCGTCGAATTGCCATCTAATCTGGTATCTGTGCTGTTTATTTTAATCACCTTGCCCTTTAAAGTTTTTATCGTTATTTGAGCTGACTGCGCCTTTTTTATGCAATTTGAGGTGGTTATCACAACATGGCTGCCTATAACTGTTCCAATGCAAATACTCCTATTGTTTGCATAAAGGCGAACTATTAAACTTTCTACGCTTACTTTCTTTATATCCTTGAGTGTCTTTGTTGCTGTAGCATTTTCGCTTACAACCACATTCACCACTGGCTCGCCAGGTGCAGAAGCGTTTTTTTCTCCAATGTCACTCGGATAGGTAGGACGCGGCACTGGCTCATAGTCACTTTGTAAGCCGTGCCTATGCTGTGGCCTATAATCGGACAGCATATAACGGTGGTAATGGTATGCGGGCTCTGCGCTGGCCAACTCGGCGACAATGAAGATCGTTAGCGATAACAGCAACAGATGAAGCGTTGTCATTGTTGAAAGTTCGCTTTTAACTGTGAAGCACTCAATCATTATATATCTCAGCCCTTTAACGTTTCCAAAACAATTTGTCACACGGTTTTCTGACATGCCTCAGTTTATTTCTCGAGCTAATGTATTCATGAATGCTTCAATTTCACAGCGAAACGGACATTTCTACTGGTCTAATAAGTTTTATATATATGTTATAGGCTAGAGTAGTTCAAAATTCAATTTTAAAAATAGGTCGAAGATACATCGCTTCAAAAGTGAAGTCGATTAAGAATTCTTCTCAAAACAGATTTGAAAATTTCACATTGCCTGAGGATATAGGTAAAAAACTTTACCAAACAATATAGATATTATATTTATTATATTTTTATTGTTATTACAGGACATTAACCTATTATACCAGGGCATTCCCTTTATGCCGTTGATTGCGTTTCTATCAATGTTGATGGCAATTTTTCAGCTAATTCAGTTTTTACATTACTTCAGTTTATTTCGTTGCTTCAGTTTCCTTCTTTACTTCAGCTTCTTTCGTTCCTTCAGTTTCTTTCTTTACTTCAGTTTCTTTCGTTTCTTCAGTTTCTTTCTTTACTTCAGTTTCTTTCGTTTCTTCAGTTTTTTTCTTTACTTCAGTTTCTTTCGTTTCTTCAGTTTTTTTCGTTTCTTCAGTTTTTTTCGCTTCTTCAGTTTCTTTCGTTCCTTCAGTTTCTTTCTTTTCTTCAGCTTCTTCTTTCGTTCCTTCAGTTTCTTTCTTTACTTCAGTTTCTTTCGTTCCTTCAGTTTCTTTCTTTTCTTCAGCTCCTTCTTTCGTTCCTTCAGTTTCTTTCGTTTCTTCAGTTTTTTTCGTTTCTTCAGTTTTTTTCGCTTCTTCAGTTTCTTTCGTTCCATCAGTTTCTTTCTTTACTTCAGTTTCTTTCGTTTCTTCAGCTTCTTTCTTTACTTCAGTTTCTTTCGTTACTTCAGCTTTCTCCGTTATTGCAGTTCCCTGCGTTACTTTAGTTTCCTGTGGTGTTACAGTTCCCTGTGGTAGTTCAGCTTCCGGTGTTACTTCAGTTTCTTGTGGTCCTTCAATTTCCGGAGTTTCAGTCTCCTCCATATTAGTGGTCAAAGTAGTTTTTGTAGTAGTTTGTGCATATGTTCTTGGCGGCATAGTTAACCGATGATTCTTTGTTGTCAAAGATACATTATAGAAACCCGTGCCTGTGAAAGCTCTAAGCATTTCGGTTGCGCTTATTAAGAATCTCACCGCGTACCGTGTGGCATAGTAAATATCCACTATGTGATTGCCCTCCAACTCGTCACAATGCTCGCCATAGATATTGATGCCGGCCAGCGCTTCGTCAATGATCAGGGGATCGCCAATACGTGTGCTGCAGACTCCATGCTTCTTGTTTTGCACACAGATGATATCTTTATCAAAGTCAATGCTATTTTTGGCAATCTTCATTAAGGACTTTTTACAACGCGTATGGTCCACCACCTTGGTCTTGAGCAGGGCTATATCGCGGGTGTAAGAATCAACATAAGATATTACCACTGGGACGTTCGCTTTTGGCACTTTTCTGTACAGCGGTATATACCGATACGTTCCCTTTTGCAACTTCTCATGCAATCCCAATAATGCTATCCTATGTACATCTGCATGCGCTACCTTTCCGGCGGGCAAAAAGAAGGCTTTCACAGGAAAGACATGACGCGTGGGTTTTCCAAAATGATTGCCAGGCAATATAGTCATCTCCCTAGCCTTGAACTCGTATGACGGCTCAAGCTCATTAGCCAGAAAACAACGGGACGACGTGATGATCATCCGACGTGAGATAAGAGCACCGGCACAAATCACCGATCCTTTGTACAGAATGTTCACGTAGTAGCTCGAGTGAATGCTGGAATTAAATGGTGGCAAAGTCGGCTTCACTGTAGTATAAATATGGTCGCGTTTCTCTAATTCTTTCCGATCGTAGTCAACGTGCTTTGAACTCCAATGAGCCCTATTGTAGTAGGTGGGACGATGATAGTTCTCATCGTATCTTGTTAGCCATTTGCCCGTGGCAATATGCACGCTGATCACTGTTAAGAGAATCACAAATTTTTCCTGTTGCATCTTTATTACTACTGATTGCAAAATAGAAAAATGTTACAGTAAATAACTATAGACAAGCCATGGCGAACATTTCTTTTAAGCGCAATAAATCTAATTAGATACGAATTAAAAGTAAATCAACTTTATGTAATTTAACGCTCTAGACTCCAGACTTCGACTTGTCAGCATATTGCAATCGTTCAACAAGTGTAAAGTGTTTTCTTAATATTCGTCTTGCCTTCCCAGTGACGATCTGTCTGCAGTCAACAGGTGCTCATCAGATTTAAGCCTCATGAAGCAACTAAAAACGATACCCCAATGAAATTGTGATATCTTTTGTAAGGTAGAATGTCAAAGACTTAAGCAATGGCTATAAATATCAAACAGGAAATGAAATAATAATATTTCAACTGATGCTAATTGACGTACAGTGGCCGTTAACGAAATTATCCCTTGATTATACATATGACATGCAGACGACATGTTTTAAATTAAAAAAAAGAAAGAAAAAAAATGATCATTAATGTCCGACTGGGTGAGTAAAAAAGGGCCGGAATGTGCGGAAGCTGCAAAAGAACTGTGTAACGAAGGTTATAGATAATTAATTTACGTTGATTATAGTTGCCACAGCCATGGCACAGCTGGCAAAGGCAAAAGCAAAGGAGGCTGTCAGCATAGTGCAGCCTGTTGCTCAGACAGCCGGAAATTGGAGTGTTTGCAATATGTGCGCTGGCAGCGGACAAGACAGTTGAGCTCCTGCCCTGGGATAGGTATTTCCAACTGCCGGCGACAGTGTCTAATTGATGGGCTGCAGTCAAAGTCTTTTTTATGCAAATGCTCTAAAGTTGGCAGCCAACTGACTGTCGTCTGTCGTTTGTCGTCTGTCGACTGGCTGCCCGGCTCGGGCTCACACATCAATTATTTAGAATATGTTACACTTGACACATAACTTCACAGACATATGCTTACTAGGCTGTTAGCCGAGTCAGCTGCGCAGTCAGCTCTCCGGCCGTAATTGCCGGTCATTATGCTTAAGGGATAAGGTACTTCAAGAGCTTGCCACAGCAAAAGGTATATGCTTAAAATGGAGCCTGACAGGAAGTAAGCCTAAGATGTATTACAAATGTTCAGCTGCTAGATACCCTGTATTGAAATAAGATTAATTTAGAGATCCTTGACAAACTCTTTTTTTCTTATATACTCTACTTTACGTATTTCAGGATATCAATCATAACTGGAAATGATGCTACCCATATGATTACAGATTATCTAACTTCATTCATTCTCGCAGTTCTTCTGAAAGTAAATACAGCATATTATACCCCTTTGATAGCCATTGTGTAGAGGGTATTGAAAAAAGGCCAAACTTGTATGCGGCATATATACATAGCGTTTGGCTTACACGTGTTTTAGGTCCTCACTTGACGCATCGCGTTGAAATTTATGCGTACGTGCTCAGCTGAAAAACGCTGCCGACGACAACCCCGGGTCATTTATTATTAGCTGTGAAACGCGTGCCCGGATACGGACACCGAACGGCGGACAAACGGGCCATGGGCTAAGACCAAGGCACATTGCCTGGCCCAAGCTTTTACGGCCTGCTTGGGATATAACTTTTGGGTTAACCAAGAACAAGAAACGCTGCCCTATATATACAATTTTTATTTGCATACTTTAAGCGGCTGACGACAGAAGGTATACAAATTCAATCCACACCCAGAAGGATTTCAAAATTGAGTCCTGAAAATTGAATTTAAGAGAAATATTTGTAAATTAAAATTGAATTTATTGAGTTTTGTGAATATATTGAGATTCCAATTAATTATGCTTTGAAATGCAGTTAAATTAAGGTTTCCGCACGTACAAACACACACACACACACAAGAGCACAAGCTGAAGTTGATGTGCTCCTGATGACTGCAAATTAAATGTCACTCATACGCCATGGGCACTGGAAAATAAACGTAAATACTTGCCGTTACTGCTACTGCTGTTGCTACTACTGCTGCTGCTGTTGTTTTACAGCTCATTATGCAACATGACGCAATCCTTCAGAGAAGGAGAGAAAAAAGAGCATTATATATGACGTCTTCCTGCTATTTTCATATGCAGTTGGCAAAGCTGCCTGATTTTTGTTAAGTGTTCAGCAGAAGAACAAATTCAATTTGGCCATCAAAAGTAAAATGCTTTAAAATGTTAACAGAAGTAAAATCAAAGCCGGTTGCATGCAGCTCAGTTACAGGTTTTGCTCCAGGGTCAGTTGGCAGTGTGCTAAGTGAGCCTGTGTGTGTTTGTGTGTGCGTGTGTGTGTGTGTGTGTGTGTGTGTGTGTGTGTGTGTGTGTGTGTGTGCGCTTGTCGGCATGCTTGTGCATTTATCTTAAGCTGTTTGGACATGAATTCAAAGAAAGAACAAGAGAGAGAGAGAGAGAGAGAGAGAGAGAAAGCAAGAGCGAGAGCGTCTTGCAATGAGCGTTAACTGCTACAGGCAGCGGCATCTTCTTTGATTGCACCACTCGAATGTGCCTGCCTGACCCTGCAACCAGCGCTACCCCGGCCTGAGAACCTGTCCCTAGCTGCTGCCACATGCTTTTGCAAGAGCTGCTGGCCCGGCGAGCGAGCGTTGTCTTCTACTCAAACACAGTTCGTTGCACATTTGAACATGCCCTCAGAAAATAAATGCAAATTTAGCAATGGCAAACACCCATACCAGAAGACCAACAATACAAGCGCACATCCACATACACGCACACACACACATATCTCACATACGTTGGCAATAGAAACAGCACTGCTCCTTTTGTAGCCGCTGCACATTTCCTGAACGCGTTTGCCACGTTGTCGCCGGCATTCTCTTAGCTCTTAGTCTCTCGCATTCTCTCTCTCTCTCTCTCTCTCTTTCTCAATATATTATTTGTATAAATTTTCGATTTTCTGCTTCAACAGTCTGTCTGGCGCTGCAGCTCGCTCGCATCTCTTCACTTTATTTATTTCTGAAGAATTCAGTTTGTTCTTTTTCTTTCCTTTTTTTTTCGTTTTTCCTTTTGTTTTTCTCCAAACTATTTTTCCCATTCTGGCACTATATTTTTTTTCACTCCCACATGCTTTGTTGCTACTGTTCCTATGATTGTTTTTCATCCTGTTCTATATAAGCATTATAGGTAAAGGATTCGCACATTCGGTATTGACTCGAGTGCATTGTCTTTTCTTTACATTTTTGTATGTGTTTGGGGCTTTGATGCTTTTGTCTGTTTTGCAGCTTTAACAGAAAAGATGAAGTTAGTTTTTCTTTGGCCCCTTTGAAATTTGATTGCAGCAGAAACCCAGAAAATCAGGCCAAATACTGAGCAAGTAAAATACTCAGTTACTCTCTATCAGCGTGAAACATAATGCTCAAAGTTAAGGCTGCTTTAATTTACTTTTTATTTTCACATTACGTTAGCTCATTATGTTTTATTGCATTTTCATAGTTCTATGCTATTGCCACACACGCTCACCCACATATCACTCAGGCAGCTTTGCTTGCTTGGCATGTGCTCTTAAACGTTGACTACTGCCTGGCGGCTGATGCTACTTAATGGCTAATTAGAAGTATAATTTACACCTTAATGACCCTAGAACAATGCTTTGGCTGCCTGGCCTGCCTGCTCTTCAAGCATACAACACAAGCTCACTCAACCTGGCTTACACCTTCTCTACTACACTCACACACAGCTCATGCACACCCACATACTCGTTTCCTAGACGTAAAGCTCTATGTGAAAATCAGCGTCCATTAATAAAGACAGCAAGCGAAATGTTACGCATACGCCATGTACGCGCGCTAAGCATTAATCACAGCGGCAATATGCATATAGCATATATATAAAAGGATAAATATAAATTTGTGCGTGCGTTTATGTGTGTGTGTAAGAATGTTTTTGTGTGTGTAGCGTAGCGTATTAATTTCATCGCAAATGCCTTTTCCAGTATGAATATATATATATATATATATATATATATATATATATATATATATATATATATATATATATATATATATATATATATATATATATATGTATGCGATTTTAGACAGTTTGATTTATAGCCTCGACTAAAGTAATTCTAGCCTTTTACTAAATTTGTTTGGCTGCTGCTTTAAAGTCATATTGAAATGTACTGAACATGTTTGACAGCCAGCAATATGATTATCTATACTTATCAGCCAAAATGCATAGCACAACAATTTGACTTAATAATAAGAGAGCATGCTGTAACAGAATATTGTATGGCTATGGCTATGGCTATGGCTATGGCTATGGTAACTGGCAACTGGCAAATGGCAACGGGCTGAATGAGTTGCATGCAAAGGGAATATTTTGTCACGCACACAAAATCATGCGATGCGTCAAAAATGTTGTCACCTAACATGGTACACGGCATAGCTATTCGGAGCCTGGCACACACCTGACCGGGGCCAGAGTTGGCTGCTCTGTGTTGGGTGTTGGCAGTTGCCAGTTTGCAGTTGGCAATACAATTTGCGAGTCGCCATGTAGCTGCTTTTCAATTGTGTGACATATTTTAATTTAATAAACTGCCAGCTTGGCATTATCACTGCTAACAAATTGCCAAATGGCAGCTGTTGAAAACTTTCAGCTCAACTTGTACAACTGACACGTTGCGTATACGTAACGTGTGGCTCGGGGCGCTGACATCAGCCAGAGATTTAATAGGCCCTTGGCTAGCAAAAATGCCATAAACTTTAAGTGCAAGAACTCAGAGTTTCAGATTAAAGATCAATTACCTTTTACGCAGAGGCATAAATCCCCTTTAAAGCCACCAAATCTAGACTGCTCCCTCAAAAAAATAAAACGTGCTAGTTGCTAACGTATCAAATTTTTTACTCTCCTATTTTTTTTTTTATTTATGGCCGCTAAAAATTCAAAATGTACGGCTATATAAACGGCCAAACGCACCGCGACAAGGACAATCGTCAAGGCATTAAGAAAAAAAGTAAAAAAAAAAAAAAAACAAAATAAAGAAAAGCAAAAAAAATATTACAACATTTTAATAGCGAAAATGAAGATTTATTGCCCGCAACGTAAACGCGACCAAAATGTGCCACAAAAACTGAAGCTCAACTAAAAAGCGCTTTCTAACAATGCCCAACAAGAGCCCGCGAACTGGCATATACAATTATTAGACTTGCTAAATACCCTGTACGCCAGGCGACATTATAAAAATCACAACAAAATGGAGGTTGGTTTAGTTTTCTTTTTATGTCTTAAAAAGTAGTAATTGAATCACTTTGCAGCCCAAATTTATATTATCAAAAAAACAAACAAGTTTATTTACCATCTAGTTTTTCTTGTATATATTTCATAGTTATACTTTGGTATTTTTGTGAAACTTTATGATATATGTATGTTGGTTATGCCTATGCTAGCTCATATATCCTATATTAGCTGCAACTCCAGGGTATATGGCAACAACAACAATTGACGCGTCAGGAGCACAAAAATGTGCAAAGTGTAAAAATCGTTGCCACGTCACGTCAGCCGGATGATAGGCCAGTCCCAAGTCCAGCCAAACCAACCTGCCAACCGGCGAGTGGGCGGCAAACAATGGGAGTGACCAGCTCGAGGCTTTAGTTCGCTTATCGGCCCGATTGTATCCTTTGTTGTTGTTATTGTTGTTGTTGAACCTAGCGCACGTCGCAGTTTGTTAGCCGCATGCCAAAACCGGCCAAAAATCGTTGGTATCGGCGTTGGCATTGGCATCGGCTTCTGCTTGGGCATCAACATCGGCAACGGCAGCGGCAACGGCATTGACTGCCTTATTGTTTGCTCGCCCACTAGCCCCAATGCCGAAGTGGGCGTGTCCAATCAAAATATGCAAATGTTTTACCCGTAAAACGTCGCTTTGATGAAATTTCTGCACATTTTGTTCTCCGTTGTTTTGTGTTGTTGTTGTTGCTCTTCTTCTTCTTCTTCTTTTTGCCGCTGCTGTTGTTGTTGTTGTTATTTTTGTGCTGTTTGGTTTGGTTTGGCTTGTTTTGGTTATTTGGGGGTTTTTATCGCTGTCGCCGCTGCCCCATCCAAATTAGCAGTAGTTGCCTGGTCAGGCTCACGTCAATCAGCGCCAGTTTGTATGGCCAAAGGTTTGGAGGCTCCTTTTTTCTATTCCGCCCCCTCCCCCCCCCCTCACTCTTCCACTAAAAGTGGCCGAAGACTTCTGATTTATATGCATATATTTTGCGTGTGGTTTGCGCCATTTTATGACGCTTTAATTTAATGCTGTCAACATTTGCGCGTCATTTTCTGGTCAACCTTCTTCCTAGTCATTGTTTCGTCATGGGGGCGTGGCAGCTGCAAAAAAAAACTTCATTATGGAATGCGTAATGGCCTGAATTAAGAGCAAGTCGGGGCTGCGTTTTTTTTTTTTTGCATATCATTAGCTAGTAGCTGCCGGGTGGCTGGGGCAACAAACTGATTATATAAGCTTAAATTTGGAGTCTTTTGAATCGCATCTGGCCTAAAGAGCAACATATTTACAAAGTAACGAAAACTTTTTGTTACTAAGTTTTTTTTTACTGAAAACGTGCAAATATTTTGAATATAATAAACAGAAATTTTTGTTGTTTTTTTAATTTAATTAAATTTTAATTATAATTAAATATCTCTAAATACTAAAAATATTTTCAAATATATATTATAACATGAATATCTATATCCACTGTTCAGTGATATATGAAAATATTTCATTTGATATAGAATGCAGTAAAGCGTAATCAATAATTAAATTTAATCAACGATACGTGGATCGCTTGCAACAACGAATCAAATAATGAATAAACAATGAAGCAACAACTTTGTTTTACCATTGTCACATCATTAAAAGTACAGTAAAGCCAACATGCGAACGGACTTATACGTTTGGCATAAATGCAATTTATAATGACAGCTACAATGTTCCCAACAAAATCAACAAAATTAAATAAAACAAAACAAAATAAAACTGCAAAACAAACTACAAAAGCCTCGGCTTACAATTATGGCCAAAAAGTTGGAAGCTGCTTGCCAAATATAATCAGATATGCAGCGACAGACAGAGAGAAAGCGAGAGAAAGGGGGATACTATAAATACTATACTATACTATATATATATATATATATATATATATATATATATATATATATATATGTTTACGTCACTGAACGATGTCTGTTTATTTTAATTAAAATTTGCAGCCCATGCAACCGCCTGTTGTTGTTCAGGGTTTTTTATTTGGGTACATAATTTATAATCAATTTTCAAATAAATTACAAACAAAAGCATTTAGCTTAAGCCCAGCTACCGACAATGGTCAAGCGCGGTAACAAATATTGGCAAAAATATAATGAAGCATTACGAACTCATAACTTAAAATTTGTTCTTAAACAAAAAACACGCAAATAACCAACAAACACAATAAATAAGCAAATGAGCTAAGCTTGCTGCATTCGAAAAGTTTTCAAACAAAAAAATTATTCTAGAAATTAGTTAAAGTCTTTTAAATTCTGAAAGCATTAGCTAAGCTTTATTCATTTTTATAGTTTGATTAGAAAGCGAGAGAAAGTTTTACTTAGTTTTTATAAAGTTAAGTTCATATACTGAATCTAAAGTACGGGTTATGTTTTGGAAGAATTGTAAGAAAATATTTTTTAAAACTTAAACTAAATCTGAATATGAATCTCAGACAATTCAACAATTTTATCCCAATTTTTTAGTATTTTTTCTTTTATTTCGACAAAATAGTATAATTTGTTTTCATGTGACTGCAACTTTAGGTATGACCAGATTAATATAATGATGTATTTAAGATGTTTTTTTTCCGGCGTTTAATATAACGTTTATCTAAATCCAAAAATACCAAAGTTTTAAAATTAAACTAAGTGCAGTAAATAAATCGGCATAAGATATATATTATACAGTTAAAATTATATTATACAAACACTTTGCAAATTTAATCAATACTCGATCAATTTTGAGCACGAAACTTTTCGTTTTGACCATATTTTTATTAATGGACGTCCAGACTTACGTTTTTACGGTCTTTGGCCGCAGTGTGGCTGCGTGTTGCCAGACAAAACAATGCATGACCACTATAATAATACTATAATAGTGTAAGCCAGTTAAGCAAAACACAAACTAAGGCACACACACTCACGGAGACGACTTTTAGTATTCAAAACAAAAAATTAAGCTTGACGGTCGTTGATCCACAACTTTTGGCCCTTGCTAACCAATGTGTGTCTGTGTGTGTGTGAAGTGACAAGAGTGTGATATGTGGTTGGCTTTGATATTGGTTTTCTATGTCTGTGGCCAGAAATGTGGACTTGCCTGGTCTAAACCAGCGCCACGCTACAACACAAATAGAAGCGGAAAAGATTTGATTGAGGGGCATCTATTTTCCCTGCACTAAGGTGAGTGAGTGAAAGGTGAGCGCGGGGCTGAGTAGCCGAACCGAAAACTTAAAGCTCAAGTGTCAAATTGCAATGAACTTAAACCTCAAAAAGTTGCAATAGCCTCGACTCAGCGCAGCTGCTCTTCAATATTAACTCTTACTTAAAAATGTACACAATTCGCGCGGTTGCCAATTAAGCTAAAGTGTGCTGCTTAGCTGTGCTTCCCCAATTCCCGCTTCCCGCTTACCGCCTGCCGTCTTCCACTTGCCGCATGGAAAGAACTTCAAAACTGTAGCTGGATAGATAAACAGTTGGCTAAGTTGATGCAACCCACCCACGCACACACAGGCGCAAATATTGATTGTCTAACAAAAAAAAAACAAGAGAGGAAAAAGAAACGCCTAAGCCCCAACCACGGCTGAAGCAGCCAACAAACCAGCAGCGCGCGCAACGTTGAGTCAATTTTCACTCAAGTCGACGTTAGTTAAAAAGTTAGCAAAGCCAAAAAATAAAAAAAAACCAAAAAAAAAGTAAAAAAAAGAAACGAAAAACAAGCAGTCGAAACGTAAATTTTTATATAGAGCGCAAAAAGGTTTCGAGTGCAAAATAAAGTTACTTTGGCAATGCGATGCATCAAACCGCAAAACAAGATAATTTCAACGGTAAATAAATCACGACTGCCACCCAAGGGGCAGCACGGCTGGCTGGCTGGGGCGGTGAGCGGTGGTGCGGCTTGCAGTTGAGCGGGGCAGCTGCTGAGTTAGTGCAACTCCCAAAAGTAGGCAACGAACTTTGAGTGCCTCAGTGCATCGAACGTAACTGAAGCCAAAGTGCTGGCATTAACACCTCGTGTGCGCATTGTTAAAGGCTTATTAGATGCACACACCTACACACACAGACACAACAAACAAGCTACAGTGAGCGCGAGAATATTGCATTTGCATTGTTGCAAACAAAAAACAAACGAAACGAAACGAAACGAAAGAGCTTCGGGCTTTCTGCAGCCGGATTGAACGGCATTCACAGTGGCTGCTTTTTATGTTCGGACGTCAAGGGATTAACGTAGCTGGAATTTGTCAGAATTTACAGTCGCTCAGCATTGTGTGCTGTTCCGGCTCTGGCAGGCTTTCCAACGCCGCTTCTCGCTGCCACACGAACTGCTTTGATCAGCGTTGCACATTTGATTCACATTGCACAAATATCAAATTTTTCCAATGAAAAGTCTCCTATAGCTTCGATCGCATAAACACTTTTAAAAATCAACCATAGAACCAACCTGGTACTAGATAGCTTGAAAATGTAGGAGTTGCTTCCTCAATTTCTTCACCAATTCATCCATTTATGATATTTGAAGAGTTATCTGAATGCAATCGGCCCTGTGTTGTATAGAGACAGCTCAAGTAGTACATCACATATGGATTACTTTTGCAATTACCGAAAACAAACTTTAGCTAAAATGTAAAATAGCCTCGTCTATATACTTGGCAGTCGTTGCCCCTGCAACTGCTCGCAATTGTCAAGCTCATGGGAATAATAAATAAAATGGCCTTGTTGCCAAGGTGGCAGTGCTAGCGTCTTAGCCACACGCCCAAACCGGCTCTTATACAGCAAGCTGAAGCTTAAATAAGCTAAAGCCAAACTTTAAGCAGGTGGCTGGCACCTTAAGTCGCTGCAGCTGCTGCAGTTAGCGGAGCCAGGGAAGGATCCAAGCCTAATACTACAGCTTCAGCTTTAGTTCCAACTCCCACGCTCACTCGCACTCTCTATCTTTCTCTCTCTCGCTCTCTCTTTCTCTCTCGCACTTGTTATATTCGTATTCCTTGGCCTCGTATTGACTGTGAACAAAAAGCGAGCAAAACTTTTCCATTATTTTTATCTGCTTCACATTTTCAAGTAGCAAAAACTTTGATGCTGCATGCAAAAAAAAAAAAAAACAAAACAAAAACCGAAAAAAATACGAACAAAAATTAAGTAACAATTTTTGCATGCGAAGCAAAAGCAAAAGTTGATTTTCATATAGCCCAGTTCCTGTTCCCACTCTAATCGTTATTGTTGTTGCGGTTGTTGTTCTCGTTGTTCTCGTTGTTCTTCTTGTTGCTGTTGTACGACTCCGCCCACTGAACTGCCCCCCAGCTGATATCTTTGGCATTTTATTTAGTTTGTTATTTGTTCATACTTAAGTGTGTCGGCTGCATTGGTTTTATTGGCAAACTTGTCGCCTGTCGTCTTCCAATCGAAGCCAGTCAGCAATGCCCAGGACAATACTGAGCACACACACACAGACACACACCTCACACATACACGCCAACTGTCACTAACGAAAGTAAGTTGTTGAGCAGATTAGGTTTTTGTAGTGTTCGGCTAGCATTGTCTTTAAGTTTTTGTTGTCTTGGTCCTTTAGTCCTTTATGGTCTGTCAGAGTCCCCAGTGACCCTGTAAACTTCAAATTGCTACAACTACCAAGACTTTCATACCCATATCCATACCCACACCCAAACACATTCAGCCTCGACCCATGGTCAGGTGGAAACATTGCCTTTCTCACCAAAACCCAGCCAAGTTAATGTTTTTTGGCTGTTTTCAATGTCGACTGCCTGCGGCAAGGCACGAAATAAATTTTACATTGCCTTGGCAAGTTTTTCGACAACTCTCAAGCGATTCGACTCTGTGTGACGCATACAATTATTGTATTTTAACTGAAATAAGAGCGGGCAAATAACATGATGATATCCACAAGCTCACTGAAAAGTTATCAGTTAGGAAGATGAATGATTAATGGGATAATGATGTTAGTTATTATTGATTCTGTTTTGTCATTATCACTATCATTATTACGACTACTATTAAAATTATTATTTTTGCAATCTCAGACGATACAAAGATCTGCGATAACGGAAGGAAAAATGGTCAAATGATTATACAGAAAATGGACAGCAAAGTTTAGCCTCGATCAAGAGCTATGGATACAAATAATCTCTGATGGGTTATAATGCTGAAATGCTACAAAAATACAATGGGCGAAGCAGTGTTCAGTTTCTTCTACGGCCGAAGGTGGATAGAAGGGCAAATGTCAAAGTAGAAGTAGTCAAATATTAAAAGACAGAAACTCAGTTAGAACACATAGAAGATTAGTAGGGAATAACGCCTGCTTCCAAGGTGAGAAGCAGCCCAAGACAAGCTAACATTTTCACCAAGCTCAAGCTCAAAAAACAAACAAGTAACAACGTTGCAGTCGGGCGTTACCGACTGCAGAATACTTATTCAGTCTATCAACATGATTGCCACAATATGTGCTTGAGCTAATATGATGAACCATGAATTATGCTCAAAGTTTTATGTTTAAACATTGTTTAAGTTCGAATTACATTTCAGAATATTTAAAATGGTCAGAACCAAATTAAATTAGATTTATGTTAAGCTCAAAATCACACATAGCATTCCACATAAGTAATTAATCTAATCTAATAAAATTCATGGCTTTAAGCCAAACCATGCTCAACGAATATGAATATGTGTATATGTATATGAATATGAATGATGTATGCATAGATGTGTGTATGTATTCATTTATATGTTGATATCTATATATGTATATATATATATATATGTATGTATACTCGTACTTATGCAATTTCATAATTTTGGATTTATTTGGACCAGCTTCATACATTTCCATGTAGGTTTCATGGTCTGTTGCATCTCTAAAAGGTACATCTAAATTTATATAGACATATATATATATATATATATATATATATATATATAAATATATATATATATATATATATATATATATATATATATATATATATATATATATATATATATATATATATATATATATATATATGCGTTTTAATATGATATTGCGTACAGCGAGTCGAGCCCTTGCATCACATTGCTCCGCAGCGTGCTATTGAAAGCGTATTTGGTGGCACAGTCAGCTAAGTAATTCACGAAAATGTTAATTTAATTAAAATATGAATACGAAATTTTCAATGCTGTTACCCCTGAGCGGGGCGCAGGAGTTGTGTGGTTCTGCCATGAATGGCCAACAAAACCGACGCGACTCAGCTAAACAAATTCATTTATCACAACTGGTGCTCCAACTGAGAGTCCACGTATGAGCCTAGCATTCAATAATGGGCACCCAGCTAAAGGCGGACGGCGGACGCCTGCCGGCTGTCGCTTTAGCTTATGAACTGAGTCTGGCGACTGGGCCAGCGCCACATGTTGATTTTGCCAACGGAAATTATATGGTTAATGCATTGCAATGGCGAATACATACACAGGCGACATACATGGCTGCATAAATAAGCCAAAATGCGAAGAAAACAACATCATAAAACTCGAGTTTGGGACAAACAAGCCAAATGTGTGTCGGTCGCATTTCCAAATAAACCTCTCAACATTTTATCAGCTTCAGCTGTCAGCGTGTGTGTGTGTGCATGTGTTTGTGTTTGTGTGTGTGTGTGTGTGTGTGTGGCTTGTGGCTGATAGCAGCAAAATTTAAAATTATTAAAAAGCAAATGTCCAACCGCATTATGAACATGCAGTAAAAGTAATGAACCAACTGACGGCGCTGCCTCTGAGTTAGCAAATGCGAATATTCGTATGCAACGACCACGTTCGACCAAAGCGCGTGGGCCAGCAATTTGACAAATGGCGCTCAACGTTAACGAAGATTCCGTTTCAATTCAAGAATGCCTGAAAGTTCATTTCAATATAGAAAATAAACTAGTTGGCAAAATTATATGCAATTTCAGTAAGATAATTAGTTTTGACTGTATGAGTCGAAATTTTGGTCATATTAGATAAGAAATTTGATCAAATCACCTTTAAATTATAGTCATAGGTTTTTTTCTAGAGTAGAGTAGAGTAGAGCTTTAATTGTCTCAATCAATTAAAAATTAAAATCTATAATTTTAAATTTTTAGAAAAATTAATATGAGAGACTAAATGGTAAATACGCGAAAATAATTAAATCCAAATATTAATTATATTTTATAAGGGATATGGTATGACTAAATGAGTTTTATTGAAAAAATTTATAACCGAATTATTCTCGTAACTGAATAGAACATCGATATTGAACCAAAACCGCTGCAGTTTTATTCATATTTAAAAAAAAATAGTTTCAAATCAATATACTTTCCAAGCTAATATCTATAAGGATTTTCAGTCAACTTGTCAAATCATGCATAAAGCACCAGAACTTAGTTAATCTACTTGTAAATTAAACCAAGTGTGCCGAAGTAATTTTGCAACCGTATGAAATCTGCGTGGTTGGCACTAAAAAAATAGGAAGCGAAAAAAATGAGAGAATGGCAAAGCAACTTCATCATAAATTGAATTTTTTATGTGGCAGCTAAGACGAACTGCCAAGAGTTGACATTAAGCAGAGCGAAGACAACCACGACAACGACCAGAACGGCCAGGCGAATGGAAATGACAATGCTATCATGGGCATCATGAGCATCAACTGAAATGTAACCGAGGGCTTCGGATTCAATGCACGTGACACTCGGCGGAGCACTGAGCACCGAGCACTGAGCTCTGGGCACTGAAACAGACAGCTGGTGGAAGCGAGAGGGAGAGCGAGAGACCACAGCACTGTCAGCACAGTTGGCTCCACAGCTTCAGCTGTTCCTTGGTGGTGCTGGAGTGGTCATTACAATGCACTGCAGCAGTCGTTGATGGGCGTGAAACCCAGCGCTTACCGCTGTCCATGCCCCTGCTCCTATGTAGTTGTAGATGGCTTTGGAATACTGTAACTGTATATTGCATTCCCGACTGCCTTTTGCTGCGCATTTGTAACTGAGCTTTTGGTAAATTGATCCAATTTATGCTTATTTTATGGCAAATTACGAATGAGAAACGAAGACGACTGCTGCTGCTGTTGCCACTGGGATTGCCACTGCCACTGCCACTGCCACAAGCAGCAGCAGCAGCAGCGCTTTGGTCCACACCAGAGACAACGTCAGCGAAGCAAACCGCGTCGTGCCCTGTCCAATTAAAGTGACATGGAAAATAACTCGTATAATGCACAATAAGCAACGACAACAACAACAAATCTCTTTTCTTTCCATTTAATGACAGCCAAACTAAATTATTATATTGCGCAAATCAAAACTCGTACAAAAGCGCAGCAAACCTTCTTGATAAAAGCATAAAGCGAAAATATAACTAAAATCCTTTGGTCAAAAGTAAACTCTCATTATATTCATAATATTATTTATCATAGAATATGCAATAAAATTTATTTTTCTTTAAATATAATACAATTTCTCATTTATCTTCATCTGAAACGGCTTCAAATCACAACTGTTATCACAAATGCAGCTATAAGACGTGTTTGCCCACATCTCCCCATTGCTTAACTCACTCAAAGTTTTTCCAGCTAACTTTCTTTTATTGGCTTCTAAATGCAGAGCCAAATCCGTTTTACAAATTGCCATATTGTTGCACAGCCATTGTTATACTACTTCTAACAACAGTTGGCATATAGTATATACAAACATACATACATACATACATACGTACATACATATATGTATGAATGCACTTATATGTATGCGTCTGTGTGTGTATGTGTAAGTTGACTGCAACAATTGTTGCATTGTTTTCGTATAATAAAATTAAACTTATGCACTTGCCTGCTACGCTTTCTCTCTCTAGGGAAAAATGGGTGTGCATTTGTTAAGTGGCAAAAGATTGAAATGAAACCAAGCACACACACACACACACATAGACAGAATCACACACATACAGTCAACGAACAGACGTACTGACATGAAGCTTATTGGTTGCCTTGGTGTAAGTGAAATGGAATGGAATGAATCGTTTCGTCCTTCGCATTACTGCTGTATGTAACTCTTGCTGTCTCTCTATGTGTGTGCGTGTGTGCTTGCGTGTGTAAGTATGGTTTACCATACGAAAGATAAAGGGGCGCCAGAGCAATTTGCTCGAGGTCAGTTTCCCTGCAATTTCGTTGATAACTTATGTCATTCAACAAATGAAGTTGACATGCGAACTCGACGCATTCCAATTTCTTCAGCTGCTCCAGCCGCACCCCTTGCTCCTTGCTGTGCACTTTGGCTTGCATTTAATTTTGGAAATAACTTTGACCATATTAAATGGGCCACTTACATATGACACACCATGTAGTTTACATTTAAGCCACGTTGCAATGACTGCATGGCTTTAAAATTGCCATGGCCCCATCCCCGGCTACACGTTCAAAACACTCGCCTGTCAATTACCTAATTGAAAGTCTCGAAATCCAAAGATGCTGCCCATGCCAGTCTTGGATCTAGCCATCGGACTACGTGTGCACTGCATACGATTATAAGTTTCCATCCCAGGACAGGATGGCTACGGGTAGGGAGTGGGTGATAGTTGGGGGGATGGGGTTGTCTGAGCAGCCTTTGCCATTTCAATTTAGTCTTTGACATTCTGCCTCTGTGTCAAATGCAAATTGAAAAATCATCGGACGAGGCTGCAGCATCAGTGTAACGGGCAAACGAAATCAACAACAGGCAACGTTGCCATTTGGCTGCCGGAAGCGTTTTGCTGCCGTCCAAACTAATATTGAGACAGCGCGCAGCAAACTGTTTCCGGCAGGCGCAGCATCAACAACAGCAGCACCAGGAGCGGTGGCAACTGTGGAGCCATCATTGCCTATTCCGCATGCTGACTGCCTTAAGCGGCTCCAAGCGCCGCATTTTTTGGCACGCAAAGCCGAACAAGTTTTTGGCAGCGGCTGCTCCAGCTGCCTGTTGTTGTTATTGCTGTTGATGCCAAAAGTTGCTTGTTAAACAGCGGAAACGGAAATGCCAACAGTCGCACAAAGGCAAAAAGCGTGCGACAGAGATCAAACTCTAAAGCGCAAGCCAGACAGAGATGGCACTATTCGAGTTGATGGCAAGTGGAAAGACGGACGCACAGTACATTGCTTCAGATGTGTAAATCAAACTAATTGAATGTTTTTGCCGAAGCTGCGCATAGCGCCCAGCTGGCACATGGCTCTGCCACATGTCGCGGGTAAAAAAAAAATGAATGCGCCAACAGATAAGGAATTCAATTCCATTTCGACGCCATACGACTTGCAGGTTTACACTTGCCACTTTGACGCTGCTTTTTGCATTTTGGTTTCATTTTGTTTTCAATTCTCAAATTTTACTGCGCACACACAAATGAGGCATTTGCATTTGGTATTCAGCACTTACATTTGTATTTACCAACACTGTACGAGTTAAATCGAATGCACGCCCCGTGGCTTAAACTCTTGCAACATGCATATTGTGCCTGCATTTCACTAATTAAGTTGCATTTCCTTTGACTCGCAACTAAATGCCGCCAGCAAAGGATTTTGATTTGTTTGTCATGGCAAAGGACCACAAACTGGACAATTAATTAGCTGGATACTTTAATAGAAATAGGCATGCTGCAAATGTTTGATCAATGTGGAGCAGCGGAGACTTAGAAAAGTATATTTTTGCCTAACCACGCTAGGTGTAAATCTAATTTATTGCAGATATTACCTAAATTACCATAATTTACCAATACCAATTGCATTTTTAGCTTCAATCCCTGCTTTTTACAAATTTCGTAGCATTCAGTGTGACCAGCTAACACGGCATTCATATTGACAATTTCTCAAATGAACCGAAGCTATTTCATGAATGTCTATGCGATAAGTGAAGTAAAAATCGTTCATTTCCTTGGCGTAAATCAATTTAATTGCTTCATTTTCCTCTTTTAATAAATGATTCGCATTTTCAATGCCCGCAAAATGTTTACGGTACGTTACAGTCATACAATGTTAAACGAAGTAAAATGCGGGAGCTAAACGAGCCTTCAACTTGCCGCAAAAATAATCAGAAGAATTCGATTGGCTTTTAACGGTTGCTGCTGCTGCTGCTGGTGCACCTTGGCGCCTTGTCTTGTCTATTGCAGCAAATTGGCGTTAATTTAATGAGCATTTTGGCCATAAAATCAGTTGAAGCGCCTCAATTGCTGCGGCTTCGCTGCCAGCTGCCGAGCACAATTTATTTGACTGTTAATTAGAAATTTAAATTATGCGCTTAGCCTTTGGCCCTCCGAGCCGGAGCTTGCAGTGCTCGCTCGGGCTCGGGCTCGGGCTCGGTCTCGGTCTCGGTCTTGGTCTCAGCATTCAATTGGCGCTGCACAAAATTAATTGCATGCGGGCCAAGTCAACGCCCCCTGGTCTGACCCTTAGCGCATCGCGTTTGCTCCATTGCAAATGCGAAATAATTTATAATTTGGCACAATTACGCTCAGCCACAGGCGCGCGTTCAAGCAACTGCCGGGCTCTTCTTGCCCAATGTAGTGGTTGGTAGCACTTGAGCCTGGTTATATGGGTCATTTGCTTTCCAATTGCATTCTATTGATTTTCCTCGAACAGTTTACAACAGCGAATGGTGGAAGGCAATAAACTTTCACTTATTTCGTCGCCATTGCCAAGTGAGCTACCCGCAACAGAGGCGGACAACATTGAACGACATTGGCCACTGTTTCCACTGGTAAACACATTTCTCACAGTTAAAACATTTGGCATGCTGCCCGTCCAGACGCTCGCGACATTGCATTTCAAGTGGATTTCTCTTTTTTTTTCGCCTGAAGCTAGTTTTTGTCTTTCCTTTTGGATTGTTGTCCATTGTTTGCCCAGAAATTGGGTCGACTCACTTCTGGTGACGCCTCCTGAGTGTAGAGTGGAGAGTGCGGCAAATACTGATGATGAGTTGGACAGAGTCTGTCATTGTTTCAGCTCCTGTGCATGTAATTTCCTGTGTGCTGCAAGTGCAGCACAGCCCTAACAGTCCTTAAAATGTGTTTGTTGTAGCTGTTGGCATTGTTGTTGTTGCTGTAACACTGATTACTGTCGCTTGTTAGAGCGTTTGGCTCTGCGGCTTTTTCCTCTCATTTACATGCATACTAACATGTGTATGTATCTGTGTGACTTTGAGTATGAGTGTTAGTGTGACTGTGCGTGGCCAAGTTGTGGCTCAAGCTCCCTGCACCACTGCTTCGCTCCAAGCTTCACTCTTTTGCACATTTGCCAAAACACACATTTTTAGCTTAATTTACAACTTGTTAGCCGGCAGGAAAACATTTCCCCAGCAACGAAAACAAGGCGCATGTGTAAACAAATCAAACTTGATGCCAAAGTTCTGGCCATGATCCCCTCCATGTTGCTTCAAATTTGCAATAATGAGCAACGCTCGAGGGTCATAAACTGCTAACAAGGGCAACAAGTTGAGCCCAAGCCAAAAACCCAGACAGCGTTGCTGAAAAATCAGCTTTAAGCAACCACTTTTTGCATGCCCGGCGCAGCTCAACTGAATCATTTACCCTCTCACATGTGCCAAGCAGAGTATGTATGAAGAAATTGGAGCCAATGATAACAAACATCAATTTCAACCTATTTAAGGCATCGCAAAATGTGATTACAACGGCCAATAGTATTTTATATGTTTCCTTCAATTTTATATTATATTTATATTTTTTTCATCCAAATTCTGGTTCACTTATCAAACTGCGAAGAAAGAAACGAACTACGAACTGAACTATCAATAACTTTAGTATTTTCTTCTAAATCTAAATCATTCTAAATCCTGCAAACTACATGAGGTGAATGAAGATCGAACAGTTAACTAATCACAGATAATGTTGGTATTTTTTGGTGCTTGGTATTTTCTGGTGCTTGGTATTTTTTGGTGCTTAGGTAGCCGGAAAGCTAATTCTCAAATAAATCAAAGCTAAAACGTGTATTTGATCGACAATAACTTTGGTTTTTTTTTTTTGGCTTGCACTCATTGCTTACTTAAAAGCCAATTTTCGTACAGACAACAACTGTATGCGATGCTCAAAAACTTCTTTTTCTCTGGCCCATTTTGAATTCAATTTTATAGCCAATGGCTGGCAAAACAAAACCTAAGCGGCAGCAGCTTTTAAAATGCGTAGCGAGAATGTTTATGCAGTCAACTGAATAAAAGGCGTAAAAATGTCGAAGCTACCCAGGATGTGAAGCCAAATGTGGGTGGTTGGTTGTTTGAGTGGGCCTGAGCCAGGGCCAGTGGGAAAAAAACATCCAGTCCGGCTGCTTGGCTTGGCTTTGCTTGGCTTTGCTTTGGCAATTTGATTCAGCTGAAGGATGCGACTTGCGCTCTTCATTTATTTCATGCTCCATTGCATTGCGAGATGTGTCAAATCAAACGCAGCAAACCACAAGGGTGACCCGACAAAGCCAACAGCTCTGCCCGGGCAGAGGGGCGAACAATGTTGACCCATATGCCAGACAGGCTCGTCTTGGCCAACTTTGCGCCTTGTTTACTTTTCGCATTGCGCGTTGTTTTTATTCAATTACGAGTGGGAAATTTTGTCATTTCGCTCAGTGCTTTCAAGTAGCTGCAATGTGTCCTACGAATTGCTGTCTGTTTTTGTTTTGTTTTCTTATTTGAGATTAAATTTTTTCAATTGCTTGGAAGCAATAAAAACTTTGTCAAGTGTAAGTAAAAGCCATCAATGCTACTTACTATGCCAGCCGTTGACTTTTGTCGAGCAGTGTTAATTGTTTTCGGCTCAAAACCTTGGCCCACAACTCGGCGAGCTGACAAGTTGAATGAGCTTCCATTGGGCTCAGTTCAGGCATTACACACAATGCGCACACATATGGAGAGTCATTCACACACACACACACAGTGACCAACTCACAAACACACCCTAACACCCTCGCACACACACTCATGGAGCACATAAATCAATTGGCTTTGGCTAAAACGTTTGAAATTGATTTCAAGTTCTTTGGGCCATTGTTTTTATATGCAACAAAAGGGACAATTTTTTATTTACAACGCAGCACAACAACAGCAACGAGGCCATGGCACTTATACACACTCACACACACACGGACATCAACAGACAATGCGTGTGTCGGCCCAATGCATGTAAATTGGCCGCATTGTTTATGAGCTTTGGCCTGTCCATGGCTTGTATTGCCTTTTGTTTTGGTCCAGCCAAACGCCCCTATGCCACACCCACCTCGCATGGCACACCCCTCGCCGTTGGCCTTGGCCATTGATTGTCAATTCAGTTTAAGTGCCGCACATAAATCCAACAAATGAGCAAAAGGCTCCGCTTTATTTGCTCTAGTGAAATATTCCCAAAAGTTTCTTCAACTTGGCCACGTTTATTGATTAGCTCAACTTAACTTTTACTGCTTATTAAAGTGTTAATCAAATTACTGATCCAAATTCATCAGCCAACTAGCAAATATCTCGACAGCGGTCAAAGCAATCAAAGTGTATGAGACAATGAAACAATAATGCATTTGAAAACGACTTTAAAATAAGTAGGATCCCTTCGATTCAAAAATACCCTGGATAGATTACAAAATATCATACCGACCTCTATGTCTCTATCATTAGCTTTGAGCTTTTATTTACCCACTTTAACTCTGTGAGCAGTGTATAAAAGGGCCTTCAGCCTTAACACGCCCAGTCCTCAAACCCAAACACTCAGAGCCGTTGGGCTGGACGACGACTAGCTCAAAATGCTGCTATTTATTTGAACAACGTCTGTTTGGTCATTAGACATGACACGTTGTCAACACGCAGCTAAAGCCGGCGGACACTCCGGCTAACTGTCCGGCCAAGTGTTTATGTTTTCAATTTGCCAGGCAAAACATTTTGATTACGCATACGCCGCATGTGCCGGCAAATACGACGTTTGTCTGCTTTGACAAGCAAATCAAATGGGACAAAAACAGAAGTCAACTCCATCTCTTGCTTCCACTTTCCCTGCTCGCTACTCCGTCAAGCTGATAAATGTTTTCTTGGCCTTCAGGCATCAACCGATGCCACAGGGCTCGCACATGAGCGTAAAATATCCCTTGCAGCATAAGCTCAACGCATCAATAGCTAATAAAACTGTCTGAAGAGAATTATGTTCAAATAGCCTGGAACTGGCCGCAGGGATCACGAATTGTAGTAACATGTTGGGCTGAAAAACAGGGTATTAATTGCTTAAATTATTATCAATCAGCTAGCAGCTTAAAACTTGATAAATATCAGTGCATATCAAAATTGAAGCACACACAAATTGAATAAGGGCCAAAAGCAGTCACCCAATATTTCAATCTAAAACAAACCCAACGCAAATCAATCACCAAAAGCAAACAGGCTGCGCCGCGTACCGCAAAAAGTGGAAACACAACAGTTTTTTTTATAGCTGCCACAATTTTCAGTTAAATTTAAGCTAAAAAAACGTGACTTTTTTTGCATATACAAAAAAATAAACAAACAAACAAAAGCGAAAGAGACAACCTTTCAAACCACCCCTCGCAATCAGCATTACAGCGAAAAGGTGTCACCCATGGCTTGAAATTTACACCAGCAACAGCAGCAGCAGCAACAGCGGATTAAATTTATACAGTTCGTCATGAAATATGCACATGTCCACACAACTAGAACGAAACAGTAGAGAAAAAAATATAAATAAATAAATACACATAGAACATAAATAAATTAAAAATTAAACAACAAATAAAAGGCAAGAGTTGAAGGAGAGAAAGTTTCAAGTAACTTTTTGGATACTCTCTCGCTCTCCATGTAAGAACTCAACTTACTATAGAAATAACTATGGTATAGTATGGTTACTATATAGTCTATGAGAAATATCTAACAGAATCAAAAATATATACAACCTTGTTCATGAAAATAGTAGTGCGACTGATCACAATGTAATAAACATAATATTCTGAAAAAATCATTTGCAACGTATATTAAGATTAATATATATATATATATATATATATATATATATATATATATATATATATATATATATATATATATATATATATATATATTTTTTTTTTTTTTTTTTTGACTCCATTGCATTGCAAATAGTATAGTAAAATCTATGAAAGCTGCTCCAAATTGTCGACAAATTCTATAATCTTATTCCAATTACAAATTTCGGTAGGCAGCCGAAACTGCAGCTAAAAACTTTTGAACTTTTGCGACTTGGAATGTTTAACCTATCGCAATGTGACAGCAACTTTCGCTGGTGTTACCGCTCAACCACTCAACCACCCAACCACTCTAATGCCAGCCAACCAGCCACCTACACTATTAAAATGCAGCGAAGCCTGTCGAAAATGTAGCCAACGTGAACGACAACAAAATTTATGTACATAGAAATTAATATTTAAAAAAGATGGGGGAAAAAAATGGAAAACTTGTTTGCTGTCATTGCTAACATTGTACGTTGATTGCCGCAGCTAACTTGCCACGCCCAACGCCGCCCAACTCCGCCCTCCGCCACACACCGCCCACTTGCTGCTGTAGTTCAATAGCTGGCATATGTGTCTGGCCGACGATCTGCTCCCGACTGTCACATTAAAATAGATATGTTCCAAATTAAAAACTTGGATTTGACCTAACTATACACACAAAGAGGGAGAGAGAGAGAGAGGGAAAGAAAGAAAGGGAGAGACACAGAAATATACTGACATAAACAATAATGCAAAATGTTGTTCGGGGCTCAATGTTATTCCCAATGCAATATGGCCTGGCAAGCACAGTGGTACCTGGCTATATGAAATTATTATATACAGGAAAAATATTTATTTATATGAAAAATATGTGTTAAAACTCACTTTTTTTTAGATATTGAAGCTCCTTTACAAATATTATTCAAGTCTTGTATTAACTATGTATTTAACATAAACAGTACTCCTTCGATAAGGATTGATTCTGATTTCCGAATGAACTTCAGCACCGCTTTTTATGTGAGGCTTTTCATTTTTTTTTTATTTTTTTCAACAAAGCTTTTACCTTTTCCGCAATTCGGGCAAATTATATTACATTCAATTATATCATAATTAAATAATAATTTTAATCCAGCATCAGCTTACTCATCTATGTATGTAGTATAGTGTTCTCCCATGTAGCGATTGTTTACTGTACGACAAAAGCATTTATTTGTTTGACAATTTTTATTGCCTACTTTCAGGCGGCTGTTACTGGCGCAAACCGTTTCACAAAAGTTTTTAACAAAAAAATAAAATTCAAAAGGCGTTAAAAACGTTTAGACCGAACTTTTGCCCTGACGTGACATGCCCAAAAGGGGGATGGAGGAGGCGGATACGCAGGTCGGTCAATCCTGCGGCCTACATATTTTCGAAAAATTTGCGACCAGACAGAAGGCAATCGAATAGGTGGCATAAACAATACAAACAACTGGCACGAGGCAGTGCCAACTGCTTTGGGTATTAAATAAAAGTTTTCCACTTAAGGTTTATAAAAAGTTTAGCCCCATACGCGCTATAGCTGGAGCCTGGGCGATTGGCGGCGGCGGCTGAGGGCGGGCTGACAGCGACCACATTCACACCTACAGCCGCAAACTGGAGTGTGCCGGAAACGGAAATGGCGTCCGAAATATGATGAATGCCACGCACAGCCGAACCCAACACGCGCACCGAACATTTCGAAAGGACATCTGGACAGCTGGACCTATTATAAGCTCGGATGTCGCTTAAAGATTTCGCACAATGAAAATGTTCGCATAACCACTTAAGTCTCATAATAGAAAGTTTGTACGGACTCAATTCCCCAAATTGCAAATAACACTGTAAATGCCAACAATTTATGACAAATTTTTGTAAAGCCTCCACTAACAACCATTTCTTAACCATATTCACCTGCAGCTACTCCAGTGACAGTAACAGAGACAGAGAGTGCACCGCTAATTGCATGCAAAATGTCATGCGTTAATTGAGTTGCCATCAAGCGCAGCTCTTAATTAGCGCTCACAAAGTAAGCTTTTAATGACCAAGAAGCAGCGGAAATTAGCCACTGACCAGCATGCGACATGCGAAACGTACCGATCCCTGTCAATGTCATCCAATTTGCATGGCTCCATTTGCGTCATGGCTGACACATAAGTCGCTAAAAGGAAATTGCAATGCCACAAAATGCGGCAAAGGCAGGCACAAAAAAAAAGAGATGCGCACGACTGTCAGTTACCTAAGCCGACCAGTTGATAGTTCAAAGAGAATTATGATTAGCGGAAGCAATTATGCATTTGACAAGCTGTACAAAGCTTAAGCTCATTAGATTCATTAGCTGGCAGAAAAATTGTAATTAGCTGAGAGCTCCAAAGCAGAAGGCAGAAGTTTCACTCATGTGTAACGAAAGACAAGCTTTGACCAATATTAAATGAATTATCCAATGAAAAGTTGAGAGACTGGCTTTTAAAATATTTTAAAATATTTGATAATTTTATTAGCATTTTAAATAGCTATAAATCCACAGTGCAGACTTGTGTTGCCCACAGAAATTACTTGCAAAGCATCATTAATTTTATAATCAACATACCCATTGCTGCTGCACGTTTGTCTACAGGGTAGAATTGCAAATCGTTGTCAAGAGTTATCTAATACGATTTTAATTAGTAAATGATATTTTAAGCTGTCAAGTGGCAGTTGCTAAGAAAAACTAATTGCCATTCGAGCATTATCTGCTGCTCCACACACACACACACACACACATTGAGAGGACAATTGTAGTAGTGCATGTAGCTTGCAGCAGGCACAGCCCTTAAATGGAACTCGCTTTGGCACGTGCCACCACAACCAACCACGTCGCAGTTGCTCCGCCCCGTTGACTTTTCATAGATTTAGGAGTACATATTTCTTTGCCGCGTAAGATAATCGTATCGCACACACACTCACACACACACACACACACACATGCTACGTGCCACATGCTGCTGCTGCGGCTCTTAAATACTTAGATGCCACACACATGGTCCGTGGGCATATTTAACGCAGCTGCGCAAAGTTAGACCTATTTTTAGCGTAGGCAAGCGAACTACCGTTAATTTGAGCAACTATAAATACGAATACATTTAGATCAAATAAAATAACAAAATAATATTATTGCCAGCAGTTGTTTTCTGGCGCCACCAACAGCGAATCAATCAAATTGCCTGGAGTCCTGCATCAAGGCTTATTGTCGAGCGCTTTAAGCCAAATTAAATAAATAAATCAAATTAGAATTCAATTTGGTTCTTTTTTTGTTTTGTGAGTGCAGTTAGTCCATAAGGGAACAAAGCAAGCACCGGCACGAAGTTCAAGGACACGACAAATATCCTTTAGTTTTTTTTTATTGATTGCTCTGAAGGGTCTAGACGCATTTTAGTGTCAGATCAATGTGATACATATGTATATATGGATGTATAGTCATATACTTATGTGTATGTGTGCAGTTAGATACGAGGGCAGTCCGAAACAATTTCGACCAATTTCGATTTCAAATATAAAAGACGAAAAAAAATAAGCCAAGTTTCGCTAATATATCAAGAAAATGTTTTATTAGCGATAGTAGACATGGTAACTATATAAGATATAGATATACAGATTTCAGTCATATCAAAGGACATTCAGTGAACAACGAAACAAAACATTCCTCAGATCTACCCTCAAGCATTATGAATACATTACAATATATACATATATAAAAATTAGGTTAGCACTTAAACTAAATGCAGCTGAGATAGCTTTCTCAGTAAGACAAACGCTGTAAACAGCTTACGCTAATTGTAATTGATATATCGTGTATAGAGGAGACTGAAAGCCAGTTTTAATTGAATTATCAACGGCTAAGAGCGTACAAAGAAATGCCTAATTGAATGAATACACTAATGCAATCAATTAAAGCTGAATGCGGTGCACACACGTGCTCAAGACGCTATCTGAGCGAGTGGCTTCTTTGATATTACTAATACGACCCGTTGTGCACATCTATTATACACAGAGCGCTGTTCGCTGCAAATGTACATAAATCGGCTTGGGGCTAAGAGGGGGCTTAGGCTGGAGACGGGAGGGCTGGGTGCCGGGTGCTGGGGCTGGGGCTGGGGCTGAGCGCATCGCTCACTGATGAGTTCAATCAAGTTGTAAGCATGATTTCACATTGTATTGGATGTGCCGCAGCGTGCTGAGTAATTCAATACACAATCAACAGCGTTTTAGACTTCATTTGCAGCGATGGGCGGCATAAAAAAATAAAATACTAAATAAAAAATGAGAAGCGGCAAAAGGGAAAAGGAAGAAGCAAAAAAAAAAAAGAAAGGAAAAGGAGCAAAAGGCCAAATCAAATCATAAAAAATAATATGCCGCGCAAGGGCGCAACAGGATTTCCTCTCTGCATGTGTCTGACTGCGGAGCAGGCAGCAAAGAAAATCAACAAGCTTTTACCTTTGGCATGCAAACGAGATGAAGCACAAGAATTCCTACTCACCCCCTCCGGTGCCCTGCTCTGTCCTGCCCTGTCCCTTTCCGTCACTCTGTGTCTTCCCCCTCCCCCCCCCCGCCCCTCCCTTGCGCCACAACTTCAAATTGATGCAATTTATGAAAACTTTTGTGCGCTCAATTGCGAGAAACGAGTACACAAGACACTGTCATTTTTATGCACTTCTTGTGCCAAAACAATTTCTCTATCTTTACACCGTAGGACGAGGGCTTTCCGCTGTCTGCTGCTGCTGCTGCTGCCTTCCAAGAAGTCGTGTTTCGTCATCTTTTCTTTTTTGCTTTTGCTTTTGCTTTTGGCATTTGTGCATTGTGCGGCAAATTAAGCGCATTGCCTGTGACTTCATTTAGCCACACATATACATACATATACGTACAGTAAATACATGTGTATAGTCAACAAGTCTACTTATGAATATGAAAAGGCTTCAAATTTCATTTGCCATTTGGCAATCACTTTAAATTTGCCACTCGAAAAAACGAAAAGCAATTCCCGGCCTAATGACTGCCATTTGTAGCCCAGAAATGAAATGAAATGAAATGTGCGCCAGACCTGAGAACGTTTATTTATTTTTATTACTCTCTCACCGAAGATACTCGCTCGTTTCTGTAATTACAGTCAAAAAACATTCAAGAATGTTATACAAAAATTATGGCATTAAATAAGCTAAAACTGCAGCTCAAGCAAATGCTTAAGAACTTCATATTCTAATCTGAATTACACGAAATTTTGTATTTTTTTTGTAATTTACTAATGGATTTAATTTTTGAAAATTATTTAGCAATATGTTTCATTTTGATTTACATTCAATTTTATTAAAAATTTAAATAACTTTAACATGTTTTACTTTCTTTTAACATCTAACAGTTCATATGTTATTGTACAGCAGTTGCGCTCTGTAGCACAGCATGCTCAAGCATAACATAAGGCTGTTAATGTTGGGCAACATAACAGACACCCCTGCATTGTCCCCTTTTCGAACATTGCCCCGCTTGTGGGAGGGGTTACTAACAGCATGTTAAAAGCAAGCAAGCTATGTTATCGGTGCTTGTAGGCTGTTAAGCTTAACAGGCGCTGCTAGAGCTACAAGGCATGTTAGAGCTTCAGCGTAATTTAACGGTTTGAAGTTTGGATTTTTGTTTTGTTATTTTTGTCTGTTAGCTACCGGTTAGCTGTTGTTAACATTTGTTTTTTGCTGAAACTTTACTTTAAATGGTTATATGTTTAAATATTTTAATATTTTATATATTTGATATATATGATGATACATGATATACATAGATAGCTTCATATACACACACAGACACACACTTATTTTACGCTTATATCAACTGCACATCAAAAACAAAGTCAACAGCCGCCTGCCGCATGCCAGTTTTCCCATTTCCCGACCAATGCAGACAGCTGGCCAAAAGTTTTCTTAACTTTTCATCAAGCTAATAAAGCGTGCGCCTTTTCGTGCCTCAAAGTGCTAGCCAAACGACGACTTCAAATCAATGCGCCCTTCGACTAACTGTCTGTCGATGTGTGTGAGGGTGTGTGTGCGTGTGTGTGTATATGTTTGTGTGTGTGTTTACAGTTGTGCTGCTGCGGCTAATGAATAGAAATGTCGTCCTTCAAAACTTTTTAGCAGAAGCTTGAAGCTGCCTCTCAATTTGTAGCCCCGCACCGCGATACGCTTTATGGGTTAATGAAAAGCTGATTTCACATCCATATTTCACACCCACGCACACACCCACACACACACACACACACCCACCCACACACCCACACACACACACACATACATACATATACTTACACTTACTTAAGTTAACTTTGAGTTTTGGCTTTTGGAAAACTGCAAAAGATTTGCGACTCACTTCGAATGCAAAACTTAAATGCGTGCCATATGAAACGTTAATTGTGGTGCTCTTCGGCTGGTTTGTGTAGCTGCTGTTCGCTTGCCTGTTCGTGTGGTTGTGTGGCTTTTCATGTTTGTGTACACCTTGGGGACTCAGTCGAGAACTGTTGTAATCAATGCATAGAAACTCAACTGAATGTTAAGGCAACTTTTAGACAGATTTAATTTTTAATTTTTTCTCACTGAACTTAATCAAACAAAAGACAAACAAAAAGCTTACGACTTATTTTAATTTTCTTATAGGGTTGCATGCTCTTGATTTCTGTTCTCCAAATGGAATGTATACATATATCAATATATTTACAATTGTCTGAAATCTGTTGCTATAAATTTAATTGTTAGGCTCGTTAAAATCATTTAGTAACTCTCATAACTGTTCACTACTTGAATCTATAGCATAACCACCCCATCTTATTTATATGCAGAGCCATTTTCATTAAAGCTTACATCGATGCTTTCTTTATTTCATAACAATTCTTTCATGACTTCATTCCAATTAAGTTTCGTATAAGGCTTCATATTTATATATTTATATATTTATTTACATTTTTCCAGAAAAATCTCGTTTCCAATAATGTTTTCTTTTGTGGTTTATTATTGAATGAATTGCAATGAATACAGTTATTAAAAAATGTAATATTCATGATTTCAGATATTTCCTTTGCCAATATTTCCATTCTCTATCTCTGTCTCTCTCTAGCTCTCTCTCGAACTCTCTTCCTCTATCTCTCTTTCTCTCTCTCTCTCTCTATCACTCTCACTCACTTTCCCACAAATCTCTGTGTCTCTCTCTCTCTCTCTCTCTCTCTATTTCTATCTCTCTTGTTGTATCCCTCTTTCTCCCTATTTTTATGTGCCTCATATGCTGTTTCTGTCACTTTATCTCTCTCAATCTTTCTTTTACACTGTCTCTTTCTTTTTCTCTATCACCCCCTAGCCATCTTCCTCGCTCTCTCTCTCTCTCTCTCTCTCTCTCTCTCGTTCTCTCTTTGCATTCTTCTTCTTTCACCATCTATCCTTTTGGCTAGTTTAATATTTATTCCTACTGCATCCGCAAGACAAATAATTTTTCTTCCATTCATAAAATTTGACATTAGCATATTGCATTTCCATTGCGTTAATGTGACAAAATGACAAATGAAGTGGGGGCGTTTTTTATCAACCAACAAGCCCCAACCCCTCTTTCTGCCCCCCCCCCTTCCCTCACCATGTTCAGATGCATTTTATGCGTTTCGCGGAAAATGCATTTGCATTTTTTAGCTGTTGTTGTGGGTGCTGACGCTGACGCTGCTGCTGCTGCTGCTGCTGCTGCTGCTGCTGCTGCTGTTGACACAGACGTGGGCGTTAACGTGGGGCGTGGGCGTGGACGTGGGCATGGCTGCAGTGGTAAAAAATAAAAACACTTTGACAAACGTTTACAAACTCGCCAAAGCGACAAAAATAACAACAACAATGAAAACGCAATGGAGCAACTTTGAAATTGATAAATTGATTTATGCTCAGAGCAAAAAAAATTTCTCTATACATAAAAAGTAAAAAATAAAAAGAAAAAACAAATTCACATCAGTTGACTGTGTGAAATATATGCAAAAATCTTTTCTATACGCCATGTAAAATGAAAAATGATGCAAGACGAGCGCGAGCCATGAAAAAATTTGTAGCTTTTCAACGCGCTGCTATAGACTCTTAACAGCCAGCCACAAGATGCTCAAGTTGAAATGCATATAAAAAAAAACCCCTTTTCAATTGCTCACAGAATTATTCCGATGACAATTCACTCGCTGTACTCTATAGAGATAGGTATAGAGATAGGCATAGATAGAATAGGTATAGATATAGCATGGAAAAACAAAATAGTATAGGCCCAACAATCGATGATTCAATTCTTTAATATTGTCCCCTTCTAAGATATTATACACTCGCGCCAACGTTGGCTCCGTTCCTCGAAGCACTTCAAAAAGTCGTTTGTGATCTTGTCGTTGCCTGCACATATACACTCCCAAACCAAACTTATATACCCTATAATTATTTTTAAAAAAGAAAAGAATAAAAAAATTACAAAATAAATTGCATATTCTTTATCGTATAATAAAAGTTATCAAAAGTGGGAAATTTAATAAATACAAGAAATAAAATAAAAATCAAAATAGAAAATAGAAAATGTAAAAAAAAGTGAAATTTCAATTGTAATTTCATCACATATCAATAAAAAGTATATAGAAATCACTTCCTAACCAATTCAAAGAGCTAGAAAAAAATTAAATGAATTTATTTGGATTTTATTTATTAAAAGCTTCAGCTAGTTAAACAATTGAGAGGGCCAATCGAGCTGAGAGCTCGTGGCACTCACACGTTTCAACATTTCGTGCAGCTGATTGAGTTTAGGTAACCACATGAACCATGACCCATGCTCCATGCCCCATGCCCCATGCCCCATGACTTACGCACGTAGGACACCACAAAAAAAAATAAAAAATAAAGAACAAATAAAAACAAAAAAAATGGCAATGTCAAACAATATTTCCGTAATAATTTCAATTTTTGCGCAAGGAATGTTCTGCCTGCTGTAAAGGCAGAAAAGCTTTCTCTGCTTGTGTATGTTCGTGTATGTGTGTGTGTGTGTGTGTGTGTGTGTGTGTGTTGGTGGGTGTAGGTATGTGTGTTTTGTGCACTGACACATTTAAACCATATAGACAAATAATTCAATATGGTAAACAAGTCACGTGCCTGGTGTGTTATTGCTTTTTGTTGGCTTTGATTCCGTGTAGACAACGAGGATGGCAACAACGACGAGGAGGACAATGGCAGACAGCGCACAAACAGGGAAACAGAAACAAATGAGAAACCGCTAATACCACGCCCACAACACCTATGTGAGTGTGTGTGTGTGTGTGTGTGTGTGTGTGTGGGTTTCGACTGCAATCATTATAAACTTAATTAAAATATCGACAAGCCATAATAAATAGCAACAGCCGCGTGCGCTAGACAACGCATTTGCCTTAAAGTCTTTTACAAACATGCCGCCGTCTGCCTGTAAATATTTAAACGCCCACCTGCTAACGTTACACCTGCCAGCCAACCATATCACAAATTTTGTACAATTTTAGCACCTGTCTGGTGGGGTGGCTCAATTTTTATGCAATAAGAAACTGAACCTGTAATATAATATATATAATATCCATATATATGTCGCTGCTAGATAATAAATCAGGCTTTGTATCGTCTCATATACTCACCTAAAATTCAAAACATTCACTTAAAAAACCAAACTTCCAGGCAGTTAATATGTCATAAGTAGTTTATGGTAATTTCAAACTCATTGAACTGCCCTCGCAGTCCACGTATTTACCTACATACATATAAACAGCGGCGTTCGTTCATCCACATACAGGTAACAATCACAGGTAACTGCTACATGTGTAAATATTTACAAAACGCGCCAAAAACGTTGGCAAACAGACGCCAGGCGCCTTCACCTGTATCGTTCGTCATGATCATCATCATTATCAGATTCATCATCATCTGCATCATGCTTGTTGTTGCTGTTGCTGTAAATGTAACTCGTTCGCTGCCATTTTCCTCACACAAACACACACACACACACACACACATACACACACACTCACATGCACACACAAGCACATGCGAAGCGACTGTGCAACGTTATTTATGCCATTCGATATATTTGTGGTTGTTGTTGCTGCCGTTGCCAATGGCTCACAGCTGCCCCCACACACTCACCCAACCAACCCACCCACCCACACACATGCTCACTGTTGCTCTTTATTATTATTATGCTGTCATTTCTGTTGTCGCGACATTGTCAGCAACATTGTTGTCGTTGTCGTTATTGTTGTTGTTGCTGTTGCTGTTGTTGTTGTTGTTGCCTTTGTGCGTCAAGCCCTTTGCAGCCGCTACTGCAGGGCCTCTCGCTTCGCTCCTCTCTGCTGTTGTTGTCCACACGAAAGGGTTAAACTACTTCGTGTGTGACACATGCCATAATAATTTTATGCCCTACAAATTGCTTAACCCTAAATATTTCATTAATATGGCAAATAGGTCTACAGATTTGGCCATAAGCATATGTTTGATGGCACATAAATCGATGTTGTTAGGTTTTTTTTGGGCTCAGTTTCTTTTTTATTTGCTATCCAATATAAATCTATTACATTTGAGTATTTCCGCAGGCTGCCATCAGAATTTCAAGAAAACATTTGTAACTTTCATAAAAACATAATATCAAAGGAAATTTACATATGACCCTCTCTCTCTCTCTCTCTCTCTCTCTCTCTCTCTCTCTCTCCAGTAACATTCGAGCCATTTCTCTCTCTCTCTCCCTCACTCTCTTACACTGTCTTTATTTTAAGAAAAACAAGAACTTAGGCATATGCCCTTAAACATCACCTAAAACACAATCTTTATAAAATCCCTCACAGACGATACACCGATGCAACCGATCGTGAGGAGAATCGCTCACAGACTAAATTATCTTATTCCAGCTGGCAGCTATGCTTAGCCGGCGTACGCACCAATACAGTAATAAGTAAAGAGTAGCAGCTCTCAAGTCTCCTGCGCTCTCACCATCCACAGCGAAAATAATGGGATCGAAAATTGTTCGACCAATGGCGTGACTGCTCGCTCTCGACTGTAGCTTAAGCCCGCTAACACAGCTCAAATAACAGGATCGAAAGTTCTACGACCAATGGCGTGAATGCTCGTCTTATAATTTAGTTAAAGCTTCCTAACAGAACTATGATAATAAAATTTAAAACTTTTCCTACAAACATACAATAAATAAAGTGCACAATTATTTCATGTGCTGATTGAGAAATTGTATTTAAACGAATAATATACTCTCATAGCCTTCACAGACGAAATTAGAATAAAAGTTTGAATAAAAAGCATTGCAACCGTTGCCTCGACACATCTACGGTCTGAAATGACCTCTAGTCAAGTGCCTCTATATATTATATACATATGTATATACATGTATATTCAATGCTGTTTAGAAAACGTTTGAACTGTTCACTAGCGCGAAAGGGAACAGACGCACCAGCGGACACTAGCGGAGAGCAGCAGAGGTAAAGCCACATAACCGCGCAACCCACCCTGCAGCAGGCTGGAGCCACCCCAACCGGAGGCAAAACGTTGAAGCGCTTCGCTTGCCTTTGATATGTGACCATTTAAGTGGCAGGCGGATGGTGCAATAACAACATAGCGAACCCAGAGTAACATACACAAAGAATACCCTCGAGGCTACCAATCTGCAGTGTATACAGTTTTTCGGGCACTGGCACAAGCGCACAGTTGGCACAGTTTGGCAAGCTCTGTGCGAGAGAGACACAGTGGAACGTTTGCATATTTTTTTTACTACAAATATATACGAATTTTATTGATTTTATTTTATTGTAATTGGTGTTAAGCGTAGAAATAATAAATGTATTGGTGGTAAGTTATAATACACATATATATAGGTATGCCATGTGTATGTATATGTTATATATACACATATATAAAGATGTATATAGATGTCTGCTTATGTAGTTCTATATACATTGATGCCTAGCTCTATGTAGAAGGTTGCTTATCGTCTATTACTAAAACAAACATAGCGTCGTATCTAACTTAAGTTTTTAAGGACTATTCTCAAGATAATCCGTATCATTGCCTTTGACTCTGGCAAAGCGGAGGTGATCGCAAACCCTAGCTTAGTTAAGACACAGGAGATCGTTGAAACAATTGACGACGGCTTAGTAGCCGTCGTGCGATCATGTCAGATGGGCCGTGGCAGCTGACGCTGCTTGGGCGCCAGCGACAGCCTTGCCGGAGAAAAATCGATTGCCTGGCTGTGTGGTAAACAGCAGTGTATCCACCGAGGGTAATATTTGATTCGAGTGCACCAACAGCGGCACCATCGACACCTGGGTGGGCCCAGAGCCCAGACCCATGCTGCCCGCTCCAGTGCTCGTGCAACTGGTCAGTTTGCCCTGTGCATTTAACGTAAAGGCAGGCAAATAGTAGTTGGTGGCACGACCAGTGTTCGCATGTGTTGTCGTCGAACTGGTTGTGTTGCTGGAGGAGACAACTGCCAGTTCCATGGACGCGGGCGAAGAGAACGGTGATGATTCGAGCGAGGGGCAGGCCAAACGATTGCCATTGACTGGCTTACGGGGCACTGTAATACCAATAGTGATCACATTAATATATATATATGTATATATGTGGTACAAAAATAATATTTGACGCAATGTACTTACAGAAATCTTCGTCAGCTAACAGCTCATCGGGTATTTCGTTTTTAACTTGAAAGTGCAGGGCAGCGGCTGCCTCGGAGGAGATGGCATTGTCGGAGGTGCCAATATCGGTATTGACAACGGTCGGAACAAACATTCCACTCTCTTCCATCTCCAGCGCCTGTTCCATGATTAGGTCCTCGGCTGATGTTAGGCTCAGACCGTTCAGATCTAAATATGGACTCTGTAGTTGCAGCGGCTCCTTTTTAATCTGCGGCACGGCAGCGGCCAGTGTTGGGCCTGTTGCTGGCTTTTGTTGTAGCTGCTTGGGTGTCAGTTGCTTGCGTTCTCGCTTAGTCTTCAGTTGCTTGGTGGGCAACGGAGACGACTGCGACGTCGGCGGTGCTGGTGGTGTTTGTTGTGGAGCCGCCGCAACACCAGCAACAGCATTCGTCACTTTTCGTACGGGCAGCGGATGCACCTGCTGCAATGCAGTGCCTGCTGGCAATGTGATGCCCAAAGCGGCCAATGTAGCTTGCTGTGGCTGTTTCTTTTTGCGTGTCTGCTTTGCCGCTGGCGTCGGTGCATTACTAACTGGCGGCTTGGCTGGTTCTCTGCTGGGCTGCTGTGCTTCTGCATCAGCTCCGACCGGTGACTCCTCTGTGGGTGTTGTTGTAACTGCAACGGTGGTGGCGGTAACGGCGGCGGCGGCGGCGGCAGCAGCTGCAGCTGCTGCTGCCGCTTTCTGCGCCTTGGTTGTTGTCGACTTCTTTGAACAGTAAGAGGGAATGTTCTCGAGATGTTCTCCAGTCTTGTGATCCACTTTGTGGCGACGTCGCGTATGCTTTAGCCAATTGGGAAAGTTAGTGAAATCGCGCGGACAATAGTTGCACTTGAAGGGACGCATGCCCGTATGAATGTTCGAGTGCTGCTTCAGCTTCGAGTTGCTGATGAAGCTCTTGTCGCACACAGTGCAGGCAAATGGACGCTGCTCCAAGTGCACCAGATTGTGCACCTTCAAGCAGCGTTCGGTTTTATACATTTTGCCGCATTTCTCACAGCGATAGGAGCGCGTCTGGGCATGATATTTCTGATGGCGCTGCAAATGCGAACGCTCCTGAAATCGTTTCTGGCATTCGGGACATTCGTACGGCTTCTCCGAGGAGTGAATGCGGGCATGATGCGTCAAATTGATCTTCTGCACAAATTTCTGGCCACAGATATCGCACTGGTATTTCTTATTGTCGCTGTGTATCTTGCGATGCATCCACATGCTGCCCAGTTTTAAGCTGTAATTTGGAATATGTTTTAATTGGAGTTTTATCATCAATGATGCTCTCTTACCATTTTCCACAGTCTGGACACTTCTTCCATGTATCCTTTCGTCCCTCACTGCGATGCGTCTTAAGGTGCTTCTTGAGTCCCGCCAACAGCTCGAACTCACGCTGGCATTCGGTGCAATTGTATGTAATGCGCAGACGATGAGCAGCTGCCTTATGTGCGTTCACCAGTTGCGGATTGTCCAAGACCAAACTATTACAGTCTAGGCACTTGTAGAGGGGCTGTGGCATAGCTTCCAGTTCAAATTTAGCACTATTATCTAGCGGAGCTGCTGGTGGTGGCATTTCGTTCGGTTGCTCCTGTTGTTGCTGCTGCTGTTGTTGGAATATTGTAAACGAATGCGGCGTGAGTTCCGCCTCACAGATCTCCACTTTGGTCTGTTGCGGTGTTTTTGTAGTCTCCAACGAAGCTGGCTTCTCTTCGACTGGTTCTTCCTTGAACACCTTCAGGCGCACCGCTGTGGCCGCTGGTAATCGAATCTTTCGCTGTGTCTGGCCCACCTGCACATGCATTTGTTCAGGTGAGGGTAACTTTACTGGAGTCGTTGATATCTTCTTGAATGGCGAATTGGTAAACGCATTTGGCGGCTCCGGCCTCAAGAAAGTAACATTGAATTCTGAATTAGTGTTATCATTAGCGCTCCCATTCGAAAGGTTCGCCACGTTCACCACACTGGGACTTGCAGTGGGACTGGGACTGGGAGCAACCATTTCGTCGCGACATACATCGGCGGCCAAATTAAGCTCCGTATTGTTTTGGGCGCTTTCATCGAGTACGCGCCAAAAGTCCGTTGAGGAAAGGCTATTGCCGTTGATGAAGCTCGCTGAGCTGATTGTCACACATGCGGACAGATCAATGTCCAGGGATTCGTCCTTAATGCTCGATATGGAGTCAAAATTATTTATGCGCAGCAGTGAGCTGAGGATCTCATCGTGGGCCGCTTTGGTGGGTGTGCTTGCATTAGCCGCATAGTCGCCGCCATATATTTTAGGCGGCAATTTTTTGCTTGGCGCCTCTTCTTTCATTCTCTTTGATTTGCCTTTGCACTCCATTCGCAACTGCGACACGTAAAGGTTATGCGGTCGGCGTTTCTTTATTTTTAACGCTGACGTTGATCAATTTCATACACTGGTTTATAGTTCGAAGTCACAGCACTGTTAGTTTGTACATTTCGGTTGGTTTTGTACGATAAAACACATAATTATTGCACAAAAACACCAAAAATATTGTGAAATGCGCTTTGTTTTTGTCACGCTATGAATTCTCAAGTCGCCATTTTGACAAACAGTGTTGTAAGACGCGACGCCTTTGCTGCGGCTAAGGGTTGCACGCGCATTGACTATCGATAACCGGCTATTATATAAATATCTAGAATTTTACCCTAAATCACTACAGTCCCACTGTTGTTGTGACCAGTTTTATAATAGTGTGACCACACAGCGTGTGCCACAAATACAAAAATGGCGTCTGAACAAGACGAGAACGTTGTAATAGAAAACTCAGGTAAATATTGCTAAAAAATCAACTAACTTATATGATTGCTGTGCACTCTGAAATATCAATCATATTACCTATCAACTATTTCGTGAGCATCGTAATTATTTAAGCTGCAATAAAGCCAATTCTAGCTGGAAAAA
The DNA here is from genome assembly GCA_035045945.1 of Drosophila anceps. Lineage (NCBI taxonomy): Eukaryota > Metazoa > Arthropoda > Insecta > Diptera > Drosophilidae > Drosophila > Drosophila anceps. Next base: position 8,786,379 of record JAWNON010000225.1, on the reverse strand, counting down.
AACGTGAACATCACGCGGCGCATACGTAAAAACCCACCACATTGTGCAAAGAGGCTACATACGCACACATATGTCCGAATATTTATGTACACTCACATACGCGCTCAATTTATAATAAACGGAGTTTTCATTTTTTGTTTTACATTTTGCAGCACGGCGAACTCGTTCGGGTCGACCTGTGGCTGCACCAGCAGCAGCGCCAACGCGAACGACGCGTCGCACGTCCAAGCGACAAGCGCAGGTCAGTATCTCAAACATCCCCACACATACATATGCACATACACATACCCTCTCTCTTCTGGTTTGCATATGATGAAAAACATGCATCTTAATGCGAATGTGGCGTTGTTCCATTCGTAAATGATGGCTTACAAGTGATTTTCTGCAAGGGCCAACTGATTATGCAAAAAAAATAAAGAATAGAGAGAAAAATAAAAGTTAACAGGAGCTTAATACACGATATATATAAATATATATTTATTTAATTCTACTTTGCCAGTTAAGTGATCAAGAGGAGGACAACGAAGTCAATACTCGACCAACCATGGTGCATCCCGAAGAGGAGTTGGAGCACGCTGTAGCAGAAGCAACTGTTGCTGCTGTCATTGACGACATTCAATACGATGAGCTTGCGAGACTGCAGCAAAATCTAGATGACGATGTGGACATGTTGGCCACAGCTGAAACCACTGGCGGCGTGGATGAGAAAAGTTCCTCATTTCCATTTGGTGCCGTTACCGAACAGCATTCAGAAACCAGTGATGAGGTCAAAGAGAGTCGAACCGAAGAAGGTGTAGATACATCATTGTTGGCCTCCTTGGCTGGCGATAATGCGAATAGTTTACCCTCTGTGGGCGGAAATGATGAAAATGAGACGAACTCAAAAAAAGCTAACTTTGAATCAAACTCACACGCACTACAGCCACTTGAGGGCAAACTCAGCTCATCCGAGGACTCCATCTCGCATCAAGCGATAGCCGAGAGTTTAGGCGATGAAATCGACCATGAAATGGACACTAGCAATGCGACTATTGTAAATACTGAAATCATTTCAGAAGATGAATTGCCGCCACCAAGCAAGCCAGAGATTAATGATGCCGAAGAAGTATCCGATGAGGAGTTGCCAGCACCACAGCGCGCAGAGTTGCCTGCTGATGCTGAAGTCATATCTGAAGATGAATTGCCCACGCACAACAACAATAACGAGTCAAAGCATAGCGGGAAACGTAAGGCTGGCAAAGATTCGAATGCAACACAAGCAACCGATGCGGATGACGAACAGCAGAGCAGCAGCGAAGCGAGCTCTAAAGGCAAGCAACCGGAACAATATAATCCCTGCAGTCCAACTACAGAGAGTAATGATGAAGCACCCTTGGAGAAACGCCCCAGAGTCGATGAAGGTGGGTAATGATTTTAAAATGATAATTATGGCAGATCTAAATGATCTATAAGTATTTTCCAACAGATGGCGACCACAAAGACAAGGATAAGGAAAAAGATAGCCAAAAGAGGGATAAGGAGCGTGACAAAGACAAAGAGAAGGAGAAGGAAAAAGACAAGGAGAAAGACAAAGAGAAAGAACGCAAAAAATTGCCAGATCTCGACAAATACTGGCGTGTCGTCAAAGACGATGCATCCGACTTTACGGGCTGGACATATTTGCTCCAATACGTAGACAGCGAGGTAGATATCATCATCATATAAAACCAATTGATCAATTTTAAAATTCAATTTACTCTTTTAGTCTGATGCTGAGGCGGCACGCGAAGCCTACGACACATTCCTGTCGCATTACCCCTACTGCTATGGCTATTGGCGCAAGTATGCGGACTATGAGAAGCGCAAGGGCATCAAGGCCAACTGCTATAAGGTGAGTACACAACACAATTTTATGCAATTAAACGAACTTTGCAATTCTTTGTTTTATGCTAAATATTACAATTACAATTGATATTACATGTGTTGTTATAATGCAATTTATTATAACTGAATAAAAAATAAACTACATTCAATAAAAGCAACGATTACCAAAAAAACAGAACAAACTAAATTACAGAAAAGAAGTCCAAAATATATGTATATAGAACCCAACTGACCCATACACGTTTAGTCAGCGGTCAGTGTCAGTCTCGGCGTAGCTTAAGGTCTCGATTGATTAATCGTTTGTCATATGTACTCTGGCATACAGTACGCATTCAATACAATGAGTTATTATTTCTGATATGGTATTGCATGTCCACTGCTCTAAATGTTAGCTGAAGCCGTGTTATTTGGTATTTAATGTATTCGTTTCCAACTAAATCTTTTGGAAATAATTTTCAAATATATTCATATACAAAGATCTCTCTATCTCTATATAATTACATGTTCTAGTTATTAATCAAATAAATTTAATGATTTGTTTTTTTAATTTTTGATTGAATTTATTTGCTGCTACAAGCGAATATTTATATTTTAAATGTTACGAAAAGTTGTTCAGATGCTTCCATTCCAAAATCTTTAGATTACTCAATCGTTGACCTGGGATCCTATTTGCCGCTCTCTTTTCTCAGTATATGTGTTTTAATAATATGTCGTGTTTTTTTATATATGTGTTTAATTAGTTGTTACTTTAGATACAAAAGCTCACAATTGTCTTTACACAACACGTTCGGATCTCTTTAACTAGTTTTTATTTTGTGTGGGCGAACGCAGTTATTGCTGTGCTTCAATTGCAACAAAACCTTTTTGTTGCATATTCTGCAACATTACGTTGTAATAAACAGAAAACAAAACAAAAACAAAACAAAACTAAATCTCACAACTGACCCAAGAACTCGACTAGTTGGTCACTTGTTCGTTTATCAACTTCTCTGCTCTACTTCGCACGTTATCGTTGTCGTTATCACCATACAACTCCTTCGACTCCTACAACACGTTCTCTCGTGAAGCCGTAAGTAAGTACAAATGGCGTTTAAATGAAATTTTAAGTCTATATGTGCAAAAAAAAAAAAAAGAATATAATTATAATATTTATGATTCAAAATGGTGTTACTTTATATATGTGTATGTGTGTGTCTATCTTACTTATGTATGTATCTATGTATTTTAAATTAGGTTATTTAAGCGTGTTAGACTAGCATTTAAGACACCTAGACACCAGCTACACAAACTACAACATAAAACAACAGCCCGAGCTAGTTAGATTTCTAAGTGTTAAGTATCGGAACTTGCTAAAGTATTTTTCAAATCTTTGTAAACATTTCTATTTCTTCTCCGTTCAACAAACAAAAATCTGAAACCGAATCAAAAAAAAAAAAAAAAATTTATAAAAAAAAAACAAATCGAAAAACACGTAGGTATTTGAGCGCGGTCTGGAAGCCATACCCTTGTCAGTCGATCTTTGGATACATTATCTGATGCACATCAAGTCGCATCATGGCGACGAGGAGCAATTCATACGTAGCCAATATGAGCGAGCTGTGCAGGCGTGCGGCTTGGAGTTTCGTTCCGACAAGCTCTGGGATGCTTACATACGTTGGGAGAATGAATCTAAGCGATATCATCGCGTAGTCCAGATATACGATCGTCTCCTTGCAATACCTACCCAGGGCTACAATGGCCACTTTGACAAGTGAGTTCGAATAGATTTTTTCAATTTAATTGGATTTACAATGTCTTCCCCTTGTAGTTTTCAGGATGTCATTCATCAACAGGCAATAACCACCACGATTAGCAACGAGGAGTTGCTCCGCTTGCGCAGAGACTGGCACGAGCGCCAGCAAAGCAAATTATCCAAGTCGTCCAAGAGTCGGCGTGATAGCGCTAGCTCAAAGGATGCTAAGAGTGAGCGCGAACGCGACCGAGAACGCGATGAGAAGCACAAGGATGCTTCTGGTGGAAAGTCACCCAAAGATAATAGTGAAACGCCTGCTGATGAATCAGCAACTAACACCGATCTAACCATCAGCGACCCGTCATCATCTGCGACGGCCACATCGAAGACGGCTAACATTGATCTCAGTGATCTCGAAACGCTCACCGAGGAGGAGATAGCCGCCATTAAGGAGAGGGCCATATCAGCGCGACGCAAGCTGCACAAGGTGACTGTTAATGCGGTTACGGCACGCTGGTCTTTTGAGGAGGGCATTAAACGGCCATATTTCCATGTGAAGCCATTGGAACGGGCTCAGCTCAAAAACTGGAAAGACTATCTTGACTTTGAGATCGAAAAGGGCGATCGGGAGCGTATTCTGGTACTTTTCGAACGTTGTCTTATTGCCTGCGCTTTGTATGATGAATTTTGGCTGAAGATGCTGCGCTATCTGGAGTCGCTGAATGACCAAAGCCAAAATATAGTGAGCATTACACGAGAGGTCTATCGCCGTGCCTGTCGCATCCATCATCCAGAGAAGCCTAGTCTGCATTTAATGTGGGCCGCCTTTGAGGAGTGTCAGCTGAACTTTGATGGCGCCGCTGAAGTGCTGGAGCGCTTAGAGCAGCGTTGTCCCAACCTCTTACAAGTGGCCTATCGTCGCATCAATGTAGAACGACGTCGCGGTGCTCTGGATCAATGCCGTGCACTGTACGAACATTACATCGAACACAGCAAAAACAAAGGCATTGCCGGCAGCCTAGCCATTAAATACGCTCGATTTCTTAACAAGATCTGCAATGATCTGGGCGGTGGCCTAGCCGTACTGCAGAAGGCTCTCGAGCGAGATCCGGCCAATACTCGTGTTGCGCTACAAATGATTGATTTGTGCTTGCAGAGGCCTAAAGTTGTGGAGCAGGAAGTCGTACAGATTATGGACAAGTTTATGGCACGCGCTGACATTGAGCCAGATCAAAAGGTGCTCTTTGCGCAGCGAAAGGTCGAGTTTCTGGAGGACTTTGGCAGCACTGCCAAGGGTCTGCAGGATGCGCAACGCGCTCTACAGTTGGCCCTTAGCAAAGCCAACGAGTCGCAAAAGAAAAGGTGCATACAAACGGGACTAAATCAAACTAAAATGAAACTAACTCTTGTTTTTCTTTACCTCCCCAGCAATGACACAAGTCCAAGTCGCAAGAATTCTACAAGCACAAAGGATGCCGCCGGTGCCTCCAGTGGTTCATCTGCCGCACCAAATGCCTACAACAATGGTGGATCGGCGGCAGGCAATGCCAACTACAATTACAATTCGGTCAATTCAAGCGCCTACTATGCTCAGCAGAGCGGTGGTACCTATCCGCCCCAGCAACAACCGCAGCAATCTTACGACTCCTATTACAACCAATGGGGTGGTTACGGCTCTGGCGGTGGTGGTGCCAGTGCCGGTGCCGGCGGTGCTAGCTACAATTATGGCCAGTGGAGTGGTTATGGTAACTACTACTGAAACAGGCGTTATTTCGCTCACTCGCGTTCCCCTTATCACCACATCTATGGGTGGTGGCGCCGGAGCTAGCGTCGATAAACTAATGTAAAGATATTTGTAATTTTATAATTTCTTTCTTACGATACATAATTAAAAATATGTAGCATATAAGTGCTTAAATACATATGTATGTGAATATTATGTGCAACAGGCACATATCCACAACCAATACAACTACAACTACAAATACGAACACAAAAACAATATGCAACATCTACGCTATAGTGGATATTAATTTAATCGGTTCTCTGTAATCGCTCGATATTAAAATTAAATGGCAATTACATTGTTGTTGATGTTGTTAGTTCGAGAACTTACGAAATATTTCTAAAGCTAATAAAAAAAATGTACAGATTAGAAGTTAGTTGCCATTTAGAGACACGGCCGATACCAAGCCACCTCGCCGCTATTGCATCCAGTTACTAGAAGTGGCTCGCGTGGACTGAACTTGGCGCAAAGCACCACATCCTGATGCTCAATAATGTTGGCCAATTCCACCAGCTGCCGTGGACTATGCTTCACCTGTTCCAGCATCATCTGGCTGGGATAGTCACTGCAGTCTGCCTGGTAGCCGAGCAAGCGCACACCATTGGCATAAGGCGAACAGATGATGCGACCATCCGCTGAAAATCCTGGCTCCTTTATAAAGCCTGGCTTGTTGTTCGTCTCGGAGGCATAGTAGAGTAGCTTCTTGGCGTTCACTAATATGGTATGTGCAGCATTTTCGCCTGCCGTTGCCACTGCTGCAGCTGAGATATTGCTAAGCGGTCGCATGCGCAAACCTACGCCAATCTCTGGACCGACGATGTTGTCATTATTGTTACTGCCACTTCCACTACCACTGGCACTGCCGCTGCCACTGCCGCTACCACTGCCACTGCTGCTGCTACTGCTGCTGCTGCTGCTGCTGGTGCTACTGCTCCGACTACCGGTTGTCTCCGTAGTTGCAGCAGCAGGCTCTGTTTGTGTACTCTGATCTCCACCCAGGGCAACGCGTGTACGCGCTGCACCACTCAGCAAGCGACTGGCCGAGGAGTAGCGCAGCGGCAACACCCCGCTACTGATGGCGTAAACAAAATTGTAACCGCTGACATGATTGGCAGAGTTACGTGCACGACTTTGACGTATGGCTCTCTCCTGCACTGTAACCTCAGCCGCCCAGATGTCCGGTATGAAGCTATCGGAGCGCGCACTGACCAACGACATTGTGCCGTTTACTCTGCGTGGATAAAAGATTCGGCGCACCTGTGATCGAGCTTGTGCACCTCGCTGTCCTGGCTCATCTTGTTCCGTTTGAATAGGATGGGGCAACAGTGTGCGCTTCTTCTTGGGTAAGGGCTCGTCCTCGTCATTGCTGTCGTCATCAATCAGTTCGGGCTCCTCGTTGATATCATGGATACAAGTCCATTCGCTCTGTTCATCGCAACTGACATTCCTTGTCAGCATACATCGGCACTGTGGATGTATCTGTAGCGCCATTATCATCTCTGCATCGTTTTGCTCTGGAAAATCAGTCACTAGCTCCACACGATTCTTTTTCTGATACTTCGAAAAGACATGATCATATTTAGCAGCCTGTGGTATATATTGATCGCCTAACTGCATAAGTCGGTAGATTCCAGGCTGTCATGGGATACACGTTAGGCTAGCTGAATATATTGAATGACCGCCGACTTACCCGGAACCCACACAGATCCTTGTGTAATGTAGTCAGATCCAAGTGATGCACAATCATGATGTAACCGCTGCTGGTGCACAAAACTAACTTATCTCCAGCTGGTGAGATGCGACAACGCATTAGTCCACTGGCATGGAAAACACGTTGCGAGATCAAACCCTGTTCTGTCTGCGATTTAATGTCCCATGTGAAAATGCTACCGTCGAAACCAGACGTAACAAGCAGCTTATCCTTGGACGAGTATTCGATGTTCTTCACCCAATTTGAATGGCCATGAAGTACGCGCAGTTTTTGCTTCATGTTCCGCAGATCCCACAAGGCTACTGTGAAATCATCTGAGCCTGTGGCAAACAAACGATCATCGAAAAATCTGAAAACAAAAAATAAAAAATATAATATTGTTTAATCAGCAATAAGCAGGCTGGCCATTAATGCTCACTTAATGCAATTAACACTGTCTGTATGTGCATCGGGAATTTTGAAGATTTCCTTTTGTGTGATAGCATCAAAGACGAGAACGCACTTGCGCTCAGTGGCCGCAACAACCATGGTGCCATCAGCATTAAACTCCAGATTGTATATGGCACCAGTGTCCTGTCCGGCTGTGCCAGGATTGCAATTGGAATGGTAACTGTTGAACATGCCCATCGAGCTATAAATGCGACGCATCAATAGGTTTTCATCACCCGTATGCCTATGGTGTTGCAGCCAGCAGCTCTCTCGTCGGCTCAGATACTGATCCATGTTATTAATTTATGTGCACAATCTGTTTTATCCGTTGCCTCTTAGCAGATCTGGTGGGTTGTGTATATTAAAATTTTTCGACTGAGTAGAGATGTCAATATCGGCAAGTCTGCGACCGGTGACTGCGAAACATCGAATCACAAGCAATTTGATATGATTTTCTGCATTAATCTAATTAGAGCTAAATGCATTTTTAAATCATTTTTAAATAGAATTTTCTACGCAACAACACGCCACCTCTATAATATTTATAAATTATACATATAATGCTTACGATTTACATAAACATTTGACAGCCCTGACCCTGATTGTGACTGGTTTAAGTATCGACATGTAGAATGTCCATTGTTGCAACTTACTCGTTTAAATTTTATGCATGAATGAAGTTTGTAATTAGTAAAAATATATGCGATTATAATGAATATATAGCAACTATCGTTTTATTCAAGTTTTATACATAAATACAAACAAAAAAAACTGAAAATTTACATGTGAAAAATCTATATATTTATCTAATAGTTGTAGGTATTTTATGTATCTTTATCTTATACTTATATTAAAATATACATGTATTTTTTATTGCTTTTTTAACTAGCGTTTGACAACTTCGTTCATGTTTAGAACAATTAACAATTACCAATTCTTCTATATACTGTAGCCCTGGCAAGTGTAACCGTTCGTAATTGTAGTCGAATGCTTGGGCACACAGTTTCTGTGGGCAATAAACAAAAAAAATGAACACTTTTGCAGCAAGTTCAACAATAAATATGTAGGAATAGCATTTTGGTACCAAGAAAATAAATCGCGGCAACAATATGGAGCGCTTCGCTTTCAAGATTGATGCGGCTCTCAAGGCAAACTTGTACAAGATCTGTCGTCTGTGCGGCATCGATAATCCGTCCAAGGTGCCAATACTACCCATTGAGAGTGATGTTGTGGACCTGGACGAGCCCAGCCTGAGCCAGAAAGTTTTCGAATTGGTTGGCTTTATGGTAAACGATATCTATCTATCTATCTATCTACTAAAAATATGTGAACTGGTAAAACAACAAAACAACACCCCATTTGCAGGTTACGCGCAACGATAAAATGCCGCAGACAATGTGCAGCCTGTGCGTGGATAAAATCAATGATTTTTATGAGTTTAGAGAAATGTGCTTCGCAACAAACAATCAAACTCGAAAGCTACTGGGCCTTAAAAATGTAGATCCCCAAAAGGTGAACGACAGCATCATTATATAAAAAATATTGAGGTATTTACGAACCACATCCCTTTGACAGATTGCAGATGTGAAGCCGATATTTAAGAGTGAGCCGCTAACAGTTGCTACACCTGCAAAGCGCGGGCGTAAACGTAAAACAGAGGACGCTCCTAGTAGCAGTGGCAACACCGTCAAGTCAAACACAATTGATATTGCTTTGGATGCTGTCAAAAATGAGCCATTGAGCTGGCGGAAAAAGTTGCGCTTGCAGTCGATGCCAGCGAGCAAAACAGAAATGTAAGTGCATGGGTAAAATAACAAAAAAAAAAAAAAAAAACTGCCTAGATTATTAATTGTTTCATTTACAGCAAGGAGGAGCCTGCTGAGGTGAACAAGTTTTTGTTATCCGCCAAGAAAACTCGCAAGGCCAGTTGCAGTGTGTGCAGTAAACGCTTTGAGAGCAAGGAACTGGCTGAGAAGCATAAGGCAGCAACACATTTACCTACAATATTACGCTATTATTGCAGTGCTTGCAATCAGAGTCATCACAGTCTCAGCGATATCAAGGCCCATCAGCTGTGGCATAAACTCTCCAAGACACCTTACCAGTGTCCACTGTGCGATGCAAGCATAGCGAATAACTATGCCTACTCTCGTCATCTGCGCGAGCATACATCACCCACCCCCATCGAGCTGCTGGTGCTCGATCGCGAGTGTCCACTGTGCAAGAAAACGTTTCTAACAAATTTCTTTTACAATACACATCCTTGTGCCAGGCGCACACGCCAATGTGGTGGATGCAGCCGTCTGCTCAGCAGTGAAATCGCCTATATGCGACATGCACCGCACTGTGCGAAGATTTACTTGAATCACTCCAAGCACATAATGCCCGAGGCAGCTGACCATGAAGCTCAAATGCGAATTAAAAACGAAAACGATTTGGATGCCGACGACAATGCGCAATCGTCGATCCTATACACGAAGCAGGGAGATATGCAACCGGTTGTTGTGCTCGAACGCTTGGGATCACCAGTTTTGCGCACATCGTCTGTGGGTCGTAGCAGTGACCGGGTGTCATCCAAAAACTATTTGAAACGCGTCGATCAGCTGCTTAAGAATACAATGAGCACGCTTGTTAGCATTAAACACGAGCCGGAGGTGCACATCGATGACACAGAACCACCGTTAGCCTCTGAAGATCCTGACAGCGACCCAGATGATGAGCCGCCTGCTTGTGATGATTTCCATGCAGATGCTGGCTACGATGACAGCGATGAGGATGGGGCCAATGGCAGTGCCAATGCAGCAGCTGTTCCAACAGTTAATGCTTCAGCTGAGTCTGTGAAGCAGGAGGTCTTTGATGAATCCTATGAGAAGCAGCTAATGCCCAGCAGCGATGGCGTGCAAGTCAAACAAGAGCCACTTAAGCTTAAGCTGAAAATAACCAAAAATCATGGGCAGCTCAATTCATCCATCGTAGATGACGACAACGAGCTGCAGAGTAAGAGCGCTAAAAAGAAAAAGAAACGAAAGCACAAGGAGCGTAATAAGGATTCGGAAGCTAGCGACAAGGCGACAGCATCGGCAACAGCCCCTGACGAATCCAATATCGAGCAAACAGGCAGTGCTATTATCACCATTAAGCAGGAACGTTTGGATGACAGCTTTGCAGGTGACTTTGCACCACGCGAGGAGTTCGAGCCACAATCTACTGTCATGACGAGTATACCTATGCTACAGCTTGAGCGCAATTACAATGAGGAAAACCAAAAGTTAGCCGAAGAGCAAGAAGATATTAAGCCGAATCGATTGGAACTTGATCGTATAATGCAAATAACTCATATAGCTAGCGGTGTGGTCATGGCAGAGGAGGCAATGCCACCAGAGAACGCTGTGGAAGCAGTTCCCCACGAAGGCCACGTGGTTGAGAGGCCAGCGAATCCCATCAAGAAGAGTGCAGCAAAATCTACAGCACGTAAAAGCACCGGGGGCGCCATGCAACGCGATATTGCATCTTCGTCAAATTCTATACCAGCCACAGTCGAGCAGTTACCACAAATTGTTGCAGTGGAAAGTGGCGCATCGGTGCCTTTCAATGCAGTTGCTATTAAGCCGGAACCACTGAATCGTGGCTATGCAGATGAGCAGGAGTGGGCAGGCCAAGACGAAACGGAAGCAGACCAACATGAACCAGACAAAGCCAATGAGATAAACCACAATGAAAGAAGAGACGAAGAGTCGACATATATAAATAGTCTAGACTTAAGTAATGTGATTATTAAGCAGGAGAAGGACTTGCACATCTCCGATGTCAATATCAATGGTAGTGAAGCTGAAAACACGCATTACAATGGCTTGCACGATAGTGAGGATAGTGCGGAAGAGGAACACGTCGAGGGTGATGATGAGGATGATGGTAGCGCCTCGTCTGCGGATGAAGCGGAGGAGAACATGGACACGTACGAAGATGGGGAGGAGCGCATTTATCGTGAAATAGAGCTGCAACCATTAGAGGAGCAGGATTCGGCTAAAAACCCGGCTCCAGAAACGAAAAGCGAGCCAGAAAAGTTGCCAACGGAGCCACAGCCAGATAAAGCAACGGATCCTCAGTCAGAGTCAATGCCAATGAAGACGCAAACTGAGGTGCAGGCCGTGCAGACCGTGCAGGCCGTGCAGCCGCGATCTGAAGTGCTCACAGTAGAGTTACAGGAAACAGCGATAAGCGCATTAGAGGAACAAGGTGTTGTGGAGACGCCTAGCGAGTCGGAAATATGTCAAATTGAGCCGCCGAACATGACACAGCAATCGGAGTCTGATCAAAGAAGACAACCAAATCAGTTGGAGTCGCAAGAGGAACCACAAGTGCCACCCGAGGCCAAGTCGCAATCGGAAACACCAAGTGAAACAGCTTTCAATTTTGTCATCACTAGTGTTTGCAGTCAGGCAGAGCAGCAGCCATTGGCAGCTAACGACGAGGCGAATGGAGACATAAACCAGGAACCATCTCAATTGGATGCAACTGAAAAGATGGTATTAAATGAGGAGCAGAACACATCTGCGATTGTGACGCTAAGTGCGCCTAAGGATAGCGAGACATTGGCCCAGCCAGTCTATACAAGCTCATCGAACTACAATTGTGCTGAGGAACAACAGAATGTTCTCAACCATGAGCTGTCCGCTACTGTTCAAGAGATGCAGGTGTCAGAGCATGAGACGGAGCCGGAGCTGGAGCCTGAACCCTCGACCGCAACAGTTTGCATTGGGGCGCACGCTGAAGACATTCGCAGCGCCAACGAAGAGACTGAGAACCGCATCAATGAGCAGCAGCAACAGCAACTGGAGCAAGTGCAGCAGGAGCAACAGGTGCAACAGCAAGAGCAGCAGCAACAGCCACGTTTGGCCGTCGACGATGATTCAAATATCAATGAAATAGCTGAGAATAATAATAATGCCAACATTGAACGGGAGCTCAACGACGATGCAAATGTGGCTCAGGAAAATCCCATTGAATAAGCTAAATCATAATTCCTAACTTAATTTAAGCATACAGTTACGTTCACTTATATAGACGCCATAAACTCACTTTGTACATATATAATACACGTATTCCATAGAGAATCCTTAGTCGCATATTACTCGTATATATAATATATACGTTACCAAAATTCGAATAATATAATGCATGTAAAGTGGAAATTAGTTTAAGTTAGATATACACAACTTTATTTACGTAAATTACATAAATTAATGGCTTATATAATACAATAGAATACATATGTACGTAGTTGTACTTATTTAAATACACACAAATCGCACAAAACTCTTTCGACTCGACGATGCATTGATTAATACAACTTGACCCTCGACCTTTCAAGCATTTTTCCAAAACAAAAAAAAAAAACAACAAAACCAAAAATATTATCTAATTTCAACATATATGTGAAATGCTTAAAGAAATGACTACATTTATATGCATTTAATGCACTTTAACTAAAAGCATTAATACTTGGAATCAGTTTAGTTAGTATATTAGAATTCCCTTAGTTTTGGGTTAGACAAACAAGAAAGTCAAAACAACTGGGGGTTAGTTTCTTTCAAAGAATTTTTTAGGAAGCATTATGGTCTGATTATATAGGGCATATTTCAATTATACACCATTAGTATATTTGTCTTACTTAGTTAAATAATTTAGCTAATTATTGATTTTAATTATTAAATTTTGAGCGAAACTTTTATGTTATTATTAATTGATTTGCAATTTGGATTAGTCAGTTATGGGGCGCAATTGCGAAGTTTATACGATTTTCACAATTACAATTTTATATTAATTAGTTTGGTTTTTAAATTTGTTAAAACATACAGATACATTCACATTAACATTCACAATTATATTTTTGCTGATATAGAAAAAAACGTCAGTCGTCATATTTTTTCTAGGTTCATGCATCGGTAAAGTTATGCCCGTATAAATCTAATTGGGCCTCGATTAATTTGTTAATTTAGACAAATTTTCACAAAATATATCTTATGTCTTATTTACAGACTTTTCCAAGTAGTTTTTGTTGTTGTTGTTATTGTTGTTTTTTGACAGGGGCGTTTTTATAGTTTCTTCATTTTTGGCACATTTCTGAACAAGTTAAGCATATACAGATATACATTCATATATTTTAGACTTATTGTTGTGGATACATATTCATATGTATGTACATAAATATTGTTGTTTTGTTTCTACTTTTAAGTAATCCCTTTATGTTTTTTGATTATGAATTCGTTATCTTTGAGCAATTGAAGGTAAAGATATGCATATGTGAATTTGAAAAGAACGCTAAAAATGCTTTCATATGCAATCATGATTATTTTCGTGTTTTTTTTTCTCTCTTCGTTTAAAACTTGTGTTAATAAATTTGCGTTTTTGTTGTTGTTGTTATACAGTTTTAAAAAGAATTAAATTAAGGAGGTATGAAAAATTCACTAAACAGTATTTACAGTGATTTATCTGGCGATAAATCAAAATGCCAAAGCACAAATTAAATTATTGCTTATATTTGGAATAAATTGTTTGCCATCAGCCGTCCCTTATGGCCACGTAGTTGTCAATCTAATCGGACCAATCGTTATCTGAGGAGGTATTATCCTCCTCATCGTCTGAATGCATGACAGTGCCACGTGCCGCAAGTGCACGACGCAATGCATCGGCCAGGGCATCGGTGCCGCCAGCGCTACCGTCACTAATCCTCTGATCGGCAATCTTTCGTTCAGTCACCGGCTTCAAAGTGTAACCCTCACGTATTTGACCCAATAGGTCGTTGCGTGGATCGCTACTGTTGGCGCTCGGAGCGGCCGGCTTCACTGTCTGCAATATCAAATTGTGGATATTTAGACTGTTTTCTGAATAAATCTGTGTTGCACTCACCTTAAGCGCGGTGCCCTTGCGTATGGCATCCATAAGCGCACTGCGCGTGTCTGTTTCGGGCGCGGGAGGCGCCACTTTGCCGGCCTGTGCCGATGTCTGCGTAGAAGCAATAATTGGCATTTCCGGCGGGGCCATGGGTGGTGGTGGCGGAGGCGGCGGCGGCGCAGCCGCAGGAGGTGCTGGAGGTGGTGGTGGCGGCTACAAAAAAAAATAGCAACGCATTAAGTTATGAGCATAGAATTCAATTAATTGAGAAGCATAACATACCGCTGCAGCGGGTGGGCAGACCATTGTTGGTGGTGGTGGCGGTGGCGCCGTTGTAATGGGTGGCGGTCTGCTGGGTGGCGGCGGAGCACGTGCTGCACCCGGTACCGTCGTCGGTAACGGCGGCGGCGGCTGTCGCGCCGGTGGAGGCGGCGGCGCTGATCTTTGGTTACCATTCTGCGACTGCAAGAAAATAAAACGAAAATAATTTAGTTTGAATTGAAAATGAACTGGAGGTAGTGAGTGCCAACATACATGATGAGGATGATGACGACTGGGCACCGGAGGCGGTTCCGTGGGCGTTGGTTCCGTAGGTGATTCAGTCTCCTCCTGCTTGACTGAGGCCAGCACATTATTGCTCTGAATGAAGTCGTAGATGAATGCACGCGTATCTCGATCGTTCAGTTCGGACTCGGAGACGCCCGCTTTGGCAAAGAACTTAACCAACATCTCATCGCTCTCATTGCCTGTCAGATCAAAGCCTTTGTTCGCGTCCCAACCGACGTGGCTGATGTGCACAAAGTTCGTCGGCTGACTAATATCCGCTTTGGTCACTCGACGTTTCTTATCCTTGCCCGTCGACCCACTCAGTCCAAAGTTGCTCGTCAAGAAGTTTTTGGTTGGCGCTGGTGCCGGTGCCGGTGCCGGGGTCAGTGTTACCGAGCTGATCTTATTGTTGCGCAGCTGCACGGTACCACTGTCCACTGCCGACGTCGTCGTCGTCGTCTGCATCGTATTTCTGCTCTGCATAGAAGGCGGACGCGCTGGCTCTCGGTTGACTGGTGGCATTGGCGCATGTGGTGCCTGCTGTGGCTTTTGCCTATTCCGTTTCTCCAAACGTTTCCGATTTCGCGTCTCAATCGTGGTGTCTATGGTACGAAAGAACGAATCGCACTCATCCTCCGAGATGAAGTTTAAGCCCACATTGCCATCCTACAAACACGTAGAATAATAAAGTTATTTAAGCTAATGCTTGCTCAAATTGTCTACTTACGCTGCCCTCGAAGGTGAGTAGAAAGGGACGCGACTTAACAACCTGCATGCCGTCGTATATTTCATGCTCCCAAATCAGTTCATTTTTAATCAGGCAGTAGGCGCGCAGGAAATAGGAGCGTATGGCGCTATCCTTCACAAAGCAAACAACGCCCGTATGCCGTTTCTTCCAGTGCGAGTGCGCATTGCCTTCCGTCTTGTAGATCTGCACAACGGCAGTGTTCAGTGTCTGTAAAGATGTGGCAATTGATTAGCATATGTTTGATTACGAAATGTATATATTAGGGCAGTCCTCAAATCCCACAGCAAAATACAATTGGCCAATCTTGTGGCGGCCACACCTTCAGTTTACGCCTCATTTGAATGCAGCGGTGAAAGACTGCGAACCGTCGCGTTCGAGTTGAGAAACTCATCTGACTTTCGGTTTCGCGCTCTGCCGCCACTTGCTTTGTCACAGACCTGGTCTTTGGCCATACGCTGCTCATTTGAATACCGATTAGCCACATTCACTACAATATCAACATTCACATTAGCATATCATTCGAGCTGGCTAACTGCCTGCAACTGCAACTGGTTGAACTCTTAGGGATGCCCAGCACGTAGACCCACAAATTGATAGCCGTCATGGACTCCAGTGGAGAGACCCACCGGGCCCAGCTAGTTTCGTGCGGACTTGCATAATGCGCACTGCGTTATTCCCAGTCTAGGCGCAACGGAAACGAAATTTGTGGTCATTGCAGACAGCGTTTTTCTTCATAATTTCCTTTTTTATTGGCCGCGCAGGAAATGCTGGCGACAACGGCCACAAAACTGCCACATTTTACAATCCTTGCCAAATGTAAGCATATAAATAATAAAAAACAAACTAATGTGTGCCGTTGCTGTATGATCATTAAATCAATAGTCAACAAAACTTTCAACAATTTCTAAACTGCAAACAATGGATCTTAAATATTATGCTGATGAGCAATCAATGGGAGGAAAGCAGACAAAGGTGATTTCTATTTGTTTATTATGCCATTTTAGCTCAGCGAAAAAAAATATTAGAATTTACAGAAGTTAGTTGACTTCAGCTAAAAACAATAAGGTTATTAATGTTAAGTTTGCCCTATAAATCACTTGGGAGAGAAAACACTGCTCTCAAATTCTATAAGAAAATAGTTTAATAGTTACTGTGCTGTTAATAACAGTGGCACTGCTAAATAAAAATTCTAAGTTTCTTAACAGTGAGACAACAGTACACTGTTATGATCAATTTGGTTTATGGAAGTGCAACGCTCAGAGTTCACATTTTAGTCTTCCTTGAATATTTACACGTATGATAATGCATTAGACCAAACTTTTTTTAAACAAATTTTAGAGTTTAGATTTCTTAAATATATTATATTAGACTACAATTTTCCATCTAACTATAAGTCTTTGGCAGATAAGAATATACTTTGAAAACATAGCGTTTGAACTCTCGAGCGACTACTGTATTATGTTAAACAACTGTTTGAGACTGTGTTAAACAGCTGTTCCCCACTGGATTCTGCTAAATGGAATGCAATGTGGTTAGCAATCTATGTATATACCACGCATATAATTATACCCTTTAAATATTGCCAATTCAATTGAATTCTCGAACTAAGCCGAGGCTCAAACAGTAGATGATTGTTATATAATCGCAAATTGTTCTGTGCTTTAGTCGGCCTTGGCCACAACACTTGACATTTGGCCAAAAATGTTTTGGCCATGACCGAGCCATGTTTGGCTGAAATTGATGGTACCTGTGTCATGGGCCACACGAATTTGTATGCTGTGTATTAGTTATGGCAAGAGTACATCTAAATGTGATATAACATTTGTTACATTAGCAGCTAATGCGACAGCTAAACTGCTATCTTTCCCTTTTCCTCTCTCTCTCTCTCTCTCTTTCTCTATTTTGTCTCTTTCATTGACCTCTTAAGATGAAAAGAGATGTTGCCGTTGATGTGTTGCCCACGCGGCGCCAAGTGCGAAATTGTGAACATATTTGAATTTTTATTGATGTTTAAGTGCAACTGTAAATATATATATGTGTGTGTGTGTGTGTGTGAGTGTGTTTGTGTGAGTGAGGTGTTTGTGTGTGTGTGTGTGTGTGTGGACATAAGTAGCATTGTAAAATGATGTCTTGCCTTCTATGTGCATACTACATGAGACAAGTTTTCTGCTGTTGTTGTCAAAAGCATAAAAATCGATGGCAACAATAACAAAAATAACTGGCCGTCACAGCGCAGCTTAGCTAAGCCTCTGCGCGTGTGTGTATACATGTATAAATGTGTGTGTGAGAGAGAGAGAGAGAGAGGGAGGAGGGCAAGGGAGCAATGGAGCGCATTAAAAGCCCAGCTAAATAGCAATACAACGAGAGCAGCAGCGTCTGCAAAACGGCAAGAGCAACAACGAAAACAGACAAAAGGCAAAACAGCAATTAGAAAGTCCAGTTGCCCGTTCCACTGTTGGCCAATGTACAGTAATATGCGTGAAATAAGTTTATACAAAATAAATGCAAACAAATGAGTGACAAATGGACTGCATCAGCGACAACAACAGTCGACTGTGAGGTAATTCTGCTAGGTCTAAGCGTTATCAAACGCTGACATCGCAGTCGACGTCGCTGTCTGCTGCAGCTGCAGCTGCAGCTGTGTCATTAACCACAACAGCTTTTGCGGGTAGGTCAATGGGAGCGTGTTCTGTAACTAATATTACATTGAATTATTTCTTCACCACTGTACATGAGCACAATGTACAGGGTATGCTGAATAAAGTCAGCTTAAAAGTAGTCCAAAATTTAAGTTCAATTTTTGATCAATGGCGAACTAGTTCTTCACAGTTCAATACGATACAAGCTCAATAAACATACGTACTATTTCTCGATTTGACAGAAGATATCGATAAGCTTATGTAAAAAAAATTGTTTTATTTTATGTCATGCTCTTTATTTATATTACAGGGTATTAGCATTTTAAGCATTTCTTTTCCACTTAGTGCTACTTGTTTTAACATGTTTTTGTGTCTGTTGTTGTTGTTTCGAGCGCTAAGCAAAAGTTCAAAAACATTTGAAATGTTTGTCAATGGAAAGTCGAAAATTAGCAAAGCGTGAATTACAATTAAAAACTGCCACAACAACTTTAACATATCGTGTAAGCATTTTAATTAAATACATATCTAGATATGGATCGCATCATCTTTAAAGTAAGTGTTCGGTGGTTTTTGGTTTTTGTTGCCACACTTTTAAGTGTTCTTTAAGGCCCCAACGTTTGTTATCTCGTTTCTTTTTTTTTTTGGCATTGACTATGGAATCTGATAAGATAAGTCTACCCACTATTTGTTCTATATTGAATTTATCAATTGCAAATGCTTATCAACTCTTTCGATACCTTTAGAATGTGTGTGTGTGTGCGCGCGCTTGAGGTTCCTTAACGGATTTGGGTGCAAAAAAATATTTTAAAAAAATAAATAAGGCTTTGTCAATATGTCGAAAATTACGAATGGCCGATTCATTATTGACTTAAAAAACCGAGGCAATTGCTGATAGCGGGTTTCTTAAAGGTCTACAATAAAATGCATGAATATACTACACATACATATGCAAAATATTTCAAATAACATGAATAGCAAGTGGCCAACGCTGTGCATTTATCTAATATTACCAAGGTTCCGTTTCGTCGCATTTAATTGGCACAGCGCATTTCATTATTTGGGTGTTACTTGAGCTGCTGCTGCTGGTGCTGCTGCGGCCACCCTCAGGAAATGCTTAATCAAGCTGTGCATATGAAATAATACACAGTAGAGCCTCAATATTATGCATTCGTATAACCAGGCTAATTTATATGCATTGAATATTAAACCATAATCATGTATATAATATTTGCATGATTGTTGAATCAATTGTTTATTCCTATATAGCTGTATATATATATAGAAAAATATAGTTCGATTTTATAAAATATTACAACTTTTTTATACCATTTTATTGCAATATTTCGAAGCTATTTGCATGATTACATCACTGTACAGTGCAGCTACGATATGAGGAAAACAAAACATTACTAACAGAAAAATCATAAAACTCCGAAAAGAATCTTTAAAAGGCTTTTTCATAAATATTGCTACAGCTTGACTTTTACATTGATTGTAAATTAAAAAAATTGCCAGTTTATCATAACGATGGCACACTGTAGTTACATATGTATGTGTGCGTACCATGTGACGCACTACAATGCTGCAGAGGTGGCGATCGGCAAGGGTCGTCGAGTTTCAAGCATTAATCACAGCGAATTAATCAGAGTAAACCAACTATTAAGGTTTCCGATATGCGTATATTTGTGGAACTTGACTCACCTGACACTTTCTACCCAGCAGCCGGAACACTGCATCGTTCTCCTCCTGGGTCAGTTGACTGCTGGACGCATTGTTTTTGGGTCGCGACAGCCCGGCTGCCTGTTGTTGACCCTGTGGCTCCTGTGACCTCATGCTGCTCGTACTAATCATTTAGGCGGCGGCGCAACGGCTGTGCTGTATATATCGTATATTATGAATATACATTTATTAAAAAAAAACAACAAGTCGATAACTCGCACAGTAACGGTAAAACGAGACAAGCGTATTAATTGAATAAGCACATAAACACACACAGTGAAGCTCAAATAAAACAAATCACAGTTATGGCGAATATGCCATCAACTGGATTTATTGATATCTTCTTTTTTTGTTTTTCTTTAATATTTGAATAAAAGACGCAGCAGCAATAGCAGCAGCAGCGAGCGCACAGACTGAAGACTATTGTAATATTCAAGCGCAGGCAGAGGCAGTGGCAGCGACAGTTAACGCCAAATGTTGAGTCACAGTTGGCCAGCTGTGTACAAAACGTGGGCAAAGGCGCTGCCTCTGTCGCTGACTTCAATATTAGCTAAATACGCTCTGGCTGTTATCTTTGGCAATACCACAGTCACTGATTAGGCTACGCATGTATCTATATATATATATATATATATATATATGTGTGTGTGTGTATGTATATGTGTGTCTGTGTGTGTGTTGGTAGTTATTTAACAAATACAAAAAGGGGTTCACTTTAGGTGTGCAATAAAACGCGACGCTGCGCTGCCAACTGAAGATGTCAGTGACAATATCGATGACAACAGCAGCAGCAGCAGCAGCAACACCACCACAGACAACACCACAACAACAACAACAACACCTGTCTGCTCCAGGTGGGGTAGCAATGTAAATAGACGCTTGAAAATCTAGCAGACAGCAGCAGCCCTAGCACTGTGCACACCCGTGTGTCTCAAGGTCTTCAGCACTCTTGCTGCATATTGCGCACATAAACAATCATTGATTTTTTATTTTTATTTTTTGCACATCATATTTGTTTGTCACTTTTGCTCACTCGTTGCAGTTGCTGCTTTTCGCTGCCTTTGGTTGGCTTGTTTTTTTTTTTATTTTAATAAAATATCTTAAAATACCAGCACAGTGTGACCGCAGAATGAAAACAGCAAATTGCAGAAGTTAGAGTTGCCTGAGTTGTTGTGCATGCGCGCTATCGGTATCGATGACCCAATAGAAGACTCCCAGGCTGTGAATAAGAAAATCGATAGCACGCCGTAAAACCGCAACCGTTAATTTAAGCCAAAAATTTAAATTTTCTCTGCTAATTTTGTTGCTTACTTTACTTATTTACGAATGCATTTTTTTACAGCAATCAGTTCAACTTATAGACATACTCTGTGTCTTGTATCACGTAAAAACATCCTCGCTAAAAAGTCAGCTGCAAAACTAGCCCCCATGACATTTAAAAAGGGTATGGCCAAGTTATCCGGGTAATCAATTGTAATAAACTTATTAGCACAAATCCAGCAACAAACACAATATGCACTTCCTATAAAAAATAGGCGATACATTATAATAAAGGGTATTAGAGTGGCGGCTGAGTAGGATAACATGCTTACCGTCGACATTTCTCATTTTCAACGGGTTCGTTTTAAAATTTGAAACATTTTTGTTTTGTCGAAAAGCATTTCGTTTTTATTAATATATATTTATATATGTATAATGTGTAATAAGATTGTAAATGGGCTTAAATCAAAGCTAACTACAGATCGCCAGGTTTTAAGATTTAACAACCAAATGCGAATACGCTTCTATCCGACTAAAGACTTTTAAAATTATGTTTAAAAAATAAAAGCAGTGACTATCAACGTGTTAAATTAATCATTCTCAAAATAATATTTGGTTTGCAGAAAGGAAGCCGACGGCTAAATACGCTTACTAAGTGTATATAAAATTGTTTTTTTTTTTTGTTTATCTTTGATTATAACTTTTAGAGCGTTTTGATTAACAAGTCGCAACATGCATATAGACCTTATATAACTGCTATGAATTAGCTTGATTACAACTTGAAATATCGTCTGATATATATGTATATATCTTTAGTAAGTCGTTATATAGGGTACATTGGTTGTACACACTTGAGAAGGCCCAAGATAATACCTAGATTATTATTATTATGCAATACATTTGGCTACACACGAACTTGGAGCCGATTTCAAGACGCTCTTCGTTTCTGACTGTGAATTGGATTAGGTTGTTTCTAGGCTTAACAAATCTAGCATAGGATATATATAGCCATAAATATATATATATATATACTCTATAGGTATGCAAGACATATATAATTCTATATATAATAAACATTCTTTGATTCAGTTTCCATATGAAAATGCAAGACGGGATTCGCTTTGTGCGTTCGTTTCTATTTGCGCACACCTCCGATGGGCAGCCGGGAGCGGACAGCTGCTGTGGTTGCTGATGCAGGTGCTCCAGCTGCTCGACCATCGACCGCTGCATCCGGCGGCGTATTGTCGAATGTGGAGCTGCGCAAGAGCTTGGGACGTGACGCATTGCCATTTAGCGTATTGGAAGATTTTGTTTGTTGCGTCCTCAGGTTGGATATTTGTTTGGTCTTTGTTGTCTTGGTTTTGGCCTCGTCCACACGCTTCCAGATATTGGCAATGCGACTCTGGGCCTGGTTAATCTTGACGGCCGCTGCCGATGCCGCTGCAACCGCGGCACTGCCACCATTTAAATTCGAATTGCTACGCGACGGCGGAGTCGTGCTTGATATCCGGATCGCTTGGGCGGCTACGCGGGAGGCAGCCGCTGCCTTGGCGCTGGCCAGGCGTATGTTGGTATTGGCACGTTGTTGCGGTTTCTGTTGTGGCGGCAGCATACGAGGCGCTGCTTTGGCTATGATACGTTTGGGTGACGCTGCCTTCGCTGCGTTCGTTGTTGTTGGTCGCTTTGTGGGCAGCTTGGAGGCGCGCTGCGTGGGACTCACTGGCTCCACAACGGGAACTTGACCATTAATATTAGTGGGCTCATCCTTGACAAAGGTGCCCTGACGCTCCAGACGCGGCGCAGCCGGTGGCGGCGTTGACCTTTTCTTGGCCGGCAACCGCGTAGTGGGCAATGCATTCCGCTTAGCTATGGTAGGCGATAGCGTCTTCGTCTTGCTCTTGGCAGCAGCGGCAGCAGCGGCGGCTGCGCTGCTGTTGCGTTGACTCTGCATGCTGTAGGGCGAGATATAGGCTGGCTTCTTGCGTCCACGCACCACCTTTACAGCAGCTGCAGGCTCCAAAGCCGGCGGCTGTGGTGGCGGAGTCGTCCTCTTCAGCGTGAGCTGCTTGGCCACTGGCGGCGACGGGCCACGGCCATGACACGATTCCGTTTCGGAGTTTTGATCGCCTTCACAGCTGGGCGGATCATCTGCCAAAGCGGGCGTCTCTGGCGCCTCGCTGGGCATGCCAATATCAATATCTGTGATGTAGGTGAACTGCTGCATCATGACGCGCATGGAGGACAGTTGATCGCTGGGGCAATCATCCTGCAACAGCTGGAGCGGGCACTCGATGACCTGCGTCTTGTAGCGTTCGGCACTGCCGCGTCGCCGTCCATTGAGCCGCGGCGATGGTGACGCTGGTGCCGTTGCAACTGGCACAGCCTCCACAATCTCAATCTGCAGCGTTTCATTAGGCTCCAAACTCTCTATAGCGTTGCCAGTGATGGTGTAAGTCTTGTAACGATCCTTGGCCATGCGACGCTTTTGCTTGGGCGTAAGTGTGCGACGATTCGGCGAAGGCGTCGAGCCCTGTTTGGGTGTTGACTCCGCAGAGCTAAAGTCCTCGTTCATGGTGGCATCCTCCTCGTCATCAAAGTCACAGCAGCTCTGGAGCACAGTCGGTGTGAGCGTTTGATCGTCACCAGCAGCTGTCTCGTAGTTGGACGCCGAAATGGTGGTTGCCATGCTGCACTCCTGCTCGGCGTCCGCCACCTCCGACTGGATGCTGTCCACGCTGATCATGGAATCGAGCAGCTCATCCATAAGTGATGGCGGCTTGATATTGTCCAGCAGATTACAGCTGGAGTTGACGCTCTCGGCACTGCCCGCCAGCTGGCCAAGCGCACGTCTGGCCACCAGACCTGCTGGAAAGGCCTTGCGTGCAAATCTGGGCGATTTAGTGGGTAAGGCCAGGCGCAACGAGCTTGGCTGTGTATTGCAGGCAGAGTTCAGTGATTCCATGCCAGATGGCGGACGCACATTGTCCAGATCCAGGCTGCCATTGATACTAAATGTCAACTGGGTGCTGTCATCGTTGTGTTCATTATCATCAGGATCACTCGGCTGCAGCTGCTGCAAATTATCGGCCAGAGCACGCGCCTCGTACGCAATCATTGTGGAGTTGGTCATCATGGAGGCGCTGGTGCCATTGAATAGCAGCAAACGCTGCTGCTGCTCACAGCTGCGCACTGCAGCGCTCTGCACCTGTCCACCCAGCTGAAAGTTTAGCTGAGACGACAGACTTTGCTGTTGCTCGGACTGTTGATCGATGAGCGTCACGCTTAGAGTATGACTATCCAGGGAGTTGGGTTGCTGGAAGTTGGCATCGCCGTTAACCAAACCCAATGAGCTCAGCAGATGCGTCTCATTGGTAGGCGTCGTCTCAGCGAAATCATGCAAATCCTGTGCCTGAGTGGCATCCGCATCCATATCATCCATATCAGCATCATCCAAGCTGAGCGAACCCAACACAGGTGCTGTTTGGCTAATGGTCGGAAAGGATACATCATTGGGACAGGTGTGCTCGTTCCAAGTGTTGTTATTACCATGACTGTGACTATGACTGTGACTATGACTGTGACTGTGACTGTGACTGTGAGTATTGTTGTGTGTGTGATTCCCCGTGCGCAATTGCTCCGCGGATGTCACAAACTCCAATGTGAGCCGCTCCACAGACTTGAGCATCAGATCGGGATCCTTGTGCTTGTCAGCTGTTCGTGGCCTGTTGGCATCCGGAATCTCATCCAGCCGCACTGTGGTGTCCAGTATCAACGACTGATTCGACTCATCGCTGGAACGATCCGCATCGTTGTCTGGTAATATCTTAGACCCAGTAACGATCGCGTGATCGATCGTGTTCGCGATCTCTGGACTTGGAGCTGGACTTTTTGCTGCGCCTGTGTCGATGTCGATGCCGTGCCTGAGTGACTGGTTGCTCTGGTGGCTGGTTTGATGGCTGTTGTGCTGGATTGATAGTGCGTGCGATTTCTGCTCTACGTCTGGAGCTGCTGCTGCTGCTGTGCTGTGGACACTTGCTGATGTAGTAGCCGCCATTGGGTGACACGGTTCCAATGCAGCTGCAGACGTAGCTTGCGCGTTTTTTGGCACGGCATTGATTTTCTTCGATATGCCTGTATTGATGCACTCCAGCAGCAGTTTCTCATCCTTGCGCTCACGCTCGCGCTCCCGCTGATGCTGCTGATGATGATGGTGATGGTGATGACGCTGCCGCTTCGACTGTACTGGCAACTGAACGGGCAGCGAATCAAATTGTTTTAGATTTGGATTCGATTGTGCCGTTGAGCTGTTCAGCTGTAGTTGCTGCTGCAGCTGCAGCTGCTGTTGCTGTTGCGATCTGCTTGGCTCCTTGGACTTGTACATGCCATTCAATATGCACAGCTCAAATAGCGACTTTGATTGATTGTCGTTCGAGTCGCTGGAATCTACTGAGCTATAGGATTCCTGCTGCACCGTCTTGCGCGCACTCATCGCCGAGTTCAAGGAGCACGCCGAGGTGGCCGCATTGATGGCTATGGGCTGAGACGAGGAGCAAAGCGAGCTGGAGCGTTTGCTGGTCGTTGCGCTCGTGCCGCTGAAGCCAAGATTCGACTTGGGTCTATTGCAGCCGGCGGCAATAGCCTGCTTGAACCCAACGAAAATTAAAATTAGTGCAAATATTTAATACGTGATTTCGTTGTGCTCACCTGACTCAGCAAATTGGTATCATCCTCGGAGTCAATGGACAACGAGCTCAACGAATCATCCTGCCAATGCGGCGGTCGACTGACCTGTTCCTGGGCTGGCGCCTGACTCTCTGACTTCACTGTAGGCGCATCGGCAATGCTGTGGGAGACATTAATATTTATTTATATTTCATGATCGAAGACATCCCCGATTCAGCTAACTAGACATCAGTAGCCCAATCATACTTCACCCATGCTTACCCAGTGGTTTCCTGCAGCTGTACAGCAGGTCCGACTAGACTGGAGCCCACGGTTAGATTGGACAAACCGGATACGACAGAGAAATTGCAGGGACTATCCTCCACCAGATATTTGCTCATCTCATCGCTAACGGGCAAATAGGTGGAGAGCATGTTGCCGCCTCGGCGCAGCATTGCAATGGGATCCTCATTAAGAGGCGCCACTGGCTTCGGACTGGGCTTCTGCATGCCGTCGCGAATGCACTGTTGTAGCATGGCAGCGGCACCAGAGCCGCCGCCACCACCACAATCGGATGCATTGGAGGAGACATCATCGGATAGATTGAGGGAGCTGCGTTGCGGCTGTGTTTCAGCTGTCGAGTTCATGGATATGGCCGAGAGATTAGTATTGCTGCCCACTTTGGAGAGCAAAGCGGGCGTGTCCTCGGTGCAGTAATTGCGTGTCGTCTCTTCGGCAGAGGCTGCTACAGCTGCTGTTGCTGTAGCTCCAGTTGCACTGCCAGCGGCACCCACTGTGCCCGCAATCACAGGCCGTTGCATGCCCATGTTGATGCAGTTGGCTAGCAACAGCTCATCCTCCTTATCGACATCATTTTCGTCGCCTATGGGCTTATCGTCATCAACAATGCTTAAATTGCTCAAGCTGGTGGCGCCGGAGAACTGTGCGGGCGTATGCTCCACATTGAAATTGCTCAGATCATCCTCGAAGACGCTGCGTAATGGTTGCTGGCGTCTACTGTTTCCGGAAGCTAGGGCAACAGGGGCGCCTGCCACGCTGCTGCGCCTCGGCGATTGCGGCATACTTTGCGTGGGCGAGTCGGGTAGCTCGGAGGGCGAGATGACACCGCTGGCCAGACGACTGAAATCACTGACCACCGAACTCTTATCATCACAATTGGCGACATCCACATCCAGGGAATCCATGGAGCTACGCCGAGAAAACATTAGCGGCGTCTCCAACGCTGAATTGGTTTTGGCTGGTGTTGGCTCCTCCTGCGGCTGCATCTCTGGCTGCTCTGTTTGCTGCTGTTCCTCTAACTTGACTGACTTGCTGTCTGCTTTTGGGGCTGATTTGCCAGGTTCATCCAGACTGCTGAGGGAATCGTACCGACTAAAGTAACCGGGCGTGCCTTCTTCGCAGTAATTGATGGGCTTCTCGGGCGTATAGGAGCCGGATGCCAGAGCCGAGGACAGCTTCGAGGAATGCTGCTTTATAGGCGCTTGCGGTTGCGTCAATGCACTCTCCTCTACGCTGCTAGGCTTAATGGTCGCCTCAGCGGGTGGCGATGCATCTGCATCTGCATCCGCTTCCGCTTTGGCCGCCTGGCGCAAATCCGTGACAGATGCCGCATTCGATATGACATATGGCGTATCCTCGGTCTGATAACATTTGACACTGTCGTCCAGCATGAGCAGTATCTCCTGACCCTCACCCGTTGCCTTGACGTTCGGCGCACATCCCGTAGCGGACTTCATGTCAGTCTCCAATTGATTTTCCGCATAGCGCAAACTGAAATCCGTGGGCTGATCCAAATCCGTTTCCTGATATGTTGTTGCTTTGCCGCTATTTCTATTGGCCGCTCCTTCGCTATATTTTGCCGAATAATCGATGGGCTGCTCCTCAGTGGCCTCCACATCGTGCTCCAGGTCCAGCTCAAAGTTACCCTGGCGCTGGCCCGCATCTGATCGCATCAGATGCTCGTAGGCCGTGTCAGATTTAGCCGAATAGACAGAGTCGCGGCTCTCGCTCTTGGTCAACAGGGCAGAGCGCGACAAACGTGTGGGAGCTGGATGGCGACGCGTCTTATGGGAGATGATACTGGTGCCGATACTATTATTATTGCTATTGCTGTTGTTGCTCTCCAAGTTGTCACAGGTCTCGGCATGCCGTTCGCCCAGCTCCTGCTGCAGCGCCTTTTGTTTGCGCGCCTTCAGCGTGGGTAACTGCTTGAGCCCCATGGATCGGGCAATCGGATCCAATTGATCCTGATTCTGTACAGCGGGCCGAAAATTCAATAGATTTTTCAGCGCCGATGAGCTGCCCTCCGAGATCATGGCATGCTTGGAGTGTATCAACGAGCGAAGCATCGGCACCGCACCATTATCCCATAAGAACTTCTGATCCTCCGGACAGCGTGCCGACAGATTCCACAGTGTGCCGCACGAGTTGCTAACAACAGTCAAACTCTCTGACTTGAGCTGCTGCAGCAGGATGGCCAGGCAATTATGCTGACGCAAGATCTGACGATACGGCTCACACACGGCTATATGACTGGAGACGTTGCGTAGAATGCCGCCGGCATTCTCGATAATCTTGAGGGTCTTGCTGGGTCCCTCATAGCTGAGCATGCCCACCAGGAAGGAGAGTGCGCCCTCCACGGCACAGAACTCCGCCTTGTTGGTGCTGCAGTGCGCCGAGAGGTTCCACAATGCTGACAGTATGGCCTTTAGCGTATTCTCGCTCTTGTTGCGCATGGCCGCTTTGGCCAGTGCAGTCACAGTTCCAATCTCATTGAGCACCGCCTTCATATTGCTGTCGGCTCGCCAGGAGAGATTACGCAACACACTGGCCGTCACCTGCAGCAGATCGTCGGGTCCACTTGTGTCCAGCTGGGCGACCAGCGCCTCCATAAACTGCTTCTGGCCACAGAGCAGCGCCTTGTTGTTCTCATCGCCGAACGTGAGATTGGTGAGCGCCATCAGTGCATAGCGCCGCAGCGAATTACAGCACTGATCCTCTGGCTTGGGCCCGTGCACAGCATGATCCAAGTGAACTAGATTGGGTATTACCTGCAGTGCACCCAGCTCGCACATGGCATGCCGATGCTCCTCATCGAAGCTGACCTTCATCAGAGACGATATGGCCGCCAATGGATGACGGTCGGAGTCATCGGCTATGGCCTCGCCGCCGCTCTGCAGCAACGTCTTCAGGAAGCTGCAATAATCCACAATCTGATCGAGCAGGCGCAACACCTTGGCCTCCCGCCTGCCCGCCTTCTCGTCCGGATGACTGTGCACCACGTTGTGCAGCGCGAGACTGGCGCATTTGCGCACCTCCTGCTCATTGTCCGGCGCATGCATCATCTGCACCAGCAGTGGCATGCAGCCGGAGCGACGCAATGTGGCACAGCTCTGACTATTTGCGGACAATTCGAGAAACTTTTTCGACATCTCCAGCGGATCATTGGAGCCCAGCATAGAGAGCAGCGAGTAAACACACTCGACCTTGGCGCCCAGCGTGGCATCCACATCGCTTGTGCTCGTCCAGGCGGTACCTTTTGGTAGGCGTGGCAAGGGCGGCGGCACCGCATCGCCATCCAGAAAACGAGAGAGCGTATACGAGGGCTCTTTGCTTCGCGAAGCACGACTACCAACACTTGTGCCCACTGCCCCAGCTCCTACGCCAGCTGGTGAGCCCAGACGCTGAGCTGGCAGCAACTCCTTTTGCTGCTGTTGCTGCGCCGACTGCCGCTCGAAATTGCGGTCAAGGCTACGATGCTCGCGCAGCTCCTGCGCCAGCATATAATCGGGCGGTATAGGATTCTCATCCAGAAAGTGCTTGGCTGGCTTCTTGGCGCCAGCTGCGCCGCTGCTCTGCGTATAGTGCAGCGTATTATCGTCCTGGGTGAACTCCTTCTTGGTATAGCCACTGGCGGCCAGCTCATAATCGCTTATCTCGCCATCCCGTTCGAATTTCTTGTCCATTTTCAGCTGCTCCCCAGCTGCGATTCTATAGCCATAGTTCTCCTCATAATCTGGCGGCGCTGCCGCATCGTAATCCAAGAAATGTGGCTTACGCTCAGGGACAGCATCCACATCCACTTCCACATCCACATCCGCATCCGGATCGACATCAACATCGGTGTCGTCCAAACAAACGCCAGCCATGCCCAACACAATGCTGTCCTGGCCCCCGCCATTCTCCTCCAGCTCTGATGTAAGCGTTGGCTGCAACATGATCACAGCTCCCAACTGGATCTGGTTTGGTATTCAAAGCCAAATGCCAGAGTCAATGCGCCATGCCCTGCAATTACGAATGAGAGGCGTTGGTTATAAATTTCAAGATGAGTTGGCTGATCAGCTGGGCGTCGAGGCGTCGCTCTTCTATTTATAGCCACAAATACAGATATATGAATATCTATCTATATGTATATACATACATATATGCACATACATATATATGTTTATATAGCCTGCCCACCACCGGTTGGCCAAGTTGGGCCCTTGAGCGAGACGCTGGCAGCTGCAGCAATTGAGACTCCAGAATATCAGGTGTAAGCTCAAGTGTGCGGTCTATAACAGGTAATAAACGACTCAACCACGAGCTGCCGTAGACAACGACTATCAGATACCCTTGAATGTTATTTAAAGTAGCTTTTTTCTAGCTTCTCTTGGGGGATAGTTAACTCAGTTAAGTGATATGTATTTGTCATGTTCTCTCTTTGTCTTTATTATTTCTTTCTGTCTCTATATTTTTTTTACTCTCTCTCTCTCTCTTTCTCTTTCTTTATCCCTGCCTATCGTTCTGTCGCTCTATTTCTCTATCCTTCTTTCCACTACACCATTCTGTAGCTGCCTCCAATCAATATGCATGAGAATCGCATAGAAAGGCAGTGCATACATGATAAGTATGCATGCATATGCATTATGCAATTACCAAATGGATATTTCGCTTAATATACCTTCGCTAGATGCTACGCAGTACTAATATATAAGCTAATACAATCATTATGATCATGATTGTGATCGTAATTAGCTGGCGCTGCATCTATTTTTTTTTTAGAAAGTTAGCGGATCGGCAACGTCTTTGCGGAATTTCCAGTGCATGAAAAAGATACAGATGCGTTTTCAGCTGCTTAATTTCATTGTTGTTGTTGCTGTTGTTGTTGCAGTTGTTGTTGCTGTTTTATTTTTCATTTGAGCTGCCGTTGAGTTATGCGCTTTGCAATTGGGGACTGCATTGCTGATGGCAGCGGCGCATGCGCCGTATAATTGGATATGTGCGTATGCACACATGTATATATGTGTGTGTACATATGTATGTATGCGTGTGTGTGTGTGTGTGTGACATGATTACGTTTTATATTCTCATGGATGAAGCTGCTTAGCTGGCGCATTGTGGCACCCTAAACATAGATCATGTATGTGCTTCAGGCTCCAATTGGCAAATTCATCAAATACTTATTTGCAAACAGAATGTATTCTTCCAATTGGACAATAAATAACGGAAATACAGTGCAAAACAGTAGTCATTCGCAATAAAGAACTTAAAAATGTGTTGCAATTGTCTTTCGTTAACCATTGAACACTTAATAAATAGACTATTGTTTTGAATAAATAAAATTAAGTAAACGTGAAGTAGTTCAATTTCAAATTTATTTTAAAAAGTTTTTAAAACTTACATAAATATATAAAATATACTTTATCAAGTATATTAAATTTTTATTTATGAACAATTAAAGAATAAAAAGAAATAGTTTAACTAGAAAATTGGAAAATTCTATTTAGCAAGCAATCACTGTACACGCATAATACGTCTAAAATTCTAATAAGCACTGCGAAAGCACTGTCCATTCGTATAAATATGAATATTTGTATGCATGTACATATATATATATATATATATATATATATATATATATATATATATTATGTATGTGTGTGTGTGTGTGTGTGTGTGTGCGAGTCAATAAATAACGAGTGAATCGCTTACTCAATCCTCTTCGAAATATAATACGTAACTATACAAATTCGGAGCACTCTGATAAGAAACACTTTCTGATAAATGGAGCACATTCTTTGCGTGTAATGTATGTATGTCTGCATGTGTGTATATGTGTGTGTGCACATTTACGTATGTACGTACATAGCCGGCATTTTAGCATGTCGAATGAATCAACAGTTCATCAATTACTCAAAGCCTATGCAATTGGATGAACATACATACATGCATACATATGTAATACATACATTTAGAAACATACATATATGTATGTATGTGTTTATATTTGTACTTATTGTTGGCAAGTATCACAAGGAATTCGTATGCGTCACTTGTCTAGGCGGGCGCCACTTCTCCCGCTGTCTTGCGTGTCATTAACCGACCAGCTAGATACATATATATGTATATTTAAATACAAACATACACTCACACACTTACATCGCCGAAGACCACAAAAGGAAGCGACGTTTTGACTTGGCACACATTTTGCATACCGAAAATCCAAACAGCAGAACTATCGCCAAAGCAGTATGCGATTGAAGATTGAGAAATGAGATGGGCAGACAGCAGGCATTAAAAAGAGATATGATGGAAGTATGCGCAAAAATGCCAAAACGAGAAAATATGGCAAGCCGCACATGAAATACTCTTTCTCTATCTCTATTATTTGTTATGCGAAATAGAAACTAAGGAAAATTTTTACATTGCTGGCAATATTTATGATATATAGGAATCGATTTAGATAGATATATGTATAAATCAATTTATTGAAATGTATTAATATTATATTCTAATTTTGATAACTTCCAAAAATATGATCGAGATGATCATATATAATATAATCCACTTTAAGACTAACTACTTTTTTGTTTTATAAGGAAAGTTGTTTCTTATTTTCAGAAACTTGTACACAAATAATTTAGAGGGCTGCGATGTCACAAGCTCAAAGACAATACTTAAGTACTTTCCGTGCCATAATAAAAGTACGCGCCCGTTCCCATAAACATGAATGTCGGCATATACATATACAGGCATACATGCGAATGCATATATATGTGTGTGTATATGCGCATGGCTGTATATGTGTGTATGTGTTATTTTAATGAACGTCTTTCGCTTCTGTTGTTGTTTTCATTTAGTTTTCGTCTTGTCCAGTTTTTCTTTTTTTTTGGTTTTTTTTTTTGCAACCAGAGATCATTATTATGTAAATGGAAGCAAAGTAAAAGGGAAACTAAATACTTTAACTATTCAAGTAGTTGGTTCAACTATTTCGCGACTGTCGCTCTTTCGACCAAAAACAATTAAACAAAACATAAAAATAATAAAAACAAAAGCAACCAAAGCGAAACCCCTTGAGCATGCATAATAAATAAATACATGTGAATACGCATACAAATGCAAATACAGTTACAATGCAGACGCAGTGATTAATTATGGTAAACAAGAGTGGGAAAAATGACCGAATAGAAATGAAAACTTATCAATTAGCCGCGCTACATTCACTTTGCAGCAACAATAGCAAAAGGCAAAGCAACAACAAGAACAAAACCGCGCACAGCCAATGCAGTTGATAAAGGAGCCTGCAGCTTGAAGACAATACAGATGCACAAAGCACACACCCACACACGGCGCAGCCGCTTGCACACACACACACACACACACACACACACACACACACACACACACACACACACGCACACACTCACACGTATACGCGCGCCAATTGGATTTTATTGATTTTTCCTGTAAAAGGAATATGCACGGAAACGAAAAACGCCAAAATAAAACTTAAAAACTTGACAATTATTTAATTGGTCTTAGTTAATAAACTTGCCATAAGAGCGTAGGCCATAACCACATCGCTTCTTTTTTTTGTTTAAATTCGTTGGTTTTGTCACATACATACAAAAAATAAAGAAGATTTTATTGAGTCTCCCACACAGCGACAATTTAGTTAGTGCATACCTTGACCAAAAGTTCTTAATGGCTCGTAACAGCTGCTGGGTTGAGATTAGACACCTTTCATGCTTTATCTTCTATGTTTACTTTGAGCGATTGCATTTACTAATAATTCTTACACATTTCGCGATAAAACAAATAATAGCGGACGTACTTTTTATTTTGGATTTACGTCAAACGTCCGTGCGCAGCGGTTCTGCGTAGCACGGCCAATTCTTATTGGTGATATACTAGTGATGGACTTTACACACCGATAATAATATTTAACATTAACATTTTATTCAACTGTTATTAACAGGGAGGCAAACACGAAAAATGCCAAATGCTGGCTCACATCACTAACCATACAACACATATACTAGACAAGTAGAACAAGTGTCGCATGGTTAGTGCAGCTGCTAAGAATAACAAGTTTTTATTCAAAATTATTAATTTTTTCCTTAAGCTATATAAGCTGCATCGTCGCGGTAATTTTACTGACCCAATATTATATTGGATTACAAATTATAATTGAAGAAAATTCCTTTTAAACTCGTTTTGCACTGTCAACAAAGTGAATTTATACAAAATTGTAACAAAAAAACCGCCTAAACTACACAAGAAACGTATCGAAATCGATACAATGTTATCGCAGTGAAACAAAGGAACCTATCAAAATCATTTTAATCGCAACTTATTAATCGGTGGCGGCCAGTCGCAATAGCAAACATCAAACAAAAAAAAAAAGCTATCATAAAATTGCAAAACAATTGTAGATTGACTTCGTGTGCTCGTAAATAACCCACATTGACACAATGGAACAAATGGACGTCGACGTCGATGTAACGGCTAAGCCGAGTACCTCATCATCAGCGGCAGCGTCTTCAGCAGCTGGCGATGCCGCCGGCAACAAACATCAGCAAATCAAAGGCAACATTATGGCTACGACGGGCACAATTGCGTCGGTGACAATTTCATTGCATCCATTGGTCATAATGAATATATCAGAGCATTGGACGCGCTTTCGGGCGCAACACGGCGAGTCGCGTCAGGTGTATGGCGCACTGATAGGCAAACAGAAGGGTCGCAATATCGAGGTCATGAATTCGTTTGAGCTCAAAACCGATGAAATTGCGGACGAAACAATCATCAACAAAGACTATTACAACAAAAAGGAGCAACAATACAAGCAGGTTAGTTTCATTAAAATAATCCATGCAACGGCTGCCTCATGTAAACGTCTTGGTTTGCAGGTGTTCAGCGATTTGGATTTCATTGGATGGTATACAACGGGCGACAGTCCGACTGCTAGCGACATAAAGATTCAAAAACAAATAGCCGAAATTAACGAATGCCCCATCATGCTGCAGCTGAATCCGTTGCCACGCAGTGTCGACCAGCTGCCCGTGAAGCTATTCGAATCGCTTATCGATCTGGTCGATGGCGAAGCCACAATGCTCTTCGTTCCGCTTACCTATACGCTGGCCACCGAGGAGGCCGAACGGATTGGAGTGGATCATGTGGCGCGCATGACCACAAATGAGTCGGGCGAAAAGAGTGTGGTCGCCGAACATTTGGTGGCCCAGGATAGCGCCATCAAAATGTTAAATACTCGCATCAAAATCGTCTTGCAATACATCAAAGATGTCGAGGCGGGCAAACTAAAAGCGAATCAGGAAATATTGCGAGAAGCGTATGCTCTGTGCCATCGTCTGCCCATCATGCAGGTGCCCGCCTTCCAGGAGGAGCTATACACACAATGCAATGACGTCGGCCTCATCAGCTATTTGGGCACGCTGACCAAGGGCTGCAACGACATGCATCAGTTTGTTAACAAATTCAATATGCTTTACGATCGCCAGGGCTCATCGCGGCGTATGCGAGGACTCTATCCCTAAGCGGACATCTGGCAATGTTTATTTTCTATATATAAATATATTCTGAATTGCTGCCCATTAAATGTGAAACACTAGAAAAGTCTATGCAATGTATAGAAGTGGAATGCCAATATATATATATATATATATATATATATGATCCTTTTCAGTTACAGATCAGATTTCACTGTATCAGGTTTGCCAGCTTGTGGAATTTCTAATATTTCTAAACAACTCCACATGGAACCTGACTTACCTCATAGTACTAAGTACTTTTCCTATAAAGAGTATTCAGGTTTATTTTGAATGCAATCTTTATTATTGTTTGCAAAACTACACACAGTTGGAATCAAGCAGTTGGGGAAACCACATACATATGTTTATCACTTTCTCATCTTACGCTTCTGCATGTATAGAGCTTCAAGCTACTTAAATTCAAATCAAATGTGTCCTAAACACTTAAATATATTAATTTCTGCGGTGGGCCCATATTCACTATCTAGTGATTATAGTCGTCCAATTTAATGTTGGCGGCATATTGTTGCAAGAACTCCACTTCGAGCGGATGCATCTCCTTGGCGGGTATGATCAGTGAGTGAAGTGGTCCGCCCAGATCTGTAGCACGCATCCCGTGCAGTGTGCTAACTACAATCTCTTGCGTATCCTGGCCAACACGGGCCAGGCCCACGCACAACGATTGCTCATTTAGCACTGTATTTCGCTCCAGAGCGTCCTTCTTCTCTACAATGGTTAGCAGCTGTTGGGCAGCTTCGGCGACACTCATAAAACGCGGCGGCATATACTCCTTGCGTTTGCGCATGAGGGACTCAGGTGTGGGCTCCTTAACCTTAATATCAAGGAGACACAGCGTGTGCATGTTGTGCAGGCGATTTAATTTGATTTTATCGTAAAAGCTATCCGGCTTCCAA
This sequence comes from Drosophila anceps, assembly GCA_035045945.1. NCBI lineage: Eukaryota > Metazoa > Arthropoda > Insecta > Diptera > Drosophilidae > Drosophila > Drosophila anceps. The sequence goes on along the minus strand of JAWNON010000225.1, from coordinate 8,749,643 downwards.
GTCTCATCCCAATACGGTATGGAGACAGTTTCGCCAAATTTGTACAGCTGCAGGCCACAACAGCCAATGGCGTTCATAATGGACGCGTTATGTATGACCTTGTAGGGTATATTTTTCTCCTTGGCGCGCAAAATGAAGTCTGTATGGGTGGTGGCACCGAAGGGATCGCCCACCACAAGTAGGGCAACATCTGATTCGCCAGCACCAGCCAGAATTTCATCAGCGCCCTGTTCCACAAGGTCACGGTCGGCCAACAGCAGAGGACGCCCGTAAAACTCTTGCTGAAGAAACAAAAAAGAAAAGAAAAACAAAAACCATGAATATTTAAATATAAAACTAAGAAATTTATAATATATAACCGACATTTAATACTTGCGCTACACGCACTCTACTCCCATACTCACCATATCCTCAAGGCTGCAGCCGAGAATTGAGGTATACATTTCCAGGTACACACGACTACATTGCTTTACAATTTCAAGGCCTTTCACTGTGATATCCTTGATATCGCCCAGACCGAGTCCAATTAAATAGAACATGTTGCTTTTTAATTTGCACGCAACTCACAATTGAATTGATATGGGATTTGGTCTCTTTTTTTGTAGCAAATATATATAAATGTATATATTAAAACTTTGCCGAAACCGACACGTGCCCGTTATATTGGATTTGCACCTCGCTTGTTGCTTCTTCACGCGCGGACGACGCGATTGCACTAACATCTGTTTAACAGTGTTGCCATGTGCGCCATTTTAGAATTTGATTTAATGGCGCCTAAAGTAAACACAGATCTTTCAAATGGTCACACTGGCACAAGAATTACTAAAACTAATTAATTATGCTTTATAGCCAACGCCAATAATCTCTTGCTAGTATTATTTTCCACTTAAGTACTGCTTTGTATGTTTCTAAGCTTATTAAATTATTTGTTTAATTTATTGGGCAGGACTACCTCTATTATTAAAAATTACTAAAAAGTGTGTGGAGTTGTTTTTCAACATTGGTATGCTATCGTTATCGAAACAGTCGATTTATTACTCGATTTATATCCACGTGCGGATAGAGCCTTGATTTTTGTTTCGTATTTTTCTGTTTGTTTTTAAAGTACTACGAGAAGAAAAGATGCCGGCCGTAAAGAAGCCCAAGCCCCAAAAGACTCAGAAGCCAGTGACTCCAGCCAAATCACCGGCTCAAGCCAATGGCGTAATTTCTGGCCAGGTAAGTTACGTACTAAAATGAGGGGCCCCAAGTAACGGTGTCTCAACTCCATTTTTGCAGTTGAAAAAGAAACTAAGCAAGGCCAAACCAGCTCCAAAAGAACGCAAAGAGCGTGGAGTAGTATTCATCAAGCATTTGCCACATGGATTCTTTGAGCAGCAATTGCGTCAATATTTCAAGCAATTTGGACATGTGACGCGGCTGCGGCTCGCACGCTCCGAGCGGACCGGCGGCAGCAAAGGATTTGCTTTTGTTGAGTTCGAGTATCCAGAGGTGGCCAAAGTAGCGGCCACTACCATGGACAACTATCTAATGTTTCAGAAAGTGATCAAGGCAACGTATATACCACCAGAGAAGCAAAACTTGAATTACTTCAAGAATACTGTGAAGAAAGTCACAAATAAGGTGAGCAAAGAGCACACATTCAAATATACAATACTGATTTAGCCCTTTACAATATCATCAATTCTAGGCTGGCAAAGAGATTTATGTTTCGGATGTAACCAAAGCCACGCAACGCAGTGTCAAGCAGCAAAACAATTGGAACGAAGCTGCCTGTCAGAAACGCACTGTCGCTGGCATCAAGAAGCTAAAGCAAATGGAAAAGAAATATAAGCATTTAGGCATTGATGTATCCAATTTAATTTTGGAGCCAGTCAAGAAAATAAAGCAAACACCAGAGCCATCTAAACCGTCAACGACCAAAAAATCAAAAGACCAAAAAAAGGAGTTGGAGCTGGCTGATCTTTTGGGCAACACCATTAACGAGGATTCGGATGATGAGGACTATGTGGATGCAAGTGATGATGATAGCGAGTCAGAAGCTAACAACGCTCAAGATGATAGCAATATGGATTCTGAGGAAGAGGAGGAGCAGGAAATAAAGGTAAAGCCAAAAGCAGCACCCAAAAAGATACAGAAGAAAAGCACAGGCGCTGAGCGCTTAGTCGAGCTGACCAAACGCAAGCCCGGCACAGGTGGTGTGCAGAAGAAGAAGAAGCAGCAGCCCGCCGTAGTGCCAAAATCTACACAAAAGTCAGCTACAAAAACACTGCAGCTGGCCGCAGCCAAAGAGTTGGCCAAGCCATTGCAAAAGAAGATTGGCAAGAAGCTAAAGAAGTAGAATTTTAATATATTCACCATAATAGTTAAGTAAATAAACATTTTGTATAAAGTGATAGACTAATTGTCGGCTTGGTTTGTAGAGCCGGACATCTCAAGTTTGATGCGTTTGCACTTCATGCGACGATTTTGAAACCAAACCTTAACCTGACGCTCGCTCAGCTCCAGGGCGACTGCAATCTCATACCGACGCAGCCGTGTCAGGTAATTGGAGTAGCAAAATTCCGCCTCCAGTTGCTTGAGCTGGGCTTTAGTAAACGCTGTGCGTTCTTTACGTTGCGAGCTACTGTTGTTTGTTGCTGTGCCATTTGCCTGCTCCATAGTCGTGGCTGAAGCTACGCTGGCTGCCAATTGTAGAGCATGACAGCTATAAGCCGCCGCCGACTCTGCTGCCCAGGATCTGTTGCTGTAATCCTCATAGCTGGGCGCATTGGTCTGTTCATAGTTGTATCCGTAGTCATAGTCCTCATAGTCATTGACGTAATAGGCGGCCAGATCTGTGCTGCAGTTTTTCATGGTAGCTGCTGTTGGTCGAACAATCTAATTAATACTGAACGCTCGGGCACACGAAGACGCCTCTTAAGACGAGTTTTGTGCGCGAAGTGCTTGCTCATTGGCTGGCGGCACTCTTCGCAGTCGATTGGCTCAATCTGTTTTTCCACTTAAACGTAAATGATGTGCTGCTGATATGATAATTGTGCGCAACATCTGGACACACACAGCCCCCCACAGGCGGCGACTCGACCAGCCGTAACGTCGCGTGCTCTACTCTGCAATGCTTTGCCTTTGAGCACTTGTGACACCCACAAACTATGTTGTTGTTTTCTTAAGACTCGGATGGCAAAACAAAAATAACAACAAAAACTCGGCTAGAAACGGAAGTAGCTGCAGCTCGCATGTGTGTGTGTGGCTACTAGATCTAATGGGAAGCATGAGTCAAGTGCTTTGTACAACTGAAAGAACTCTAAACATCTTTTAATATCGCTCATAAAAGTACGGACGTATATAGAAGATGATTGTCAATTGCACGCGCTTTTTAATTTTTGCGCATCAATTGACATGTCTACGGTGCGGATATCCACATGCCCAGCTTTGGCTACTGATCGAGTTACTAAAGAGTAGCGTGTCTTCAAATTGATGTCGATATTTCAGCACATCATCATAGAAATCAAGCAATAAAAAGCTAACATTTTTTTAACTAAATTGTTTTTTAAATTCAAATTGCCAAAAGACCCGCCAATCCACACTACATCTGGCAACGCCATTACATTAATTGGTTTTCTTCTTTTTCTCGCTCTTTACAAAGAATAAGCATAAATAAAAATTTTATATAAATTCTGACATGATTATTTATATCTAGTAATTGATTATGTTTCTCATAACTAGATCTTCATTAAATTTATTAAATTTGCACAGCTCTTTAGTTTAGTGGCGGCACCATACGATATGTATACGTTTATGTAAAAAATCGAATAAGCTGCAATCGATATTCGCTCGCATACCTAGGTGAGCAAATGAACGCGGCTATTAAACATCGATAGACTGAAACAACAACAGAAAGGCGTCCGTGGTGTTCGGCTCGCGAGTCGCGCATCTGCATCAACTTTTTTCGAATATAAATTAATTCAATTAATACAAAATAAGATATATGTTAATAGCATAGCATAGCAGTATATACAAACGCGCGCCGCAATGATTAATTAAAATACTAGCCGCACCAGTGGCAGCCGAGCAGCAGCGACTGCGGCAAAGTGTTGAAAGTGGAGAGAGAAAAAGTCTCAATAAAAAAAAAAACACCGAAAATCTTTAACAAGTTTTTGTGCTGAAAAATTGCGTTAAAAGAAAGCTGCGCTATTGCCTGAGTAGCAATTGAATTGCAAAATATGATCAACAAAATACGGGCAGTCAATTTTTAAGTTGTACTTGTGTTGTGAGTGTGAGTGCGAGTGTGTGAGTGTGTGTGCTTGTGTCTGCGTTTGCGTGCGTGCATTTGTGTGCGTTTGTGCCTGCGTGTAAGTGAAATAAAAGCAATTGTAAATGAATGCGCGAAGAAGTTGTGAAGTGGCGGCAGCGACAGCCAAGCCCAAAACTTCAGTCAACCATTGCGAGAGGGAAGAACGCCACAAATATTAAAACAAAGTGCAAATGACGACAGCGTCAAACACGTTGGCAAATTAAATACGACTTAAAAAGAAAAAATAAAAAAAAAAAACAAAAAACATTACCGAAGTAAGCAACGGTCAGCTAAGAGCATCGGCAGCAGCAGCAACACACTCACACAGACACACACACCCGCACAGGGAGCGGCAACAGCAGCAGCAGCAGCAGTGGGCGACAACGTCAACGTTAACGTCGCGCAATGACCGAGGAATTGAAAGTGGTGCTGCGTCGCAGTCGCAGTGAGCAGCATTCCGGTTTCGGGTTTTCGCTGCTCGGCACAACTGGACCGCCGCATGTCATCTACGACATTGTTGAAAATTCGCCGGCCGCCGACTGTGGTGCGGTAAGTAATAGTCATGCATACATACATGCATATGTATGTGTATATGTGTGTGTTTGTTCAAATAGTGCGCTCTGACTCCCTTTACCGCAAACTTTTATCCTACTTTTGGCGTTGCCATATTCCCGTATTCCCATTTGGGACTGTGCCCTATGACTTCATCAACCACCGGGGCGCAGCACAACAGAGGCCCAACTGCTGAATATATGTTGCACCACCTCTTTTTTTTTTTTAGATAAGAGCATTTCTTACGTTTGAAGTCTTTTGTAAGTGTGTGTGTGTGTGTGTGTGTGTCTGTGTTGAGTATGAAAAGTACTTAATTTAGCAGGCAGCGAGAGCTGGCAAAAGTCGCGAAACGCGACCTCGACGCAGTCAACGGTGTTGCCCATCTTCAATGACGCCCACTGTGATGTCATCGTGTCACTTGCTATTTTATTGGCAGCGCTGCCACTGACTAGCCACACACACACGCATACGCACACATAGAAGTACACTATGTATCAATTTTCATTAGGAGTATCGCCGCTATTTACTTTTGTTATTGAAATTCCCATGAAACGCTTTGCTCATTTCGATTTCAATTTAATAAAAAATAAAATGAGGCAATATAAACATACAAATAAATGTGTGCTATTGTTTGTGTGTCTGCCATTGCCACTAAAATCAAATGCGAGAATCTGGCAATTCATTTGGCTATGTCTACAGAAATTTTCATTTTCATTTCAATATATCGAAAAAGCAATAAATCATTTGTACCGTACAAGTGTGACGCAAAAGATGTGTCTGAAATATACTTTGGCATAATATATTCACAGTTAGTTAGCATCAAGTTCCTTTTAAGTATCTTCACATAATGATAAGAAATCTTTAAATAGCTAAGAGGTTAGCTAACATTGCCTTGTCTATGTTTTGTTTATTCAATGTTATCTTTTGAAAGAATCTCTTATCTTTTACCTTTCATATCTGAGCTATAGTTGTTAGGTTTGAGCTTTACTCATTGATTTGAATGTACCTACAAGCATGCATTTATATATATGTACATACATACATATGTATGTATGTATGCATATATATAGCTGTGGTCAGGAAAATAGTAATGGAATTGAATTGTTGGACAGCTACGTTTTATAATAAACATAATATTTTGAAACGAGTATATACAGATATTTAAATTGTTTTCAAAATAATTTAATTTCAGTTGCACTACTATTTTTCTGACCACAGCTGTATCTATGAATATATAAATATGTGACAATCACTCAAGAATGAATTTCAAAAGAAATGTTAGAAATGACAAAACCATCGGAAATGGTTAGTTAGGGGATATGTTCACGTACACCGGAGTTGCATTAGACGGAATCGAACGTGTTGCACATGTTAAATGCATAAAGTTCATTGAAAACAACTCTATGGATTTCCAACTCTATTCAAAAGAAATGCAAACTAATCGAACAATCACAACAACCACAGCAAAAACAACAAAAACAACAGTTAGAGCAAGAAGCTATAAAAAGCAAAGCAAAGACAAAATTATAAAAATAAGTCTCACTCATACATACGCGCTGTCACAGGCACAGACACACAGACAGTGTTGCCAGATGAACTAGTCAAAACCAGCCAGAAACAGCTAAACACAAATTGAAAACTCCAGAAAAGGATTTTTTACGATGTTACGATGCTTACATGTTTTGAATCCCAGCATTTTCCAACATTTTTTCACACTTTCCTTTGCGTTAAAAAGAAACCATTCAACAATTTAAAATATCACAACTCAAAACTGACGGGAAAATAGCTAAATGGGCAGCACTGCACACAGACACTTACGCACACAGGCTCACACTCGTGCATAATTATCAGAGACAGCAAATGTAAAGAAAATTAAAATCCAAAAAAAAAAAAAAAAACCAGCTACAAAATGTTTGTGTACGTTTATTATTATTGCTTTCGAGTGCGGCTTTTGGTTTTTTTTAGAGATAAATTTATTCGCACGACTCAAACGACTCACGAACAACAACAACAAGAGAGAAAAGTGTGAAAGCCAGAAGAGTTAAGAAACACAAACCCAAAGAGTCGAGTGAAAAAAAACGTGTTTGGAATTTTTAATTTCAATATTAAGTAATTTGACAAATGCAAGAAGAAAAAAAACAATCAAATATGTATGTATGTATGTATGTACATATAAAAAAAAGTTGCCAGCCAGTTATAGCAACAACAATAACAACATTTGCAGTCGCAACGTAGCCAGCGTCGACGTCGACGTCGTTAGCATACGCTAACAGAGCAAGCAACTCGTCGACATCGCTGCCGGCGTTGTAATCGCACTCACATTTACACTTACATACACACACATACACCGGCACGCACTTTTTCAATTTGTTATTATCGCTTTCGCTTACAACTTGTTGTTGTGCCTTTCAGCAGGGGGATGCTAGTTTTGTCGCGCTATCTCGCGCCATGTCTACGCTTGTTTGTCTTCTGCTGTATGTGACTGTTGTTCTGTTGTTCTGGCTGCACAATAATTTTTCAATGAGTTGTGATCTCACAGCATTCACACACCATGCTGTGTGTGTGTGTGTGTGTGTGTATTTGTGCATATATATAAATATGTACGAATGCAAGCGCACAAAATGCATGTATAAATATCTACTGCTGGCTATTGTTTCCGAATATTAGTGCTGGACCGTGACTTTAGCGATAGTTTATTAATAAGAAAATTGAAACCGAATTGGTAAGTGATGCCAGATGGTTTAAAAGATTGTTAAGATAACAGAATAAATAAAATTATCTTTTGGCATTGAATATTTTGAGTAAATATTTAAAAAGTATGTAAACAAATTTGTTATTAAAATGTTGTAAGTTTGTATATATGTATGTACATGTGTATGTATCTACAGAAATATATTTCAATTATTTTCAATTAAATACAAAGTATAAGAACAAAGTTGGCTGCTGAACGTATTCCCTTCATGTCTATTGCATTGTCTTTACTATTTGTTTTGGTTCTTCTTCTTTTTGTTGTGCGCTGGCAGTTCTAATGCTCATTCTTTGTACGCATTTGTGCGTGTGTGTGTGTGTGTGTGTGTTTGCGTGGGTTTGTTTGTTTACAATTTGATACGACAACAAATAGGAAATTTATATTAATTGCACGGATAACAAAAGAACTGTTAATTTGTTGAGCATATCAAATGTTGTTTCCACTTAAGTCGTCAGTTTCTATAAACAATCGCACCTGAAAGTACATTATTATGTGCTTGTGAGTGTGTGTGTGTATGTATTAGTTTCATTATAGCATCGACAGAGATTTAAATGTGCATTTACACAATGTCATTAATCAAATTTCTGGATATTCTACATTGTGGTAGATGTTTTTTTCCATTCCTAACTAAATTACTTTTTAATTTGTAGTTCGGAACTGTTCGTAGCTCAAATGGAGACGAGTTTTCAGAATGAGAACAGTTCCCATTTCAATAACATGTATACATATATGCATGCATATGCAAATGTGTGTGTGTGTGTTTGCTCTAAACTGGTCCAAAGGCCGCATTAACAGCTTTAATCACCAACATTTCGCGCTGAACGCATCCACTGTGAGGCTGCCATATATACATACATCCATATGTACATACATCTATTGTGGCCACAATCTTTGCCTCGCCCACTTCCTTGCCAGCCCCTTTTCACGAATGAGTCTCAGGTCTTGCAAAATTCTAACGCTAAGCTTAATTAGACTTTAACTGGAAGTGACTAACGACTTTTGTTATTGTGCTGCCTGAAAACAAATTAACTGTCGCCGACCGCCGGCCAAACAAAAGGAACAAAAGAAACGAACAAGGCTATATTGATTTTTTCTTGTTGTCTAAGTGCAAGTTTTACACACGAAGCACACACACACACACACACACACACCCATATAAACATGCCTTTGTATTAGATGCATTGGGTCGTCTGCCGATCCGTTATTCTATACATACATACATACATATATGTACGTACAGCTGTGTTCATAAGAATAGTAGTGCGACTGAAATGTTTGACAGCAAAAACATATTTTGAAAATAATATGAATATAAATTTATAAGCTAGTTTTCAGTATCGTTTCAAATTATTTGCAATATATTTTGCGTTTATGACAAGCTTACAGTTGGACTACTATTTTTGTAGTATTTTTTGTATTTTTCTGACCACAGCCGTATGTATGTAAATGTATGTGTCGGTGTCATCACACATTTCGAAAATTGTCATCGAATGAACAGTTAAGTTTGCTACAGCAACAAATTTCAAGCTCTAGAAAACATAAAACTGTCATTTGTGGGTTCAATGTGCGTAGCACACGACTTTGATGGGCAGGTCACGACACGGTACGACAGAAGCAACTTGCACGCGACACTTTGCCATTTCGATAAATGTCAACGTTTCGTGTATGACCAGCAAAAGAGAGTATATTCGTTTCGTTGCTCTGTTCTCTTTGCGCTCTTAGCCTGAAGTCAAAAGTGCACACACTATAAAGTCAATTCGCTTTAATTGAATTACAAAAGTTGAACAAAAAAAGGAAAAAGAAATGAAAAATGCGCGCGCGTTTATTAAGTTAGTTTTTAACGGCGACTCAACGGGTGAGAGACGGCCTGTGGTAAGGTAAGTAGAGGTAAGGTGAGGTGTGGTGAGATGAGCTGAGCTGAGCTGTACTGTGTTGCTCTGAGTGGGGGGCGGCCTTTAAAGAGGTTGGTGGCGGCGTTGAGCGCACGCTGCGGTTCGTTGCACGACACGCCACAGCGAACATCGCAACAACAACAGCGAGCATTTTACGAAATAATAAGTTAGAACAATGAGTGCATAAGGCACTCGGCATGCAAAAAGCAGCCGAAGAAAGCGCAGTGTGCAGTAAACTTTGCGCTAAATCTAAGCATTATATTAAAAATAAAAAAAGATTGTTTGTTTGTGTGCGCCCAAGCGTCACAAAAGACGCTTTCAAACACTGCAACAACAAAAGCAACACTATATTGTGTTGCTAATGGTGTGTGTGTGTGTGTGTGTGTGTGTATAAGTAATGCACGTAATGTGCACACATGAGTATAAATGGCTGCACTTTGTCTGACGGTGTTGCCACTTGGCTGCTGTCTGTTGCCTGCAAATTGAGTGGCAGCACTTGTAGTTGTCATCCGTCTCGAGTTCTTTTTAGCAAGTGTGCGAGTGTGTGTGTGTCTGTGTGTGTCTATGTTTTCGTTGCCTTACTTGTTTTTTTTTTTTTGGTTTTCTTTGTTTGCATTCCCTTTGCCGCTTTTAGAATGCTCAATTAGACGCAAAGTGGCCGACGTGCCGGCCGGCCGGCTACCTGATTGGCCTGGCGTAGTCGACTGGATGATGCCCCCACCTCTAATGCCCTGGTTAGCTATTTCGGCATATATTTGCAGTGCAGCTCGCGAGCTCGACTACGAGCGCAAATCAATAACAAAATGAGCACCGAAAATAAACTTGTTTTTCTTCGATTTGCGAGAAAAAAAAACATTTGCTCGTGTTTTCGTAGTTTTCGCTTTGCACAAATGCAAATACAGGTCAGATTGCTGGGCTGTTGAGGGAAGTGTTGCCAATTTAGCTATTTTCCCGTTAGTATATAGCGGCTGGCGGGAATTATAGGTATTTAGAATTATTGAATGACCGAAGAAAATGTAAAAGAATGCCAAAATCTGATGTTTTTAAAGCAAACATCATAATGAGAAGTATTTCAGAACAAGAAGAAAAATATCATTATGAGAAATGAATTGAAGGAATACAATTTTATGGAACCAAACTGGATTTTGAAGCGTTTTGAATTCGCAAATAAAAAAAAATAAATAATAAAATAAATAAATAAATATAACTAAAAAAATAATAATAATCTATGCGTTTAACATCGTTAACAAATTTTTCTGGAGTTTATTTATGTTTAGCTATTTCTGGCTTTTCTGACTAATTGATTTAGCTTGTCGAAGTCCTGAGGAGTTGGCAACACTGGTTGGGAGAAGTGGCGGGCTACATACAATTCGTGCTAATTCCTCCTTGCTTAGGCTGGTATTTTTGCTTTTGTTTTGTTATTTTTGTTTCTGCAATTCCCCATTGCCTGAGCTGCTATTTAAAAAAGGAAAAAAAGTTTATTTCTGCGTTTCACACTAAACTAGGCAAAAAGTTAAGCAGCTGTGAAATTGTCGTAAAAATTGAAATCCAAGTCTAAATACTTCTGCTACGTACAGTTAGAAGTTGCGCAAAAAACTTGTTCTAGAGCATAGCGATACGGTTTATTTGAGTTACGGATAACGGTAAAAAGGCATTTTATGGCTTTAAATATGCATATTTACCAAGCTTATTCGAGCGCACACAGCGCGTAAATAACTCAATTCGAGTTGTTTGTGTGAAAAAGAAATGTAAACATAAAACAGCGTCAGAATTAACATCATGTCAAGGGTGGGAGCGGGGGGAGGGGACGACCGACACTCAAATTGACATAATTAAGCGCGACGCAAGCGTTGCCATATCTTCATTTGTGACTTCCGCCCTTTAGCCGATTGCACAAAACCCACACACCTAAACACATACACACCTAGCTCTACCTATGAATGTGTTGGTGGAAACAACGTTTTAGTGATTATTTGTTTACTTTTCGCTTGATTTATATTTATGATTTGGGAAAGGGAAGCACACACAATGGACAGTTCAGATTGCTGGCAAGGTCGTTCGAAAGCCACACACACACACACATATACAGCCATCCGAGCTGTATACATTTGGAATGAGTGCAAATAAATGAGCGCGCGAATTAGGGATACGCTCAAGCAAAATCAAATTATGCACTCTATTCAAATGAGACGTCAAAGCGGCAGACTAACAACAAACTGACAACTGATGGTTGATGGCTTGACAAGCTTGATGATAAATGACAGACACAGAGCTCTGTGACTCTGCAATGGTCATTCTATGGATACAATGGTTCACGCTATGGAGCACAAGTGAAAGAGAAAGGCGACGTATGATATTACAACAAATCAAATACAAACTAAGAAATCACATTTAAACAGAATGGCAAAGCTTTTAGTAGAATAAATGAACTCAAACGCCAGTTAGTCAGCCCACAGTCCACAGCCTACAGCCCACTTAATCGCAGTGTTGCCCCATTTTGTACTTGCTTACCTTGTTAGAAATGTATGTACGTGCGTCATTGTGGCAGGTAGCAGCTGGGCTGACGCTGCTTGCGCCTGGATGTCAAATTTTGCAAATGCCAAGTTGTTTAACGCCTATGCGAAGCGTTCAATACTTTTAAATATGGCAAACATTGATTTTCTATAAATTTTAGGTCTTTTTTTACATGACTTACTGAGTGGATAAGTCTAAGGAAGTGTTGCTAAAGTGCTGCACCTGTAAATAAAGTTAAAAATTTCTGTTTTTTAATTCTTTTAATACTAGTTTCATATAAGCTGTTCGTGTTCGTGTTACGATATATTTAAAACACACCAGAGTGTCAGCTCTAGATTTGCAGCCACTGTTAGTCGTTCCAATGTGCCTTCGCATAACGGTGAAGGCAATGCTCGTGCCGCATCGCTTCGTACTTGACTAGGTCAACGCCATGTCGTCGACGTCGTCATCGATGGCATTGCGCTGACACTAATACAATCAATCCATTGGCTTGTTTACCTGCCTACTTGCCAACCAGCAAACCAGCAAACCAGCCAGCCTGCTGGCCTGATTGTGATTGGGTGGGCGTCATTTTCGTTGTTGCTATTGTTAATTGATATTGTTGGCAGAATAAACTGATTCGCAGTCAACAAAAAAAAAGTCATTGAATATATGAGTTCAAGAAAAGACAACTACCGTCAAACAAAGCAAAACAAGCGGAATAAATAACAATATTACCATTGAGCTTGACACTAATTGAGGAATTTTAGTGTTTATTTGGTGGCAGTAGATAACTGAAACCTGATCAAAATAATCAAACCGATACGAGGCGCCATAATTCTAAACGCTATCAGTGTTTATTTTGAAGAACTTTGATTTAAACACGTTTGCTTTGCAACCTATAAATACTATAAGTACCCACAGCATTATGAACAACTTATTTATTAATCTTTCATTGATTGTAATCAGAGTGTCAATTGGCTTAATTGTCAATAGTCTGGCAACTCTGACTATTGTGACTGCATTTCAATTTTCTTTTGCCAGAGCAACGATTAGTGTTGCCAATTTAGCTATTTTGCCGTCAGTTCTGGCTTTTTACAAATACAGAATGCGGAAATTTTGTGATATAGAATTTGGCGGGAATTATAGCTATTTTGAATTATTGAATGGTTTCTTTTTAGCGTAATTTTCAATATATGTTTAGCTATTTCTGGCATTTTTGACTAGCTTGATCTGGCTTGTCAAAACTTTGAAGAGTTGTCAACACTGCCCGCGCCGCAATGCTCTTAAGCCTGTTCGACGGCATCAATAACAAAAACTGCATTAACTTTGAGATTACACGAAGATGGCATCAGATGAAAACGTGACAAATCGCAGGGCAGAAAATGATGAAGGCGTTGAGGCGTCGTGAAAGCAAATCCATTTACAACCGAATTCTACGGAATGAAAACAGATTGGCTATGTTTACATATGTATAAGACAACAATAAATATATGTGTGTGTTGGCAATTTATAAAACGTACATTTTTAATCTATTCGAATTAGACAGCAATTAGAAAATGTTGCTGTAAACCTTTTATGAGATTTTGACTGCGACGCAGACAAAGGCTTATCAGTTTTATGCAAATGTTTGTGTGTGTGTGTGTATGTTTGTATGTATGTAAGCCAATCAGGGCCTGCTCAACATTAAATTTGCATTAGGTGTGTTGGCCATTAATTGATGTCTTTGTTTGATGCTGTTTTTGTTTGTATTCCAAATATTACGTAAATTCGCATACAGGCACACACAAGTTCATGCATACCTAGCTCTGTTTGCCGCTAATCAAGCGACGTGAAATTAATATTTTATCAACATTTCAATGGCGTTGAATTTTACAGCAGCCCGCTACATACGCTCTCTTCGTTGCATCTCTTTGCCGACTGTTTTCTCTTTGCCTCTCTTTGTTATGTATGCCAGATGGAGGCCAGAGCTTTATGCAACTCTGCGCTCATCTGACGTCTATTGTGAACTAAACGTGCACATACCGCATAAATTAGTGCAATTTTTTTCGTTTACTTATTGGCATCTCTGCGAGCTGAAATAAATAAACAAAAACAAACGAAAGCTTCTAAATTTTAATATCTACTAGAAATATCGTCACTTTCGCCACATTAATTATGCAATAAAAGCAATTTCACGTCACTTGCATTTTGCATGAGCTGCGCTCTAATTTGATGGTTCGGCTTAGAGTAGCTGCCACATGGAGCGGCATGTCTGATAAATGTATTGACTAAACTATGTGCCTTGGATTGGCCAGAGAAGTGCGTGCCACCACCATGGAGAGCTCATCAAATAATATATTTTTGACGTCAGAGCAAACAGGCGAACAAGGCGCCAATGCCAATTCGCTTGTTTTTGTTGTGTTTGTTATTATTGTTGTTGACACGCTGATGCGAATAAGAATTAAAAATAGTTTACAAGTGCCGACAAGTTGGACTGACGGCGCGGCATGTATATCCGCGTGTTCCAACGCCTCGGCGCAAAAAAAAAAATATTCTACTGAAGGAAAATCAATAATCATTTTGGTGTCCTATTTCGTTTCGATTTTAATCAGCAAATGTCTAAAATAATACCAAAATTTTAGTGAATTTTTAATAAATTCGAATATTTTTCTACTTTTGCAGGTTGAAGCGGGCGACGTTATATTGAAAGTCAATGGCATTGATGTGCATCGGCACACCACAAAGGAAGGCAAGTGGTGCAGCAGAGTCGAACGTTATACAAATTTTACTAATCTTCGAATTAATTACAGTGCTGAAGTGTTTACGCCTGTCGGAGAACTTAGTAACCTTAGAGCTGAAACGAGGCAAGTGACATGCATATACATAAATAGTCCAGAATCTTGACGATTTGTGCTTATATCACATTTCATTTTCACAGATCCCAAGCTGAAAGCGCGCATTAAAGAGCAGTTGGCCAATACGCAGAGTCCGCATTACGTGGACATTGAATCTCCCATCAATATCTATGATTATAGCAGCAGTCCAAACGCCGCTTCGCCCAAGAATCAGCGCCAGAATCAGAGTCAGTATCAGAAGGGGGCAACCACGCCCACAAACGCTGGTTCGCCCGCGTTGAGGTATAAGTCGCCCACGCATTTGCCATCGCTGCGCCAGAACTCACCAACAGCAACAGCGATAACATCAATTGCAGCAGCATCGACAACTACCACAATACACACGCACAGCCGCAATTCTTCCGCCAGCTCGACCAAGATACAGATGGTAGAATCCACAACGATTACGACGAGCATTAGTAACAGCAATATTGCAACATCACCGACAGCAGCAGGGAGCGGTGCCACCTCGCCGACTTTTCGACCCTCACGCATTCCACAGGCGCTGAAAGCCGTCGCCCCCAAGCCAGTGCCACAAGTACAGTCGCCGCAGCACAAGCGACCACGCCCCTCCCAAATACCAACAAAGGCAGCGAACGGCAACGGCCTGCAGCCACTGCAGCACTCGAACAGCTACAGCGGCAGTCCAGCCGTCACCCGGCAGCGTCACACGGAACGCGAGTTAGAGCCGGAGCCTAATTCGGCGCCACCGCAGCCGGCAAAGGCGCCGCGTTTTGAGGCTTATATGATGACCGGTGATCTAATATTGAATCTATCGAGAACTCCCCAATCGAGTAACTTGATAACGACGCAAGCTAAGAAGGTAATGTCCGCAAATAGTTCTTATGTATATTATGTTATTAATATCAATCCTTTCCATTACAGGTGGATAGTCTGCGAGACTTTCCGAAGCGCAATGTGGTTAATGCACGTGCCAATGGCGCTTTAGCACCTCGTGCATCCGGCGAGTCTTCGCCCACATCCTCGTCATCAGTGGACTCGCCCACCAATACGGCCAGCTCGGATTCCATTAAACGTGAGGCTAAACTGCATCGTGCTCAGCAGCAACAACATCAGCAACAGCAGCAACAACAACAGCAGCAACAGCAGCAACGCGATAGCATCAATAACAGCTATAATCGTCGGGATTCGTTAACCAACGATACGTTGCTAATGTGTGAGGAGCTGGAGCGTGATGATGATGCCACTACAGACTACGGTGACAATAGACGTCAACAGCAACGTCAGCAGCAGCAGCAGCAGCAACAACAGCGCTATCGACAGCAGCAGCAGCAACAACAGCAACAACAACAGCAACAACAACATCAACAACAGCGCTATGAGTACTACCAAAACGAAGACGAACTTGAAGCGGATCAAGAGGAGCGCGAAGAGGATCAAACACATTATGACATCACAAACATCGAAACGTATCAAAGTGGGTTAGGTCGTGGTGACGAGGATGATAGCGATCGTCAGTGTCTGGTTGATGACGATGATGATGACGATTACGATGAGGAGGACAATGATGCCGGTGATGAGGAATATTCCACAAATTCACTGGGTTCGGGCACCGGGTCAACCAAGCAGCGCATGCGCGCACTCAAACAGCGCAGTGTGATGCGGCAACAGCAGCAGATGCAGCGTAATCGAGATGCTGTTGATTGTGCGGCACGTACAACCGCTGGCCATTCCGCCTCCACATCCAACTCGTCTGGGACGGTTAAAAGTGATGCAGTTCTAGGCCTAGGCCAAGATGAGACTTCCTTTTCGGTACCAACCTCGCCAATTTCGCTGTCGGCGCCCTTAATCGATAAGGAAACGGCTAGCTCGGTGCCCACCAGTCCGGAGCCCAGCTCGCTGGCGGCCGAGTCGAGCAACAACGCCGCTGGCGTTGTGGTGCGTCGCCACAATGGACATGTGGTGCGTAAGTGTGATGCTGCAGGATTTCGCACCAGCAAATCTGAGGATCATCTGCAGCAGGTACAGCGCGAGGGCATTGCAGCTGTGATACCCATTGATATCGACGAGGATGTGAATAGCTCACTGAATACGTTGCTGGATACGCGTCACGATTCGGAGGATTCGCAGGTAAGCGTTGGATCAATAGCGCTTAGCTATCCAAAGCCCCACAAAACCTGTAAATAAATCTAGAGAGGCCTTCATAAACAGGCACATATCTAGCCGAAAAGCCAACATATATACGATATATACAGATATAGCTGTGAATTTTCAGATCCAGAACATGCACAGTGTCACAATGCCTAAATTAGTTGTCATTGTTCAAGTGATTTGTGTAGTGTAAAAATCGTTATGGTTGTTGTCTTTTATATAAGTAGGATTATGATGTGATGACTCCATCGTAGTATCTATCGTTCATATCTGTCATAATATGTGTAGTATATATCATTCGCTGTATTTTGTGTATATTTGTAAACCCCATCAAACATTCAAGTTTTCACTTTACTTACTCGTTACTTGTTACTATTTACTCGTTACTTTTTACCCGTTACTATTTAATTTTCTACTGTACGACAATTAACAACTACTTCTATCTTGTCTATCTTACTCTTACTTGTGTTTCTTCTTTCTTTCCTTCCTTCCTTTCGTTTTCTCTGTTAATTCGCATTTAACCTGAACTTGTTCTCTATATATCTGCAAATTCTTGATAAATCAAACAAATAAACTAGTCAACAACAACAACTGAATCAACGATTAAGAACAACTCGTCGGCGCTGAACAACAACGAAACTGAGCCGAGCAACAACAATAACAATAACAATAACAATGAGTGCAAAGCATTGTCGCCAGCAGCTACACCAGCAACACCAGCTAAAGCAACAACAACAACAACAGCAACGGCAACAGAAACAGCAACAGCGGCTA
Organism: Drosophila anceps; assembly: GCA_035045945.1. Classification (NCBI taxonomy): domain Eukaryota; kingdom Metazoa; phylum Arthropoda; class Insecta; order Diptera; family Drosophilidae; genus Drosophila; species Drosophila anceps. The sequence continues at coordinate 8,731,901 of JAWNON010000225.1, read as the reverse complement.
CAGCAAGCAGCGGCTGCAGCAACAAATTAAACTATATTTTACGCAAAAAGGTTGCCATTTGTTAAGCATGGCATGCACAAGAATAATAATTAATGTGATTTGCTGTGTTTATCATTTGCGAATATTTTATGTTTATGTTGCCTGCCTGCCTGTTGTGCTAAACGTTTGTATGTAGACAGCAAGTAGACAAAACTAAAGCTTACCAGACACACAGATACTCTGAACACACAAAGCGACACACAAACGGCTACACTTGGCAATTATTTAGGGCTCTCTCTCAGATTGGGCAATGGCATACGGAAATTTAATAACAAAAATTTGACAAATGCGATATATATTCTATATATATATATATATATAATTTGAAGTGTATCAATTGAACTTTTACTAATTTATATTTATTTAATGCAGGCATCGAATCGCGATCGCATCGTGTGGACTTACAATGCGCCATTGCAGCCACATCAGTTGCAGCAACTGCAACAGCAGCAACAATTGCAGCAGCAGCAACAACAGCAGCAGCAACAACAGCAGCAGCAGCAGCAGCAGCAATACTACGGTCAGCAATCGAATTCAAATTCCCATTCAAGTTCCATTAGCTCATCGCCACAGAATTCGGCAGCCGGCAGTCCGGCGTCACCTACGTCGGTGTCCTCGTCCGTTATGTCCTCTTCGGGCTCAAAGAGCGCACAGCAACAGCAACAACAAATACAGCAACGACAACCTGAACAGTCATCTGTTGCCATGCCGGGTCTGCTGTGCTGCCCCAATGGTGGTGCTGCTAATGGCGCTAATGGTGGTGGTGGTGGTGGTTTTGGCAACGATCAGAGCGTCTCAGAGGCCATTTCAAATATCTCTAGTCCCGACTATCAAGACGACGATAATTTATTAAGTTCTCGCGATATTTTAGGCGGCATGGTACTTAGCGATCCCAGCGACTCGGACTCCACCATTCTTGTCTCCGATGCGGCGGCCCAGCAACGTCAGCAACAGCAGCAGCTGAAGCAACAGCTGCGCGCACAGCAACAGCAGCGGGAGCGTGAGCGCGAGCGGGAGCGCGAACGTGATCCGTCCGAGCACAAGCTGGTCATACAGGTGCGTGGTATGGATAATAGCAATAACACCACCAGCAGCGCCACTCGATCCGAAGAGGATGGCAATACGCTAACGGAGGAGCCGCCCACAACGTATGGGGCACGCGATGGGTCGCCGCCCGTATCGGATGATGGTAGCGATGTGGAATCACTGCACTCATATCACTACTCGCCGAAGGCCGTAGACATGCCCTCGGCCATACGCCTGGCCAAAAGACTGTACTCTCTCGATGGTTTCAAGAAGAGCGACGTATCGCGGCATCTCAGCAAAAAGTTTGTTAACCTTTCTATAATCATTTGTGGCGTAAACTAAATTTATATTCTATGTGTAGCAACGACTTTAGCCGCGCGGTGGCTGACGAGTATCTGAAGCATTTTAATTTTGATAAGAAATCTCTGGATCTGGCGCTGCGCGAATTTCTGCAGCAATTCTCACTGTCCGGAGAGACGCAGGAGCGTGAACGTGTGCTGGTACATTTCTCAAAGCGTTTCCTGGACTGCAATCCCGGCACCTTTAACTCACAGGATGCTGTGCACACGCTTACATGTGCAATTATGCTTCTGAATACGGATCTGCACGGCCAAAATATCAGTCGCAAAATGAGCTGTGCTGAATTTGTGGACAATTTGGCCGATCTCAATGATGGCGAGAACTTTCCTAAGGATGTGCTTAAGTATTTGTATCAGGCCATCAAAACGAAACCGCTGGAATGGGCGCTGTAAGCACTTTGATTAATCAATTTACATTTCTTTCGGAATTACATTGGTTATAATGATATGATTTTGTTTTTTTTTTTTAGGGATGATGAGACAGGAGAGCAACAGCAACAGCAGCGGGCAACCAACAATAGTGGGCTGACTGGTGTCAGCCAGAATCCTTTCCTAGATGCACCCGAATCGGCTACGGCAGTAGAATACAAAAAGGGCTATGTGATGCGCAAATGCTGTTATGATACCAGTTTTAAGAAAAGTATGGCATAACTATAAAATCTCTAGAAAAATCAATTAAGATTTAAATTTATTTTCACAATTAGCTCCCTTTGGCAAGCGCTCGTGGAAAATGTTTTTCATAACATTGCGCGATCTTGTTTTATATCTGCACAAGGACGAACACGGCTTTCGCAAGAGTCAAGTAAGTATAGCTTAGTTGCTGTCATGATAATCAATTTGCTGAACACTTTACTATAATCCTGACAGATGTCCGACAATCTGCATAATGCTATACGCATACATCACGCACTGGCCACTATGGCCAACGACTACACTAAGAAGCAACATGTGTTCCGGCTACAAACAGCCGATCAGGCCGAGTATCTGTTTCAGACGAGCGACTCGAAAGAGCTGCACTCCTGGGTGGAGACCATTAACTATGTGTGCGCAGCGTTTTCGGCGCCGCCTCTAGAAGGTGGCGTGGGCAGTCAAAAACGTTTTCAGCGTCCGCTGTTGCCCAGCGCACAAACCAAACTATCGATGGTAAATGGTACGCTTATATTTATTGAATAAATTATTAACTATTGGTTAATATGCAGAAAGAGCAGCTTGAATCGCATGAGCTACAAGTGACCCAGTTAAAGCATGAACTGAAGGAGCATCAAAAGACGCCCGTGCCCAGCAAAGGCTTGCCGCTGCAGAACTTCAAGGAGAAGGAGGCCTACTTACAATATGAGGTGCGTTCTGATAGACAACAGTCTGGTAGGCTTATTAACTAATTTATTTCTTCCCTAGCTACGTCGCTACGAGGCTTATGTAAGCATTTTAACCGCCAAGCTGTTGGCCGAACAGCAGCCATTAGAGTTGCAATGTCAGCTGACAACACAGCCAACGCTCGAGGAGGACGCGGACACATTCCCTATGGGCTCGGTCAACATGCCCACAACGCCGCAAAGTATTAATACTCAACAGCCACAGTCGCCACAGTCGCAACAGCAGCAGCAGCAGCAGCAGCCTCAGCAGTCGACCAACAGCAGGTATAGTCAACAACAGCGAGCCAGGAACTCCTCAACTAGCGGCAATGCCCAGCAAGACATTGGCTGACGCGTAATGGGAGTTTTCTCAGCTTGTGTGGTTTAATGCAATACACTCCCTCAATAAGTTACTTTTCTCGTTTAATGCGTGTTGTTTAGTTTGGTTTCTGTGTTCGTTTCCACCCCCAGCTTCTGTTGCTTTGTTGTGTTTGTCAGCTAGTCCTCTTTCTTAACAAACATTTATGTAAATACAAATCGTCCCGTGTTTTAATGTTTTATGTTGCGCTTCGCATTAGTTGTATGTTCCAGGAGTATGTCTCCTAAAAATACTGTAACTTTTAGACCATGCCGAAAGCTTTAATGTCAAAGTATTTTCAGATTAAAGCCTAACAATAATTAATTAATTCAGAATTAAGCGTTGCGCATTAGCAATAAAAACTTCAAGGCGAATCCTAATATAATTAGTTAAAACATGATTTATTTATTTTTTTTTTTATAATCCACACAAATTACTGTGAAAACTCTAAGTAACAAAGTATTAGAATTGTAAGAAGGTGAAGTTTCGCTTAGTTTAAATGATAACGATAAACAGAAAAAGAATTTTTCTAGCACATGTAGCAAACAAACATTTTTGGCGTTCAACGAAAAAATTCGATGACAACAAAAAAAAAAAATTAGAAAACAAAAAAAAACACAAATGTGGTTCAAATGTAGTAATGTTTACTGTTTATACCTTGCCTAAATGCATTCTAAATATACATCAAAATTGGTAAAGTCGTTTATAAAGCGAATACATTTTAATATATACCTATATATATATATATATATATACATATAAATATAGTTATAGTATGACAAGTTATATGATTAGAGCTCTTTGAGTCATATGCGCACACACCCACATAAATACTCGAATGTTTCTGTTTGATAATCAAAGTAATTGTGGCCTAGTTGTTAAAAAACAAACATAATTCACATAGACACACACACACACACTCACTCAAAGACACCTCTCGCACACACGTATACTGATGTAAACTATATTTAAGAATCATGCTAACCATGTGGACAATTCATATGCAAATGCTGCTTGTTTTCAGCATTCTCCCTATTCTGTTGCGTTATATTTCAAATCAAGCAAGCAAAATGTCAAAAACCAAAAAGAAAAATTCTTGAATTTTTACAGATGGTTCGATGATGGCGCCTGCTGTTGTCTGGCGCCCTGGCGGCAATTGTTCTCCTATTTCAAAAGCCACTAAAAATGTAATTTTTAACACATTTTTCGCTTAGCGATGACACAAAAGCAACAAAGACAACAGCAGCAACAACAACAACAATAATCACAAGCAACAATTGCACATTGGAGTCAAGCAACAAGAACAACTTTAGGAGCAAACATGAAGCAAAAGCAATATTCAATAGATATTCAGACCTTAAAATGTCTCGCCCCAAATGTGAGCAAATGAGTCAAATGCAAAATTTTTATGTTAAACTATATTGTCAATTGTCCATTTTAAATAGCTTGGCTGTATATATAAACATATATATCAATACTATATATAATCAGAATATATATTCCATTATTTTGATTTTCACAATATGCATATGTTGTTATTTAATTTGAAATATTTATATAATTTGTATTAATATCATATTTGATTTTCACTTGCAGAAAAGAGAAGAAAAAGAAATAATTACGCATTTTCGTTTCGCAATTGATTTTCATCATTTCAACCACACACTAAAAAAACACTCGGCAATTGGTAAGTGGCCAGCATTATTAACAAACAAACAAACAAAATTAAATAATTCATAATTTTTCAACTTATGCGTTTCTTCTCTGTTTAATGCAGCCCATGTCTATGATCAAATACTCCAACTGCCACACGCACTCACACACACAACACTCAACACTCAAATCGCTTACCAATACATCACTCACATGGAGGGGCACTAGACGATGCTGATGAGCAAGGGATTAGGGGGAGAAGGGGAATAGAGACTAATTAAAGGAAAAGAAGAACACTCACGCATTGCGGCTGTGCCGTGCGGTCGTGTGACACCCAACAGTCTGCCAACAATTCAGAATTTATGAACATTTCTTAAGCTACATAAAACATTATGATGACTATCTGTAATCGCAAGTTGTTAATGGTATTTAGGTCCTACACACAAAACGCTCGTTCAACAGAGAACTACAAAAATTTCGAAAGTTAAATTCAGACCAATTATTTTGCTATTTTATATAAAATTAATCAAACCCATATCGGGTTTACAATCTAACATTTAAGCATATGAAATTTATATCGAATAATTGGAATACGGATGCTGGCAATTTTGCTGAGAGCAAAACCCTGCCTAGTCGTGACGTGTAATCTTAATTGAATTCTTTAAAAAAAATGCCGAACCTATATGATGTTCAATTATTTGGCAAAGGACTCTGATGAACGGCATTTTGTATTGTACCCCTTATACACTGCTTAATCACATAAAAAATATTATTTAAAAATGAAAGAAACTTACATCATTACCTATGCTATCATTATAAATGATAAAAAAATTATTAAAAGAAATACTTTCTCTATACAATAACAAATGAACAACATCAGCGAATTATATAGAAGAGTTATATAATTTGCTTGGTTACTCGGCCTTTTTGCGTTAAGTATATTTCTCCAATATATTTATGTACGGCTGCAAATATATATACATATACATATATATAATTATTTATACAAAAAACAATTGGTTGATTACGCGACAAGTCCACGTAGTTAGAATATGAAATTAAAAGAATCGAGAAGAATCACACATTAAAATAAAAATAAAACGAAATACAATAACTTTGACTACATACATATGTATATTTTTTAAATATATATTATATTGTGTAATTATGTAAATGTAACTGTATAACAATTGTTTATAATAATTATTTTTAACAATTCTATTAAAAAGGCAATAAATTGAAAAATCAAACAAAACAATTTAAAACAAAAACTAAAACTTATGCTGCTTAAAAAGAATATATGTGTATATATACATATAATTTATTTAATAAATGTGAAGAAACACACTGTAACCCCAAATTTCTTGCAAAGGAAAATAGACTTCTCGTTAAATGGACACGCTTGATGAGACGATTAAGTGCTAATGTTATACATACATATATACATACACATATGCGTATACATTAAAATCTATATATGGTTAAGTGAATGAGAACCAATCACAAAAGCATGACACATTAAAAACTTCCAACAAACTTTACTAAAATGTGTTTGTTATTTTCTATTGGGTTTCATTGGGCATTTCGTTCAAATGATTATTACGCGCTAATGCTTCAGGCATCTCCACAGATGTATCGATACTCGATATAGTACTATCTGTATTGGCTGTTATCGCTGATGAAATTCCGGCATCGATACTCGATGCCAGTATTGTGGAAATGTGCTTTGATCGTTAATGTACTCAGTTTCAGGCAACAGCTGATACTAACAGCTGCTTAATCGGCTAAAGATTTATGTTTGTCCGTTAAGTTTCTGTTTTGGTTATTTATCAATTAAAATAATGCAATATAGTTTATTAAATGTGGCGTGTAGGCGCTACAGACTGCTGGTGGGGCAGCATGCACATTTCATCAAACGTTTTTACAGTGCAGATATTAGAAACATTGGTATTTTAGCACATATTGATGCAGGTAGTACAAATTCATAATGAATATAAAATATATAAAAAGATAATACCGAAAATGTTTAGGAAAAACAACAACAACCGAGCGTATGCTTTTCTATGCGGGCAAGACACGATCCTTGGGTGAAGTGCATCGCGGCAACACGGTAACGGACTACCTCACACAAGAGCGCGAACGAGGCATTACTATTTGTAGTTCAGCCGTTACGTTTGGCTGGAATCGTAAGCGGTGCGTGTCCTTTGATGTATATTAATAACTATGCACTAAATGTTGATTTAACTTAGTATTAATCTGCTAGACACGCCCGGTCACATTGACTTTACAATGGAGGTAGAGCAGTCTTTATATGCCGTTGATGGCGTTATTATTGTGCTGGATGGGACCGCTGGCGTTGAAGCGCAAACAGTTACCGTTTGGACACAGGCTGACAACCACAATCTGCCTCGGCTTATATTCGTCAACAAGATGGATCGGCCAGATGCAAATTTTGATAAATGCATTGACGATTTGAGGTCGAAACTGGACGCTAAGCCCATCTGTATCCAAATTCCAGCGAAGAACATTGACGGCCAGTTGGGTAAGCAAAAGAGAAAGAGTAGCAAATATAAATGTTTAGTATATATATATATATATTGTAGGCATATACGATGTAATAACAATGGAACACTTAACTTGGCAACAAAAGGATTTTGGTCGCACTTATAATAAAGTTAAACTGGAATCATCTGATGAGCTTCGAAAATTACAAGATAAACGCAACGAATTGATTGATGAGCTATCCGGAATTGATGACGAACTGGCTGAAGTTGTCATTAGCACCGAGAGCTTTGACAACGTCAGTAGTGAGCTAATTGTGCAGGCACTGCGACGCGCCACGTGCAGCCAGAAGGTTGTTCCCGTCCTCTTGGGCTCTGCATATAAAAATATTGGCATACAATGTTTGATGGATGCTGTAAATGCTTATTTGCCAACGCCCGATGAACGAAACCAGCTATACGATTGCTTTGGGTAATTAACTGTTAATCGTCAACTGTTTACATATGCATGTCTACTATAGTATTACATAATTGTAGCACTGATCTAGCGGGCAAGGTGTTCAAGATTGTGCACGATAAACAGCGTGGTCCACTCACTCTGGTGCGCTTGATACGTGGCGAGTTAAAGCGAGGAATGCGTGTTCTCTGTTCGCGAGGACAGGCGGAGGTTATAACAAAAATTTATGAGCCACTGGCTGATGAATATCGAGAGGTGAACTCCATCCAGGCAGGCGATGTGGCCATATGCTCGGGCCTCAAGGTAAGCCTCAAATAAAAAATTGATTCGTGGTAAACAGGATATTTTGCAGTCAACAGTTACTGGCGATCTGCTTACGACCAGTCATACATCCTTGAAAAATGCACAGAAGCGTTATCTGCAGAGTCGCGGCACGACGACACCAAATTCACAAACTGATAACGATGATGATGATGATGTGTTGGATGCTAGTAATGAGCTATTTTCACTTGAACCCAAAATACCTGATGCAGTCTACTTCTGTTCTATTGAGCCACCCAGCATATCAACGCAAACGGCTATGGAACAGGCGCTCAAGCAACTCCAGCGTGAAGATCCCAGTCTGCGTGTTAGTTACGACTCAGTAACCGGGCAGACGGTTCTTGGCGGCATGGGGGAACTACATATGGACATCGTTAAGTCACGATTGCTAACTGAATACAAAATCGATGTTGATCTGGGGCCCTTACAAATTGCCTATAAGGAGACCATCGAAGAGCCGTCCATAACAACTTTAAGCGTGGAAAAAGAAATTGCCGGCAGCAAGCAGAATGTGAATATAACCCTGGAAGTTGTCAATAATCAGAGCGAGCTTTTCAGGTATATGTTAGCAATAATTTTGGGCGCATTCATTACATATTTGATTTATTAAAGCTTAGATAAATCACCTGAGAACTTACAAAATCTGAATGCGCTGCGCCCTCGAATTCTGCAAATGCTGCGCAAAGGAGCAACCGCTGCTTTGGAGCGTGGACCACGAGTTGGTGGTCACGTGGTGGATACTCAGATACGTCTGCACAATATTACTGTAGGGCGTGGCACTGCCGACTCATTTGTCATGGCCGCGGCGGCTCAGTGCGTACAAAAGGTTAGTCCTTCTCTTTCGATTTTATTTGAATAAAGATGAAACTCACTTTTATGTACCAGCTCCTGAGCACAAGCGGTACACGGCTATTAGAGCCCATCATGTCCATTCAAATTGTTGCGCCCAATGACCGTGTATCAGGAATTTTGGCAGATTTATCAAGGCGCCGCGCACTGATCAAAGACGTAGTGCCCAAAGGAGATAGAAATAAGGTAATAAGATAATACCATTTAGAAATAAATAATTCTTCAACTTATCTTTCAGTTGATTTTTGTGAATGCACCATTGGCCGAGCTGTCCGGCTATTCCAGTGCATTGCGTACAATCAGTTCCGGCACGGCCAGCATGACAATGCAGCCATGCGGCTTCTCCGAAATGAACGCCGTAGATGAGTCGATAGCCGTGCGACGTGCTCAGGGCTTGGACTGACATATTTTCTAGTTTTAATTAACAATAAATGTTATGCCCAGTAACAAATGCAAAAATTGTCGAACTTTAATTGTAGGCATTTGTAGATTCAAATTAATTCTGTATTTATTTTCGACATGAGCTTTTAAATTGACCAGACTTTTAGTGTTTTACAAAATTATTTTTTAAATTTGTGTTACAAATCTCATGTTGTGAATTAAAACAGTGCAAACTCTTTGATACTACATTATGGCGTTCTCTACGCAAAAAATATTCTTTCATGTACCGTTTAAGAACGAAACCTACGGCTTTTTATGCGTGAACCCTTGTGTAAAAATGAAAAGTTATGCATCTCCATTAGATGAGCGTTCTTGGTCAGCGAGCGATACCAAAAAGTCTCGATTTCTGGTTGATCTAGTGGGTTGCCATACACCGGTTGTCGTGCGCCGTGAGAACACAAGTCGCAGATCTAGCGATAATGGTGATCAGACTCGTGGAAGTACTGGGGGCAATGAACAAAATTCGGCGCAGAAAAAGGGTAGAAAGAGTCCCAATCGCTACGGAGATTCAAGACAACATACTTCGGTTCGTCAGGCACGTTCGGAGCCAGATAGTAGGCGTGTATCTAGCCCCAGCCTGACTAAAGGACGGGGAGGCTATGGAGGACCAGGTCCAGGACAGAGGGGACAGGGTCAGTCCGGCAGACGACTTCTAGGATCACATCAAGGTTACGGAAATCCGGTTCGTTATATTCAGCGCAAAAGAAGTTTTGGTCCTAATCTAGAAAGTCCGGGGCGTGGCGGACGAGGCTCAATCGCAAACCTGGCCTGGTCATCAGCAAATCCTGAAGTACGAAGTGATCCAAGGCAGGATCAGAGTGGTTATGGAAGGCCCGATCAGCATGGGCACATCTCTGCTGTTCCTGGTCAGTGTGCTGATCAATACGAATATGTAGCTCCACTTCAGACAGGCGATTATTGTTGTCCAGGCCAGGAAGGAAATTATCCTGAAAGCCAGGATAACTATTATAGTCAAGGAACAGACCAGGTTCAAGGATATGGCAGCTACGTAGCTCCAGGTTATTGGAGAAGAGATAATTACAGGGATCAAGGATCAGATCAGTACCAAGGACAGGATAGCTATGAAGTTCCAAACCATGAGAGTCCGGAACCGGTCGTCCGTGAGTTAGGTGAAGTACACGTGCGTTATGAAGATGAGGATGTGGGAGGTCTAGGTGAAAATGAAGGAGGACCAGATCAGGAGGAGGGCTGGACCAACTACGAAGGCACGTGGCAGCAGAATGAATGGCATAATGTTCAGGACGGACAAGGACTAGGTCCAAGTCAAAATACTAATGGAGCTCCACAGCAAGATAGTGAACACGGTTGGGTCAACGGAGCTCGAAATCAAAGAGGTCCAAATATGAACGACTCATCTCAGTATCAAGACGAAAATTATTACACTCCAGAATGAAATGCAAGCATTTATCTAATAAATATTTATTCAAAATTAAGAGTAGCACGTAAGAAATAAAAAAAAATATGAAGAGAAACGTAATACATAAAAATAAAGATTATCTAAAATTTTATGAAAAATCACACGATTGTGTACGATTATCGTTTGTAATTTGTATTTTAATTGATTTGAAATATTTTAATATTTTGTTTTTATAAGGCAAATAACAAAATGAAACAAATTAAGTTGCAACAATAAACCAATATATGGTTATATGTTATGTGTATAAAAACATTCATTTCAGAATTTAAGATAACTAAACAAAATAGTTTGTTTTTCTTATTCGGTTTTTAGTGTGAAGGACGTGTCTGTCTCCTCTAGCATGTTCTCCAAGCGCAAGCCCAACTGACGTCGCTGTATGTCGACTTTTACCACAGAGGCAATAATGCGATCCCCAATGCTGAGCTCAATGTTGTTCATGTGGTTTTTGTGGATGAGGCCGTCCCGTTCTACGCCAACGTCCACGAAGGCGCCAAAGTGTGTCACATTCGTGACAGCACCTATTTAGCAATTGTAGAAGAAATTTCGCTATTTAAATATTTCTATTAGAATGTAGTTACTTGCCTGTCACCACATCCCCAATGCTAAGGTCATCCAATCGTCTTAGGCCTTGCTTAAATAGCGGTCGTTTATCCAGATCTACGCGATAGTCCTGCAGCAGCTCGCGCTGCAGCGCAATCAGTATGAATTTTAACTGCAAAACAAGTAAATGGAGTGAGACAATTGTTGATTAAATCAGTAAATTTCTTACCCGATCAATGGGCAACTTGTGTGTTCCAGCAAGCACTTCCAGATTCTCCTCCGAAAAGCTGAAATCCTTGATACGCTGAATGAACCCAGGCTTGCCAATGTCTGAGACTTTTAACTCACATTTCCCAATAATGCTGTTAAAAATCCAACAAAATTATTAATATCAATTAACATTTTCATATATTTTTTTGCAAGGAGAGATTTCCAATTTTGTAATATTATCAATATGGCGTCCAAAATGAAGGTCAGTGAGCTCAAGAAGCTGTACGATGAGCGTTGGAATTACCCCCCGAGACAGAAGTCGCCCAAGATTCGATTCATTGCTTGCGGTAAAAATATCAAGTATGGCATTGGGAAGACATATGAGCCTTGCTGGAAGTCTCCCATGCCCATGACAGCGAATGTACAGTTCGGTCCATGCTGGGAATACCCTCCAGAACGTTATAAACGTCGTCCATTGCCGCCGCCATGTCGTGGTGCCACCATTCCAGCTAATCTCTTGGTGCCCGAATTCGATCATTGTCAGACGGTTTACACACGCTACGATTTTCGCCTAGAAGAGTGTGTGCATCAGCAGATACTGTTCATTGAGCATCTGTTTAGGAAACTAGAAGTTCAATTCACAGACGCCAAGGCACATCAAATTGAAATGGCCAAACAGATGCGATATCAGTCCATACGTCGTCGCCTGTTAATAGGTTCTGCGTGCGGTATAAAAATCTATCCAGAGTACCTAAGCCAGATGGCTGAAAAGCGAGCAGTCTGCGATTTCCAAAAGGCGCACAATGCTATCAAGCAGTCAAAGTAAGCAATTTATGGCATTCAAACTGACATTAGTTCATTATTGTCTTCGGCAGCGACGAGCTGGCAGATGCTGTTTCGCAAGTTAAGAACGCTATGCCAGAGTTGCGCAAGCGTTTGGACAAACTGGATCGCACAGTGAATAGTCCATATCTATCAAGTCTGGACAGGGTACTGCAAACTATTCAAGATGTGTATGATTACTTCTTTGAGGTGACGCGCAAGTACAAGACCTGGGAACAGCTCATCGATGCCGCCCAAGAGCACTCAGTCGATGATTATTTGGCCTTGCTGCGCACTGAACAGAACTTCGAGAGTTTCAAGCGTGCCGGCACGGAGCACTGCACTTGCAAGCGTTGCCGAAACAAGAATCCCTTAGATCCATATTTCCCCTACTGGTGCCAGGGATGCGATCGGCACAAAAAAGACGTAAAACTGGTGCAAACCGAATTTCTTTGTCACAAGAATATTGAAGCTCAACTGGACTCTAGTGACACTAGCTATTTGGAGAAGCAAAGTGATACCTCACTGCTACAGGCCGAGTTGGAAAAGTTAAATGAGGATTTAAATTAATTTAGCACTATTGTAAATCTGTTGAATTTATGAATTTACGTTTGGGCAAATATAATAATTGACAATATTTCATGTAACTCACGCTTCGGCCAATTTATAACTTTCAGGATGCACCCAGGTGCAGTCAAGCGGATTGGTTAATTTTCCACCAACACTGAGCGGTTCGATGCGTACGAAGCCTGCGCATTGAACATAGGTTTTCTCACCTATGCTGCGAACAGTGAGTAGATCCTTGCGCGATTTAAATGGACCCTTTTGTGTGCGATATTCAATGATCTTTTCGGCCTTCTTTTCGGACAAACCAGCAATGTGCCTGCAAAGAAATGTGCATAGTAAAATGATAAGTTATGTTGAACATTGTATTCTATTGATTATTGTATTTACTTCAACACACTGAGACTAGCTGTATTTAGATCCACGCCTACAAAGCTAACACACTCGGACACAACATCATTCAGTGTCTCCGTAAGCATTTTCTCGTTGACATCGTGCTGGTACATGCCCACACCCAAATGGCGTGGCTCAATCTTCACGTATTCACTTAGCGGATCGTTGAGGCGTCGCGCAATGGATACTGCAATGTGATTTTAAATGATATCGAAATCTTACTGGGAACTAATTTTATGCAACACACCAACCTGCACTTATCAAATTCATATCCATATTGGGAAATTCTTTGCTCGCCACAACGCTGCATGAGTAAATGGAAGCGCCATTCTCATTTACAATGCTATAGCGAATTCCACGGTTGTCCAAAATACCCGTTTGGAAGAGAGATGTCAGCCACATCTCTGTATCACGGCAGGCAGTTCCGTTTCCCAGAGCAATGACGCGGCAGCTATGGCATAATCAATAAATAGAAAATTGAAATTAAACAGCTCAATTATATGCGCGAATCTGATTACTTGTGTTTGCTAAGAAGCTGTGACAGTGTTTGCTCTGCTCCCTTTTTATCAGCATGGCGCCCATGCGGATAAATAACACTCGATTCCAGAACATCAGCTGTCTCGGATATAAGAGCCAATTTGCAACCATTGGTATAGCCTGGATCAATGCCCAGAATGCGTTCACCTTTCAGCGGTGACATTAACAATAGTTGCTTCACATTCTTTCCGAACACTTCAATTGCTGCCCTCATGGCCTTCTCCTTTAGCTTGGCTCGAACCTGACGACAGAGCAGAGGTTGCACTATCAAAAGGAATACAAATTATAAGTTTTGCTGGTTGTTTTCAATGCAGCTTACATTTTTTTGTGTAGCACTCTTCCAGTGCGCGAGTGAAAACCTCTCTGCGTAGAGAATACTGCAGGCCTTCGGTCATGTACTGTTGTGATACAAAACGTATGAGATCAGACTTTAAATAATTGCTGGTCTCCACTTTAACGGTGAGAAATTTATGTTTCTCGCCTCGATTGATAGCCAGTGTTTGATGTGGCTTAATTGTCTTAATATCACATTGAAAATTGAAATAATTCTCGAATTTGGAACTATCAAGTTTCTTGTCCGCAATGCCACTAGAAGCAGCTTTACCTTTACCACCTTCCTTTGATACTGTCGTGCCTTTTGCCTTGCTGCATTTGAGCACAATGTGCTGTACGTTTTGTCTGGAAATTAGAAAAGAACAAAATTACAGGCTATGTTGATATGTCCAAATTTTTGTCTGCACTTACAGGCGACGCAGTTCCTCAAGAACACTTGTGTTCTTACTTATGTTGTGTATAATAATGTTACATATTCCGACCATTACTTGCTCTTCTGTTGCCAGATCTTTATTGCTTGGATCCACAGCCGAGGACAGCTGCACTCTTGGGGCTGTTCCGAAAAGTAAGCATTCGGCATATTTTTGCAATCCCAAAGCCTTTGCACGCTCTGCCAAGGTGCCTTTGCTAGCCGGTTTGTATGGTGCATACAAAAACTCAAGTTCTTCATTGGTCTTCGCACACAATAGTTCTTCTCGGATTTCCGTGTTAAGCATATTCTCTCGCTCAAGGTGATTAACAATATTCTCTGCCTTCTTGCGTAGATCGACAATCTCCGAGTAAGTGTTCCTTATATCTCGCAAGCGATCTGGTGTTATGTGATCCACAAGATCCCGTCGATAACTACGGGTACACATATTATACAATATTATGAAAATAAAAAAATGCTGCTCAATAATACCGGCAAATAAATGGAATGGTATTCTCATTTTCAAAGAGCTGCACAATGTTGCGTGCTGCTATTGGTTGTATTTTCTCTGTTTCGGCTAAAAGTTCATGTATGCTCCAAACTTTGCGTCGCTCCCAGAACGAGCTACGACCTGTGGTGGAGCTGGAAGTCGTCGGAACCGAGCTGTGTGCACCTCCATCTTGACCTAATGCAGCTGAAATTGGTTGTTCCACTGATGCTTCATTAATATTGTTGCTTTGGTTGGGTAGGGCATTCTCTTTGTCCTTTTTTGCGCGTTTTTTCTTTGTCGCTGGTGCATCGTTTGGACATGTACTGCCTTCGGAGTCGTTTCCTCGCTTTCTGTTGCCACTACTGTTAATATATTATTTATTTGATGTATTTAATTTATGAAATTTAAATAGTTTCAGTATGGAAAGACTTACGCGCCAGACGCTACAGCTGCTGCAGCACGATCTATAAAACGACGCCTTGTCTCTGTCGGTCTGTATTCATCATTGTCGTTAACCTCAGTTTCATTATCTTCCGAGTCAGAATTCTCAATTATTATAGTTCTTTTAGCTGCTAGACGGCGTGGTCTTGTAGACATTTTAGTAAAGCGGTTAAGAACTAATGTGAGCGTATACCTTGTTGCTGTTCACGGTATCGATATTTTTCGATTCGAGGGAGTACTGGCATCGATACTCCATAACATTCGTTATCGTGAGTTAAAGCAAGCAGATTTGAGTAATAGAGCAGCGTATCAACATTTTAGGATGCAAATTTAATATTTGTCCGTTAGCATGTTTATTAAAACGCTGCTTCGGTGTCGAATAATATCTGATTAATGTACTAAGAGTAAAAATAATTATATTCTTGTAGATGTGATTTAATTTAATAGCTGTGCCTTAAAAAAACATTAAATAAAAATTGAAATTCCTATAAAAAATGTGTCATGATATTTTTTTTGTGTTTTCAGCAAATATTTGAAAGATTGTAAGGCCAATTTCAATCGGTTTGATTTAAATATAGCACTGCGAACTTATTGTAATCTATGCAATTCAAATTAAGGCACGGCCAGGATGAAATTGTTATCACACGTTTTTTCTTTAAATTTATGCACATAACACTTAGTCGTACTCGGCACCGAGGTATTAGACGCACTTCATTATGACTAAATTGTAGTCTCGTATTAGTTAATATTGATCACAGTAAGCTGTGTGTCAGCATGCAGAGGTACACACATAGTTTATTACAGAATAGTACATTAAAGTAGTAAATGTGAAAATTGTCGCACGTGGAATATTAGAAAATTTGGTGATACAATTGATGTCGGACGTACTTTCAATATTACTTTTTAATCTGTCCAGCCATAAACATTTCAAAAGGAAAAATTGAAAAATTTGTGTTCTCAAATAATTCGCTTTGTAAACTCGGCCAGTGCAAGCTCTTGAGCGTTGCAATATGGCGTTCTCTACGCAGAAAGAATTCTTTCATGTGCCTTTTATGAACGAGACGGTTGAGTTTGATTGCCAGGACGCATGTGTTAAGTTAAAAAGTTATCCATCTACATTCGATGATCGCTCTTGGGCAGCCGACGAAGACAAAAAGTCTCGTTTTGTCGCCGATCTGGTGGCTTGCAATATACCATTTATCTGGCAAACTGAAAATGGCACCGGGGGCATTGTCGGTGGACCTGGTGGTAGAGGTCCCGCATCTGACGGAAAGTATGGTGATGGTGATGGGCGAACTGGCGGCAAAGCAGGAAAACCGGGTCAAAAGGGGCAGGACTCAGATAAGGGCGGTAGGTACAGCCCAGGTCAGAGTCAAGGACAGGGTGGTCTAGGCGGACGAGGTTCAGTATCTAGCGCACAAAGTGGAAAAGGTTCAGGTCAGGATCAGGATCAGGGCGATTATAGACCGGACTCGACGGGTCAGATGGGTCACGGACCTGGCCAACATCCAAGTGGGGGACCGTTTGGAGATCCTGGTCAGGAGGGATCAGAAGGTCCACAACCTGGTCAGACTCAGGAAGGCGAATCGGGACATAGCAGAGGTCAGGAACTCCAACAGGGAAAAGAGGATCCGGAATCCCAAAAAGCAATGAATGATAAGGAAAATGAAGGACGAACTGGATCAAGTCAGGATTATGAGCCTCAAATGGGAAAAGCGGGTGAGAAATCCCAAGAAGAAAATGAGCAGCCACTTGGGGGACGAGGAGGATCTCAACCTGATTTGAAGGGTCATAAACCTAGTGATCACGGTAAAGGAGATCCAGGGCGAGGTTCAAGATCGCGACCTTGTGGGCCGAGCCGCTGTAAGGGTCCTTGTACACTAGACAGCTGTCGTGGTGGTCCGGGTGGTCCACCTGGTGAACGAGATCAGGAGGGTAAAGAACCGGGAGAATACGATAAAGGAGGTCTAGCTCAAAGACCTAGCGATCGTGGCATGAACGAACTTAGGAGTGGTGGTCCGGGCCCAGGAGGCTATGGAGCTCCTGGAAGACCAGGTGGTCCGGGCTCAGGAGGTCCTTGTCCATGTGGGGGAGGCTCTAGGGGCCCACCTGGAGGTCCAGGCCCAGGAGGTTATGGAGGTCCTGGTGGACCACCCGGTGGCTCGGGCCCGGGAGGCTATAGAGGTCCTGGTGGCCCTGGCGGACCAGGCGGACCAGGTGGACCGGGTGGCCCGGGTCCAGGAGGTTCTTGTCCATGCGCAGGAGGATCTAGGGGACCAGGAGGACCACCTGGTGGACCACCTGGCCCCGGAGGTCCTGGCAAGAATCGACATGAGGACGATGACTTGACAGGCGACAGTCTTCTGGTCGCTGCAAACGACACAATTGAAACCATGAAAAACGCAATGGTTAGCAACAAGATAATTGATAAGGATCCAACTGATCCTAAAGCCACCCCTCCAATGAAAAATGCAGAAATCCAACGCATAATGCAACAGCGCTACGATCCTGAAATAAGCAGGGCGCTTGATAATAAAATTAGAGAACTGTCAGATGCTAAAAAGATAAACAGTACCGATGAAAGGGATCTGCGCAATATCCAAAAGTCCATCGATGATATGAATAAGTCTCATGATATTTTAGAAACTGAAAATGGTAATCTTAGACGAATACTTGAAAAACAGTCTAGGCGTGCAGCGATGGACAGCATTAAAATTGATCCAGAAAGAAACAGTGATGTCCAATATTTACAAAATAAGATAAACAATTTGGGCAAGGAGTTGGCTATACTGCGACAATCTGAGGACGAATTTATAAGATCTGGGGCACAACGCGGTGGAAATGCTTGTTCTGATCCAAACAGTGATGCCAATCGACTTGAAATTATGTTGGCTGAACGTGAGTCTCTCCGCAAAAAGATTAAGTCCTTGGGATCGCTTAACGAATTGTCTAAGGCTTCACAAAAAAAGGCTAGAGAGAGTGCTGAACTAACAAAAACTGTCAACCACCAAAAGCGTTGTATATGTGACATGGAGAATGACATTCATGAAATGCAGCAGTACTATGAACATGAGGTGGAAAAAACCAAATATAATGAGGAAGTACTTAAGGTAAGTTAATATGTTTTCAAGGGTATGTATGTGTATGCAGAAGATGACATATATTGCTTGCAGTGTCGCTGCAATGAGCTTAAGCAACAAGTGGTGACTCTTCAGCCGGCGCTGCAGCGTTCGGACGTTATGCAAATGGAAATAGATGTTCTACGAAATGAGTTGCGAAAACGTGACTTAGCGTTGAATGCCTACGATTGCCAATATCAGCAACTAATGGTAAGCATTTGTCATCCGATGGTGATGAATTTGATGTATCATCCCGCTCTTGTCTCCCAAAGCATAAAACTAAAGCGTTCAAGAAATCTGGGTACCGTTACCTAGACGAACTAATAGAGACTTGCAGTGATAGTTGTTTCAATGAGACTGGGATAGAGGATAAAGGAGATATTACATGTTGACGCCGTACCAAATATAATTTTACGTTCTGCCCCATACGACAATTCATGCTTAAATTCTGTAGTATCTTTTAAAATTAAAAGTGCATATTATGAAATAGTTAACAAGAAAAAAAAAAATTGAAAACATGAATGGTATGAGAGGAAAGTCGTTAGAGTACGTCTCTGGATTGCTAGCGGCTTAAACACATGTCTATTTCTCCCTTCCTCTTTCTCAAGCCCTTGCATACAGTTTCAATCCTCAACTACTTCCAATGATTTTCCTCTCTAATCCTTTGTTTTGTCTTCACACACATCCCACTTATTTTAGACCATTATATGTGAACTAAATCAGAAGTATGGAAACCAACGTTCTGAATGCACTCCGTTTGATGACCCACCAGACTGTCCCGATGTTGGGGATGATTTGGCATTCTACACGAGTGCCACTCTGGAACACATTATGAACGAGATGAGCAAACAGGCCGATTGTTTCAAGCAAATGAGCGCGGAAAAGTATGGCGGTGGTAAGGATATCAACAATTTAGATGACTGCGCTCATGAACTACAACGATTGCGGAATTTGCTGAAGGAAAAGGACGGGCAGTTGGGTGATTTGATAGAGGAGAATGAATGTATGTGTGAAGCCGCTCTTGAAAGCAAAAATCGACTTAACGAATTGGATAGGAAGGTACAGCAACTAGATGATGACACAAGGTATATGGAGGAGGGTATGCGAGAGAGCATTGGATTAATACAAGATATTGGAGATGTTGCTAGAGAGAATGACAGACTGAAGGGTAAGGTTGATGATTTGAAAGCGGACGATTTGAGGAAACAGTTGGAAGATTGCTTAAAAAATAAAGAGATGTGCGAGGAAATCAACAGCACTTTAAAAACTGCATTGAAGGATCTTGGAGTGGATCCTGACGCTCTTGCAAATGAAGCCAAAAAGAAATTGGAAGAACAGAGGAAAGCAGCAGAAGAGGCTAAGAGAGCAGCGGAAGAAGCCAAGAAAGCACAAGAAGCCGGGCAAAAACCAGGTGACATGTCCAGAGATTCAGCAGCCGGCAAACCTGGTGCTACGACTGGTGATTTAGCAGCTGGAAAGCCTGGTGCTATGGCCAGAGATTCATCAACTGATAGACCTGGTGGCAAGCCCAGAGATTCAGCTGCCGGTAAACCTGGTGCTACGGCCGGAGATTCAGCAACTGATAGACCTGGTGGTAAGCCCAGAGATTCAGCTGCAGGTAAACCTGGTGCAACGTCCGGTGATTCAGCAGCCGGAAAACCTGGTGCTACGGCCGGAGATTCGGCAGCCGGAAAGCCTGGTGTTACGGCCGGAGATTCAGCTGCCGGCAAACCTGGTGATACGGCCGGAGATTCAGCAGCCGGAAAGTCTGGTGCTACGGCCGGAGATTCGGCAGCCGGAAAGTCTGGTGCTACGGCCGGAGATTCAGCTGCCGGCAAACCTGGTGCTACGTCCGGAGATTCAGCAGCCGGAAAACCTGGTGCTACGGCCGGAGATTCGGCAGCCGGCAAACCTGGTGCTACGGCCGCTGATTCAGCTGCCGGCAAACCTGGTGCTACGTCTGGAGATTCAGCAGCCGGAAAACCTGGTGCCACGACCGGAGACTCAGCAGCCGGAAAATCTGGTGCTATGTCCGGAGATTCAGCAGCCGGAAAACCTGGTGCTACGTCCGGAGATTCAGCAGCCGGAAAACCTGGTGCTACGTCCGGAGATTCAGCAGCCGGAAAAACTGGTGCTACGTCCGGAGATTCAGCAGCCGGAAAACCTGGTGCTACGTCCGGAGATTCAGCAGCCGGAAAACCTGGTGCTACGTCCGGAGATTCCGCAGCCGGAAAACCTGGTGCAACGGCCGGAGATTCAGCAGCCGGAAAACCTGGTGCAACGGCCGGAGATTCTGCAGCCGGTAAACCTGGTGCTACGTCCGGAGATTCCGCAGCCGGTAAACCTGGTGCAACACCCGGAGATTCAGCAGCCGCTGCTGCTGCTGCTGCTGCTGCTAAAGCCAAAGATGCAGAAGCCGGTAAAGCCGCTGATGGTACGGCTGCGGCAGGTGGCGAAAAGAGTGGAGCCGCTGGCGATAAGAGTGGAGCCATTGGCGATAAGGATGATGCGCAGTCTAAGCAGTCAGGCCAAGCATCCAAACAACCAGGTGGTAAGCCTTCAGGTGGAGCGGCTGGACAGCAAGGCGCTAAGGCTGGTGACGTGGCCGGACAACAAGGCGCTAAAACTGGTGACGCGACCGGCCAACAAGGCGGTAGGGCTGGTGACGCGGCCGGTCAAAAAGGCCAAAAAGGAGGCCATGGTATCGATGGGCGAGGCAATAAATCCGCTGGGCAAAAGGGAAAAGGTTCAAAACTGGATGATACCACTGAAGAGCAGTTCGAGGAGTTTGTTAAGAACACAGCGAAATCGCTATCAGCCAGCGAGATCGATGGTGCTAGGTTGGAAAGGGAGTTACGAAAAATTTTGGATATGTTTATTGATGAGTGCGGATTTTGTTTCTGCAAGTGCAATATTCCAAAAAGCCGCTTCTATGCTATATGCCACAAGCTCTACCATCATGGGCTGCATACGTTGGATTTCAAGGACCTAGCCTACATGCACAAGCGTATCTTTGCTGCGGCAGAGAACATTTTGCCAGGCTGTCTGTTCAATATGATAATGAAAGATATAATGGCTTTTAACCCACAAAGCTTCACTCCATCAACAGTCGTTCAAAAAAAACAGTGTTGCGCATGCAAGAGCTCACTCTGCTGCGATGACACTGAAGAGAAACTTATGATAAAAGGTTCGTTTTGTTATTATCAATATACATATCTATATTATTGTCTTTGTTTTTTTTTAGTAATGCGTCTTGAAAATGACATTGAGAATGCCAAGGTGTGCTTAAAGAATCTGAAAAGCATTCCATCTAATCTATCCATACATGATTACCGTATTGAAGGTGGCGATTGTCCGGCAAAGTAAGTTAATAGAAGGAAAACCAATTTCAAATGTTAACATAAACTAACTGTTCGCAGGGATCGCGTGCTACGTTCTACACGTGGGGGAAATTCAATCACCATTTACAAAGAAATTAAGCAAGCACGACGTGCTAAGGTAACTCTTATCACACATACAGTTTTTTTTAAGTATTTTTTAAACTGCTTTTCATTTTTCTATTTTAGAACCGACTTAGCACAAACAATTAAATATTTTTTGTTTTTGTGTTTTTTACACATTGGGTTGGATTAAAGTAATACGTCCGATTAAGCGTTTATAAATAAAAATCCAACCATAAAATTCGTTGTGAATATTTTATGTTTAAATGAACAATTTAAATAAATGTCATAAAATCAATATTCCTGTGTATTCGATGTCAATATGGGTTGAGGTATCGATAGTCTGCCGGCTAACAGCTGACCCGCGCATAACATCGATAGCTGATTGTATAAGCATATGCTTAATTGCATGTTTGTGTTGAGTTTAATATAAAAAAGAGTTGAATTAGCCATGGAAAAACTAGTCTGTTCCAGCATGAAATTCATCCAGATGCAGGTGGGATTGAAAACGATATTCCGGTGCTTCTAGGTTACACTATAACTGTTGGTTTCGTTGAGCTTTCAGATGCCGCAGGTAGCGACTTCGGGAATGCGTTCCTTGCTTCCGGGCTTACAAGCTGCGTGCCAATTACAGCAGGTGCGCCATCGACAGACTAAGCACTGGAAGCCCGAGTTTAAAAAGTTGCGCAAGCAAAAATTTATTAAAATTGATTTGCCCAAGTTACGTGAGAAACCTGAAGATATAAGCAAGGAAGAGATGCGTAGCCGTATGAAAGAACGTGGTGTATTGCCACCCCGTCCATGGATGGAACGTGCGTTTCACATCAGTTGCACGGGTGGAATCTTTGAGGCATACGTACCACCAGAAGGGGATGGCAAGAAGTCTATCATTTCCTCTTCGGGTGCTAAGCAGAAATTGGAATTTCTCGAAAAGAAATCTAAGAGCCTTATGGCTGTACGGAAAATACGCTCTTACGAGGAGAACTTCAGCAGCGACGATTTTGGGGCACAGGCCCAGGAGATATACATCGCAGCGCATACGCATATGGCAGCAAAGGAAAAGTATAAGATAAGAGAGTTCGTTAGCGAGCGCTGCTATCCTGAGATGATGCACAATGTTAAGGATAAGACAATACACTGGCGCTTCCTGCAATCGTTGGAGCCACCCCGTGTGGTGCACGCACGTGTCACAGAAGTAATCACAAAGGAGAATCAGTTTGCCCAGGTCACAGTACGCTTTCACACCCAACAAATGCTGGCTATATATGATCGATTTGGTCGACTAATGCATGGCAGTGAGATCCTTAGCAAGGATGTACTGGAATATGTTGTGTTTGAAAAGCACATTTCTAATGAGTACGGCAAATGGCGATTGCACGACAAGATCATTCCCGATTGGCTGCCAGCAAAGCAGCCAGCGCCCATTACGTATCGCATCACAGACGAAATTGTTGAGGAGACGCCCAAAGAGCTTAGCGTCGACGACCAGCCAAAACAATTGGAATCCAGCACAAATCCGCAAACCGAACAGCTTAGCATTAGCAACGCCCAAGTAACACCCGTAACTCCTACGTCTGAGCAAAGCGCTAAGCCGACCCTCTCCATTTGATTATACTTTCTGTGGGCTGCCTGGCGGCTCAGAAGAATTCACTTTGACATTGTACAATAACGTTAATCGATACTTCATAAAACTTATTTTTGTCTTTTTATTTAACATTCAATTCCTTTTTTTTATTTAAAATTCAATTTCTTTTTTTATTTAACATTTAATTTCCATTATCAGCTTCGAAATCTGGCAAATAGTATTGGGTATTTGGGTTCATGCAGAAACTTATGCAATTTTGCTCGCCTTGATATATGTACATAGATTTGCATTTCCGCTGTCTCCACTCCACTTAAAGGGCAAGCATCGATCGCGTTCAAAGCCATAATACCATTTTGTCACTACATGGCAGTCGCCATATAAAACTAACGTGCAAATGCCTGAATCTAGTAGCCTTATTCAGATTGTATGTCCCTGCAAAGTACTAACGGGAATAGTAGATTTACGGCTTCGATTTGAATGTTAATTTGCGCAAATAGCAGCTGTTTATATAAGAAGTGTACATAGTCGCTTTATATAAACAATATAATTTATATGTGTTTTCGCTTGGCTATTAAGGGTTGCAGAAATCCTCTTTTTATTAATAACATTTGCATACTCTGTTTACACTGAGACAAGCGGGACTTAGTTATGTTAAGTTTTCGTTTATCTCAATAAATCGTAAAATGTTTACAAATGCTCATATATAGATTAGAATTTGCTTAACGTTGTTCAAAAATTTAAAAATATACATAAATAATGGAATCAAATCGTGTAAATAAAAGATTTATGCTCCACGCACATGTTCATCTAGCACCATCCAATTTTGTTGTTTAACATTTCAGTCGCACTACTATTTTTATGACCACAGTTGTACATACATACAAAATATATATGCTCGAGTCTAGGAACTATTGAATATTATGTACGTAGAGATCGCCGATCTTATTAAAAGTTAAAGAGTACCAATTCAGAGTGGTATATTGATAAGTAATTTCGTCATCAGCCACTTCTAACCTTTGAATGTCTATTTCAATTCAATGATTGATCTTCGAGAAATGCAAATATATATTAACAAGATTCTAATGATTTTGTTAAAGATCAGACTCTATAATATTATACATTTTGTCGCGATACAAATATATAAAACTCTAAGGGTAATGTTGTTCATTTAATGGGAATGGGAAAGCCTTTGAGCAGAGTTGTTTTTGCGAAAACAAAAGTTTTATGTTTAAATATAGATATTTATTTATTTATTCAAACTTAAGATAACGTGCAGCTAATTATAAATACGATCAGCTCGCTAAGCAGCTGTGCGCCGCAACGTTCGTCATATATCCTTGCGATGGGCACTTATAAAACACATTTGTAAAGAATACAAATCTGAATAAATATATATATAAAAGTATGTACAATGATCAGTCGTAGATCGATTAGTGGACTTAGGGTTATACAAAGCTGCTGCTGGGTTCATCTAGATAAGCACAACGTGTGCTTGTCTGCTCCAGCGTTTTGCGTGCCATGTCCAGTGGTAACTTGGTGGCAAAAGATAAAGCTGTTGCAGTGGCTGTGGGCGACGTTGTCGTCGTCGCGGATGTCGACGTCAATGTGGATGTATGATTGGCGGGCGAGAATTTATTGCTGTAGTTTCCATTGGGTGGCGCATTGGCCACGCCCCAATTCGATGGCTTAATGGGCAACACCTTTGGCTTGGGTGGCAATGGTGGCGGCGCTTTGGCGAATTCCTGTAAGTCCTGCTGGTCAATAGACACTGCCGCTGCTGTTGCCGGGACATCTGACTCCACCTCAAGATCTACTTTCATGGGTGATTGTTGGCTGCGTGTAATGGAGTGGCGTGGTGCTGGTTGAGGCGCATCTCCGCTGCTGCTGACCTTATTAACGGGACTCAAATTGGCACGCACCTTGCGTAGCTTGGAGGCGGCCGCATTGAGATTCTCTTTGTTCTTCAGAAAGTCGGGCAGATCAAAATTAATCTCAGTACCCCGTTGATCCTCCAGGCGCGCCAGCTGTGCTCGCTTCAGGCCCTCGAGTAGTTCATCTGCAAATTATGAAATTTCCGTTTTAGCAAATCGTGCAAAGATCGGTTACTGATCGGCTACACTCACCCTGGTGTTCTGCTACTCGCTCCGTGGACTGTAACTTGACGCCCGCCTTCAGCTTGGCTATGATGGGTTTCTTGGGATCGACATTGGGCATTGCCGTTGCTGCTGCGGTTGCCTCCTCGGAATGTTGACTGCTCGTGGATTTCTTTTTGAGCTTGGGCAGCTTGCTGCCTGGAATGTTGCTACTGTCGCGCTGTTGACGTCGCATGCGCTCGAATAGCGCAGAGGAGCTTTCCGAGGGTGCCTCATTTGACTTCATGGAGCACAGATCGCTTGGTTTTTGCGTCGGCGCTGCTGCAGCATCTGCTTTGCTCTGCAGGAGCTCATTGAACACTTTGTTGGTGAGCTCGTCCAGTTGGCCCTGCGTCGATTCCGTCATGGGCGTGGGTAGTGGTTTCATTGGTTTACTATGCTTCGGCGGCATGTTACTGCCGCCGCCTTGCTGAAAATCCGGCTGAATCAGTACTATTTGAAGTCGCTGGCCATCGGCCACCGTGACGGGCTGCATCAGATCAAGCGGCGCTTGAGTATCGCGCAGCAACACCTGCACGCTTTCCATTCGATAGTTATATTTGTTCAATATGGGCCGGATTACCTCGTGCAGCTGCTTCTTGGGCTTGCTCTTGACCGATATGACCTTTGGATCGGGCAAATCCAGTTTAAAGGCCACCCGACGCTCGATTAGCACCTCTTTGCCAGCCAGCAACTTTGAGGATTGCTGCGTATCTATGGATTTGTTACTGCCCTGAATTACGACATCATAATGGGGATAGACCAGGTTGCGTTTCTCCAGCAGACGCTCCACCAGCTGGGCTATTGTTTCGCCGGGACGTGTCTGCACAATGGTTGTGGCTCCGTCGGTGAGTATGACCCGGCACAAGGAACAAACATTATCTGCACTGATACCCTGTCCGGCCTGGTTGGCATCGAAGGATGACAACGAGGAGCGGGAACTGTGCAAATCACTCACTGAACCGCCAGACAGCAACGTCAAAAGCGGTGCTGACGCCCCTGTCGTCGTTGATCCTGGCGCGTGCGGCGGGGGCATCAACGACTGCTGCAGATCGGCCATTACTTCGCTGCGATCACGGGATTTGCTGCGTGTCTTGCGGTGCCAGGGCAATAGACTCTTACGTCGCCGATCCTCTGCATTGCTTGCAGATTTCTTGAGCTGAAAGACCATCAAAGTATTAGCGATAAAGTCCACCATAAAAGAAGTTCAGTTACTTACCTTGGACGAGGCCACTACGTGAAAATTTGTCTTCAACAGCTCATCTAGATCGGCACCCGTATAGGGTAGTGTCTGTTGCTTCTGCTCAGCGTCCACGCAACTCTTGTACAGATCGGAGCGTATGAACCGCTGATAGCTATCGAATTTCATTAGGTTGAAGATTTGCTTTTGCGATGCGGCAAAGATGTCCGTGGCGCCGCTCGCCAGCTTCTCGTCGCTTAGATTACGGGCTTGCGAGTCCACGTTAACCGGATCGCTGCTGCTGTTGGATAAATGCTTGCCAAAGATCTCCCGGGCCAGAGTTACGCGCTCCGACTCCGATTCCATGCATCTGTAGCGCTCGCAGGCGGTCCAGAAGTAGATATTCTCGGCGGAGAATTCCTTCTTCAGAAACTCCGCAAAGGTCTGCATGCCGGCTGCATCCTGCAGCATACGTTCAAACGACGTGCCCCAGCTGCTGGGACCGCTCTGCTCTGGCGGCGCCATCTCTAGCGTCGACTCACCACCAGTTGCCTTCACCATTACGGCGGAAGGCGGCGCCGGTGTGGTAAGTATTTGTGGCACCTGGAAAAGTCCCAACTGCTGTGACTGCTTCGCCGGCTTGAGCTCATCCAGCATGAGCGTCTTAATGTATACATCGTTGTCGGAGGCGGTCATCGAGGCAGAGCGTCGCACTATTGGACTGTTACCAGACCCTCCTGCTTTGACCACCTTGTCGGTGGTGCGCGTCGTGCGAAACGATGATTGACCCCAGGCTCGACGGAAGGGCGAGGCATTGGACGGCAGTGCGCGATTCTAAAATGAAACAAGTGAACAATATATATATTATATATAATGTTAAAAAGGTAAATGAAAGTTCTATAGTTACTAATTTCTTTTCCAATAACTAGTTACTAAATCTTTTATGATAATAAATACATGCATAAGTAAGAAGCAGGTTGATTCAATTTCCGGATAGTACTACTTTTTGGATGTATTCTGATTGGAGCTTTAGCAATTAGCCTATCTCTTAACACAACTATTTCCATTACAATTCAATTTTGACCGCTGCTCTGTTGTATTTAAAGTGTATTCATAGCCATCTTGGAGTTCAAACACCTCCTTACGACAAGTTCATTTTCAGGGGCAATTTCCAAGTACAAATTGAGGGAATGTAGAAATGAGGGACAGACTGCCCGATCACGTCTGTCATTATCACGGCCAAGCCCTAAACAGACAGCACGATAAACTTTTGAACTTTTTAGAAGTTTTACATTTGCTTGTCTGTGTGTGTGTGTGTGTGTGAGTGTGTGTGAGTGAGTGTGACGCATGTAACAACAGCAACAGCGACAGCAATGGCAACAGTTGCCAGCCGTTGGCAACTGTTGCCTTGTTTACCCCACAGTCTATCCTACTACTCTAATTGTGTGAACAAATTGTAAAGCTAGCCTATGCATATATATATGCATATGCCCATATATATATAACACATATACATATATATATCTGTGTGTGTCTGTGTATTGTGACGAGTGTCGTTTGTGGGACTGTCTGCCTGCACTGCATGTCTGCCTGCACTGCCTGCCTGCCTGGCTGTCCAATCCATTTGCTGCACTTTGCTGATAATCACTTTTGTCAGACAAACTCGAAGCCGTTGCCGCCGCTATTTATACATCATTTTCAACATATATCTGTTTGTATTTATGTTTATTTCTCGTTTGTATTCTATGCCCACTCGGTTCCCATCAGAACGGCTTGAAATTGTAGTACAATAAATTGGTGCAAATGCTGGCAACAGAAAAATGTTTAGAGAAACTTCTAAATCAACTTTTACTTTATGATATCTGTAAAGCAGAGGCTTTTCATTTCAATTAGTATTTTATTTTCTCCATTTCATAGACATAGATTTCTTCAATAGCTACAGGGTATACTCTAGTCCAAGTCTCGCTTTCAATCACATTTATGCATTTCCCATCGTTTCACATTTAATGATGCTTTTGTTGCGAGAGATTAATGAATTCTGTTTCTAAGCTCGAGTTTCGCATTGACCAAACGTAAGCCACAAAATATTTTACCTATATCCATATATGTATGTATATGCACATATAAATGTATATATTCATACATAACTAGTATACATGATGCTGTGAGTGTGAGAGAAATTTGGAAACATTTCCGGCTGGCAGAATCGAACATAAAAGGGCAAAGCCAATTTTCATGCGACTCGACTTCATTAATAGAATCCAATTGGTTCGACTCGGCTCGTGTGAGTTGAGACTTTGGAATTGAACAATTGCCAGTCACGCCATCAAATGAAAGCGCTCCAGAGATCTTCCCGAAGAGAAACTATGGATGTGCCAAGGAAATTTCAAATGCCGCACAAAGAAAACTTTTCTTAGTTTAGTTTGCAGTATATAAGATATGTATAATATATAACTATATATATACATATATTAATTGTCATGCTAGATTATTATCGATTCTGTGTTCACTTGAAGGCAATTAAATCGAATACTTTAACCTTGAGGCAACAATAGAGATCAACTATTACCTAACTAAAACATTTTCAGCATCCATTTCAAATTGTTTTTTTTTCTAATTAAATTTATTTTTTAATTAAATTTAATTTAAATTTTGTGGAAAGACTTAGTTAGAATTGCGTTTTACTGTACGCAAATAGTTATTTCTAGATATATACTATTAACTAAAATCTACATGTTTGTTTTCGCAGTGTATGACTTAATTTTGAAGAGGTTTTCAAGAGATTTTTTGAGATGTTTTCATGTTTGACAGATATTTAAAAGAAAATACGATTTCACAACAAAAGCTTGAATTGCATAAATAAAGATAAAAGCTTAAGCATTATCACATAATATATATATATGTGAACTTATATACATACATACATGTGTATATATGTGTGTGAATAGAGAATGTACACATGCATAGGAATTGGGTCAAAATTAAGAGCAGAATGTGCCGATCCCCCACAAAAGTAAATGCACAACTTTAAAGGGGCAAAGGGTATAGAAAGCAGAAAAGCAGCGAGTGGGGTCAAATGTGTTAAAGCAGCAATTGAGAGAGAGGCAGAGAGAGAGAGAGAGAGAGAGAGAGAGAGAGAGAGAACGAGAGGCCAACGAACATAAATCAGCGTTGATTGCCAAACAATAGCAACAAAGGGGCATAGGCATAGGGTGAAGAGGGGCGCATTGCATGTTTTTTGCTCTCTATTGTGGCGGCAACATTTAGCGGCAATCGGCAACGAGTGACGCGCAATAGTAAGTAGGAAATGAGCAATTTGCCAAAGTGAATAATTAAAAATAAATAAATGACAAAAAAAAACACAAATGGAAAATTGAAAAATTAGCGAAGCGAAGCGAAAGCCAAAGCTTGGCAACAATTCAAATTGCCACACACACACACACACACACACACACACACATATACACATAAGCAGGTGGAATAATGAAGTAATAATGCCACGCCCCGCGCCTCATTTCTTGGAGTGTTTTGCATGCGCGAGTGGACACCGAACATGGACAGTCTATTTTCTTCCCTCCGTTAGCAGCCACAATTTACCCGCTGTGGCTGCCTCCTCATATTGAAGTCATCAGCAGCAACACGCCCTGCCACAAATTGTGGCATGGAAAAGTCATTGTGCTGAGTCTCGAATATGTCTCGATGCGAAAGCCACAAACGGAAAAGCATAAAGAGCGTATAAAGAAAAATAAACAAAGTCCCACGAGTAAATTAACTTGAATGGCTTTAGCTCAGGTTACCAATCCAGCTATAATCATGTCTATATAACTTAATCTGCGGCGTTAAAGCATGAGCTAATGCGCTGCCATCAAGTAACACGATCCCATCTACAAGTATCAAGTACTGCTAACACAGTGAACAAAAATCAACTGACTTCAACTCGAAACCATATTTAGCCGTTAAACAATCGTTAACTTCAATACAGTTTGTTATTTCAACTAAAAAAGATTAGAGCAATTCAAAATAATAACGTATATATCCTATTCTGTATTGTATTAGGATATTTTTAAGTATTTAAGTATTAAATCTTTTTTTTACTGTGTATTTACTGGCGCTTACTTTGTGAAAACCTTTTGGTAATTGTAGCCGGCTCCTGGCAAGCGCAATGCCGTGCAAAAATTCTTGACGGTCTGTTGAGTGAGTCGTGAAATTGAGATTGCAAATGGTCTACGGCATTGTGAAGCTGTTTCCTGGCTTTATAACTATGCAAATGATTCATAATAATTAAGTTGGAGGCCTGTTTCGGGCCACTTCAAAGCTGCCAAATCTGATAAGCCGCTTCAACTGAAACCATCTGAAATCTAAAACCTAGAAACAGAACCTAAGAGATAGATACATCACGTACTTTTTGGCAAAGAGCCAAGAAAAAACACGCATATCAGTTTCGTGGAGACAAAAACAAAGAAATGTGCGACACAAAAATTTATAAATGTATGCATATGTATATTCATATATGGAATATCTTCTTTCAACATTTGTAAGATATAATTCCCAGAAGCGCGACACAGTTTCTCCGAAGTGCTGATAAATCATGAGTCCACAAATAAATAAACAGCGATTAGAATTTCGAATATCTTATCTCGAACTGGGCCCATTGTCAATTGTCGAACAGGAGAGCAAAGGGTGTTAGGGGAAGGGGCGGAGATCACAGTTCTCGATGTTAAGTGCTGAGTGGGCGTTTCGCAATTACTTTATGCCAAAGGGAGAGCACACGCATACACGTACACACATGCAAACATACATACATAACTACATATACATAAACTGCTCGTTACGCATGCTAATGACAAAAACTAACTAACCATAGTTGTCAGTTGACGCTGTGAAACCTACCAGCAGACGCAGAAGCAAACGCAGTTGCAGTTGCTGTTGCGTGCTTTGTTTTCGATTTCAATTGTTTTTTCTTTTTCGATAATTTTTGGTATTCCCAAGGCGTGTCATCGCTTTGCGAAATTTTCGCTGCTCAGCTTGTGTGTTAGTGAGTGAGTATGTGTGTGTGTGAGTGAGAAAGCGCAAACGTGCCGCTTTTGTCAACAAAACACAAACTTAACTGTGCACTTTTGCTTCACTTTCGGTTGTTGTTATTTGTTATTGCTCTTTGGCACTGGCTTTATAATTACTTTTTTGTGGAATTTTTTTTGTTCACACACTTCGATTGCGCCCCGCTCTCTCGCACGCTGTTTAAGTGCGGAGCTTCGAATCTCTGACTCGTAGCCCCAACGTGTATAAAGTAACTGACATCGTCTGTTGTTGTGCTCAGCCAGCTGCTGATCAGACGTACGCATATACACGTACATACATATGTACATACATACAATAATGTATATGCACTGAACATTTGATTGTTGTATCCAACCAAATCCAACACAACATAAGCCTTAGCGAACACACAGTGGACATGTTGTAAATGGGCGCTGGTTGGACCGATCCAGAAATTAGCTTCAAGTGCTGGAAAAGGGACTATTGCAGTTGCAGGAGTTCATTGGGGTGGTCACACCTTTGTTGTTGACCAAATGCTGATCAAATATTGCATATAGACTTGCACAAATTTATAAACAAACATTTAAGTTCGCAGTGGTTTGAGACAAAAGTCTTGGTTCGATCAGTCTTGTCTGACTCGTTCGAAGTTCGAACTCACCTACACAATGGTTCAATCCCGCTCGCACGTACGCTCTTTTTCGAGTTTCGAACTCGACACACAGCTGCTTTTGTGTGAGAGATATTGCTTACTCATATTGCTATTGTTGTTTTATTGTTTGCTGCTATACGAATGTTTTTTTCTGTCGTATTATATTTTTGTTTTTGCTTCATTGTGTTTGACTATTTACCTGACACCGGCTGCTCTTTGACGTTTGTTGCTTATGAATGAAATGTTTGTATGTATGTACATTTGAGGAGTGTGCTATCTCTCTCTCTCTCTCTTTCTCTCTCTTTCTCTCTCTTTCTCTCTCTTGGGCACTCC
Organism: Drosophila anceps; assembly: GCA_035045945.1. Taxonomy (NCBI): domain Eukaryota; kingdom Metazoa; phylum Arthropoda; class Insecta; order Diptera; family Drosophilidae; genus Drosophila; species Drosophila anceps. Next base: position 8,698,893 of record JAWNON010000225.1, on the reverse strand, counting down.
TGCTATCTCACTGTGCATACATACATCTTTGGTTCGGGCAGCTGTCTCGTTAATTAACGTTTAATTAAACGTTTACCAATGTTGCCAATTATTTTAGTTGCCAAGACATTTCTTTACTTTGTGTGTATTGAAATGCTTGGTCTTTATGCAACCCGCTGCCCACAAAGGTATGCAGCACAAATATTAATGAACTAGCTAAGAGCACATGTGAGCGTGTTGCAAGTACATAAATAAATTGTGCTAAAAATAACCAAAAGCGGCGCAAATAAATTAAAGCAGCCCATTTGCGATGCCAAGTAAACAAAGAGCTTAGACAATTGAAATAATTAAAATGCCAAGCAATTACAGCAACAGTAACAACAACGGGGAGCTCGAATGCGGGCAACTGTCGACCAAATGTTGCGTATTTAGCTGATAAATTAAGTTATTTTGCACGCCGCCACAAAGAGAAGTAGTTGGATCGTATGGGGGTAGGGGAGAGGTGTTAACACGGGGCATTTAACACATGACCATATGAAACGCTAAATTTTGCGCCGATCTAATACTAGATGCAGCTGCTCTAACATAAATTAATTGTTATTTATGATTTGTTTGGTTAAGCCTAATTCAGTTAGCAAAAATTTTCTTTAATGTACGCTGTGCATGCTGCGTGCCAGATTTTTCGATCGTTAAGAGTTTTATACATATCGTTTTGGTGTTTTTTGTTGTAATATTTTATTTTTTTGAACAATTGCACACACTGGCAACTAAATGAAATATCCGGCAGGCGACCGCCCGTTGATTCTAGTGTTGTTTTTGTTGTTGTTGATTTACGTTAATTTTCTGGACGCCAATGCGGGTCATATGCGTTCCGGCGTTATTTAAAGCGGAAGATGTATGTATATATGTACATATGCACATTCATGCATTCATGTAATTAAATGTGCATATGTATATAAATACATACATATGTATGTACATATGTATATGTGTGTAATATATATATATATATATTCATATACATATGCCAACCAATATTTAATGACGTATGTCGAACATATATGGGCATACCCTCTGAATTCGTTTACTTAAAAATGATTGATGTTTGTGAATACTCTATTCACGTAGGCGTTTGTTCATCGATAATCAATTTGATGAAATTATGAAAACGCAACAGCACTTTGATGGAAAGTGAAATGGGCAATGCGACGCCCATTCAAATTAAACAATTAGAAAGTCATTATGGCAAACAACAAACACAATTGACAACACCATTCAAATTTGTAAAAAAAAAATAATAAAAAGTGTTAAATATGAATATATTAAAACATTTCTAATTTTGCTTTTTTGTCAGGTTTGATAATCAAATTTTTTTTGTCGTTTTTAGTATATATGATTTTTGGTATTTTAAAATACCTCGAAAATATTTTCTTGACAGAAAAACAACAGAAATTATTTAAAGAACATTTTTAATATGAAAACTAAGAAAATCATGAAAACTAAAATTTAATATCTTTACGAAATATATGTATATACATATATATTATTATAGTTTTTAATTTAAAAACATTTGCAAAATGAAATAAACTAACATTGTAAATATATTTTATTACAATTTCTTTTCTTGTATGACATCTAAAACCGTTTGCCAAATGGAATATTCTCTAATCAGATACGAATCAATCATTTTATTTGTATTTTCAATTGTGGCAATTTTTTAAATATTTATATGATATATTGATTTATATGATCTTAGAAAGAACAACACCTCAATCATTGCAATTTCTTATTTCAACACGAATCTGCTATTAATATGAATCCAGTCAACAAATTTTGATTGATCTCCAATTGAGAATCTATAGAATCTATGGGCAAGCGTTTGAGGAAACAATTAAAATCAAATTCGAGCCGTTGGCACACGATAACCCTTTGAACAAATTGATTATATGGCACACGAGTATTTGAGTATTTACAAACAAATTGGTTTTTATTGGGATATATAAACTATATCTAAATGGTGTACACGTATTTAAGGCTAACCTAGGCTAGGTGTTGCTACTAAATCGATCAGAAGTTATGGCCAAGTAAACAGTAAACATTGTCTGGAATAGACAAGAGCCAAAAATGCCGCCACATGAATGGGATTGGGGAAGGAGGTGGGCGGCACCTAATAGGGAAATGATTAAAGGTGACGCGAGCGTAAATAAACAAAATCCTGATGCGAGGCTTAAACGTAAACAAAAATGTGCTTAAGAGCTAATGGGACGCAGCTGGATGACCCAAAGCGTCGCCTGCAGTGCTAAATGAGGGGATTGGATCGAGTGATTGTTTCTAAAAGTGACTCACGCGCATCACGTTGCTGACATCGCCCAGGGGTCGTTTTGTCGTCGCACTCGGAGGTGGAGGCGGGATTTGGGGCTTGGTGAAGTCCAACTGCTGCATGGCATCCGGATCGCTAAGTGAGCGTCGTAGCGTTGTGATAGAGGCGCGCTTGGCATGGAACGAGCCACGCAGGAAGCGAGCAAAATCTTTGCCAGCCTTGCAGACGCCACGCGGCGGCGTCACCTTGAAGCTGGGCAACAGCGGGGCATGCAACTCGAAGCTGGAGTCGGGCGAGATGTTGCGACTGGTCGAGCTGCAGCTACTTCCTGACTGTGTCGTCAGGTTGGAGCTGGCTGAACTGATGCCATCGTCATGTTCCTCGTCCTCGGAACCGCTGGCTGTGCTGCCTCCCGACAGCGGCATGCAACCCAGATGTTCCGGTTCCACTTGTTGTCCGGCACTGACGCGCAGCAGCACAGGCGAATCGTCACAGGTGGCATCCGTGGCATCCACTTCGCTGAGCTTCCGGCTACCACTGCGGCGCTTGGTGGCCGAGCTGAAGAACTGCAGCACGCGTGAGGCACTGCGACAACTGCGTCGCTCTGCTTGGACACGCGCCAACGCCATCGGCGGTGGCATCAAGTCCTCAGCTTCAGCGGATTTGCGGGTGGGCTGTTCTTGCTCCTCCTCCAGTTCCTGCACGGGCTCTATGTGAATGTGCGGCGACGCGCTGCGTCTGCCGCTGGCACTGCGATAAATCTCTTTGGCCTTGCGGCACAAGAAGGGTGACCTGCACTTGGATTTGGGCGTCGAGGCCACCGATTGACGCGCCTCGAATTCCTGCACAAAACGTGTCAGCTGCTCCCGATCCAGCTCGGTGAGGCAGCGATGCCGATGGTGTCGGCCAGTGGTCGCCATCAGGCTGGGACTCTGCAGAATCTGTTTGATCTCGAAGCTGGCATCAAAGCAGCTGCCGGAATCGTTCAACTGGCCCAGGGATTGGACAAAACGTTCCACCATGTTGTTGATGCTTCCCGAAGTGTTATTCTTGATGTTGTTGTTGTTGTTGTTGACGCTTGTTAAGTTTGTCTTAGCGGTGTTCACTGTACCGCTGTTGCTCATGACGCACGCTGTCAAATGTGAAAGAAAACGTTTGTTGTGGTTTTTGTTGTTGCTTTTCTACTACGCAAATATTAAAACGCAAACTTCTGAACGTCAGTTTAACCAGAAGCCAAAAAAAGGGGCATGCGCTTAGCTTGGCAGTTCGCGTTGAACTGAATTTTCCAGCGTGAATGCCACGGCAAAGGTAAACTAGCGTCTGGCACACACACACACACACAAAAACATACACATACACAGTTCGAGTTATGCGAAATGCGGGAAAAGCCATTTTCGCACTGGAGAACAAGAATGTGCGTTTGAGAGATGAGAAGGAGGTGTCGAGGGGTGAGAGTGGAGCGCCATGTCTGACGCACTTGAGACGACACAGATGTGCCAGCGACGGAGCTAAGGATGTGCTGATACCACATGACGCTGTCACATGACGTCTTCAATCTGCCTTCATTCAATTATTTTGCCATCTCTTTATTATCCGACAGTTGTTTTTTATGGATGTCTCTGCTTTCTTTTTACCTGCCGCGCATGCCAAATGACTTTTTTTTTATAACTCATTTGAATAGATATGTTTGCTTATATATGTACATACATATATATAAATGCGGAGCCAACAAGGGAAGTTGTCAATGCGTCACCGCAATACACTTTATAGCACCTTATGCAATTGGTTTGCTTAAAGTAAATGCGGATTTATGCACAATTTCATTTGTGAATTTCGATGCGCAATTTCATGAAATAAAACCAACTAAATTAAACGCATTTCCCAGCTATCAAAGTGGCTTGAAATGAAATGAAAATATTACGACGGCTCGTAAATAAGGTACTTTTTGTGATCCCTGGCTAACAGTCAGATACCCTGTATAATTATGAAAGTTGTAACTAAATGAGAGTTAGGCTTGTCGGTTAGACACTCTATCTGCTGCATAAGGCTTTTCAGCTTTTATCGAATATAAATTTAAAGAGACTTTGGAATCAATAAATATTTTACTATTTGACACAATTTCTGAAATGGTTCAGCATGCCTTACCAATATACCCCACTCGTGCAATATACCCTATATGGCGCTAGTTATTGCAACAGTGATATATTTATGGGCATTCCAAAAGCTCTTAAATTGAACGTGTGCCATGAAAATTGAAAATGGAAAATACCTTCAAAACATTCCATTAGGAGAAGGCAAATAGAAAAAAAAATAAAGCGCAAGAATTGGAGGCAGAACGGTGACTAAGAAAAATGGAATACATACATATATAGACCATATTGATAAATAAGCCAGGCTATGTGGGCCGAGATTTAGGCGGCTTTCTCATACTAAAGATAAATTCGAAAAAAAATCATATGAAATGCGCTGCATATATTATGGCTACACCCACTTTCCGTAGAAAACTGTTCGAATTTGAGATGTCATCGCGTGACAAGAGCCCCGCCATTACGACTTGTCTACAGAATATAGAGTATCATCGAATGATCATTGTATAATTAACGACAACTTTTGCTAAAAAGTCACGACGTGGTGAATAAGCTAGCTATGTCTGTATGTGAGACTACCCCCAACACAAAATAACTTGAATACACTCAGCGAAAAAGCTGAAAAAAAGAGGAAAAATTACATATGCGAAACTTTTAATTGTAGAATTCTCAATAGTTAAATTCCATTTAAGAAATTTAGTTCTATAATCAAAAGAAAATTTAATCTAATTTCAATTAGGTTAGGGCTCGTTTCTAATAATTCATTTGATTCAAATAATGTAGAGTTAATTCTTAATCCAGCTTTTCTTTAAGTGCATTTCCCCCTGGAGCTCTATGTATTGATTTTCATGCAGGCAGGTAGTTAGAGGCGGCGGCCAGGCAGCCAGAGATCAAAGCGCCTTTTGCAATGACTGTGACATCATTTTATAGCCAGCTCATCTAGTCACAAGCATTAATACTAGAAAAAGGTCTCAGATTGCGGCATTCTAATGCAGGTTTGTTGTTATTTCTTGAACATTTCCTAGCTGTTTTCTAGACGTCTTTCATGTGAATGCCAAAATGTAAGCAAATTTCCATTTCAATGGAAATGGAAATTTTGTACAATAGGATTTTAAGTGGAATCTATAGAATGATGTGTGTGTGTGTGTGTGTGTGTTTTCTTGTTGTATTATTGGCGCCGATCTTGCTATTGAATGATCCATATTGATCAAGGAACGGGCCAAGCAGCACAGCTGGCATGAACAAGCCCCAAAATTCTGCTTAAACTGCGAACGTGCGAATGCTTTGCGTTTTAATAGCAATGTTAAATATAATTTGTTTATGTTTTTATAAAGACTTCTAGGTAAAGTTTGTAAAAAGAAGCACACACTTACACACACACACACACACATACACACACACACCTACACTATATTTTTGTCTAGCTAGGGAAAATACAAAGACGCGTCAGAGTTCAAATATTTCAGGCAAGTCAAATTTTCATCTTTGGTTTTTTATTTTTATGGAGGGGAATTTTGTAGTATTAAAAACGCGCGCGTTTTGCACGCGTTTTTGAATGACGTCGATACGTTTTTGCCGTTTATTTACGCAAAATAACCTCCGGGCAATTACATGAAATATTTTTGGAGCATAGTCCAATGGTGGGTGTGTATGAGTGAGTGTGTGTGTGTGTGTGTGTGTTTATAAGCTGCAAAATATTTGCTTGTGCTTTTGTTATTATTATTACATTTTTTTCGCGTTTTATTTTTAGCGCACAGAATCAGCCACAAGGCTCAAATTTAGAAATGCGTTCGGATATCGCCACATGCACAAAATTGTGCAGCGGCAACGGTAATTAGCACGGCTCGGATATTAATTTGTAGGTTTCTTGATTCATATAATTGCACACTTTTATTTATACATTTATTTGTGATCGATTCATTTGGCTGAACTTTATGATTAAATTTTATTTCTGTTCATGCGTTGCGTACGAGCTGCGCTTGAAGACTGACTCACGCGCTGTGAGAGCTGTTCGCGTTTGGCAGTTGTTAACTTGGCTCAGTAATAGCAGCGGCAGCAGCAGTAGTAACAACAGCAACAACAGCCAGCAGCAGCTGTTGAGCGCCTCAGTGGAAAAAGAGCGCGTGCGCGCGTTTTTAGCCGATGTTTATTGGTGGTTGAAGTGGAATGTTGTTGTTTTTGTTGTTGTTGCTGCTGCTGTTGTCACTCTCAATGCTGTTGTTGTTGTTGTTATGTTACCACCAGTTAGTCACTGAGCACCTGATATCGAGGGCACAAAGCCAGAGTCAGGTGTGTGTGTTTTTTTATTCTGCGCTCGCTGTCAGCTTTCTGTAATTTAATTCCATAATTTGTAGAGAGTGTAGCTAACAAGCATATCAGCTATGTATAAGGTATATGAGCAGTAAAAATGTATATATTTATATGTACATACATATTTATATATTTATATATATGTATGTGTAAAAGCCAATTGTATCGAAAACAATTTATATAAATCTATCTAAATAAAAGCTTTAAATACACTGGCGACATTGTCTTCCGGCAACCTTTCGACACAGCTAACAGTGATCTTATGTGTTAATGTTAGCTGTATGTTAAACAAAGACTACTTAAAGTACGGTCTGTTAATTGTGTAGGCAGAATCCCATTGAGATTGCCAATAATTGAAAAAAAAAAAACAGTTTCTATAACTAAATAAAAAAAATTTGCTCAAGCAAAAATTAAATTTCTTTCAATTCGGAAAATCTTTTCTACAAAATATGTATGTGGGCGGAAAGGAAGGGGAACTTTTTAAGATTATACTAAAAAGCTAAATTTAAATCAAAACTTTTATTTTAGATGCTATAAAATTAGGTGTGTAAACTAGAAATAAATCTAGCAAATAAATCAATACAACACATAATATAACTCTTTCATAAATTTTGTATAAGAATATATGCTTAATATGATGCTTTGTTTCTTTAAATATAAAAAAAAAAATAATTATAGATGTATGCTTTTGTTTGGCATGAATAATTTGCGTGTTTAACAGAGCTTTGATAAGAGTCTTAGTCATAGTATAGATTGTTTGTGAGCATAATATATTTATTATTTCAAATATTATTATCTGTATACATATATATATATATATACATATAGTTTTCGCTGTTGTCTAAATTTAAAAAAGAGATATTTTTATTAATAAATTATTTGTGCTTGGCCTCTGGCTGGGCCGTGCGACTGATAAGCTAATCAGCAGCAGGCGTCTGTTTAGCTAGAGCTTAAACAGGCAGATATTGGCAAAAAAAAAAACATAATGCATTACATTCTTGTCATATCGACAATAGATAACTGCGTGTCGCAGCAACATACGTGCATAATCACATGCAAATTGCTGCACATTGCAATGGCTTCCAATTCCCACGTCAGCTGGCAAATACGTTACGAGACGTTGCTGGCAATCGCTGGAAAGGTCAATTGGTGGCTTACCGAACTAGCTGAAAACCAGAGTGCTACATTAGAGACCGTGGCACAGCTGAAACAAGAAACCTGCAACCTGAAGTTGAATGATTTCCAGTGAGCTGCGCATTTCCCATGACGTCGACGGGCTGGAAGCTAGTCGAGCGGAAGGAACCAACCGAAGAAACTGCTGCAAGTGAATTTCCTAGCCAGCTGACAACGCTAATGTCTGCTGCGGTTACTTGCCTCCTTTTGTGGCACGAGGGTTGTTTTTTCAGACACCTGCAACGGCATGTGCCCTGTTGCAACTTGCCGCCAAAAAGGTGGCATTCAGCAACCTGTTGGGAATAGTTTGTCTAGCGGATTGCGTGCATGGACGAATGGAAATACACTTAGAAAAAGCAGCACTACTTTAAAAGGAAATATATGAAATAGAGCATGAAAACCATATTTAAAGAAATTCCAAATGTAAAAAAAGAACCAATGGGAATAAAAGTCATTTCAGTTATTTATTCAAAAGAACCTAAGAAGAGCTTGATCCTCTTAGATGAATTTTTTATAATACTTGGATTATGATTTATTTTGCGGTTTTTTTACCCCAGGCAATGCTTTAAATAAAACCATGTCTGATTAATATGAACGATCTGCTTAATAGTCACGATATTAATAAAACACGTTGAATATTTTCTAATTGGTAAATATTAACAATCGGAATTAAAAAAGACCAACGACAGGTCATCAGGGTCTTTATCAGTTGTTAAATATAGTATTTATGGGAATATAATTAATTTTAAAGTTGATTCACTATTCACAAATACGTCAATGTGTATGACTCCGCAATTTAAAATTTCTCAAAGAAATTTCACGTAAGTCTACGTGTGTAATTTGACTTCGAACTACTTATATCTAAGACTAAAAAATGATTATATAAGAATTCAAAACAAAGTTTTGATTATAACATTTTCTTCAATGTTTTCCAATACAATGATATACCGCATATTGATATATATAATAACTATAATTTCACTTTGAAGACAAATTTCTATTCTATATAATATATATATATATAGAGCATTGATTGTATAATATTTCTATACATGGGCTTATATCATCGCTTCTGCTAATTGACTGAGTAATAATATCAACAATTGTCTATGTGTAAATAGGTATTTGTATTGAGTAGCGGTATTTAACTTTAGGTAAGGCAGGTGGTATCTGTGCCGCGAAGACCTAAACAGCGACGACAGAACTTAACACGAATTGAGTAATCAGAAAATATCGCCGATATCGCTGACTACGCCGAGTTTCGATGGGAGGGACAGACGGACAAATAATGTAAGGGGTTGACAATAGTCGGGCAACCATGAAAAGTTAGCTAAGTGTGTCGACTCTGCATTTCATGTTATAATTTCAGTTCCGAAAAAGTATATAATAATATGCATGGGTAGATACCATAAGCCTTGTATGTACATATATATGTGTATTCGTATTTGGTTTATAATTACTAAGGTAACTGGTTACACAGCGGTCATGACATTTCGAGAGGTCAATGCATGCTATATACCCTGTAAAAACTAATATGCATTGCGCTTACCGTATTCTCCTCCGAATAGAAGCCACAAACGAGTCCTCGAAATGACATTTTTACATTATGCGTAAAAACAAAATAAACTTGAAATGAGGATATCACTGTTTGCTCTTTTTTCTTTTTGGTTTCGTTTTTCTCTCTCTTCCCTTTTTTTGTGCGCACTTAATGATAATTTATTTATTTATACATACACATATAATATATTTATATATATTTTGTAAAGTTCGCTGAGCTCTTGAACTTGTGCTGAACTTTTTATGGCACAATTCTTGTTTCACAATACGTTTTTCTCGTTTTTATTAAGGGAAGAAATATTAACAATAACGAAAATAAATCGCGTAAAGAACCGCCGAGCGACAATTGAAAATGAACAGCGCAGCGAAAGTGAAAATACGATTGTAAAAAAAGAAAACAATTAATAATACTAAAAAAAAAAATACAACAAATTTAATCGCGTGTTCTCGAATCAAAAATCAAACGAAGTCCCAGGAGTGTAGTCCAATGGGGGTCTACGCGCCCGACAAAGGGGGCGGGCGGCAGTTGAATACCGAACGCCGAACGCCAAGCGTCGAGCGCCAATCTAAAGGTCAGCAAACGTCGTCGCCAAATGGCGAGTTTTTCGTATTTTTTCCCATTAATTGCTTTAGATTGAATTAAGCGCAGTACAAAGCAGCGACCGCGGCTGCGACAGCAGCGCCGACGTAGATATGGACGCCGCAGTTAACACTCGCATGAGCCTGAGCTGGTGATATAGGCGCATGACGTCACTGGCGATTTATTTTTAGTGGCCAACCCAGGTCGTCAATTTCCGTTCCTTATCAAGACGTGACGCGAACGCTGATTATAGCAGCGGGAGAGCAACCACGGTACGCGTCCAAATAAACCTATTGTAGAAGCGTCGCTACGATTACTGAACAAGAGCAGCAGCAGCAGCAGCAGCAGCAGCAGCAGCAGCAGCAGCTTGCTGGCCACAAATACCCCCAATGCCCTATTCCAAATCCCAGCCCAGTTCCATTTCTGACAAAGAAAAATCACAAGCACCAACACTGGGACACACAAATATACATACATATCCAAGTATGTGTGTTGGGGTCGCTTATCGAGCGAACGACAGAGACAGAGACAGTGAAGAGAGAGAGAGAGAGAGAGAGAGCAAAAGAGGGAGAGCGAAAGACAACAGCGCGATAAGTTCAGGTAACAAACCGCCGTTGTCCAGGTAAACAAAGCTATCTAACTCCAGTGCCGGTTCCAGGGCAAAAGCTCCATAAATTAAACTAACTTTTTTAATTGAAAATTTATCAAAAACAAAAAATAAATGTGGGTCACACAAAAGTACTTTTTGAAAAAAAAAAATATTTTAAGCTTTGATTGAATGCTTGTGAGATTTGAAAGAAACGCATATTTAAAATTACAAAATCTCAAAAACGTTGTTTAAGAATATAAAGAGGCTAACTATGATTTGTCATTTACTCATTGATATATATTTAATCAAGAACTATATTCCTTGATCATAAAAGGATACGTATTGACTTTTTAATGGTATTTATCGATTTTCATTTCAAGAAAAGAGTTATTTAATAAATAACATGGAATCTACAATTTGATTAGAGTTCTCGAGTTTCGCACCGATTTGAATTCTTAAAAATATGAAAGTCTGGACATATTTACTAAATAATTATGGAAATTTTAAAATTTCCCATATTTGTTCATGCATTCATATATATTACATATATTTCTAAACAATATATCTATATAAGTATATATATTATAATATATAGATTAAAATATGAAGCCATGCACTTACCCCCAGATCTGGCTCACTGTTGGTAGCTTCTAGTAGGCAATGTGTGGATGATGAAGGTGGTAGACCCGTTATTGGATTTGCTTGTGTTAACTTATGTATGTTCTGGAGACTGCTCCAGGTGTCCATGGGCTGATCAGGGCAGGTCAGACCAGGCGACTGGATGCTATCGATGGCTTCAAAGCCTAAAGATTGTCGCGAACGCGGCTTACCAAAGACCTGGGCGCTTAGCTTGGATGGAGTTGGCTCAGACACTGACGGCGGTGGCTGCATGGAGCGTCGCATCTTGCGTGGCACACAGGCTGGATGCACAAACATGTGCGGTTCATCCTGTGAGGCAGCGGTAGAGTGCAGTGAAATGTCATCCATGGAGGCGACAGCAGCTAGAACCGGCTGATCATCCACCAGGAGATTGAGCACATCATCGCAAGAGCGCGTAGCCGTCAGATTTGTGGCCGGACTTTTGATCAGATTGAAGCTGGCCAACAAATTGGGGCGACGCAATGAGCAGGATGCAGATGGTGATTTGGGATCCGGATCGGGCATGGCGCGCACAGTCAATCGATTATCGGGCACACCCACAATGCCCTGTGGACGCGCTGCCGCTGGAGCCATGGGTGCAAGGCCAAGGGCAGCTGCTGCCGGTGCTCCGGCAAAGTCTACAACCAAAATGCGATCGGAGATGTTGGTGCAGTCATTGTTGAAGCCAATACCCGAATCAGAATTTGAGGTCGTAGTCGAAATCTCGCTGTGATTGGAGGGCTGTGGAGAATGGGCTACGCCGGCTGGAGCACCTGCCTCGTAATCCGGCGGCTGTTGACTGCGACTTGCCGGTGGCAGGATGCGCATGGTGTACATGCTGCGTATAAGATTCACCACATACTCCGAGTTATTGGGAAACTCCAGGCAAAGATTTGAAATTGGATCCCTCGTGCATTGCAAGCGATACTCGTGGGCACGTGCCACATGCTGACCATGCTCAATTAGCTTGGTATCAATGACAAAGACATGACAGCTGTGCGATATGCTGATGTGGCCGCCGCTGGCATTTGGCTTGTCCTCCAGTTCGTATTCCTCATCGATTTGTGTGTTGTGCACGGCGCTGGTCACCAGACCAAAGAAGCGATTCTCGCTCTCGGACGAGGAGCTGACGTAGTTTAACCGTGCCGAGGCATAGGTTGCCAATGTCCCACCACTAGCGCTCTGCAACCGCAACGAGTCCGGAGTGATGCTCATGAGCACAATGGTGGGCTGTCGCTTCTCCTGGCGCAGTTTGCGTATGCAAGAGCGCACCGTTTGCAACTTGGAGCTGTGCGATATCTGCTTGGGCATCTCAATCGTGCCTAGATAGCCAACAATGACACGATATTCCAGAGCAGCACTGCCCACTGCGCGCACCATGGCGCTAACATTGGCAACATCCGCGACCTTGCCGAGATGGGGCAACGGCGCATCCTCCAACACTGGACGTAGCGTTGCATGATCTGGTAGGGCGGCTACCACCACAGGGGCCACAGCTTCTACTGGCTCTGGTGGCTTTTTTTGTGGCGAGTTACGCAGTCGGTGCATCTTGGATTTGTGATGCAGAAAACGTGGCTTGTTGCGCACACCTGGGCCCAGGCTAGCTGCCAACATCTGGCCACGCGCACTACGCTGTATCAACAGCGTAGCATTCGCATTTTCCTCATCCGAACTGTCCGAAAAGTAGTTCTCTGCAATCTGCATGCGAATGCTGCCAAATGAATTGCCTATCAGCTGCACCACAGTCTCGTGAGGCAGCTTGGACACATTGAGGCCGTTCACCGAGATGAGAAAATCACCGGCACGCAGACCCGCCTGCTCGGCGGGCGAATTACTGATAATGCAGGACAAGCGACATGGCTGTTGGCCGGATATGGTAAAGCCAAAGCCATTATAGCCACGGCGCACCTCTACAGTGCGTGTGCCGTAGTTGGGGCGCTTTTTACGTCGCCGCTGTTGTGGCTGCTGCGGCTGTGACTGTTGCTGCTGCGAAGAAGTGGCCGCTGCTGGTGGTACAGCAGCATTTGCCGCGCTCATTATGGGCAATGGCGGATGATGGTGATGCATGGCGCTTACTGCAAGCGTTTAAATGATTAAGTTTAAAATGGTAAAAATAAATCAACTCCAGTTTAGATGGAACGCACCTTTTTCATTGATGGTCTGCACAGTGGCCGCCGCTCTGTGGAATGCGGTTTGTGCTCAATGGCCAGCAGCTCGAGCTGGGGCTGGCCTCTAGCCAGGGCTTGTATGTAACAGTGTAACCCACACTAATGCAATAGCAAATGGTATACGCAGCAATCAAATGTATCTTGTTACACGCAGCACAATGAAACTGCGTTCAATGGAGTAAATAATCACTAGCAATAATTATTTGCACACGCACGCATATATTATTTACCACTTACACACACTTCAACCTTGAATAAAGCAAGCCAAACAATTAAAACAAATCTCTTAAGCTGCGCAAGCGTAGCCAGGTAAAAACACTTGGGTATCACAAAAACTAAAGCATCGATACCAAATAAAAATGCTACGCTGCAGCCCTGGTTTCTGAGCTACTGTCACACTAACAGCTGCTACGGTGATATGGCCATCTAAATGCCAGCAGTGTCTGGCCACTCTAATTTATAGAAATGAAAATATACATTAATGTTATATTTTGCGCGCATATTTCTTTTTATGCAAAACCATGACGAAATTAAAAAATATGAATACACAACGGTACTGGTTAGATTGGTGTCGCCTGTGCGCCAATGAAAATGCGACTATCAATGTGCGCAAAAAAGATGTTTATATGAGAATTATTAGCAAATGTTTTGATATCCAAGTGAGTAAATGAATTATAAAGAATATTCGAAATCACTTCTGAAATTCTATTACAGATAGGTTTCGAGGAGCCCGAGTTGGGTGGCATGTTGTGCAGCGATTGCTACAGCCTGATCGACGAACTTGTTAACTTTGCAGAAAACGTCAACAAGGTGCAGCCCATCTTCGAGCTATTACGCCACACAGAGCCAAACGAACAAGTCGATGTCTTTGCCCTGAGACAACAATATGGTCTACCGGAAAAAGACCCCGAGGGTGATTACAAATTAGAACTAGAAGATGCCGAGAGCACTCGAGAAAACAGTTTGGAGCGCGAGAGACATATATATTTCGACGAAGTAGACAACAATATTCAACTGGATCTAACTCAATCACCAACGCCTATCAAGAGAAAACGTGGCCGTCCCAGGGGTTCTAAAAAGCGATCAACAGAATCATGCGAGCAGCCTAAAGTTGAAATAGCAAATTTGAAATCAGAACCCTTCTTTAATTCACACGAGGATCTGTCAAGCACCTATGAGGGCGTTGATCCAGAACTGATGCAAAATCAGATATGGCTTGACGATTGTCACTCGGAAGGGAAGAGAAAACCATTAAATGGTACAATAAAGAGAAAGCGTGGTCGTCCCAGGTTATCTGTTAAAATGGAGCCACTCGATGAATGGGAAGCATCAGGTGGTCTCAATCTGACATCGCCAAATTCAACAGAAGAGCCCCAAGAGCTGAGTCAAAATCAACTTATTGTCGGTAAGGATGAGATGCTCAATTCAAATCAAAATACAATCAAAAGAAAACGTGGACGTCCCAGAAAGCATAATAATGTAAATAGAATGAATCATGTGCACGACGAAAGCCTTTCGAGATGTAAAAATGTAGCGCTTGCTAGACTCTTGCTCGCATCTCCAGGACCCGAAGCTGAAGCAGATATAGTACCGGATGACTGTTTTCCTAATATGAATGAATTTAGGAAATTTGCAGTCACTTGCAACATGTGCCACAAGGAGCTATCCTCGGAGATTGGACTTAAGTATCATATAGAGCGCGTGCATATGAAAAAGAAACCCTTCGTCTGCGACGTCTGTGGAAAGCGTGTACGAACAGTTTCCGAGCTCAAAGAGCATATGCTCGTCCATACAGACGATCGGCCTTTTGTCTGTCCCATCTGCAGCGCAGCATTTAAAAATAGAAAGCGACTCAATGTAAATGAATCCTTATGACAATTTTATATCGATATATTTATATATACATATATATTCTTAATTACCAGATCCATAATCAAACACACGGCGAGCCCAGTTATGAGTGCGAGATCTGTGGCAAGAAATTGCAAACGCGTGCCATTTGGAATAAGCATAAAAATGTTCACACGAACGAACGACGATTTAAATGTAGTATTTGTGGAACTGCAACTAAGAATTCAACGGCTCTGAAGATCCATTTGCTGAGCCACACAGGGTTGCGGCCATATAGTTGCAAGTATTGCAACAAGGACTTTGCTAGCGGCGCCAATTGCAAGGATCATAAGATTAGGAAACATCCACTTGAATATGAACAAGATGCTGATAAATCGTGCCGTATACAAAGTGTGCCCACCTTGGATGAGCTGCGTGCCTTGTAAGAAATTAGTTAACCAATATCGAAATATTTAACAAAATTTAATATTTAATTACAGAGCTGCGGGCATGGAGAAAGGCGAACGGTTGCGTAAACCCAAAACTGAAAATTGAATAAAATTACAAACCGTTTTAAATAACTTATAAAATCTGCATTTTGAATTAAATACAAAAAATACCAAACCAATAAAAAATCGGCATTTGTCCGTATGGTCACTCTAATTTGGGGCTTAGCTATTTCTTGTAGCCAAAACATGTTCGAAATACAAACAAATTGTTAATAGATATTTAAGTCAGTTAAGCTGCTGCTTCTAGCTGCAATGGGCGATGGACACTGGCTGAATTGGTGTCGTCTCTGTGCCAAAGACGACGTACGCGGCAACGTCAAGATCTACACAAGCGCCAATGAGACCACCTGGAACAGTGTCCTGGTGATGGCTGTCCGAAAATATTTTGATGTGCATGTAAGTTACAATACCGGATGAAATGCTTTATGTATTGTAATAATTTTCAAATCAGATGCAACTTGAGGATGAGCTGGGTGGTGTACTGTGCAAAGAGTGTTATACCTTAATTAGCGAATTAATTGACTTTGCCGAGCATGTCACAAAGGTTCAAGCCATCTTTGAGGTATTACGTCGCTCGGAGCCCAATAAGCAGCTGGACATGGATGCGCTGCGTCAGCAGTATGGACTGCGTGAATGCGACTGGACGCACATCATCAAACCAGTATCGGAATTTGAGAACAATACAGCAAAACAAATTATTGTCGAGGAAAAACCAATTGCAGCAGAGCTGCCAAAGCAGGAATTTATAGACTTAGGCGACATTCTGGCGGATGGATCGCCAAAGCCATTGACAAACGATGACGAAATGATTGTCAAACATTTACCAATCGAAGAAATTTTAGTAGCTGACTTTCCAGTCAATGTAGATGGCCAAGACAATCCCATTAGGTCTCGCGCGAGACGAAGAGTTACCAAAGTTTCAAAAATTGAAACTCCTGCTAAACCAGTGAAAAAGAGAAAAGTCAAATTTAAAGAGAAGATAGAAGTCTCAATGAGCATTGAGAACATTGAAGACATAGTCACGGTTCTACCGGAGAACACTAGTACCCGTTCTGGCAGCCCCAAAGAAAATTTGGAGTTTCTTCCAGAATCTGGAATCGCCCCTGCAGATGTAGAAAAGCCTCTCGATGACCTACCCAACAGTGTTAGGAGGGATATTGACGATATTCCTTCTAAGCGCAGAAATATGAAGTGCAATTGGTGTGGCAAAATATATCACAATCCAGCCTCATATCAGAAGCATTTAAGAGTTGCTTGTCGTAAAATCCAGCAACGCGCAAAGACGGAAAAGAGCACATACTGCGAGCTGTGCAACAAGACGCTATCGTCGGCTGCAGCGCTGAAGCTACACCGGGAGGGTATGCACGAGAATGCAAAGCCTTATGTGTGCGACCACTGTGGAAAGCAACTGAAAACTATAACGGCCCTTAATGAGCACAAGCTGGTGCATACGGAGGATCGTCCGTTTAGCTGTTCGATATGCAAGGCGGGCTTCAAAAACAGAGCGCGACTGAAGGTTCATTACCAAATCCATGAGGAGCCCAACTACGTGTGCAACATTTGTGGCAAAAAGCTTCAGACACGCCGCACCTGGAACATGCACAAATTGGTGCACAGTGAGGAGCGTAAATTCAAATGTGATGTTTGCGGTGCTCTCTTCAAACGCTCCAAGACCCTCAAAACACACTTGCTAAGCCATACCGGATTGCGGCCCTACGTTTGCAGCTATTGTGGCCAAACGTTTGCTTGCAATGCCAATTGTCGGGCCCACAAGCTAAAGAAGCATCCTCAGGAGCTAAAAAAGGAAGAGGGGGATGTCATGTCATCACGTCTCAGTGTGCCTTCTCTGGAGGAGCTGCGGGTCATGTAAGTCATGCATACAAACCATTAAAACGATAAACAGTAAATGACAAATTTTTTTATAGGTCAAAAAAAATACCCAAAGTGGAAGTCGTATAACTAATGCTCGCATTCATCTAAGATTTCAATTACATTAAACTATAATTTTATTAAGCTTCATATATTAATTGAAAACAGATAACATATGTACATACATAAATGAACTCTTAAATATCTTATACTGTTAAAATTTAAGGGCAGTTAAAAATTAGTAAGCCTAAGTCTCTATAGGAATTGTTAAAATCAATTATTATTTTTATTTATTCAACCATTTTTCAAGCTTTCTGATTAATGAAAATAAAAAGTGCTCGAAGAACAATTTAATTTTGCATTTCGATAACAAAAACGGCTGGCGATAACTATTGTTAAAGTGCGTGAACTATATCGATATCTTGATACCAGTGCAGAAAATCGAATGTTTAGGCAAGCACAACAAAGCGAATTGTTTATTAAAATAAGTTCATTTTTTTATTTAAACTTCAATAATGACGGGTAGTAGTGCTGTTAAAGATGCCGCTAAGGCGTCCCTGGCGAGCACAGATGCATTCGGCTGGCATCGCTGGTGTCGACTCTGCGCCAAAGAGCATCCGGATAATGTTAATGTGTACTTCCGCAACGATGATCAGACTTGGACGAGCGTGCTGGCCGTGGCTATTGGTAAATATTTTTGGGTAAACGTAAGTTTTTCCTATTTTAGGTACAATCCAGGCATCGCTAATTGTTTCCAATTCATTAGATTAAAATGGAGGATGAGCTGAGCAATGCCTTATGCAAAGAATGCTACACACTGGTAGAGGATCTAATCGAATTCTCCGATCGTGTGAGTCGTGTTCAAAACCTTTTCAACCGACTGCAACAGGCCGGATCACAGAGCACCTTAGACTATAACAAATTGCGTAGGGAATGTGGCCTGCATTCAGACGACTGGAAACATATAGTTTCAAAGGAATCTGTCGTTAAAAAGACTGAGGCAGATACGGTTGAATACATTGTCGATGAAATGGTTGAGTCAATTGACGAAGCTGCCGAAATAATGGACGAAATTGAAGAATCAGAAGAGTTCGCTGAAAATGTTAATGACAATGTCGATAATGCGTTCGAAACATACGCCGAGGCGACTGAACGAGAGGAGGGCGCGGAGAAAGAGTACGTAGAAACAGAATTAATAACAGACAGTATGTATGTTGAACAAGAAGATCCAAGTGATGAGGCACATTCAGTGCCGAAGCCAAAGCCCAATATGGACTATACTGATACAGATGCAACAACATCGACAAATGAAGATGTGCAAAAAGGTGCCAAAACACTCGCGGATACCATGGCGGACCACGAAGATGCTGATAGTGAGCACAGTCAATTCAAATGCACTTCGTGTAGCAAAGGCTATAAGAATCAATTGGCTTTTAAGAGACACATGGCCGTGACTCATGGCCTGGTGCCCACAGATAAACCTAATCTAGAATGCAAACGCTGTCACACCTATTTTGAGACAGAAACTCAACTAACTGCGCACTATCGTACCCATTTGCATGCCAAGGATAAGACCGAAAATACATGTCCCTACTGTCCAAAGTTCTTCACAACAGCCGGAGCACTCAAGCGGCACGTTACGTGCATCCATGAGAATATCAAACCATATATTTGTGATTGCTGCGGAAAAGGCATGAAAACTCTAACTGCACTCAACGAGCACAAGCTGGTGCATACGGATGAGTGCCCCTTCGAATGTCCGATTTGCTTTAGACGCTTCAAAAACAAAGCCAGACTTAAGGTGAGCATCTATTTACTTTCCATATGCTATGCCAACTGATCCACTTCGATTTTAGATACATTCCGATACGCATACAAATAACAACTATGAGTGTAATATCTGCGGCTTGAAGCTAAATACTCGTCGCACACTCAATATGCACCAGCTGGTTCATACGGATGCCAAGCAGTACAAATGTGATGTGTGCGGTGCTGCATTTAAGCGTGGGAAAACGTTGAAGGCGCATCTGATACTCCATACGGGCATTAGGCCGTACAAGTGCAACTTTTGTGGCAAGGACTTTTCGAATGGCTCCAACTGTCGTATGCACAAGCGCAAAACGCATCCCAAAGAGCTGGCTGAGGAAGAGGCACGAGGTGTAATGCGCTCCACCCTGCTACCCATGATTACGGAACTGACCGAAGCGTAAGTTGACCCACTTTGAAATTACCTTGAATTAATACATTACATTTCCAAAATGCACAGGTCGAAGCGCGTTAAAAAGCCGGCGAAAGCAGGCACAGCAGTCATGCGCATAAGGGTCACGGAGGACACGACAGATCCAACAAATGAAAACATGTCCGACGATGAATTGGCGGCAGATGGCGATAATGAGGTGCTATACGAAATTGTCGAGGACTGTCCCTAAATGGTACATATGTATTTCAATAAAGAATCCAATTACTTCAATTTGTTTGGTATATTCACATATACAGTAGACTTTATTCACAAATATAGCTTAGATACTAGAATATGGAAATTAGAAAATTTTCCGGGTTGTATAGATCCTAAATGCTGCTAGGATGGTAAAAAATTAGCCAACCGCGAGCCCAAACAGCTTAGGCAAAATTGCCGACACATAAATCACAAGAAATATAACGAACGAATTTCAAAACAATAAATAACAAAGATTTCTGTAGATGTAATAACAAATAAAAAAAATATTGAATTAGTCACAATCGGATCCATTATTATAATTAACAAACAATAGTTGGGATTGTGACACTTCGTTTGAGTAAATGAAAGTGGCAAAACTTTGGAATGTTTAGATCAGCGCAGAAGAGGAATACTTAAGAGCTGTGCTTAAACGTCATATTGAAAAAAAACCTTCATAAGAGCATACTTTTCACCTACCTGGACCCAATTCGAATATAACGTTTCAGCATTTCCTTAGTAAAGATCACATATGGGAATAAAATACAATTATAACTATACATAAAAAACTAATATAGATAATAAAACTAAAGCTTACAGTTAGATAAGTTGAGCATATTGTACACATATACATTTACAAATTTCTCTAAACACATATAGAACATTGAGCTGTGCCTGATTTAATGACTTAATTAAGTCTAACATAGCTCAGGACAGCTAACAGCACAGCGCTGAATATGGCCAAGGATGGACGCTTTGCACCGGCGTCGCATGCTAGATTATCCCGTGGATACTTGTTGAGTGGATCGGCCTCCTCGCCTGGTCGACACTGTTTACCTTCGGCAGCAAACTGTTCGCCGCACATCTCATGGCAAGGTGGACACATTATAGCGCCTTTATGTAGCCAACCATTCGCAGCGATGCGTATGGATAGCTTTTGGCCAGGGAATGAGCATTTGTAGCTATAATTGCCCACCAGAATATGCAGCCGACCGTCGAAGCAGTTATATTTGTAGCAACCACTGCCCCAATGCTGCCATTCACGGGTCTGGTGACAAGAACGCTCTTCCCACATGGCTTCGCTGTGATCGAAGCATTTGGAACCATGACCGTAACTCTCCAGAGCAAAATTCTTTTCGGGCTCTGCAAAAGAGAATCAATTGATCACTTTTTACATATTTTATACAGTCATTCGAACATCTTACTCGGATTATTCTCGACGAAGCGACAGTGAGAGCCGCGCACAATGATATTCTTGCTGCGCCAGGTGAACTCTTGTATATAGGGACAGTGATCCGCTAGAGAAACAGAGCCGCCATAGAAGCCCTCCTCACCGGACTTGATGTTGGGGAGACTGTCAAAATTCTGATAGGCTTTGGGCAGCTCGTACTCATGCTTGATAAGATTGCAAAGAGCCACAGAATTGCGATCATCTGTGCATTCCGTTTGCAATGGATCCTGTTTAACTTTCGAACAGAAGGGATGTATGGAACGCCCCCTATTCATAACATGGATAGATAGATAAATGAGCCCGAGAGTGAGCAATTTAATCACTCACCTATCATGATTCATTTGTATCCATTCCTTGCAACTGCGCATGGCAAACATGCAGCCCAAGCCCTTGCCCCAGGTCAACGGTGAGGCCATCGAATAGTTGGCACGATACCAGCCCGAATCCTCCATTAAAGCCAATGTTATGCGGGAAAAGACTGGCGACTGAGTATGTGTGCCCGTCATAGCCTCATTTTCGAGTATACGTTTCTCCCAATGCGTGAGGGCAGTACCTTCGCCGCCCTGATCCTCCAGCTCGGCACCCTCCAGTTTATTGCAATTGAAGTGGGCTCGAACCTCAGCAACCACACGTGGTGTGACCAACATATCGACCACTTTCTTTACATGACCTCCGCGCACAGCCCAATTGTGACGCTCCACTTTGCGTATGGTCGCGTTGCTCCACTGATGGATCTGCAATCTGAAGGGAGTTTACATTAACACTAGTCTTTATTTCCATTTTCTAAAACTTACTTTTCATTCAAATAGGGCTTGCCCGTGTCTGCTTTGCGTGGCGTGCGTGGTTTTCCCTCATCGTCCCTGAAGAAGGCATACAGACTAACCGAGAAGCCGAGCGCATGTAGAATCTCATGTTTCACTGTCGATATCAAAGTCTGCAGCTCCTGCGGCTTGGTGCTGATACTTTCAGGGCACAGGTTGGCATGTCCCGCTATGGGACGATCCAGCAGCGCCTCCTGCTGACAATGAGCCGCATATGCTACAGTGAGACCCTTGAAACAGCGTTGAGTCTGCCGCGCCGAGACGTAAAAGACAAAGTCTGCTTTCTCGATGCCTTCTCCAGGTTTCGTGTTGCTGTCTATGCGGCAATTCTGACCCGTGCTGTTGCACACGCGGCACACCTGTTAAGAGAGAAAGAGCTGCTGTTGTACAAAATTCTGTTTTGCCTGGCTGAATGAGTTAAGTCAGACTGTTTAACTGATTAACTGTAATACTTGACTCATTAGTAATTGGCTGACGGCATGGCCCATTAATAAACCAGCTATGCGACTTGATTGATAACAGACTTTTCAACTGGCTAATGGAACCGTCGATTGATTGAGCTACTAACAGATTGTGTGATTGACCGACCTTATCACTGACTAACTAAATAGCTCAACTGACGGAATAACCCATTTATAGACAGATTGTCTGCCTGTATTGATTGACTGATTACCTGACCTTATAACTGACTGACGGAATAACCGACTGATTGATAGACAAATGACTTAACCGACCCTGACCCTGACTAACAAAATAGTTACTGGCTTTGCGAAATATCTACGCCAGAGTCAAAAACATTCTAGCAATCTAGATAAATAGTTGAGATGATTTTAATTGAAATATGGAAATTTCAGAGCCCTGTCAAATCATACTTGAACCTAAAAGTGTTTTGAAAGTCTGTTTTACTCACTAAACTTGAAAGCGTTTTACTAGTTTGTTTTACTCACATCCAGATGCTCGTTGGGCACCAGCACCTCGCCGCACATGGTCGTCGCCTTGCAATGGTCGATGCAGTGGGTGTGTCCATTTTTCACATACACCTGGGTGCTATCACATTTGCTAAAGTACAAGTACAGTATATAAGTACAAAATTCGCGTTAAACTATAGTTACACAAGGGCTATTACACACCGATTAAGCCGTATGACGCCCTTTGTCTCGCGCACCATCAATGCTTGTTCCCAGAATTGCACCGCCTCGGGCAGCACGGTGTCCTGCAAAGGTAATTCGAGTATTATTGAGCGGTGTTTTCTTTACGCTTAAAATAAATAAGTAAACTTACATTGATTAAATTGAATTTTTCCTCTTCTAATCTGCAAAGTAAAGAAAATAATAAATATATATTTCAATTAATTCCACATAGTTTAAGAAAGACAATATTTAAGGGCATAGACTGCGTTATACTCTTCTTTATATATCTAGTCTATTCATAGAGTGAGCTGCTCGCCTTATTGAATATAGTTTCCATCTATTAGCTTATCGCTGTGGCAGCAACTTGCTGGCAAAATGCATATGCTCTGCTTTGCATAGGGTATGCGAAGTGTATTGTTGCGTTAATCATTCCTGGAATTGACCTTGTGCTTTGGCATTGTTAATGATCGTCGGCAATCGTCGACTTTGTTCGGTTGAAATTTTCAATCACAGCCAAGTTATGGCATGTCGCAATCGGTGTCTACCTTAAGCAGAGACAGCGTTAATTTCAACCAATTTTTGGCTGCAGGTGTTGGCCAATGCAAAGACAACTGGCTAACGTTTCGGCAACGCTTAACTTGACATTCGGCCAAGACGAATGGTAAACTTTGGCCCATTAAAGCGCAATTAAAGTCAATTTGTTTGCCACACATTGTTGACAAAGCGTTCAATGGGGTATTTTGGTTTTGGCTGTTACATTGTGTTAACATCACATAACTAAGAAAATGTCTAACTGTATATCTGTCAAACCACTTTTTCATATTTTAATAATCTATACAGTTACCGATGCATGTATCGATGCAGATACAGCTATAGCTATGGGTAGATGCTGAGATTGAAACACAGACACAATCGATATTTGCTTCATCACAGTTTGATAATCAAGTGTCAAGACGGAAACAATAAAACAATACAGCAAAGTTTGACAGAATTTTACAGCTTACAAATTCTTCCGCTAAAGTGCTCTAAAAGAATTAAAAAAATTTCATCTACTTTCAGATAAAATTTAAAAATTTAATAAATATTGTGTGTTTTGAAAGCTAGATAGATAGATAGAATAAACTCTACTGAGCTTAGTACTGCAGACAGAGTATGGCGCAGTCGGTTATGCTCGACAGTAGTCTTGCTGCAATTGTTTTCCGTTGTGGCTTTGCAGCCATGGCTCACCTGTAAACTGACTCATCGTAGACAAGCAGAATGCGCAGCGGTTGATCGGCCACAAGGCTGCGCCGACGTACGCTGTGTGCCGCCTGGTTACCGTTGTCGTTCCGGTTCCCGTTCCCGTTCCCCTTTGAATGCTCAACGGCGACGTCATCAGCAACCTCATTATCATCGTGTATGCGCACGCCGTGGATGACCTGCAAGGTAGAGGGGGAGAGAAGAAATTTGGCTGTACTCTAAAATATTTGTTAAACGAAAGCGAAAATGTGGCCAGCAATTAGATGACGACATGGACACAAAAGGCCACACACAAAGGTAGCTGTAATTGGCTACTTTTTTTCTCTTTTTTGGTGGATAAATTGCAGTGAAATTAATTTTTAAATTACCCGCCAAAATGTCGAACAGATTGAGACATCAAAATGTCAATGATTGGTGGCTTTTTGGCCAATTGGGTTTGTTAATTCGCATTTGTTATTTTATTGTCGTTTTTTTTTTCTTTTTGTATAGTTTGCCTTTGTTTCGGGCATTGTGCAATGTGTGCCAATTATTGTGCATAAATTAGACCCTGTTGAATATTCAAAAGACCATGTCAATCCATTTAAACTGCTTATCTACTATAATTTATGGTTGGTCGACCGGGCAACAGCACGCGCAACGCCTATGCTCACAAATTTGTCTAGCGCATCTTTCAGATGCGCCTGACTGCCCTAGTAGCAGTGTGAGAGAGTAACAAATACCCTGGCTGCTTAAACTATACTATTGCCTTTATTAAAATGAGCAGATGGACAAATTGACGAAGATGTGGACACAGATGAATATGCAGATACTGATACAGATAAAGATTAAAATGTAGATACAGAAACATGAAAAAATATAGATACAAACATAGATAGAAATACACATACTAATACAGAAGCATAGGTATATAGAGGTCAGGATGAGATCCATTTACAAACAAAACTCTAGTCCAGATACATAGAGACAGATATAGATGCAGAAATAAACTCAGATACAGGTACAAACAGATATGTAAGTACATGTATGAGATAAAGTACTGGGACATCTGCAGATACTCCTGACTATATAGATAAAGATACAGATACAAATAGAAAACCAGCTGAAAAAATAACCCTCCATCTGAGTATCCTGTGCATAAGAGAAGTGGTTAGCCATGTTTGGATTTTACAGATAACAAATCGATATTTTATCTATTTTAGTTAAGTTCCAGAAGCTATTGACAGCTGATCAAGAAAATAAGTAACTGCAAACCTTTGTTTCAGAAATTTGCACAAGTGCACTATACCCATCTTAAAATTCTATAGGATATGCAAAATTAACTACACGTATGACCAGTCCAAGACCTCAGCAATGAAGAATGAAAGTTAGTTCACTTTCAACCACAAG
This sequence comes from Drosophila anceps, assembly GCA_035045945.1. NCBI lineage: Eukaryota > Metazoa > Arthropoda > Insecta > Diptera > Drosophilidae > Drosophila > Drosophila anceps. The sequence continues at coordinate 8,673,042 of JAWNON010000225.1, read as the reverse complement.
CAAAAGCAAAAGTAAAACAGAGGTAAACTCAGTTTTCACATGATATAAAACTATTATCTGGTTTCTTGTATCTATAATGAAGTGCGCGCTGCAAGCAGTAGTAATTCAAAACTGAATAATCATTAACGATGTTAACAAGACCATATTCATTTTCTAATTGCTTTAATGCTACAATTTGTTGCTTATGGACTTGTCGTGAGAATCGATTCGAGTCGGTGTAAATACTTAATGCTGCCAAATGGCAAAAGCCCAGACACCTGCACAATCTGCATAGCCATAATGAAAAACTGTTTTTGGGAAATACCGTTGAGTGTATACTCTATTAAGAATACATACTTCGCGTGCGATAAGCTTGTGTATTCATGTGTTTTTTATGCAAAGCAGTTTGTGTCTCCTTACTTTCTCTGAATGAAACTCATACGATATAGTTCCATTGATATTGATAAGACTTTACTCAACTGTTAAGATTGGTGAACATGTTATACATGCATATAGAAATATATATATATAGTTATATCTGAAGTCGCAATAACTGTGTGATCTCCTCTCCAAAAGTATAAACACTATTTGAGCTCTTGTAAACATGCTTATATGTGTATATATATATATATCCATTTACTTGCACGACCTCTACAACAATAACAGCAATTTATCTATATTTGTCTATTCAGCAAGAAAACAACGATCGTAAAGAAGAAGAAAAGATAATAAGACAACAAGCAGCGGCGCAGTATAGAGGGAGAACTAAACTAAATAAGATCGTTGCAGTCGGGCACATCCGACTGCATAATACTCGGTAATGATTGAAAAATAGCTACAAATGCGGGTACTATATATGTGTTGGTCTAACTGTAGACGCGCGTGATAGTAAAACATTCACAAAACTGGCCATATATATAAAGCTTTTGTCAATCTAGTAGGTAACTCAACTCTAACTGTACGCATGGCATAACTTCATAGTCTAAACATTTTTATTCGCTTATTTTATACACAATCAGACATAACGCAAAGCCAATATACTGTATTCACCATGCGAACGAGTATGCAAAAATGCTGAACGTATGAAAATCATTAAGGTAACAAAAGAACAAACATTGCAATAAGACTTAACAGCTAAAATCGTGACGTCCCTCAACAATTGAACAACCATTTGCATGATCTTCAATCAAAGAGGCTGCTCCAGCCACGCCCGCCTTCCCCTTTCATAGCTCCAAAACTTCGCTTCGTTTCGTTTCGTTTCGTTTTGTATTTTTCGCATTGCGAGTTGTGTTGCAGCTAAATGCGCTTAACTGCTTTCAATCTCGCAAATTACGGCATTCACCAGGTGAAAGATGAGCTGCAGCACCTGACGCACAATACGCTTAGTAGTTGATGGCAAAAGCTGCCACAACGACCCAGCTGTGCAACATGTGGCAAGTTTATAGCGCCAGTGTCGATGCCATGCCGCAAGCTAACAACTGTCTTTCAAACACTGCACAGTAGTGCGAGCATAGTTTCGACTGTTAAAAAAAAAAGAGAATATAAAAATCAATATTTATAATCAAATTATATATTAACGGCCGTTATTGATGGGTTTTCAATATTATTAATAAACATTGAAGATATTGACGTATTATTTACACACAAAACATATTTTATTATCCCTAAAGTTTCATGCATAATATTTATGCAGATATGTATTACATATATGTATATGTATGTAAGTGTATAAAAACATACAATTTACAGTTAAGATCTATAAAGTTTTTCTAGAATTAAGTTTTAGATTTAGTCTAAGATTTCCTTCGTGCATTAAGAATTTAAATTCGTATATTAAGGTAAAATTATCTTTAATCTGTGGTGGCCGACTAACAGATACAATAAGTACTGTATCGAGCTATTTTACTTTAATCCAAATCTTTGTATACTTAGTATATTATATAACTTTTATAATATATTATTATTGTATATATTATATACTTTTATAGATTAATTTTATTTATTTTTAAATTAATGATACTTAGAGCAGATTTATACAAATAGATATAATATTTCGTTCGATTTGTCAACATGGGATGCGGACATATAATCATATTAGTTCTCATACAAATGAGCTTGGTAAGTGCACAGAGTTCCATACATAAAACATAAAAATTAAACTAATTTTTCTATAATTATAATATAGGTGGGATGTTTTTTTAAATTTCTGAATATAGAGTGTGCTGTGTTAGATGCAAAAACTGTAGTTGAAGAAGAGTGTCGCATTAGAGCCTTCAATCACTCTCAGAACTACTTAAATATTATATACCACATTAAGAAAACTATAACAAAAGTAAGTAAATTTATTTGAAACAACAAATCAATTAAAAATAATATTTAATATTCGTTTTCAGCCCAAAATCTCATTTAGATTTCTTAAGCGCGAAAGGGCAGGTTGGCATCCGTTCTTATATGCAATGACCGTCGATTTATGTAAATTCTTTGACGGCTCCTTTAAAAATCCCTTGCCCATCAACATTTTTAATTATGTGAAAAATTATACGAATTTTAACCATAGCTGTCCTTTTTTGGTATTTAAGATATTATTTTTGATATGACGTCATTTTGATCCTGTTTATTCTTTAGGCTAATACTGATATTAAAATGATTCGATTCAGTGTGAATGAAGTGGACATTCTTAGTAAATTTCCACTCGAAGATGGGGTATATGGACTGCACACATCGTGGTACTTAAAAAATACCCTGATCTTTCAAATTAATACATCGGCAACTTTAGAAAACTCATATAGAAAGCCATAACAATTTTTTTTTGCAAAAATACAAAAAAATATCATATAAATTGTATCGTAATTGTATTTAACCGAAATTTCTTGAAATTTGAAATATATATTCATTTAAATACATACATAAAAAATTTTTAATTTGTAATGTTGTTGCTTAATCAAAATAATGTTTTGATTTCAATGCTTTTAATCTGTATCTTGTCCCACTATACCTTAAACTTTGCGAATGTTGCAACAATACGAACTGTGATTGGCTTTGCAATTCATCGGGCTTCAGCTGGGAAAACAGCCATTATTGAAGGTTTTTTCAATACTATTGGCAAACATTGAAAATATTCCCGTATTGAAAAGTTTTTTTTATTTATAAAATATATTTTCAATAGCTGCTATTGAAATGAATAAACAAGTTTCCAAATGTTGCATTTTCTTCAAAGTTTCATGCATAATGCTTATGCATATTTTTGTATGGGCAGACACACATACAAACACACACACACACACACACACACACACACACACCACACACATACACACACAGATACATACATATGTCAATACAATGGTTTTTAAAATTGAATGATCTTTATATATATATTATAGAATTGCATTTTATGATTAATATAATTAATATATAATGCATTATAAAGTGAAAATTTTTTTAAGCAAGAGTTTTTAAGAAAGAGTTCTTTGTAGTATGACTAGCAGATACCCTAAGTACTGCATCGGGCATGTACTGCATCAATATATTAAAAAATTCTAAAATTCAATATAGTTTTTAAGCGTTATAATATTTAATTACTTTGACTAATTACTTTTTTACTATACATATGTTTATTTTACCAATGTTAATTACTAGACCTGCCGACTATACAAATACATATAATATTTCATACGATTCGTCAACATGGGCAGCGCACCAACAATAATACTATTATTTCTCATACAACTGAGTTTGGTAAGCTTATTGTCTCTTGTATAAAATATAAAAAAAAAACATAAAAATTAAACTATTTTTAAAGGTTGGATGTTTTTTTAAGTTTCAGAATATGGAGTGCGACATTATAGATACGAAAACTTTAGCTGAACAAGAGTGTCGTATTAGAGCTTATAATCACTCTCAAAATTACGTAAATATTATATTCAATGTGAAGAAAAATATAACAAAAGTAAGCAAATTTTTTTGAAACTAGAAATCTATTAACATAAGTTAAATATTTTATATTTAAATATTCGTTTTCAGGCCAAAATGTCATTTAGATTTCTTAAGCGAGAACGTGGCGGTTGGCATCCGTTCCTATATGCAATGACTGTCGATGTATGTAAATTCTTAGACGGCACGTTTAAAAATCCTTTGACTACCATCATTTACAACTATATGAAAGGATATACGAATCTTAATCATACCTGTCCCTTTTTGGTATTTCGAATATTTTTTTTTTTGACTATTACGTCATTTTATCCAGTCTTTTTCTTTAGGCAAATACTGATATCAGATTGATTCGGTTCAATCTGAATGAACTGGACATTCTAAGCCGATTTCCACTCGAAGATGGGGTATATGGTCTGCACACATCGTGGTACGTCAAAAATACCTTGCTCTGTGAACTGAATTCCTCGTCAACTTTAACGAAATCTTATACAAGACTATAATTAAATTTCGCAAATATTATTAATATATCATATCTTATAAGTTGGCTTGATAACTGGACTTATACACTATTTCTTGAAATTTGAAATACATATATACATATATTTATATATTTCAAATTTTTGTTGCAATATTTTAGTGTATTTCTTCAAAATAAGGTTTTGGTTTCAATCCTTTTAAACTATTTTTTGACCCACTGTTCCCCAAACTTTTCGACTTTTACAACAATACCAACTGTAATCGGCTTTGCAATTCATCGAGCTTCAGCTGGGAAGACAGCCTTTACTGAAGGCTAAACATATATATATATATATATATATATATATATTTATATTTATATATTATATATGTATATGGGTACTGTATCGAACATGTTATTTTTTAAAAAAAAAACGTCACTATGGGTTTTTAATGTTATAATATCTTAACTGATGAATCTGACTAATTACTTTTTAATATCCTGAACCCATAGAGAATGGGAAAACAGAGTATAATGGTTTTGTTAAAATGTATGCAACAAGCAGAAGGACGCGTGGCAGACCCCGTAAAATATACATATATATTCTTGATCAGGGCAACGAGCTGCGCTGATTTAGCACTATCCGTCTGTCCGCCCGTCCGTCCGTCAGTCCGTATGTATGAACGCGTCGATCTCAGAAACTATAAGAAACTTTTAATTGTGTTTGAGGTCTCTATATAACACGCGCACACCGAGTTTGTTTCAAATAATCGATATATATTTCTGCAATAGCACTTGTCAAGCCATATGCACATATACATTCATACATTCAAACGCGTGCATTCTCTTATATTCTCGAAATAGCGATTGAACATGCTATTTGCTTTGGAGACTGCGAGTTTGAAATTTTTTTTAGTTAACATATGCTATGGAGAAGATTTATAAACGCAAATTGGACGAGTTTCAGGGTATCTCCTAGTCGAGCACCACTAACTACAAGCTTCTAGTAGTTTACAATAAATATTTTGTATTAACCAATGCTTTTTACTAGAACAGTCTTCTGTACAGATAGATATAATATATCGTTCGATTCGTCAACATGGGATGCGGAAAAATAATAATCATTTTATTCCTCACACAACTGAGTTTGGTAACTTTGCAGAGTCCGATATATAAAATATGAAAATAAAAATACTTTTTCTATAATTATATTATAGGTAGGATGTTTTTTTAAATTTCTGAATATAGAGTGCGACATTATAGATGCGCAAAGCGTAGCTGAGGAGGACTGCCGCATTAGAGCTTTTAATCACTCTCAAAATGCCCTAAATATTATATATAATCTGAAGAAAAATATAACAAAAGTAAGCAAATTCATTTGAAACAACACATCTATTAATATATTTATATTAATATCTGTTTTCAGCTTAAAATTGCATTTAGATTTCTAAAGCGCGAACGGGGAGGTTGGCATCCATTCCTTTATGCAATGACCGTCGATGTGTGTAAATTCTTTGACGGCTCGTTTAAAAATCCGTTAACCACCGTTATCTACAATTATCTAAAAGGGTATACGAATGTTAATCATAGCTGTCCCTATTTGGTATTTAGAGTTATTATTTTTGATCATGACGTTATTTTATCCAGTTTTTTTTCTTTAGGAAAGAACTGATTTGAAATTGATTCAGATCAATCTGAATGAACTGGACATTCTTAGCAAATTTCCGATCGAAGATGGGGTATATGGTATTCAATCATCGTGGTACAGCAAAAACGTTTTGATCAGTCATGTGAATGCTTCGGCGTCTTTGACGAAATCTTACACAAGACCATAACAATTTATTTTTGCATGAATAAAAATATGTGAAGAGCTTTAAAGTATATTGTTTTACAGACTGCAAATATGCTCTTGATAAGGAAAACTAGTTTGGCCAAAAAGTTTGGCATTTTTGTTGGATTATTTTAGTGTTCAATAGTTATTAGTTCAATAACTTTAATCTGCATCTTGCCCCACTGTTTCTCAATCTTTTGCGAATGCTACAACAATAGGAACTTGTGCATAGGCTTTGCCATTCAGCGAACAACAGCTGCAAAACAGCTTTATTGAAGACTTTTCAAAATAATTGACAATCATTAAAGATGCTTATGCATATACATGCATATATTTATGTATTTATGTATATTATATTTATATATACACAAAAGATATTTGCAATTGTTGTAATTGAATGTTTATTAAACAAGTTATCAAACCTGTGCGACCAAAATAAATATGACTTCAAATGTTAAATTTTTAAAGCTCGCATTTGTCTTTCAATTCTTATGCATAATTCAAATATTCAAATATTCACATGTGCACAGACACAGATACAGACACCCACACACGCACACACACCAATGCAATGTTTATTCTTCGATTGAATTTACGTTCAATTAAGCATTAAAGTGCAAGAGCAACAGTAAACAGATTTATTTTATTTCGCATTAATTTCATTAAATTCGAATTTAATTCGTTTATTAAAAAAGCAAATGTACAGATGACGAAGGGGTATCCAAGGGAGAGAGTTGAACTAGTTGATACGCCGCAGCGAGCTGCTGTTATAAAAATATTTAAATTTACCTACGATATATATTAGCTGTAAGGACATTTTAATAGAATATTACTTTTTCTGATTTTAAAGGTATATTTTGATCAGCTTCAGATCCATTCAAATCTTTTTAAAAAGTTCAGTTTGTTTATTGATTACAAAGTCCTTCGTTGGCCTGTATGATTTAAGCCGATAACCTCTATAGACACAAATGCAAATTTATTAATCATAAAGTGTTTAATCTATATATCATATACATACATATGTCTGTTAATTCTCGTCTTATTTTGTTACAAATTTGACATTTTAAGTATTAAGTAATTAGGTAAAATAATAATTATATTGATTCACTCCTCGATTTAGTCCCATTTAAGAACGGCAAGATTGACATTCGTTCGCATAAGAAATGAGCCCAGATATGTGTAAACTTGTGAAGAATTCTAACAACCGTCTAAAGTTATCGCCTTTCAGACCAATTCCAATTAAAAAATAGATAAACTGCGTTTTTTAACTCTACACGCAACGTGGCACTTGAGCGTTTTAATGGCCATTTTAATGCTTGGTAATATAACTAAAAATACTATTTGATTGTTCGCTTTTTGTTTTTTTTTAAATAACTCGAAAAGAGATAGAGATCGCAAAATTTCTATATTGCTGCTCCTAAACCATAAAGGGCTAATGACTATATAATTTGTTTGCATACTTCACTCCATTCGTAGTCAGTGGCCGGATCTTGTTTACAACTTTTATATAGCCATATATATGTATATATACATATATATATTAGAAGCAAAAAATGTTGATAAAAAGATTAATCATTATGGAATGGGTGCAGGAGCAGCCGCCACACTTTCTAACCACAGCAAATATGCTTATTCAATCTGAGATAAGACGTAATGCTCAAGTAGTTCACAAATTGCGACTACCTAACAAAATTTATTTTTGCGTGTCACAGTCGAGCGTGTCCAGGTTTTCAATGAGACTCACGTCTTAGGCGATAGAAATGGGAGGAGGGGAGGGCAAAAAAAAAAAACAAATAACGATAGAGAAATGTACCGTTTGCTGCGCCTGGCTGACTCCCGTCTTTGCATTTTTAGTCAAACGAACAAAAAAACGCCCATAAACCGTAAACACGATCTGCGGCACGCATGTGCCGGTCTGAGCCAGCGGGCGTCGGGCACTTAACAGTTGCGCATGCTAATTTGAGCAGGTGAATCGATCAACAGCAGAGACGAGCGGGCGCTATGTTAAGTAATTATTTACGTGCGTCGCGCAGTCAATCTGTCAATCGTTCACTGAGTCAGGCCAACCATGACGACAATTCACTCTCCCTATCTTTCTCTCTTTTTTTTCTTCTTCAAGTTTTTACTTTTTTTGTCAACACTTTGGCGCTCTTCCGCAGTGCCGGCCAGATCAATCGAGCCTTTCAAGCTTGACTGACCGCGCGTGAGTGAGACGGCGCGATTGCAGTTCAAGTGCTTTCACTTTCGTTCAATCTCTGCCGTAGCCCTGGCCACTTTAATTGTTTCTTTTACAATCAACACACATCTGCATGTTTAAGTGTACGTGTGTCTGTCTGTACATGCATTATTGATCAGCGGCTACTTTGCATGCTGTGCTACTTTATGGTTTATTTGCTTCTCTCGCACTCAATTTGTTTGTTACCTCATATTGTGACCGCAACGAACATGTTACTTAATTAACATCATCATGACTACAGCACAAAGGCATATTAATAAACTAACAACATCAATATGAGCACAAACACACAACATGCAGTTGCCATGCGACATACACAAACGGAAACGTAACGCACTATTCTATCAGTGGCAATCTTTAAAAAGAATTATTTCCAATTTATGTGACTAACAGGCGTAAATTGAATAACATCGCATGGCTGTTGATTATTACATCTGTAGGTCCACAGCCCACGCCCCCTCTGTATGTATGTATATGATGTGCATTAGCATAAAGCACTTAGTAGCCATATCCATCATATACATGGACCGGCACGTCGCACTGCAAGAGAGCAACTGCCCTGACAGTAATTGAGAACAAACTCAAATCCAATTTGAAGTTCACTGGAAATGCGTATAAATTCGTTTTGCAATTTTCCATTGTATCGTAGTTAAGGGGGCGTAATCCGAATGCAGACAGAGCAGAAAGATAGGCAATGAGAGTGTAGTGAAGAAATGACAAAGACAGGGGGAGAGAGAGAGGGGAGTGTGGCTGTTCAAGGTTGCCACCTACATACATAAATTATTTCACTCTGGACTCTGGACTAAGCCACACACTTTGCATCATTCACAGCTGTCAGTTTTGGTCAACTTGTTGCGTTTTATCTGCGCTATGTAAATAAATAAAGCGCCAATTCATAACATTGGTCTGGTGTATGTTTCAAAATTAGCCTCAAGCTATGTAGCATAATCAACTAACTAACTGGCTGACTGCTCTGTGGCTTTCGACAAACTTGTTTCTCTGTCAGTTCGCAGACGCACTAACACACACACATATGGAATACATGTATATATATACATATATATCGTATACAGCATCAGCTGGAGATAGGTTGTGCGATTTTATCGTTTGCACTTGTTTATTTGCCCGTTTGTTTACACAACGCCTTCAATGAGCTTAGCTACTACATATATATACGTATATATACATACATATATATTGTACATATATATAACAAGAAAGAACAGTTGGTTTTCTAATGTCGAATATTAAATGCCCTGAATAATTAAACATGTATCAGAGGTGAGTGAGAATTTTGCCTAGCAACTGCAGTTGTCATCTAGAATTTGACAATTGATCAAGAAATTATGTGTATATATTATGGGCATATGGTTATGTATGTATGTATATCTCCACCCAATTATAATAGCCTGTGTAGAGTATAGAAAAACATTATTGACAAAACTCATGTTATTGCTTTGCAGCTACAATGGCGATTACAAATCTTTCTCCCACTTTCCAGTCGCAAAACAAGCTTCAGTTTGCAAGGACACACAGATACACACACATATACACACACACACATTAAAAATTCATATATGCATAAGCGTGTGAGTGCCTGTGTGTGTGTGTGTGTGTGTGTGTGTGTGTGTGTGTGTGTGTGTGTGTATGCCAATCTGTAACCTGCTGCCAATTTTGAAGGCAAACAAAAACAGAAATCTGTGCACAAAATTCGAGGTCAAAGATGTTAGCTCCAATAACCTCCCAAGTTAGCTTTTGGCCGGACTAGAGATAACCTTTTAAAAGCTCTTATGCTACTTTTATTTGTCATTGAATGCACAATAGAAGTTTTGTTACATATAAGGAACATATATACAGCTATGTGCGTAAAAATAGTATTGCGACTGAGCACTAAATGTTGGACGACAAAATTGATTGATAAACACAATATTTGAGAACTATTTTCATGAACAGGACTGTGCATAGAACAGAGGTAATGATAGATATAATCGATAGCAAATCAAACGAATAGCTTAAATATAACTACAAATACATTATAATAAGAACACATCACTGCGCTTCAGTGGTCCATAAAGATATATGTGTAAGGCTTTATTTATAATTTCTATAGATATAACTACAAATCGAAATTAAAGAAAACGTATCTCAAAGCTATATCCAACAAAAGAAAGCAAACAAAAATACCTATTTATCATAACAAATTCGTTATCTTATAGAGAATAAAACCTTTGAAATACTACGCATAAGCAACATCTTTTTCTTTATCTCTGTTCTCTATCTTTTTACTTTATCTCCATGGTTATCAGCAGCAACAGCATTGAGTAACGAGCGAGAGAGAAAGATGATTCAATTTGTTGCGTTTCCCCGTTTCAATTCATTTAAGTCTAATTAAAACTGAGCTCTCTGCTTGATTGCGATGGCTGGACGGATGCACGGGCGGGCGTACGGTTATACGAGAGTCTGGCACTTAGTCGCCAGCAGTGCCCGCATTTACGTATATCCACATTTACATCTCGTATAAATCCGAGCAATCAGCGCATAACTCAGGAGCTGGGCGGGCGGCAATTGTGGCGGGGCATTCGACGGAATGCCTGCATATTAAACAGTTCAGCTAACAAATAATTAAATTAATTAGTTATGCGGAAAAACTGCAACAGAAAGTGGCCCTAACGAGTGGGTGGCTTGACAATACCCTGTAATAAATTGTGAATATTTATTGGTAACTATCAATGCATAGAGCCACATTTTTCTGTCTTTTCTTCTGAGCGAGTGTATAGGATGAGTTTAGAGTTGAATGTATTTTTGGAATTTTTAAGGCGATGCAACAAATACGCTCTTAAGCTTTAGTAGCCTATAAGTCAGGTACTTTTCGAAACTATTGTGTAAAATACCCATTAACTTGACTGATCTATATTAAAGTTTATTAGTAGCTCTCAAACAAAACTTTGTTTGGCTAGACTACAAATGTTTTAAGATACAGCTTTTTTCGATTTGTCACGTAGAGCTGGTTTAGGCATATATTTAAGCTTATAATAACCATCTATATAGTCCTAACGCTTTTTTATTTTGTTATCTTAGTTAAGCTTGTCCAGGCCAGTGAAAAATTCTAGGGTATTAAAACGTTAATTGCCCTATAATTCGACTCGCTTTTTACAGACTCCTATTTAAATGCAATGCATACAAAATATAGATACATATTCATAAATATATTTATATGATTCGATACAATTCTGAGTACCTGAACCAGTCACAGCCAGCGCCAGCTCAGTTTTATAATAATTATGTAAATTATTCGTTTTACCGCAATTGTCGGTGACCTTTTCGTTTTTGTTTTCCTTTTTATGCAAGTGCGCCAATTAAAATGGTTGTCGGTTGCATTTAGAACGACGTTACAAGCAGGCGTTGCACTTGGCCATCGAATCAGCGCAACAGGTGTCGGACATTAAACTGGGCGACAGCCGGTTTGAGCCACGCGCTCCGCCCGAACTGTGGGCGATTCGGTAACTGGAATACCGTTAGAGGCCGTTGCATGTGACTGCATATGAATCAGATGCGATTACCAAATGAGCTTAGTCAATCCATCAGTCAGTCGGCAGCTTCACGCGAAGTGTGTGTGGGAACTGCACTGAACTGAACTGAATTTGTTGTCCAAATTGCAAATGTATGTATGTTTATAAATTAGATTTCAACAGCATTTTTAGTAGAAGCGTAGAAACGCATTCAATGATTTATTGTGCTTGCAGCTCTTCGGAACCAGTTCAAACTCAATTCAGAACTTCAATTCTTACAAGGATTTATATTTAAAAGGTCAATCGAAGTAAATTGAGTTTTTCATGTGAATTACTTGTTCAGGCAACTGAATGAGTTTCTAGAATTAAATACCCGATACTAGATTGGGAATGTTATCAAAATAACAAGACTTATTTTGTATGTGGGAAGCAATACAGTTTTGACAACTTTTCAATAAGCTTGTGCGCTCTAATTAGTGCGTTAGAAACCAACTATAAGTTTTTCCCGAATTCGTTAACGAGTCAACATCTAATTAGGAGCTTATGCCACACACGCGCGCACTATAACACACACACCTAGATACACTTGCACACAGGCGGAAATGAACAATGGCAAATTGTAAACCGTCAGATAAAGGATTTTGCGGTGAATCAACCACTGGGTGGGAGTGACTGTAAGGGTCTGCTACTCACCTCATGGGCTTTGGGATGTTGGTGCTGGCAGTTGTGCGCATTAACTGTCAACCAGCAGCAGCAGCCGCAGTAGAGGAACACAAGAATGGCCAATTGAAGCAGGTCCGGACGTTGCATGGCTTTTTCAATGCGTGGGCGGGCGGGTATTATTGTTTGAGTTGAAGCGTTGTTGTGGGAACTAATAGCTGAGCTAGATCCCTACTAATTATAGAACTAATGCATGAACCACTCACTCAATGCCCGGTATGCATCGTGAGGATTGTTATTGTTGTTGTTGTTGGTATGGGACTGCTTCAGTTGAAAACCTGCACACACACACAACGAACATGCATATAGTTGTGTGTGTGTTTTTATACATGCACAAACACTTAAACATTTGTTTGCAGCGTTGCTCGATTGTTGTTGCATGCTTTATTAGCCGATATTTGCTCATACGCTTTATGCTTCTTTCTTTGTATATGTATATTTTGCTTATTTTTTTTTGTTGTCAATTAACTCGCGCAACGAAACCGGCTGGGCAGCCCATGCTCCTGTCCCTGCCTCGCCCGCGCATACACACAGTTAACATACACAGTCACACATACATACATACACACACACAGACACTTGCACCCAGTTACACAGCAAATTGGAATTGGGGCTTTGGTTTTGGATTTGGGTGGGTGCGTCCGCGTCCGCGAATTTGGTCTACAAGCAGCCGCAACGCCAACAAGCCGCCGCCGCTACAGTGCCACAATTTTTGCCTGCAGTCAGTTGCCTTTGTTGTTGTTGTTACAACAACAGCATTTAAATGTCAAATTCTCATGAACTGCATTAACAAATGTTTCACTTAACACTGAATTGATAACAGATTACTTATAAAATAACAGTCTAACACATAATATTACACTTAATTGGACATTTTCATTCAATATAACAACTAAACACAAACACAATAAACACGGTGTATGGAGACAACAATAGGAAAGACGCGGTAATAGCGTCCTACTTGGTTGACGTTCGCTTCCGAATTGAATGAATGAGCAAATGATTGTTGTTTCTTGAAAAAAATCGATATTTCGATATCTTATATTATGCGACCTATCGTCCAATGCGTGAGTACGATGTTAAAAATATCGAGTATTGATATCGATAACAAATTGAAAACAGCTGTTTAAATTGCTCGTTACGTTTTCAAAGCACACTTCACCATTTTGAAAAAAAAAAACAAGAATTAAAATGTAATGCCTTATGTATATGTATATATTTCAGACTGTCTTTATAAGTTTAGTTGTACTACAACGGTTTTTTGGCCGCCAGCTGCTTGCGAAGTCGACTTTGCGCCTCCACAGGCCAATTCTTGAGTTCGGTCTTGCCACATTCCAGGCAAAATGTTTTTGTATAATAGAAACTGCATGACGTATCCTTGCATACAACTTTGTCACAGCTGGCACATTTTACGCCCAATGCCACATAAAACTCTGGTTTGGATTGCCAACGTGGCGGCGGCGCCTGAAATGGATCCCGCAACACATAGCTGTCTTCACGAAATTTAATGCCTAGAGCAAATGGCGGCGCTCGTCCATAGTAATGCACCATTTCGTGCATGTTGCAACCACTGCAATGAAACTCGATTGTGGCCACACGTTCATCTACATCCTCCAGTACCTCCGGCTCCGTTGGAGCTGTCAGCTGTAGTCGTTTAATCTCCGACGCCTCGTTGTCGAGGCAAAGACCATCGTCCTCAATGGGGTAGTCAACCGAATCCTGTGCCATGGTCAGCACTGCAAGAGTGAAGGCCACAACGAGACTTATAACAACACAACTTTAGTAACTCGGTAATCTATCTTATATATACAATACAAAATGAAAAATTTCAAACAATGTAAAACGCATTCAAGTTTCGAATGCTTAGTCCCTGGCAGCAAAGCTGCGCTTGATAACTGTGTCCTTAGGCCACCAATGAGGCCGATCCACATAGCAGCGATCACCGTCCAGCACCAACTGCTGCTCCTTGTTGAGCACTGGCTCGATGCGCAGCAAAGCGACGCCATGATTGTGCGCATGGCCAAAGACGCGTCCAAGATTCGCGCCTGCTACTGATTGTACCGTAAAGTTGTTAGTAATGGGAGCCGTGAAACGTATGGGCATATAACGTTTACGTATGACACCAGAGTGATGAACTCGAGCCGTTAACTCCTGACCGACATAGCAGCCCTTGTTGAAGCTAACTCCATTGAGATAATCGGCATTGGCTTCTAGCGGAAAGCATTTACCCGGTGGTAATTCCTCGATACCCTCACCGATGCCTTGTTTATAGCGCAACAGCTTATAGTTGCATTCGGGCGTAGCATTAACTGCGACGACATCATGATTGCACCATAAGTCCTTAGTTAACCTGCTGGCATTCATTTCGCCGGGAGCCAGGACACGCGTACCCATGTAGCCGATACGTGGATCAGGCGATATAAACAAATCCATTGTCTTGGAAGTTCTTACATTGCCGTTGCCTTTCCCATTGAAGATCACCCATGGTACATACTCATCATCGATGGTGTCGATGTCAATCCGTTTCCGTACGCGATATGTTCGCAGATGGCGTCGTAAATCCGACGATGCATCTCGATCACATTCTAGCAAAAATGTATCCGGATTATTGGTTCGATAGATAATTGTATCGTACAATAGACGACCGCTTCGGTTTAGAAATAGTGCATACATCGATGATGGTCCATTGGGCTCCTGCAGGCGCGACACATCGTTGGTGACGAGACCCTGTAGAAATGGCACTACTTCCGAGCCATGAACGCGAATAAGCTCTCGCTGCTGCAACGGCTCCAAGGTGTATGTATTATTTGTAGATCTTTGTGATACCATACGTCCGGCAAAGTTGCGTATACAACGTGCAACACGTAGAAACTTGAAATTTGTACATACATTCATTCTGCGAAGAAACGTACGTTTGCGAATCTTAACGAATGTTGCATAAGCTTTGCTTACCTTAAATTTTTAATATTCAAAAGTCACAAATTAGAAAGAAATCATCAAATACACGAAATTTGTGTGTGAACACAGCCAAGTAACAAACAGCTGACTGAAATAAAAATAATCGTTCCCAATGACAAGCTGATTGCTATGGCTACTAGATACAGTTACATTAAATTTTGCAATCGCAGCACAACAGTCTCGTTGACGTATTATTGGTTGTATTTGTATTGTGATGCAATACGTTATATAAGAATTACGTGCTTGAATATCTCTGTAATGTTTCTATCCCATACTGCAGCACACAATATTCAAACGATAGTTTTAAGCACATCACTAACAATTTAAAAATTTGAATTGATTACTTATCAAATCGCGACTATTACACACCCTGAAATTTATTTCAGCTGAATGTACGACAGCAATCATAAATTGGCTTACGATGTGTTTAAGTTAAAAGCGAACTTTATAGAAATTATTTGAAAAAAGTCTGTTTATTAATTTTAAGCAATCTAAGAAAAAATTTATACAGAACAATATTTACTTCGGTGTCAGTAAAATATTTACATAAATGCCTAAGATATAAATTTCAACTTATCATTGGAAGATCCTATTTCATTATTAATGCAATTTAATTACCGGCCTTAGGTGCTATTTTCTTGGCCAGCGTATTCATTTGACTATTAGTTTTCTTTTTTGGCTTCTTGTTCTTTTTGATTGAGTCAACTTTGACACCTCGATATTCAGATTTCTTTTTGCCAGCTGGAGATTTGGCGGGTTCTTGGGCTTTTGCGTTCTCCTTCCTTTGCCGTTTATCTATGCGTTTCTTAGCACCCGCCGCATTCGGCTTCTTTTTGGACTTGGATTGCGGCCCCGCTGCTGCCGCAGCAGCAGAATCGCGTGCCTGCTTAGCTCCTAGTTTCTTTACCGAGTAACGTTCCACATGTATGGGTCTATCATCCAGCAGTGTCTCATTAAGCTCCAGTGCTAGACCAACAGCATCTGGTTTCTGGAAACAAACATATGCCACGCCTTTGCAGCCTTTCACGCCGTCCTGCAGGCAGCGAATGTATTCAATTTCGCCACAGCTGGAGAAGATCTCTCGCAGTTTCTCCTCACTGGCAGCTGCAAGCAGAGAGTCAATAACGAAGACAATACTATTTCTTATAAGATTACTTACAGTATTTAAGATTGCCTACGAAAACGGTTCGCTTGACGTCGACATCGCTGGCCGCTTGATCATTGCCAGCAGCTTCAACTCCACCGCTGGACTTCGCTGCAGGCGTAACACGCAAATGATTTTCCTTAAATTGTGTACCATTTAGCGCCAGCGCTTTTAGAGCTATCTCTGGATTGTCCAGTACCACATAAGCATTTATGGACCCAGCCGTCTTGCGCTGTTTATGCTTGAACATCTGCTTTCCACCAGCCGTACGCAGACGAATGGAATGGACGGTTCCAAAAGGCTGTAGCAATCGCACAATTTGAATGCGTTTCGTATTTATGGGCAGATTGCCAACAAATATTGTGGCTGCTTCGGCGGCAGGATCTCGTTTCCGTTTCACTTCAACTATAGAAAATATTTTTTTAACTTATGAGAGGTGATATCAGGGCACCTTAATTTCCTACCTTCATCTTCCTCATCTTTCTTGTTATTTTTCCTTTTCGGTTTCTTGGCCTGCTTCGTGGTTGAGTTTGCTTCTGGTAAACTCTTTTTCTTTTTGTCGGATGGTATCTCTGCTTTTGGTGCTGCTTTGAGTTTTTCTTTTGATTTCTCTTCTACTAAATTGGCAGCTAATTTTTTTTGTAGTTTTTTTAGTTTATGTGCCTGCTTCTTGGCCTTTTTCTTCTCGATCTTGGCCAAATCAGCTGCAGATAAATTCTTTGGGCTCTCGTTTGCCTGCTTTACGGTCCCATCTGTTTTGATGATTTTCGATACCTTTGGTTTCTTCAATTTCGGTGCCTTTTTGATTGTTTTGCTTTTCTCTGCAACATCAACTAGTTTTTCTTGATGTTTTAAGTCATTGTTGCTCTTTAATTTATCTTTCGCCGATTTCATTTTAATTCTTTAAAACTTCACGTGTTGTATGCGTTAAGTGTTGGAAAATGCTAAAATCAGAACTGCTTAGTGCTTGTGGTATATTATATACATCGGTATCGATAGTATATATATTTAGAAATAATAAACCAGTGTAGAGTAATGCCTTACGACTACCATCCATTTTTATCGACCTCCACTAAGCGGTTTGTTATTACCATCTCTATTTGACTTGTTATTCTTGTAAATTTTGTTAATGAGTTATGAAGAGGTATAAGCAAAAACTGCGAGAAGTATGGCTACAAATGCCTGAATTCAGACCGTGGCTACGACGAGACCCCGAGGATTCATACAGAGCACGTTGCCGTTTCTGCAAATGTGGAGTAAATACAAAGATATGTGACTTGCGCGCTCATGCGCTTACAAAGAAGCACAAGAAAATGAATCCAGCGACTGAAACAAAAAGAAATGATTCGGTAAGCATAGCTTTAGTGAAACAATCTGATCAACGACCGATTTTTCATTATTTTAACAATAGAGCAATGACGATGACTCTACATCTTTGGACCACCACATGGACTACAAACCCAGAAAATCTGCAGAAGCCAAACGCTTTAAAAGTCATGCTGATGATAGTAAAAACAATATTAAATTGTCTGCAGTGAAAACAGAGAAGAGAGACAACAGTGGACCAGATTATGAGGCAATTATAGAAAGTCTAGCGTTATATGAACCGGAACAGATATTGTTCTCCAATGGGTCCACCACACAATCTGACGATCAAATGGAGCACCCTGCACCCACAGGAAACATAGATGAGGAAAGCATCACAAATGCTGTTACCCTTGCCGTCAAAAACCTTAAAGATTCATCACAAATATTTGGCGACTTTGTTGCTGATCGATTGCGGCAATTATCGTGTAATATATCGGAAAATACCAAGGATAAAATAATGCAGGTGCTTTTAGAAGCTGCTGCTCTAGACAGAGCAACCAATTGCGATTGACATGACGTATATTTTATAAGTAAAAACAATATTAAATTGTATAATAATTTAAATAAATCTCACAATCAGCCTTAAGTACAAAAGAATTAATTGATTAACGGTTTATTAATGAACAGCCATTTACATATGAAAATATCTAAAGCGCAACTTAAAAGGATTTTATTTTCTTTTTTTGTTTAAACTGCACCACAGCGTGTTAACAAATCTTTTAAAATATTGCGGCTTGCTGATTTACAGAGCCAGCTGCCTATATCGAAATATCGAATGTTCATTTCTTAGCATAAAATCGATAGCTCTAAAGATCGCATGAATCGCGTTGTGAAATAGAAGTTAATTTATTTTCATTGTTGACATGAGCGCAAATGAAGAGGACAACTCGGAGCATATCTCAAACATGGATACTGACTCACAAAAAAAAACAGAGGCCATAGAAACTAATAAGCGGAAACTTTCCGATGACCAACAACCAAGTACGGATACTAGTGTAATAAATAAACGCAGAAAGTCCGAGGATAATCAAGACGCGGGATCTAGCGAGAAAGCAACAGTAAAAACAGATGTTGAAGACGTAATAGAGTCCACCAGTAGCAACATTCCAGTGACCATAAAAAAAGAACCAGTTGAAGAACATGATGATTCAGCTGCGGTCGATGCCAGCGACGTCCCTACAGCAAGCAATAGTTCCAGCGCCTCACCAACTATTGCAATAAAAAAGGAGCCAACTAACGACGATACTTCTGTTAAAACGGATGTAGCTAGTAGTTCCACTGTTGTCGTGAAAACAGAGCCAAACAGTGTAACTCAATCGGCGATTGCGGACAGCTCAGTATCATCCAGCACGCTAAGACCATCCTGTCGGTTTGGCATCAAGTGCTACCGGTAAATTAAAGATCATATCTTCTTTTTATGGCT
Source organism: Drosophila anceps (assembly GCA_035045945.1). Lineage (NCBI taxonomy): Eukaryota > Metazoa > Arthropoda > Insecta > Diptera > Drosophilidae > Drosophila > Drosophila anceps. The sequence goes on along the minus strand of JAWNON010000225.1, from coordinate 8,653,484 downwards.
GTAAAAACTTACTACTTTCATTTATAAATAGACGTAATCCGACTCATCGGAGTACTGAGGCACATCCGGGGGATTCGGATTACAGACGCCCTAGTTTTCCAACCCCACCTTTGGGTACACCGGCTTGTCCATTTGGAAACTCCTGCTATCGCCGGAATCCTTTACATTTTCAACAGTATTCGCATCCACCAGATTGTAAGTAATAAACAATAGATGAGTGAGATGGCAGCTAAAAACCAACTTAGTCAATTCCGCTCAGAATATACGAAATCGTTTGCGGCAGCGACGCACCCAAGCGCAAGATTCCAATGGGCGAACAGATCAACAATCTGATTTAGAATCAGAAGAGGAAGAGGATCCATTTCACGAACAGGGTGAATCTGATTTGGATTATAAACCTGGCGCGGATATCGACGATGACGATGATGATGACGATCTCGAATTTAATAGCGAGCGCCAGAATTGTGATGAATATGATTAGTCAAATTTGAAAAAAAAACTTGGCAATGTTAATATCATGTTAAATGTAAACTTTCTCTGTTGTCTATCTAAAAATATATGTATATCAACGTTATAAGTAAACCGTGAATTTAGTTGGTGATTGTTTTCACAGTAACTCTCATATATCACAACAAAGCAGTCTGGCAACACAGTGTTAGGTATTTATCGAGAGACAAGGTACGGGCACACTGCCTGGTCGTGTTTTTACTTCGTATCTTCGTCACATCTGTGTGTGTCAGACGAGACGCATTTTTTTCTCAATTGTAATTTTTAAAAGTTTACGTCCATTACAGTGTTCAATTTGGTAAAGAGTAAGCACAGAAAAGTCTCAAACTGGCGGAGAAAAAAGTACAGATGGCATTATGCCAAACATCAGTGGTAAGACACACACGCATATGGTTCAATCTACTGCATATGCACCATAGACAATAACTATATATATTTTACAACAAAGCTTTGTCCTATAAAACACAAAATTTACACTACTGAAATGTACATAGAATATCCGGTGTTTACTCAATTATTAAGAGTTTTCGGTTGATTAATAGTTGATAAGCTGTGGCATATGGAATCATATAAATGGTTGACCTCAAAAGTGAAAGTTTGCCCCTTCCGTGCCCGCTTCAGAAGTGTTGAGCGTGAGTTGCCTTCTGCCTGCGGCGGCGGCATGTCTGCCGCTTTGTGTGTGAGTGTGTGTGTGTGTGTATGTGTATGGGTGCATCTGTATGCGAATGCGGCATGCTGAAGGATTCGCATATGTACATATTTGTGTGAGTGTGTTTGTCTAATCATATGTTTTCGATTGACGCCTTAACGCAAGCATTTAAAATAGCTTTTATATTGTGTTTAAATACTATGAACAGTTTGTTTTATTATCAGCATAACAATTCTTATCTTAGCTCTGATAGTGGCCACAATTACGTGTCGCATCTTGTATATGTATATGTCTGCAGATACATTAAATGTGCGAAAGAATGTAGCAGCAGCAGTAGCGGCCATGCTTGCAATCAAAAATAGCACTTGAATTATAATGCATACATACAGACAAACAAACACATGCACATACATATACATATATACACATGCATATGCAATTCACAGTGTGAATAATAATTGAGGTTTTTGCGAATGAACTCCCAATTGAATTGTTTTAATATAGAAGAGAAAAACGCAGGACATTTCATAAGAATAAGAGACTACCCGGCATTGCGCGTGTTCAGCACACGTACATTAGTATGTATATTGCAACTTTCCGGCTGACTGCATTTCACATACTAACTGACCTCAATTTTATGTTCAATTTACTTATTTACTTTTACTTATTGCAGCCGATTTTCTTAGAACTTGACCTAGTCCTTATCTTTGGAGCTGAGCGCTTATCAGTCCCACAGTCAGTTAGTCAGTGCATACTCTTAAATATATATATATACATATATGGTTATGCCACGATTTTTAGAACTGTGCCACTGCTTGATCAATCTTTTTTAGGTATTGCAGGTGTTGGCCAAAATGGCGTGCTTTATTTTTATATATGTATATGAATAATAACTTGGTTACTGATAATTGACAAAAAATTGTTTTATTCCAATTGTGACAGCTGAAAGTGTATCATGCCGTCATTGAGGATGTCATCAACAATGTGCGCGATGCCTTTCTGGATGAGGGCGTCGATGAGCAGGTGTTGCAAGAGATGAAACAGATATGGCGCAATAAGCTATTAGCAAGTAAGGCGGTTGAATTGAATCCCGAACCGGGCGAGCCAGGTCACCACCCACCGCCCATTGTGGCCAATAATCCAAAGGTAAGCAAGGTGTGTGTCTCGTTGCCAAGGCCATCGATGGATGTGTAGCGCGTTTGTCCATCCTTAAATAGTTTATCTGTATGTGTGTGTGTAGAGCTAATCGTACATATATGTATTGCATAGATTGTGTTAAAAGCCTAATGTAAATTAACATTGTTGCTTTTTCTCTCTCTTTATCTATCTGTGTCTCCAATTTCAACAACAATTGATCGCGCACATCAACATTTTATATATACCAACACCGACTGCTGCTTTATGTATATGTAACTGCTATCATCATAAAACAAACACACACACACACACACACACACATACACACTCGCCCACATACTTTGCTGCAGAGCTCCAAGGTAATGCAGTATTTAGCACTCGCTCACATAGCGTATTAGACTAATTATTCTTCTATTTGTGATAGGCTGCTAATGCCAAGGCCAAAAAGGCCGCCGCCGCTGCGGCTGCCTCACAGCAAAGCAACGGTGGTGGCTCCACCGCCGGCAGTAACAACAGCAGCACAGACAGCAATAAGCTGGCATCGCCATCGATTGCAGGTAAATCAGGAAATGTCATTACCGCAGCTGGCAGCGGCATGAAGAATGGCATTGGTACCATTAAACAGGAGGTCACATCACAGAATCCACCACCGCTGCATCCCACAGGCGGTGCGACAATGCTGCAAAAGCAACAAGCAGCGGCTGGTGGTGGTGGCTCCACATCCGGTGGCCAGACGCCTATACCAATTGTCGCCCAATTGGATCCCAATCGCATTATGCCTGTTAATGTAAGCATGTCCAAATTGCAAGAAGATTTTATTACAAAAAATACCTCGCAGATAACTTTGCCTTCACCGCCGGGCTCAACAAATCCGGAATCTCGTGTTCTCACCATACAGGTGCCGGCATCAGCATTGCAGGAGAATCAGCTTACCCAGATATTGACCGCTCATCTGATTTCATCTATCATGACATTGCCTACCACGTTAGCCTCATCCGTGCTGCAGCAGCACGTGAATGCAGCGCTTAGCAGTGCCAATCACCAGAGTAAGATAGCTAGCTATGCAGGATGTCAACAGGACAACTTTGTTGATTTAACTTTTTATTTTGTAGAAAATTTGGCCATTGCCAAGCAACTAGACGGTGCATTAGACTCTTCTGAGGAGGATGAAAGCGAGGAGAGTGACGACAACATAGACAATGATGACGATGATGATCTAGACAAAGATGATGACGATGATGCAGAGCACGAGGACGCTGCCGAAGAGGAGCCGCTAAATAGCGAGGATGATGTCACTGACGAGGATTCGGCTGAAGTGTTTGACACAGATAACGTTATTGTATGCCAGTATGATAAAGTAAGAGACCGACTACTTCCATAAAAGAATTAGTATTTATGAAATAATGTTATTTTTATAGATCACACGCTCGCGCAACAAATGGAAATTCTATCTTAAGGATGGCATTATGAATATGCGCGGCAAAGATTATGTATTTCAGAAATCCAACGGCGATGCCGAATGGTAATCGACCAGAACCAACAACAAGCATAGTGTGAAAATTCATCAGATAACAAATAACAAAACTAACAAACAATTAAAAGACAAACGAAATGCCTCACAGTGCGCCTTTAAATACGTTAACAGCACCCCCAATCCACACCCACACTTACACACACACGCACACACACACACACACACACACTCACAGTCATATATATATACACGTAAACGTACATACACATGACCAAACGATGTCCAACAATGGCAACCTAAGTGAAATGCCGGTTAATCATGTTGCCTGACTGGGCATATAAAATAGTATCAAATATTAGTTTCAACTATTTGTATTGAGTTGTGTTTCATTTAAACAATTTGTAATCGTAACATCCATGTATTAATTACACTGCTCCGCATATTATTGTCAATAAAATGAAACTGTAAGGAAACGAAGATTTGCATAAGGACCATTATAATATATATGTAATATATATATATATATATACATATTTATAAGAACACACACACAGCACCTAGATTGTTCAGTAGTTTATATGATGGATGTGTCAAATTAAAGAAAATAGACAGTAGCTTTATGCATTCATATTGCTTGAGCCTTATCAATATATTATCGCCAGAAAAGAAAACTAAATAATTATATCAAATTGAACCAAATCAAAGCAATAAAATCTACACAAATTCTTAAGAAAACATACAAATTTATAGATTGTAAAATATATATGTATATGTATCGTATATTTAAAATTACTTTTTTTAATTAAGGAGTACAGCATTTTACAATTAAAACACTTAGAACAACAGCTCGTAATTGGCTTATTGTTTATGTTCATGCTCTATGTACACTGCAACGGCATAGTATCAATTTTAAATGTTTATAGATAATATATATTCAATGTACATGCGACTCGCCGCACGCTCCAATCGAAACGCTGCCTCTGGGACTGCAATTTGATTACTTAAGCACACTCCCTACCAGTTTACTCTAAACAATCTAATTAAATGACTTAATTGCAATCGTCATCGCTGTGGTCTTACATATCTAAAACTAAACACAATATATATTTGAAATAATCGATTGCCAAATTATAAAATGATGTTAATTCGCTTCTTTTTTTTCAAAGATTTATGCTTGAGATAAAGTTCAAATTTAAATTCATAATCTATACACAATTTTTTATCGTACGTAAAAACAATTTATGTTAATTTATATATATATATATATATATATATATATATATATATATATATATATATATATATATATATATATATATATATATATATATATATATATATATATATATATATATGTTTAAATATATGTATAAGTATTACTTTAATTATGCAACACAACTATGATTCTTTAAACGATTGGAGTCGTGGAGAAGCGATCATCTCTTAGTTTAGCTGAATTGGTTATATTGGTGTTTTTGCCCGCAAATAATTTTGTGCTAAGCACCAAAGGTTCGTACTTTTTAAATGTCATTACAAAATGAGCTTATTCACATACTACGAATCGTATGTGCGTCTGTGTGCATATTTACACATTAAGTTGTCAATAGCGCTATATTGATTTCCTTGACCATTTTAACGCGGTGCAGCATACGTTGTAGTGCATCCTGGCTGAGTGCTTGCGTTGAATACCAAACGGGCGAATCGGGTACACAGGATCGTTCCGGTTGCAAATAAAACACATCATTTCGCGTTTTTACACTCTCTGGGCTGCAATTTGGAAATTAACAATTAGTCACAATGTTGAAACAAATATATTTTTAGCTTACCATTTCGATAGATAAAATTCGTATAGACGCACAGGACAGCGCAGTGGATTCTCTTCGTTTTCCTGCTGCTCATAAACCTTTTTCTTTCGCGGATTGGCATCTGCAAGAGGTTATATCATTTTATTACCTTTTTAAATATAATTATAAATATATTACTTACCCAAACCTGCCTGCGGTGGATAGAATCGCAAGAGCACATTTCGTGTGCCTGGCACCTTGGAGTTTTGCGATGAACGCTTCCAATGCTTCATAATGTGCGAAAAGGATAATTGCATATGCTCCTCAACAGTCTGTAGGAATTATACGAATTGTAGATGAAACATTTGATATAAACCCAATGAAATATGTCCTTACAGTTAGATTAAAATGCTTGGTATTGAAGAACATCAGCGTACTGAGCAGCACATGGGGCGAATGGGCGCCTAGTTGTTTGCACTCCCACAAATGCTCCTCTTCCACGCGTGTGACAATGTATTCTATGGGCGTAGAAATAAACAAGTTAGAATTTGCGCAATTACACAGGATTATTATAAAACGTACGCGAATCATTGTAGAGTACAGAGAACTTGCGTGCCACCTCATCGAGGCATTCCGTAAAACGTTCATAGTACGGATCATAGAATATGTTGTCGATGCGTCCGTTTACATAAAGATATTGCTGAATGCCTTTAAGAAAACAAAGAGTATTAGCAACTGCTCTAGAAAATAGAATCTGGTTTATATTTACCCAGTACAAGGTAGTATATTGTATCCGGCGCATACTCTGTGCCATTGGGCTTGCGCACCTCCTTAACAAACAGACAGAGCGAATAGTTCAGCTCGTCGGCGGTCATTTGCAGCAGTTCCGTCTTGAAGGGTCGCCTGCGCATCGAGCTCTTCTCGATATCTGCATTCTTGGTCATCACCCATTGCTTCCAGGCATTGACGCCGAATGTGTATTTGAGGAACATTTGTGCATCGGGCTTTTCCTGCGGCTGCTGTGCCTGCTGTGACTGTTGCTGCAGGGCTGAGTGATCCATTTCGCTGCCGCGCTGTCGTTTAACAGGTGATCGACTATTCCGTGACGGAGAGTCCAGCACGGCGATAGTGCCACCGCCACGTTTACGACCTCGCGGAGAGCTAAAGAACATTTGAATTTATACAAATTTAGCAACTTTCTAGCTGACACATAATTAAACTAAACTACTCACCGCTGTGACGATTCCAGCATGTGATGTTGCTGATCCAGATGATGCACACCCATTTGACCCATATCATGTCCCATCGGAGACTGACTCGTTATCGTGTTGGCCGTCATTGTTGACTCGAGATCAACGGTTGTTGTCTGATGCGGATTTTCAAAGTCGCCTGTGGCCATTTTGAGGGCAATCTGGAGCATATCATCGCCGTAGTGATTATGGCTAGCGACGTTAACGTCCACAACCTGTTGCTGCTGTTGTTGTTGTTGCTGCTGCTGTTGCTCCAGGCTATTCTGATATTGCAGGGTGACCAGACCCGGATCCGGTTTTATTTCATTGTCCGAATCGGAGTCCGATTCGTGCTTTTCTTCGGCCACCATTTCAGCCATCATCAGCAATTCGGCCTCCAGTGGATCTTCGGGCATTTTATCCTGTATCTTCTTAATCTCCTTCAAAATGCCAGCTGCAGTGTTTCGTGTTGTGGGTATAAAGATTGGCACCGGTATGGGCAGAGGAATGGGCACGGGCACCGGGAATGGCGCTGAATACATATACATCGGTTGCGGTACGAATATGGGCACAGGTACGGGTATTAGTACCTTGTTCGAATAGTCCTTCTCGGTCTGGGTGGCGCAATCTCGCATGGACGGCGTTACCTGAGCGCTTATCGAAACAGTCATGGGCTTGCAGCTGATATTTACATTACGAACCGCCTTTGGGTACGGAGGAACAGTGATGATCTTTGTTTCCGTTATTGCCGCTGGGAATTCATTACTAGGAGTGCCTATATTGCGCCGCAACGGCTGCGTATTCAATGGTGGCGAGGGTGACCGTGCCACAGTATAGTCCACGTGCTTGCGCGGCCGGCCGCGACCTCGAGCTTCTCCCAACGAGGATGAGGGCGTCGAAATGCTCACCGATAACGGTGGCGGAGAATCCGCTTTACGACCACGTTTGCGCCGCACTGTTACACTGCCAATGCGTGCCTCAGTTTCACCGCTGGCCAGCGATTGAACGGTTGAAATTACGGGCACAACAGTTCCGCCAGCTGATTTCTTGTTTAAACCACCAGAGGCATTATTTTTCAGGCCGGACTGCAAAAAGTTTTGAATAAAAGACTTCAGTATATTTCGAACTAACTATTCCTTAGACTTACTCTCCGCATAAAACGCATTCTAATTGTTCTACGAAAAATAGTAAAATAGTTGATAAAGCGCGTAGACGGTTTAAGGACTGCACAATTAACGTTGCCATATCGCGAAAAAAATTATCTTAGGTCAGCTGGGACACTGATTAAAAAAAAACGAACGAGTATTTGCCATGGTGATCTATAAATAACCTATTATTTTCATGAAACTACATAATTTATTTTGAATTACGATATTTAACTGCATATAATCATCGGAACAGTTTCTTATTTTGCGCTCTCAATATCCTTTCAACACTACTAAAATGCGTCTATCGCTGCTATCGATATCGGCTGCTATCGATAACAGGTTCTTAAGTGTGTATTAAAGATTAAGTTTCAAGTAACAATAAATATTTACCGGTTGTTGTGATAACTTTAACTTAACCCGTTTCGGTAATCCGGTGGGGAAGGGTGCTCCATTTTTGTTGCTGCCACGAGATTGTGAGGCGGATAGATGTTGCTGCTGTTGCGCCTTGCTGGCTGACGTTGACGGTAAATCGCTATCCAAGGTAAGTGGCGTGCGGGCGAACTGATTTTGGAACTGCATTACGCACTGATATGTACAAAAATTGCGCATCGATGCATCCGACATGGTCAGATGGTATTGCGGAGTGCTTGTGTTGCTGCAATTGTCGCACTTAGTGACAGCGCGTGCTGAAATGTTACAGCTAACGCCATGCATAGTCAGACAGTTGATAGAACAAGTGAGCGTCTCCTGATCACTCTGCTGTTTATAGATCATATCAAAATTGTATTTCTTCACCTTGCACCACTGACAGGAGACAATGTGTCGATTGACAATGATGTACACATTGATGCAGATGCGTGAACAGAACATTTTCGGCGTCTGCTGATCATTGCTGTAAATAGTGTACGCATCGGCGCTCTTTCGCTCGAAGTACTTGCAGCACATCGAGCACGGATCGGCATTGACATTGCTCACAAACTTGAAAGCTGAAAAGCACGGATTTGAGCAGAAATAATGCTCTTTATCGTCCAGCAGCATTTCAACGCGTACAGGCTTTTCGTTGTTGCAAACGCCACACATGTCCGTACGCAGTTTCTTCTTGGGATTGCACATATTATCGTAGCGCCGCAGACACACCTGCGAGCAAAAGTCCTTGAATTGATCCTTGTCACCGACGGGCGCTAGGAAGCCCTCCTGTCCGCTGCTAATGTCCTTCTGACAGCAACTGCAAGTCTTCAAGCCCTTCTTGTACGTATTAAGACAAGCCGCACAACAAAACTGGCGCACCTCGAAGCCAAATCGCACACAGTATTTGCCCAGAGCTATGGAGCTGACCTCCTGCTTGCAGGTTTCGCAGTTACCGCCAAAGGAACGTTGATAGCTGCCCAGGCATACCTCGTTGCAAAAGTCCATTGTCTCCCAGATGAGTTGTTTGTCGCCCACATTGACCTCCTGCTGGCAATCAGCGCAACGCCGCCTAAAGCTCTCAATGCGATCGAGACGCGCCGCCTCCGCTTCAGCATTGGTGCGGGCGACCACATTTGATTCGGGCTTCTTGCTGGGCGAGCGTATTGTGGTGGCGCCAATGTTTCGCACGCGTATCGAATGACGCTTCAGTTTGTATTTCTCCGGCTCTTCGGCATTTAAGAGATTGAAGCAATCATCGTTGCATATGTAGTACGTATCCTGCTCTTGCCTGAGAAAGTATTTGCAATTTATCTGCTCCTTGCACTGCAGGCAGGTGTGTTTCTTGCCCGTTACACTGGCGTCAATTGCATCACCTTCAATAGGCTCAGTCGCCGCTGCCTCTGTATTCACACCTGTCTCATCATCAACTACAGCGACACTGCTGGCCTCCTGACTAACCTCCTCGACCAGGAACTTCTTGCGCCGCAAAAAGTATTTGCCTGGTTCTGCATCCAAGAATGCATCACAACACGCCTGATCGCATAAATACTCGAAAGTTCCTGATGTTGCAGCTGCTTCAGTTGTTGCCGTCTCTTCGGCATTTTCATCTGTAGGCTCTTCGTTGTGTTTAAAGCGATAAACGCAAGTCTTTTCAATGTCACATTGTCTACATTTTTGTGTGCTTCCCACAATCCAGACGATGATTATCTTCGCAGTTCCTCCTGCTTCATCTTCCGCTGTCCCCGACGCTTCATGGCTGGGCTCATCAGCTTCTTGGGCGTCCGTTTCAGGAGTGTCCTCATCGTCATTAGCTGCCGTATTTGCTGAAGAATGTAAATAGTTTTAATATGTATTTAAGTATTATAACTTGATTCTGTTTGTGAGATATTCCTTTGAGACTGTCCCTAATAGATTCATGCATAACTTGAGTTTTTGAATGTCGCATAGGAAGCTCGACCGAATAAGTTTTGAGAATTGTTTGTAACGCTCACCTTCAGGGCATTCTGAAACATCAGCTCCAGCTGGCTTATCAGCCAGAGCCTCTGCTGCTCAAATGGAGGATTAAATAAGAGCACACGGCGAGCAATCGACAGCTTAGCTTAACAGTTCCAATTACATTTACTTAACTAATTCAATTACCGTTTGCAGTTTCTGATAAGTCGTCCGCTGGCGCATTTACACTGGTGGCTGCATCGTCCTTGTCGCTTTGTGCTTCTGTTGCATCTGCAGCCTCATTGGCAGGTGATTTCGATCCAGATTGCGTTTGCTCAGCGGCTTCTTCCTCCTCGGCTGCCTTTTCCGCATTTTCACGGGCCAATTCCTTTTCGGCCTCAGTTACTTCCGTTTCAGGATCGTCCGGTATGAGACAAACATCAGATTCCTCCGGCTCCAGCACATTCTCGACAGTATCTGTGCAATTTAACAAAATATTAAAAAATAGTAATTTCATTTGATTTTGAATGTAAATTACACTTACCATCTCCATGCTCGGCTTCCGCAGTTTCTTCTAGTTGCTCTGCTTCGCCAGCTTCATCTTGTTGCTCAGCTCCTACATCGGTTGCTTCATCTTGTTGCTCGGCTTCGGCTGCATCTTCAATTTGTTCCGCCTCGGCATCTGCATTATCCGCATCATCATCTTCATGTGTTGATAGATTGTCTGTAGCTGCTGAAACATCTTGATTCTGTTCATCTGTTCTATCAACTTCGTCTCTGCCCTCAGAGGGCGTGTCTTCAATAGACTTATCGCCCGCGTCGATTTGCTCAGCAGCTGCATGCTGGGACTCACCGCCTTCAGATCGCATGTCAACGTCGTCTGCTTCACCAGCTGGCTCTTCAGGTGGGGCTTCAGCTTCTGCTTCAGCATCACCATCGGCCTCAACGTCATCTACTTCCATTGCTTCAATTGAGGTGGGTGCACCATCGACGGCATCTCTATCGGCCACTTTTTTGTCTTCTTCTACACTTTCAAAAGCGTCATGTTGCTGAGCATCTGCTTCAGCACTGGAATCAATATTATAATGCTCTTGCTCTTCATCCGCCGCAGCTGGCTCCACATCTTGTTCCGGTGCATCCTCAGCACTTGGATCAGCTGCTCTTGGAGCTGCATCCAACTCTTCACTGTCTTTAGGTATAGGATTTTGATCATCTTTTGTGACAGCATCAGTTTTCTCTTGCGATTGTCCATCGTCCATGTCTAAAGAACCCTCTGATATCTGCTCAAAATCATCATCGTCGCCTGTTGCTGGCGCCGAAGCTGGTTTTTCAACTATGTCGGCATCTGCACCAATATTTTCCACAGGTGACGGTGATGCTGGTGTATCCTGCAGAGCTACTCTTGCTTCAGCTTTATCCCTTGAATTGTCCTCGTCCAATTTGGATGTTTCTGATTCAGGTCTTGCGCTCGAATCGGCGCCAAAAGAGTCGAGACTGGATAATTCCTCCATTATATCTTAATTGATGAATGAATCGTTTGCAAACTTTTAAACGGGCAAATACCGAAACATTAACTGCAAATGAATAACGTTGAAAACGAATATTTTATTAATTGTATACATGATAAAATGATTTTTCCTTTATTGTATATATGTGTGTGTGTGTGTAATGTATGATAGCCCCCATTGTCGTTTCGCGCGCATTTCACCCCCAATGCAAATCGATAGACGAATGACAACGATATTTATCGAACGCACTGCGAGGGCCTCACACCACACCGCCTAAAATGTGTACAAAGTCACTAACACAGACACACACACACAACACAAGCATAATGATGTGGTGTACAGTGCACAAGAAAACAAAACATGCGCCACAAAAAAAAGAAAGAAAAACAAATAGTCTATAACTTCTCAAGCACACAATGTAAAAGAGCATTTTAAAACATTTAACACATTGCAATTACTTTATGTCTGCTGCACAGTGGGAAATGTAGATGCGTTTTGGCGATTGCGCCGTTTACTATATCTGTATAAGAGATCCGACGTCGGCAACGAAAATCCAAATAGTAAATCATTAACTGCCTTTCATTGCTGTAATAAGCGAACAACACTTTTCCAGGTTTTTTTTTTGCACGTGCACTAGCTTTGAAATTTGTTTACACTCTTTTCAATTCGCTATTTATATTTTTCAAGCACTGTTACACTGTAACACCCGGAAAAATGCTGTACGAAAACCACAAGTTGAGGACCAGATAGGGATGGCTAAATATATCGATAGTTGCATCCCAATAGTTTGCTGCATATGCCATATGTTGAACTTATATTGCTTGTTCACTCGCAGAATTTTTAGCTCAATTATGGGAAAAATATTACATAATCAATTTTATATTATAACTCATTTTAACAACGGAAGAAAATTATGTTGCTAATATAAATAATATCTTGATATAATAATATTTATTTCTAATACAAAGATAAAAGTGTATAATATTTTTTTTTAATTCTACTGGTTCTCTTTGAAGCGATGAATCGATAACACTAGAAAACTGGTATATTGATTGGCAGTATAACAAAATTTATATTTTGCTTAATAGAACAGGGCTGTATGCAAGCTGATCTTTTAGGACTATGTTAAAAAAAAATACCAATAGCCTGTTTTATTACACTGAAAATTTCGTAATGTTAGAATTTACATAGCTATGTTAGCTTGTTAACTTAGGTCATCAGATAATTAAGGCAAACGAACTATGTATCCTTCGGCGTCGAGAAGCACGCTGGGAAAGTATTTAATAATCTTAATAAAATGAGGAAATTGTTGCGAATTCTTAAATATTAAATTATTTTCTCTCTGGTACTCCTGTATTAGTTGAATTATTTCGTTTGTGGATAGAGCCTGCATAAAATAACTTTATGATTAATAATCTTAAGAATGATATATACTCAAAATGTACTTCGGTGGCCAGCCAGTATTGGATGACATAGTTAAATGCGTAAATTTGTAGCTTGTTAATTCCAGGATCGCTTTTAAGCGCAGCTGCGTTTTCTAAAATTTTCTGCAAAAAGTAACGAAAAATATCGAGTTACATTCGATATGGGAGCAATGGAAATGCATAGAAAACTTACGGTTATGCAATAATTTTCCAGATCATAAATATTATGGCGAAATGCCAGATTGAAGGCGGGGAAGATGCCCGCCAACGGCCACGTAATATTTTTGAGCTCTTGCGAATACTTGAGTAGCAAATCTGGTAAATTATATGCACAGGACAATATGAATATATCCCCAATGATAAGCAGATCTATTCGCGCCGATGCTAGCTCAAATGTGTAAATGAATTCCAAAAAGATTTCCACACTCTCCGGCGAGACGCCATTTATTTGCAATATCCCGTTCCAGTGTTTGTTTTGAAAAATGTCATTTTCGAGTTTCTCCGATGCGGTGGCAAGAAATAGACGATGGCATTTGAATTTCCTATAACAGGTGCTGGCACCATCTTCGACACCATTCGCATTCTTTGCCACATGCACCTCACAATCGGCATCAATGCCGCTCCGTAAATATTCGAGGCGACGCTTCTTGGTCGAGGGAACATCAATGCCAAGGGGCGACTCAGCCCGCGCGGCAGATGTTGATGAGTTGGCAGCTTCATCTGTGAACTTGGCCGCAACGGCGAGCGATGCAGACGATTTTCGAAATTTTGACATTTTAAGCCAACAATTTAAGCAAGCTTTTGGCAAAAGTTCTAACAAATCAAACCGACAAACAGTCTACTACAGGAAAAAAAAACCGAAAATCGAGAATCGGATCTGAAAATGGGAGACAATCGGTGACTGTTATGAATCCCAGGAATCATCGGTTTTAGCAACAAATTTATGTAGTGTATCAAATTCTCGAATATGTAAATGATGTTTTGCAAGTTGCGTCGTTTGGAATTGCTCCGTTCCGGACAGTTTTCGGATTGTGAGCTTAAAGTTTGGTATACGGACAAATCGATGACCTGTTGTTGCCGCCAATTCAAATGCCACAAGATTTTGTTGGCCTCCGCCTCGGAGGAGTTCGAGAGTATGTTCCGCGAAATGGACTTCAATAAAAACAAGCTGGTGATCAATGTGAATGACGCCATGCCGGATGCATACGAAACTCTGCTGCTTTATATATACACGTATGAGATATACAATGACATCAAGATCGATATTTTTCCCGATCTCATCTATTTGGCCACCAAATATAAAATGCCCGACTTTGTCGATGGCTACATTAGCAAATTCGTCGACAAGGATTGGCCCATGTGCACAGTGCTGAAAATGTTTCAATTGGCCAACGAGCACAATCGTCCGGCCATGATGAAGCTGGTGGGAAAGGTAACTAGAATTATTTATTAACTATTCATAATTCTCATGGTGACATCACATCTGTTGCAGAAAATTATGCCAATGGCCAGGAGACTGATCAGTGATAATACCTTTCTGAAATTTAGCATTAAGGAGCTGCACGCCCTGATGATTATTCTTAAAAGTGCGGACAACATTTCCGACAGGGAACTGCTGCTGGCACTGAAGAGATATCAGAAATACAATAATTTGCATTATAAAAATATGTCAGTTTTTCAACAATTTGTCGAAGTGACGCATCTATTTGGAGATCTGCTTTTCGAGCCGGACGGCACGTTGGCCATAGAAGACGACAAGCCGAATGAAGAAGAAGAAGCAGCAGCAACAACAGAAGATTTACAAATCGAACTAGAACCAGCTGAAGTAGAATTAAAGCGCAAACTGGAAACGCCTGAATCAAAATCAGCAACTGAAGCAAAATCAGAAACAGAACCAAAAAACAATTTGGTAGAGCAAGAGTTACAGCAAGCGCCACAAGCGAAAGAATACGAATCTAACACCCCACAATCCAATGCAAATGCTAGGGACAAAGGTGAAGTGAATCGATTACCATTAGCACAAGAAAATAGGGCTGCGTCATTAAAAGCTCCAGCACAGGACAAAAAAAAACAGCATAAAGCTCCAGCAAGAGAAAGGCGAGAATCGTCTCCAAAATGGAAACGAAAATAGTTCCATATTATCTCATATTCAACCTTCTGAGTTTTGACTAGCCAAGCAGAAGTTGAGCGAGTTCGTGACATTTGCTAGCTCAAGAAAAAAACTGGTTCGGTTCATAGTTCCAATAAATGAATCTCTCTTAATTTTACTTAAGTACGCAGCTTAGGTAAACATCGCAGCTGAAAGGCTATTTAGATCTGTAGAGAATCATTCTTAAACTCCGATGTAGTTATAACTTTTATACATTAACTTTAATTGAAACGCTTAAAGATTAGTTACTTTATCAATAGAATACACAATGATAGATTCAAAACGATCCAACGCAACAAATCTTATATAAATAGATCAACTAACTAGTCTGCTTTTCCATAGTTCAAAGTTGATTCGATGGACTTAAAATCTAAACGTGATTGAAACATAATGGCTGGCTTCGGGTGGATGGAACCCTTTGATGTAGTCACGAGCAATTCATCCAGGGAGTCCGAATCCGAATCCGAGGTCAAAGTATTATCTTCAAGCGGTCTCTCATTCTTGACCATGCTGTGTATGGGCTTAACGCATAGGAAGTCCTCGTTGTCCAGCTTAACGTCCTCATACGTTTGCTCTTGCTCTGCTTTTTTATAATCAAAATTAACGTTATCTTCGTCTGCCTCTTCTTCCTTCTGCACAAGGGGAACAGGAAATGGAGGATGTTGAAGCTTCCATTCCTTTATGTGCTTCTCTTTTGATGCCGCATAGACTAACTCCTATAATTCAGTCACGGGCAGCGCATCTAGAGCGTCCGAGTCCGAATCAGAGTGCGAGGCAGAGTTCGACTCAAAGTTAGAGTCCGAGTAAGAGTCCGAGTCGGAGTCCAAGACAGACTCCACGTTAGACTCCGAGTCTATTTCTTTAAGCGGTCCCTCATTCGTACCAATGCTGTGTATGCGCTTAACGCATAGGAAGTCTTCGGTGTCCAGCTTAACGTCCTCATCAAACGTATGCTCTTGCTCTGCTTTTTTACAATCAAAATCAACGTCATCTTCGTCTGCCTCTTCTTCCTTCTGCACAAAAGGAACAGGAAAAGGAGGATGTTGAAACTTCCTTTCCTTTTCTTGTATCTCAGTTGGTGCCGCATTGACTAACCCCTATGATGCACTCACGGGCAGCGCATCCAAGGGTGTCATAATGACATCCGAGTCCTTATCATCAACGGTTCCAACATTTTTGACCATCCCGTGTATTGGCTTTACGCATAGGAAGTCCTCACTATCCAGCACAACGTCCTCGTCATCCGTCAACTCTTCATCTGGCTCTTCTTTAAATTCAAAATCAACATCATCTTCGTCATCCTCCTCCACCTCCTCTTCCTCGACTTCTTCCTCCTCCTCCTGTTCCGTTTCCTCTTCCTCTTCCCCCGATTCCTCTTTATATTCTTCTGGCGAGCGGTCTACAGCATTGGTCTTTTCCAGTTTATTTATATTTGCCAGCAAAGGATTGTCTGTATTAGGCTGTTTGCTATTTTCCCGTTTTGTAGTTATGATTGAGTTTTTGATATCGTGAATGTTGAGACCCGTCTCCTTGGTTTCAAACTTACACGCGACTGCAATGCGCAGATTGACAATCAGCGAGAAGAGCTTTATCGTCGGTCCCACATTCAGCTTAAAGAAGTTGGCCAAATCTTGTCGTCTCAACATTAACAAAGCTCGGCCATCGATTTCTTCGTCGAAAAGCATTTTCGCAATGCTGGAGGATTTAAGCGCCCGCTCGACAAACTCATAGACATCCCAGTTGGTCCAGTAGAGCGGATTGCTTCTCAGCTGCGTCATATCAAAGTCACTGTTTCGTTGCCAAAGGCGATAATTGCGTGCAAACTGTGGTCCATATTCCGTCACAATGGTTTTGGCTATAGCCAAGCAGCGTGGATCCAGCTCATCCGCTCCAGTTGTAACTGGTGATTTGTTTTGCATTTCAATGGGTAACGGTGTGGCCATCTCGCACCTTAAATTGGCCTGTGGCTCCGAGTCCAAGCTCGGTCGTGGTGTGTCCGCTTTTTCGAGTGGCTTTGCTTTGGGTGACACAAATTTGGAATTCTTGTTCAATTCCATTACAACCTGTGGCTGAGGCTGTGGCTGTGGTGATGACTGCGACGACGACGGTGATGGCGACGGTGACGGCGACGTCGAGGGCGAGGGCGATAGCGACGACGACAGCGACAGCGTCGGTGACTGCGATTGCGACTGTGGCATTGGTGACTCTGCTCGTTTGATATGCTCGGGTAGGACGCGCGGCGGCTTTACCATCTTGGCACGCCACTGGCGCCAGTTGTCCGGCGCATACGGACAGCAGTCGCGCAGAGCGTGCATGTTGAGGTTGAAGCGTTTGGCATTGCCAAACCCGCGACAGCCTGGCACATCGCAGGGCATCTGTGGGGGACTCTGCTTGAAGCTAGGTGGAGCTTCCAACTCATGCGAGGTAGCCTCACACCAACCAATCGGATGAAGATCTGGACTATCGTCCTCCAGCCAAAAATAGTACTCCGCTGGCCAGCAATCCAGATGTAATTGAATACGATAGCCCTTGCGTGTGATCACTGTCGCTGGACGTATCAGGCAGGGATTACGTTGATCGACTACTTCGAGTTTCATGCGTGTCTGAAACTCCATGGGTTCGCGTGGTTTGAATAACCCAACGGGCGCTGCAACGCCTCCCATTTCGTCAATATAGTTGTCCCAGTTAAATGTAAGATTCTGATAGTCGGGTGGCACGATCAGCTGCTGGCGACCATTATGCCAGCCGCAGGGATGGATATACGGCGAGTTAATATGTACCCAAAAATCGTAGCAATCGTCCCAGCCATCGAAATGTATGCGTATACGCTCATCCAGTATATCCGCCACGGTTGCCACACATATCTTGCCCGTATCATTCAAATCCTCCGCCTCCAGATGCATGCCCACACAGAAGTCATTAATCTGCACATGTTTGGATGCATTAAGATGGGTGAAGAGTATTGAAGGCGCTGCTTCAGCATTCGTCTTGATCAGATAGTGATACCAATTAAAATGATCCGTGTAATAACCCTTGGGCGCTTGGAGTACACGTGACGTGCGTTCGCACCAGCCAGGTGGAAAAATGTCCATTGAATCAGCGTTGACCCAAAAATCATACATACTGGGATAGCCA